>CP136066.1:145757743-147011836 GCA_032622095.1 Siphonodentalium dalli
GCGTGGATACAAGCAGTGCGGAGAGTAGTCTCAATGCTAATTATAATGCGAGTCCTAACGGCCAATCATTGTCTCCAGATGATTTCGCTGATCTGAGGGACTCGGGCATTGATTATGTGACTAACTCGTCAGAGAATGTGAACTCAGCACCGTGTGAAACATGTGATAGTGGCGCAGTTAGTTTCATTCCAGATGCCGAACCATGTGGTAGTGGTAATGTTAATAATTTATTCCCAGACACAGAGAACTGGGATTTGGAAATTGAATCATCATCAACAGCAGCTGTGATAGAGAATGCTATCAAAACCCAAGAAGCCCTGAAATACTTCCATGCAGTGGAAACCAGTGATCGAGATACCGGCAGTCGAGGTTAGTCCAGAGAAAAAAACCTATATGTGTTTGGGGTTTCCCTACCAATCCTGCTTTAACCCTTTCTATACTAAATGGATTAGGCCCCCCAAAAAAGTGTTTTAATTCTCAGGCATCACCGCATCGAAAAAAATGGCCCGCGTTGGACGATTTTATTTGGATTTTGGATTTCAAATTTTCACCATATGTAGTTGTAAACCAGAAACACGAAAATAGGAAACAGAAATTAGTTATGTTTCAAATATCGAGTAGGAGTTAAATCCAAAAGTGTATGTGTGGGTATTCAACAAAAAGACAATAGACAACGATAACTATCAGGCATATTGTCACCACAGGCTGTCCAAACTCCCAAATTTATTGGTCAAATATGGTAAAATATTTGGAAAAAAGATCAGCAGGCAGTTGGATATTTGACCTTTGCTACATACAGAAGGAGTCCTATTTATTGGTGGGAAATGTTCAGATAATAAGTTCAACAAAGTCAATAAGTATTTAGTATAGAAAGGGTTAACCTCCTACCCTAACATTTTTTCATGTTACAAATGAAATCTCATAAAATTTTCAGCTCATCATATAGGTAACAGATAAACTGAAAAAAAAACCAATTACAATGTCCAAAAATCTGTTCATTTCTTAATATTAAGACTTTCAAAGTATTTGGCTTGTACAATAAAGAATGAAAACTTTTCTCAGCCCAATGATATCGTTGAATTTCAATGCAGAAAACGAATCCATAAATACAGCTTAATAAAAAATTATCAAATTTTAAGCCTATCTACCGACCTTCAATTTATCTGACGTGTAACCCCAACCAGACATTTAATTTTATTCAGCCTTAGAACATATAGTCGATCTCACAAATGGACTCTTTTGGGAAAATGGACCACTTTGCATTTGATACTCGTTCTGAAGTACCTTATTATGCGGTAGTCCAGTGTTGCTGGCTGATTGTCCCCCGAAAAAAAAATTCTGGGGACTATTAAAATAGCCGGTGTCCGTCCGTCCGTCCGTCCGTGGAGCCATCCGTGTGTCCGGAAATGGTTTCCGGATGATAACTTTAGTTTCGGTTATTAGATCAAAAGCAAATTTCATAGGTCAGTTTATCAGACCAAAATAAAGGTCAAGTTTGAATATGGGTTTGCTCCGCCCATTTTTGCGAGAGTTATGGCCCTTTTTTGACTTAGAAAACCCCTGAAAGTTGGTTTCCGGATGATAACTTTAGTAGAGTTAATCGGATTCAAACCAAATTTGGTATAGTACTTTCTCTCGGCAATTTTTTTTTCAAATCAATGAGGGAGGGAGGGTTTTATTTTTATTTTTTATTTTATTCTGCGCATAGTAAGCATGGACAATGATATCTTCCTCTGTCTAGTAATAACCAGAAAGGTAGAGGGAACTGTTATGCATATAAACTCATTTAGTCTTATATAAAAATGACATTGTACTACCAGTGTATGACATTAACTACTGTTATTGTTGTCTAAAAACTGATACCTCCCCATTCTAATATGTGATCCTGAATTTAGTCCTGTGCCTTTCAATTGTATAACGTTACAATTAGTGTAAGTTGTTCACAATGACTAATTGTAAGAAGAGCATGAGGATCAGCTAATCATTTTCTTAATTGTAGTCATCTACTTCATGTTGTAAGCATGCAAGTCACTTTTTAACACATTACATGTTAGAGCTCAATGCACACTAATATTCAACACATATCTGCTATGAACATGTTGATAAAATAAAAAATTGGTTTTTTTTTGTTTTTTGTTTTCAAATTTATTTTTTCACAAGTTTTTTTGTCATAACATCAGGCATTGCAATAAAAGGCCTAATGCGGCCCCTTTTATTAGCTCAACTTTACTTTGTAAAGTTTGAGCTATTGCCATGGCTTTGTCGTCCGTCGTCCGTGTGTACGTGTGTACGTAAGGCGTCAACAATGCACTCTACAGGTCGTACCTTTGGTCGGATCATTTTGAAATTTGTCATAGCTGTTGACATCAACATTTAGACCAGAATGATTAATTTTGGTGTCATTCGGTAAAAAAACATGGCCGCCAGTGGCCATCTTGCATTTCAAAATTCAATCCATTAGCACGGGCTACAGGGCGTACTGTTTGTCTGATCGTCATGAAATTTGTCATGGATGTTAATATTGACATGTAGATGGGAACGAGTAATTTTGGGGTCATTCGGCCCAAAAACATGGCCGCCAGCAGCCATCTTGGATTTTACTCTTTGTATGACTAAATTCTTTAGCACGGGCTACAGGTCGTACTTTTAGTCTGATCATCATAAAATTTGTCAAGAATGTTAATAATGACATGTAGATGGGAACGAGTCATTTTGGGGTCATTCGGCCAAAAAACATGGCCGCCAGCAGGCATCTTTGATTTCACTCTTTGTATGACTAAATCCTTTAGCACGGGCTACAGGTCGTACCTTTAGTCTGATCATCATAAAATTTGTCATGGCTGTTGAAATTGGAATGTAGATGGGAACGAGTCATTTTGGGGTCATTTGGACAAAAAACATGGCCGCCAGCAGCCATCTTGGATTTCAAAATTCAATCCATTAGCACGGGCCACAGGTCGTACTGTTCGTCTGATCATCATGAAATTTGTCATGGATGTTAATATTGACATGCAGATGGGAACGAGTAATTTTGGGGTCATTCGGCCAAAAAACATGGCGGCCAGCAGCCTTCTTGGATTTTACTCTTTGTATGACTAAATTCTTTAGCACGGGCTACAGGTCGTACCTTTAGTCTGATCATCATCAAATTTGTCATGGATGTTAATATTGACATGTAGATGGGAACGAGTCATTTTGGGGTCATTCGGCCCAAAAACATGGCCGCCAGCAGCCATCTTGGATTTTACTCTTTGTATGACTAAATTCTTTAGCACGGGCTACAGGTCGTACTTTTAGTCTGATCATCATAAAATTTGTCAAGAATGTTAATAATGACATGTAGATGGGAACGAGTCATTTTGGGGTCATTCGGCCAAAAAACATGGCCGCCAGCAGGTATCTTTGATTTCACTCTTTGTATGACTAAATCCTTTAGCACGGGCTACAGGTCGTACCTTTAGTCCGATCATCATAAAATTTGTCATGGCTGTTGAAATTGGAATGTAGATGGGAACGAGTCATTTTGGGGTCATTCGGACAAAAAACATGGCCGCCAGCGGCCATCTTGGATTTCAAAATTCAATCCATTAGCACGGGCCACAGGTCGTACTGTTCGTATGATCATCATGAAATTTGTCATGGATGTTAATATTGACATGCAGATGGGAACGAGTAATTTTGGGGTCATTCGGCCAAAAAACATGGCGGCCAGCAGCCTTCTTGGATTTTACTCTTTGTATGACTAAATTCTTTAGCACGGGCTACAGGTCGTACCTTTAGTCTGATCATCATCAAATTTGTCATGGATGTTAATATTGTCATGTAGATGGGAACGAGTAATTTTGGGGTCATTCGGCCAAAAAACATGGCCGCCAGCAGCCATCTTGGATTTTACTCTTTGTATGACTAAATCCTTTAGCACGGGCTACAGGTCGTACTTTTAGTCTGATCATCATAAAATTTGTCAAGAATGTTAATAATGACATGTAGATGGGAACGAGTCATTTTGGGGTCATTCGGCCAAAAAACATGGCCGCCAGCAGGCATCTTTGATTTCACTCTTTGTATGACTAAATCCTTTAGCACGGGCTACAGGTCGTACCTTTAGTCCGATCATCATAAAATTTGTCATGGCTGTTGAAATTGGAATGTAGATGGGAACGAGTCATTTTGGGGTCATTCGGACAAAAAACATGGCCGTCAGCGGCCATCTTGGATTTCAAAATTCAATCCATTAGCACGGGCCACAGGTCGTACTGTTCGTCTGATCATCATGAAATTTGTCATGGATGTTAATATTGACATGTAGATGGGAACGAGTAATTTTGGGGTCATTCGGCCAAAAAACATGGCGGCCAGCAGCATTCTTGGATTTTACTCTTTGTATGACTAAATTCTTTAGCACGGGCTACAGGTCGTACCTTTAGTCTGGTCATCATCAAATTTGTCATGGATGTTAATATTGACATGTAGATGGGAACGAGTAATTTTGGGGTCATTCGGCCAAAAAACATGGCCACCAGCAGCCATCTTGGATTTTACTCTTTGTATGACTAAATCCTTTAGCACGGGCTACAGGTCGTACTTTTAGTCTGATCATCATAAAATTTGTCAAGAATGTTAATAATGACATGTAGATGGGAACGAGTCATTTTGGGGTCAATCGGCCAAAAAACATGGCCGCCAGCAGCCATCTTGGATTTTACTCTTTGTATGACTAAATCCTTTAGCACGGGCTACAGACCGTACCTTTAGTCTGATCATCATAAAATTTGTCATGGCTGTTGAAATTGGAATGTAGATGGGAACTAGTAATTTTGGGGTCATTCGGCCAATAAACATGGCCGCCAGTGGCCATCTTGGATTTCAAAATTTAATCCATTAGCACGGGCCACAGGTCGTACTGTTCGTCTGATCATCATAAAATTTGTCATAGATGTTAACAATGACATGTAGATGGGAACGAGTAATTTTGGGGTCATTCGGCCAAAAAACATGGTCGCCAGCAGCCATCTTTGATTTTACTCTTTGTATGACTAAATCCTTTAGCACGGGCTACAGGTTGTACCTTTAGTCTAATCATCATAAAATTTGTCGTGAATGTTAATAATGATATGTAGATGGGAACGAGTCATTTTGGGGTCATTCGGCAGAAAAACATGGCCGCCAGCAGCCATCTTTGATTTTACTCTTTGTATGACTAAATCCTTTAGCACGGGCTACAGGTCGTACCTTTAGTCTGATCATCATAAAATTTGTCATGGCTGTTGAAATTGGAATGTAAATGGGAACGAGTAATTTTGGGGTCATTCGGCAGAAAAACATGGCGGCCAGCAGCATTCTTGGATTTTACTCTTTGTATGACTAAATTCTTTAGCACGGGCTACAGGTCGTACCTTTAGTCTGGTCATCATCAAATTTGTCATGGATGTTAATATTGACATGTAGATGGGAACGAGTAATTTTGGGGTCATTCGGCCAAAAAACATGGCCGCCAGCAGCCATCTTGGATTTTACTCTTTGTATGACTAAATCCTTTAGCACGGGCCACAGGTCGTACTGTTCGTCTGATCATCATAAAATTTGTCATAGATGTTAACAATGACATGTAGATGGGAACGAGTAATTTTGGGGTCATTCGGCCAAAAAACATGGTCGCCAGCAGCCATCTTTGATTTTACTCTTTGTATGACTAAATCCTTTAGCACGGGCTACAGGTTGTACCTTTAGTCTAATCATCATAAAATTTGTCGTGAATGTTAATAATGATATGTAGATGGGAACGAGTCATTTTGGGGTCATTCGGCAGAAAAACATGGCCGCCAGCAGCCATCTTTGATTTTACTCTTTGTATGACTAAATCCTTTAGCACGGGCTACAGGTCGTACCTTTAGTCTGATCATCATAAAATTTGTCATGGCTGTTGAAATTGGAATGTAAATGGGAACGAGTAATTTTGGGGTCATTCGGCAGAAAAACATGGCCGCCAGCAGCCATCTTTGATTTTACTCTTTGTATGACTAAATCCTTTAGCACGGGCTACAGGTCGTACATTTAGTCTGATCATCATAAAATTTGTGTCATGGCTGTTGAAATTGGAATGTAAATGGGAACGAGTCATTTTGGGGTCATTCGGACAAAAAACATGGCCGCCAGTGGCCATCTTGGATTTCAAAATTTAATCCATTAGCATGGGCCACAGGTCGTACTGTTCGTCTGATCATCATGAAATTTGTCATGGTTGTTAATATTGGATTTTACTCTTTGTATGACTAAATTCTTTAGCATGGGCTACAGGTCGTACCTTTAGTCTGAACGTCATAAAATTTGTCATAGATGTTAATAATGACATGTAGATGGGAACGAGTCATTTTGGTGTCATTCGGCCAAAAAACATGGCCGCCAGCAGCCATCTTGGATTTTACTCTTTGTATGACTAAATCCTTTAGCATAGGCTACAGGTCGTACCTTTAGTCTGATCGTCATGGATGTTAACGATGACATGTAGATGGGATACAATCATTTTGGGGTCATTCGGCCGAAAACATGGCCGCCAGCAGCCATCTTGGATTTTACTTTTCTCTTCATGTCTATAAACTAGTATTAGACATTCAACTTTCCACATTCCTAATCGCTCCATTGACTGTAATACATTAAATTATTCCCTTTCCAAGTTGAGCTACAGTGTCATTGACACTTTCATTCAATGCGGCGGGGCCTGAGAACCAAAACTTTTTTTTTTCTGCCTAAATGTGTACTGAATGAAATTAAATTTGGTTTACTAGCACAAAAGACTGATCACATTCGATTTCGTGTTCCGCCATGCCAATTTTTATGCGCAAACAACGCTCCAAATGAAGCCACCGGTTCGGGGGACACTGGCCGAGCGGCCTTTTATTTTTCAGCATTTTGACAACTTTCGTTTTTAAGGCACTGAATCCCAATTTCTGCGTTCAGCCTTTTTTCTGAAATTATGTGTGCCTGCCCGAAGCAAGGCACAAGCGTGCTCATTGAAGACCATCTGTAGTATTGTAGTATGGGATTGCCTTTTAAAGGTGGTCTTCACCCTGAAATCCAAGATGGCTGACTTAACAAATAATTAACAAGGTCAAGAATAACTTGAATAGTGCCATATGCACATTTCTCACTCTGTAGTACTGAAAACAGTTCTGGGATACATGGTCCTGATTGATCATGAAAGATTTGCCGATTATTTATAAGGCTGACGAAATTACCAATGTTCTAATAATATTTTTATGTGAGTTTATCATGTTTGTATTCGAGGAATTACTAAAGTTGCAGCATTTTATTTCCTAAAAATTTTAAGAATATTGCCGACAGTGGCTGTTATATTTTTATATATATTTTGAGATTAGCAATTGACGTGTGATGTGCAATATCATAGCTATAATATAAATGTGCATGGTCAATGATTTGCCTATTCTGAAAATAGGCCTGAAAATATCACTAATCAAGTTCCTACCATGTGTATTATAGGAGGTATTAAAATGCCAGAGGGTAAAATGCTTACCAAGAGTGTCAATTTCATCAACAACTCAGTACAATTTTGCAATGTAGGTACTATTAAAAAAAACTCCTGGGTAATCGTTGGCGGGTGTGGTGTGTCTGTCTGGCTTGAGCACATCTAGTGATGAGCCGATAATCGGGGATGCCAATCGATACTCGGGTTTGAACATCGGGATTTCCGATTGTCTAAATAATAAATAGGTGCTTGTTTTTCTTCAATGAACTGGTTTAAATATGACGATGTTTTGTTGAATAAATGACCTGTAAACATGGGGAAAGTGATCCGAAACACAAACTTGATATAAAGACATGTCCTCTTCAATACCCCAGCCGTACCTGGGTCTATGTTTGAACAATATATAGTGGGGATCACCGGGAAGCACGTGACACTTTGTGTTAGAGTGACGCTGCAAGCATGACGCCGTGATTGCGCATAATCATTAATTATTGGCATACCGGAACAGTCGTTTCAGTCGATTGATTTCATTAGCATTATGATGTACACAACGCACATATCATGGGACTCATGTACGCCCATAGGTAACTTTATTGTTCGTCAACATGTAGACATTTTGATTTATGTCAGACTATCAAAAATCAAGATGTATGCATACGGAGTACAACAGAGCTATCTATATAGTACATACAGCGTAACAGGTATAAACTATACTATAGAAACCGAAAGTGCATGTCACGTGACTTTAAATAGTCAAAGACAATGTCATTCCATCCAGTCAGCCTCGTGTGACGTCACGTATAGGTCACCATCAATGATTATTATGATGACCACGCTGAAATCGAATCGTGTCTGTGAAATTGACATGAACATGGTGTAACTTGCAACTAGTTCAGTCGGCTCATTTCCTTTGATGTGATGTCTTTGAATTGGGATCAAAGAAAAATGCCGTTTGATAAATTGTTATCAAAAACGAACCGTGGACATGTCGTCATGTCATCAAACTTTCAAACAATTTGTTATGGAATAGCCTAAAATACATGGGTAAGTTGCCTGTATTCGATCACAAGTCCGCCCATGCCCACCTATATACTTACCCAAACATATACTTATGTATACTGTGTACTGGCATATTATTTCGTTTGTTGCTTGCTTCTATAATTCTAAGTATTATATAACACATATAACATATATTCTGCTATAATTATTGAAATAATCGGAATCGGCACCTGAATCGGCCGATTGTGATCTCAAATAATCGGCGCAAGGCTCTATTTGACAATCGGCTCATCACTAAGCACATCCCTGCATGATTGATTATTAAGACATGATTCTATTGCAGGGTTGACAGTGTTCACTGATAAAAGAATAACGCTCGGGGCTTTCAAGAAGAAGCTTCAACCATATGTTCAAACTAATTCAGATTTCTTCAAGGTGAGTCAGTATTTCCACGAAAAGAGGAGAGAATTTGATTTATTCTGACTACTGCAACTGTGTATGATATTCATACTAGGCCTGAAAACAGTGTGCTTCTTCTACCCCAGCCAACAACCTCCAACTGCTGCAACTTTGTTGGATCTCATGCGAAAGTTTCCATGATGCAATCAAAATAATTGCCAGTATAAATCTAGCATGGGAGAAAAAAACATTGAGAAACTACTTTCAAAAACTACTACTGAGCATAAAGGAGGTTGTCAAACTTAACAATTGCTGGGAAAACTATATGTTGCAAAGGCTGGCAATTCTGCAAAACAAAATTACCTTTTTTATTGAAAATTTAATTAGTCAAATCTTTGCTGGAATGATTTGATTCTTGATATTAAACATTAGAACCAAACAGCACAGTTCTATGACTTGCAAAAGTTGTTATAATTTTTTATACCCTCGCAACGAAGATAGGGGGGGGTATACTGGAGTCAGCTCGTTCGTCTGTCCGTTCGTCCGTGGACACAAATTTGTCCTGAGTTTTTCTCAGTCGTTTTTTGATCAATTTCCATGAAACTTGGCACAGACATCAACCACCATGGGAACCTGTGCACCTGCGATTATGACGTCTGTCGGAGTTATCCCCCCTTTTTCGACTTAGAAATTTTTCGCAACATGTATACTTTTGTCCGAGCTTTTATCCCTACATTTTTTGGTAAATTTTTTTAAAACGTGGCACAGATATTTAGTACCATGAGAACTTGTGCACCTGCGATTATGACATCTGCCGACATTTTTTGGTGGAGTTATCCCCTTTTTTGCAACATGCATAATTTTGTTCGAGCATTTATTCCTACATTTTTTGGTCAATTTTTTAAAAACGTGGCACAGATATTTAGTACCATGGGAACCTGTGCACCTGCGATTATGACGTCTGTCCGACATTTTTTGTGTGGAGTTATTCCCCTTTTTCGACTTCAAATTTTTTTCGCAACATACATAATTTTGTCCAAGCTTTTATTCCTACATTTTTCGGTCAATAGGTTTAAGATTAGGGTTATGGTTGTACACCTGCAATGGGAACTGTTATTTTATTATTTTAACTAAATGTTTACTGACATGTGAAACATCTTAGTATTTTAAAAACAGGGGGGTACCCGTAGTCCCATTGGGACAGTCACACCTCTAGTTTATTCAGGTATCAAGAACTCTTTCAAAATATTCGTCATTGAAAATTGCCTTATTAAATTTCCAATTCCAGGTGTACATAGTCTATCCAAACAAAAAGCAATTTGAGAGCACTAAACTGTCTGAAAACTTATCTTTTCTGGATGATGGAAAGGTAAGTTGAATCGTCGGTCAATGCTATAATTTAAATATGTTGTCTCCTTAACCCTTTCTATACTAAATGGATTCTCCCAGTCAGTTAAAAAGTGTACATCGGAATGGTGTATTATGATTTGCAGGGATGCACAGGTAATATAAGCAGACTGCAGATAAATAAAAGTACAAAAGGAGTGCTATTTATTGAGGGAAATGTTTAGATAATAAGTTCAACAAACGACCTATGGTCGTTTGTTGAACTTTTTATCTTAACATTTCCTATGGGATAACTACTCATCAATGATGTTTTACTATAGAAAGGGTTAAAGATGGCATGAATTCCCAATACGACGATGAATCATAATATGACTTGATGCAATACATGTACCGATTTGAAGTCCCAAATATCGCAGTATGCTGTAGTTCCTATTTACACTATCTCTTATTCATGCACTTCGGCGCAAGTTTTATCTAAATTTGATAGAATGAAATTCATAAGTTTAATACCTATGATCACTGAAGTGTGTCTGAAAATGTAGCAAAGATACACGAGGTACACATGTTCCGGCTGCTTGTAATCGTAACCGATGCAATTTTGACATAACTGTCTTTCGAAGTGGCCGCAATATTTTCGTTTCTGTATTGAGTATTTGTTTAATAGTATAACAGCGCAGCAGATGTTTTATCATGTAACAGGTTCTTAGATTCAAACATAACCAGCACTTTTATTATGCTAGTTCTGGGGTCTGCACTCAGCAGGTTCAATAGTTCTCATTCTACAGTGACAAAATCATGTGTCACAATAAAGAATTTTATTAGACACATTGGATTTATTTTAAATGGAATACAAACTGGAACTACTTCTTGTTGACGTTGCCAGGATAAATTACATAAATTTCACCTAACTTTCACTTCATTGAAGCCTCAATAACTGAAGGCTCTTTAGAATAAATAGACAACTTGCATCAAAATGTCAGATCTTTTACCAAACTCGTTGTGGACGAACCATCATCATATATATTCTTTATATCCTTGTGCAAGCCAGAACTCATTCAATAAAAGATTCTTTACTAAGAAGCATGTTGTATTCTGCCTATAGATTATACCATTTTAATTATTTTTCAGCTGAAGATCAAGTTGGGTAGAGCTCTAAAACCAGGAGAATACAGGGTTAAAGTTTACCAATTACTTGCTAATGAAACAGATGTAAGTTGATTAGTCACCAATTACTTGCTAATGAAACAGATGATTAGTCAATGTCACAACCTTGCCAGTATGTGCAATTTCACAGGCAGCACATTGTTTGTGGTATTTTGTCTTGTATAAGGTCAAAGATATTCAAAAAGTCTTATATCCTTTGAATGCCAACAATTTATCAATCACCCCTTGATTCACCATCTTAGAATTTCTTCCATCAATGAATGCTCTGAGAGCCCAGATTTGTTTTTTCATAATATTCTTCAGACTGCTTCAGAGGTTTACAGTAGGAGATTTTCTGTCAGTGAGAAATATGTTTTTTAAGTATTAGTTCCAGGGTCTGCGCAGGCACAAAATTTTCTTTTGCCAAATGATAATATTTTTTGCCAAATTCTCTCAGAATTTGCCGAATGATATCAGACCGAACTTAATGTGCTTATGGAAAATTTATTTCAACACCGTTGTTGTTGCTTTTAGATGTTTATTAAGCTCACTCCATGACCAAATAAATCTTGTTGAATACAATAATTGAGATGTTAATTTCCTTTCTCACAATTATTACAAGTCATCTACAGGCTGTGCTAAATTGACATAAAAATGAGTTTAGTGTGCCTGTTATTTGCAGAATGAGGTCCCCAGAGGGTGAATTTAGTGACGCTATCCCACATAGCGGGCTTTCATATTCACCCTCTGGTGACCTCATTCTGCTTAGGCGTCATCTTCTGGATAGTTTCTTTATTTATCAAATAATCTATAGAAACTTCTTCACATAGATTCTATTTCTTTTTATGTTTACCCATACCATAGTATGGTAAACATGGTGTTGTTGTCCGGACGGACTAACGACCAGTGGTCAATCCGGACAACAACACCATGTTTACCATACTATGGTATGGGTAAACATAAGAAGAAATAGAATCTATGTGAAGAAGTTTCTATAGATTATTTGATAAATAAAGAAACAGTCTGAAGAATATTATGAAAAAACAAATCCGTCTATCTGTAGACACTTTACACATGGTGCGATAACTCAAAAATTTTCTATCTGATTGGAACCAAATTTCGTATATGAATTTCTCAACACAAAAGACAGATAGAGTATGGGTTTGATCCGACTATTTTTAACTGAGTTATGGCCCTTTTTCCAAAAAATATTCACTTTAAATAAAAAAAAATTTTTTAGATTGAATTCATTGCTCAATTTAACCAAAATAAATAAATAAATAAATATATATTAAAATATATATATTTTTTTTTAAGTTTAAAACAAAATTTGAAAAACTAACACCATTATAACTCTGCCAAGAGTACCCCGAGTCACCACACCAAATTTGTTTAAATCGATCCAAAATCTTGTGTTATGTACTGGTAAATTTGTTTGGAGGGACATTAAATCCAATTCACAAATTCCATCCCATGCCTTTGGACTACTTAGCTATTGATAAGGCTATGTTATTTTTAGATGTCTCTTATGCCAATGTGCAGATAATCTGATAAAGAAAGCTATGGTATCTAATTTAAGATAAAGATTCAACAATACACATCACATGATATTAACAGTAGACTTGGACATCTGTGCTGCCTTGCACAGCTGAACATATCACTCTACAGATGGTCTGAGGTCATTATAAATGTTATTGGTTTAATAGAGATGTCAGCTTTCAACATAAATAATTCCTGTGATTTGTTGATAGCTCTGCTATATAATTGATATTAATGGGTCAGTAGTGAGGTGGCTTATCTTGATCTAGATTGTTGGAAGAATTTGATACATTATCATTGTAAACTTAAATTAGACTCTTAACCCGAGTATTCCATGTCCAGGTCACCTTTCACATTTAACCCAAGGCTGTGGTGGTGCAGCATTACAGATCCTGTACCAGTGCATTCTCTTTTATAAATGCGAGTGACCCATAAATTCCAATAATTTGTGTTATGTACATTTGTCTATAATAGTACATAACAGTATACTCTATAATTCAACACCAAAACTCTCAATTATGATTCCGATAATAGTAATTTACTATCGCCAAGGGATGGGTTAACATCTGCCGATCGTGATCGGCCTCTCGTTGTTCTATAGTTATTACGTTCTTGTCTTTATATATAATTCATTGGAGGATATACCAATGATATATTACAGATCTTTAATATATAGTTTTGTTACTCGTTTTACCAATACCCGTACTATTGTTACTCGTTTTACAAATGCCCAAACATATGCTGATCACGGCAAATAAGCGATCCCCCCTGCCATTCGCAAATTTCACTTGCTCATTCCCCATCACGAGAGCCAGCAAAAGAACAGTGAATGCGTGTTTTTGAATATCGTTAAATGCCATGAATAAGGTCTTTATTTCAGCTACTATTTCTCACATAGGTTTGTCCCTGGAGCATGGCATAATGTCGACATAATTAGTGTGAGAGAAGTCCACTAGAAATTAACGGTTAACCGGTTGAAATCCGGCTAACCCCAATGGTTAACCGGTTAGAAGAATGGGTCAACCGTTTCAGCTCTACTCTTTACATATATTGTCCTACAATTGTTTCCATGGCACTGGGCCATTAACTAGCTACCCGGTATAAGGACACTTATTTTGGAGATGATTTGTGGAATTGTACATATATGTTGAGAAATGGCCTGGAAATAATGTTCCCCAAAATAACTTAAGCATTTCAGGTTATTATTGAATCATATTGATTTGAGATGGTGCCTAGGTAAAATCTGTTTTTGCCTAGGCCGATTTCTTTCACCTAGGCAAATACAATGTATATTGCCTAGGCAAATTTTCCTTAATTCCCAGGGCTGATTTTATAAATTCCATAGACACATGATATCTGATAGGCAGATTTTAAATTATCTCTTTCGCCTTGGGCCAGATTCACTAAGAATTTCTATAAGCCACCAATTGAATATTCATCATTTGAGGAAATATCTTATTTTGAAATTCCCTCTATTGCATTTGGGCTGCAGGATAATAATAATGGTTCTGGTATTCTTGAAGCTGACTTATTGGTCAAATATTTTTCACCCAATCACTTTTATAATCTCATTCAGGTTGATCGTGACACATTCTTCACGTGTATAGATTTTGGTATTGATTGAATGGTTTTGAGAATATTAACACAACATTTATCAATATTTCTGCTGTTACAGACATTGTATCTTTCCAATGATCAGCTTAGAATAAAATTAACCATAGGTATACTGTACGCGATCCAATGTTATGACTCTAATATTTTCAATTTGACCCTTCTCATATCTCTCCTTTTGTTATCTGATAATTCTGTATTAAAATATTTTATATCCAACCATTATCAATCATATTTAATATCAAGGTATATACACCCCTCACTTATATAGATGTTCAGGTGTTTGTTGGTCTCTAATCTCAATCATACCATAACTTTTACTATGCAGCTAACACAACAACATAATCTGTTATGACTCAGGTTCCATTGTTAAGAAGTAAATAAATAGAGTTATTATGATGTTAATATTGTAACTATTATATATTTTAACAGCTATGGTGCATCTGTCTGACTGTAGTTGGGCATAATTATCTTTATCAATCTATCACACATACATGTATCTCTGTTGGAGTGACCTATTAGGTTGAAATCGAATGTCATATCCATGTTCCTATTGTGTTTAAATGAGCAAGTTGCTCAATAAGTCTGATTCCACTATGAAACTAATAAATAATAGTACGCTGTGAATTGTTGATATTATTGCACTCATAAAAAGATCGCTATCGCCATGGTATGGGTTAAACATCTGCCGATCGTGATCGGCCTCTCGTTTGTGTGAGCAGTTAAATATAGGGTCTCTGTAGAAAATATTTGTCCTTTTAATATACAATAAATAAAGGTTTTCTTTATGGGGGTGCTCAAAATGAACTTGTCATAGCGGATTTTAAAAACCTGCTAGATGTATATTCAGATCCAGAACTACCACAAGATGTTCAGAGACCTGTAAAAATGATGAAAAATGTTTACTGCATGCACATATGAACGTTTACATTTGCAAAAAACATGCTTATAAATGCTTAGTAGTATAAGTTATAACCAATCAAATAGCAGTTTGGTATAAATGGAGAATATATATATAATCAGGGTTTCTTTTAATATACCAGCATGGGATCCCCCCAATGGCCCCTTTCCCCTAGCCAAGTTTTCCCCCGTTGAACTGTCAGCTGATTTTCTTCTTACTAATCTTAGGGGCCCATTCCCGCAGGATATCAATATACGAGGACAACTTTATTTGATGTCTTGGCAAGAACATAATTATGCGTTGAACGCAATATTGCAGAAAGTACATTATATACCGGACTGACATCACTATAGAATACACACCTCTTTGGGGTTGAGCTAGTTACGTTGCATTTAGGTATGAAACATCGTCAGCAGTTTAATTGTACTTGGCGTTATCTCTGTTTTAGTCACAAAATACATTCCACATGCGACTCGGTAAAATAAATATAGAAAATACTCAGCTTACATTAAACAAAGATATATGGACATTGTAACGATGTATTTTTGGACATATTGACGGTGGCAACTCAGTAAAATAAAATATTGAAAATTCTGTGAATTCTCAGCTTACACTAAACACAGATATATGGACATTGTAACCACGTATGTTTGGACATATTGACGCTGATACATTAAACACAGATATATGGACATTGTAACCACGTATGTTTGGACATATTGACGGTGGCGACTCAGTAAAATAAAATATTGAAAATTCTGTGAATTCTCAGCTTACACTAAACACAGATATATGGACATTGTAACCACGTATGTTTGGACATATTGACGCTGATACATTAAACAGATATATCGACATTGTAACCACGTGTGTTTGGACATATTGAGGGTGGCGACACGGTAAAATAAAATATTGAAAATTCTCAGCTTACATTAAACACATATATATGGACATTGTAACCAAGTATGTATGGACATATTGAAGCTAGCAACTCGGTAAAATCAAAATCAGACTGATCTCATATTAGCCATATTTATTTTTCGATTGAATTTGCAGTGGCCATTCAATAAGTAGCTCAGTTCTGTTGCCATTTTGTTTAGTTTTTTATGTTTCCCATACCATAGTTGGTGATATATGTTCACCAATTAATCACCTCGATTATGCAATTTATCTTCTGCAAAATAGGGGAGATAGAAACTGAACAGAAGGGAAAAAGAAACTAAAAACAATGTTAATTTGAGACAATAGATGCTTCCCAAAAGATGGCGTCCGTCCATTCGTGCATGCATCAACAATTCCGTTCAGCGCACCCTACAGGCTGCATCCCTTATCTGATCTTCACCAAACTTCTAGTGTAGCTTCAGGGTGACCTATAGATGGGAGCTATCAATTTTTTTCCGAATTTCAATGAAAAGCATGGCCACCAGCAGCCATCTTCGATTTCAAATTGGAATACTTCGGCATACCCTGCAGCCCTCATTTATTGAAGAAGTTATTTGAAAATTTACAGGCATGTTTAGAATCGCCTCTAGACGGGTGCTATCAAATTTTTTTTAAATTCGTTGAAAAACATTGCCACTGGCAGCCATCTTGGATTTCAAATTTGAATTCATTGGCACACCCTGCACCCACATTTATTGAAGAATTTGAAAATTCACAGACATGTTTAGAATCACCTCTAGATGGGAGCTATCAAATTTTAACAATTTTCGATGAAAAACATGGCCGCTGGCAGCCATCTTGGATATTACTCTTTCATGACTAAAACCTTTGGCACACCCTACGGAACACATTCCTCATCTGATGATCACCAAACGTCATATGGATCTTCGGGGTTACCTCTAGATGGGAGCCTCCTATTTTTTTTACCGAAAATGTTGAAAAACATGGCCATCTTTGAATTTACTCTTTGTATGACTAAATCCTTTGGTGCACCCTACAGACAACATCCCTCATCCGATCGTCACCAAACTTCAAATGGATCTTACGGTGACCTCTAGTTTACTTTCCTTCTTTTTTATGTCTATAATCTGCATTGATTTATGTTACCCAAGCGGAAACCCTGGCTATTATGTCTAATCTGTAGTGATTTATTTTACCCTGGCGGAAACCCTGTTTATTATGTCTTATTTTTTCATTTCTTTTCCAGGCACGTAGAATTGTGACTAATGTCAACCAGGCGTGGAACAGGAAAATATGGCTCTCGCCAGGCAGGCCGACGGATCAACTTGCCACCAGCATCTGCTCATATATCGGCAACTCGTTCAGATGGAAACTACCCAGTACACGAGCTAGTCAATGCTCGAAAGACTGATAAATTCAATGAAAAATCACTCAACGAAACTGAATAACATGGGTGACAAAATTGGTATTATTATAAGACGGTTCTAGATTTGTTACTCTTGAGAAACCTGGTAAAAATGTTAATGATGTAACATTTGATTCTGATTGCAATGAGTCTCGAGAACAAGTCGGTAGGATGAAAATTAAAAACACTATTCACAACCTGATCATGAACCAAAGGAAGAAAATTAATTTTCCAATATGCCGTCACGCGAGGCGGTTGGATTTATTTTATCTACTTGCTATGATTGTTCCAAGGAATGTGTGGGTTACTGCGTCCGTAAACAAATTGAATTTGAAAGAGAATTGAGATGCCCTAATTCTTATTCAGCCTCAGGACGCGAATATCGAGTTTATGTTTTTTTGTGGGAGGATTTTAGGATGCTGGCCGACTTTGTCCACGCGATTGACCTTGATGCCAATGTTGTCAACATAATCAAATGATTATTATGATTTGTAAGTGACCCAATGGTCCCAACACCTGTCAACTTAGACATCAAGTTTTGCACATGCGCAATACAGGACGTGCATAACAACGACTCACCGAGGTAAATGCCATTTTTTGAATTAAGACTTGCGATTGATGCGCACGTGCAGAAGCTTTCCCGCGTATCCGCTTGTTAAGGTTGTGTTGCTAAAATGGTGTAGAGGGTAAGTGTGCTTTATTTTCCAATATGCCGTCACGTGAGGCGGTTGGATTTATTTTAACCACTTGCTATGATTGTTCCAGGGAATGTGTGCGTTACTGCGTCCGTAAGCAAATTGAATTTGAAAGAGAATTGAGATTGCCTATAAATTTTTATTCAGCCTCAGACCGGGAATATCGAGTTTATGTTTTTTTGTGGGAGGATTTTAGGATGCTGGCTGACTATGTCCACGCGATTGACCTTGATGCCATTGTTGTCAACATCATCAACTGATTATTATGATTTGTAAGTGAGTTCATCAATGAAATTAATGTCGAAGTTGAACACAAGGCCACAGACCCCAGTCGCCACAGTCCTAGGACTTTCTCATTAATATGTAACTCGGGAATATCGAGTTTAACATCCCAGTATCATTATCATTTACACCAGTTATGTTCAGAATAATATTACAAAAAAATTACACCCAATACGCCCCAAAAACATAATTCAATATTCAAACACTTTGAGAAATCATAAAACGAAAACTAAGTGGCGTTAAACAAATCGAAATCAGTCTCAGAAATGTGACAATTTAACTAACACCAATTTAAGAATGGCCACACAAAAACTGAAAATTGACGTGAGTGGAACCTTAATGTGGAATTAACCATAAATGATATCCTAGTTCCAAGTAAATACCCTGTTATTGTTCAAGCGACAAGGATCTTGTGCAAGTACAATCCGAACACGAACAGATACAATAATCCTTCGCTTGCTTTGAAACTTTTGACATCAGCTCAAGAAAGGTGCACGAGTCAAGAGGACAGACTCTCTTATGTCAAGCAATCCTGATGGAGCTAAGGACGCTGAAGGCTTCCTGGAAGTTATACAAAATGAATGGGAAGATGAAGTGTCAAGTCCAGCATTGCAAACAGTGGTATCAAACAGACTAAACAAAGGGCAGGTTCTCCCTATGACAGACGACATCCTGAAATTTCCAAGCATACTTAAAGAAAATGAGTGACTTGAACAAAAGTACCCTTAACAAAGCATTTTCCAAATCACATTGGGAAACATTGAGTCAGATAACATTGGCAGAAATTGTGCTATTCAACAGGCGGAGAGGAGGGGAGACCGAAAGAATAACAGTTGAGCAATACAAAAACAAAACAGTTAAGTCTTCAACCTTGAAGGAGATAGATCAGTCCATTGGAAAAGGCATTATGTTCGATGTTTTCCAGAGTTGAAATACGAGGGAAAAAGGGGCGTACTGTTCCTGTGCTAATTACAAAGCGGTGTGAGCAGAGCATCGATTTGTTGCTAATATTCCGGACGGAAGCAGGAGTTCATGATGAAAATCCTTATGTTTTTGCTAGATCAAATTTCGATTCACGAAATTCCATCAGAAGTGCTGACGTTGTGAGGAGGTTTTCTAAAGAAGCAGATTTGGGAAACATTGAGTCAGATAACATTGGCAGAAATTGTGCTATTCAACAGGCGGAGAGGAGGGGAGACCGAAAGAATAACAGTTGACCAATACAAAAACAAAACAGTTAAGTCTTCAACCTTGAAGTAATGTATTGTCATAACGTTTTAAATTTCAGAACATTTAAATTGTAATATAGTTTGGTGTAAGTTTTCTGGGACAATTTCTTCATTCTGCTCTAATTATCCTAGTTTTATTTTCTCACATTTTTTAATGTTGTTGGAATTGTATGATTCTTCCGCATTTTCACCATCGGACTGGTCTGTTGAACAGTCATCATCCCCATACACCATTCTCTCGATTTCGCCATCAGACATCCCAGTCTCATTGTCAATAGGCCCATCTCCACTTCTAGTCGGGCCACTGCTAGTAGATTGTGCATATTTATTCTGATTGTTCTCAACACATGGAGCCGCTGCTGCTTCAGAACTTTTTTCACTGCATTTGATGTCTTCATAAGACACGCTTTTTCCAGGTTCGATGTTTAACTTCTTTCGTTTCAGTCGGGGCTCTTTCGCAACTTCACCTCTTAAATCACCATGGTATTCAATGAAGCTATCTCCGATTAAGTTTGTGCTGTCACGCCTGTGAGGAAGTCGATCTAAAATTTCATTCTTGTTAATTGGCCAAATCCCAGCTTTCCTGAAACCGGACTTAAGATTCTCGGAAACATTATCAGAGATTGCATCATGCAGTTTCGCCAGCTGTATTGGGAACACATCCTTGGGTATAGCGCTTGCCGACTTTTCCCGCTTCTTCCAATCGGTCAATAACAATATGATCCGCAAACTTCTGATGATGAAGCTTACGAAACATATATATCGGACATGTAGGACTAGACCACACTGTTAACCCTGAAATTTCTCGGAACATGATCACGGTACAGCCATGCAATAATGACGGAGGAAAAAGACGCTGGGATAAAATTCACTTCTGCCTTTTTTGTCAGCATGGATTTACGAATTTGACAAAATCATTTTTTTGGGCCCCATAGTGGTGAAAAGGAAATCAAAGCAATTCTGCGTCTCGAGAAAAATTCGACTGAAAAGAAAAATGAACTCCTGAGACTTCGGAATTCCGGTGATTTCCAACATAACATGGATGTGTTGAAAAGTGGCAAAGGAATGCTTGTTGTGTTGTCACGGAAGATGGGTGGAGATGTTTCACCATCAGACTATTTGCCATGTGAAAGTTGTTTAGCGTTTTTCTTGAAGGATGGTTTGTGGCGCCACAGAAAACAATGTCCACTGAGAAAAGGAGAGGTTCCATACAGAAGGGTACAGTCAGGAGCAAGACTTCTTCTGCCATCATCAACAACTGCGAGCGATGGTCTGAGGAATCAAGTTTTTACGAGAATGGCGTCCGACGAAATCACGATCGCCGCTCGAAATGATCGTTACATCATAAAGTTAGGGGAGAAATTATTTCAGAGACATGCGCATTCCTAAGAAGAAAAAAAATAAATGTAACATTAACTAATAGCAGAAGTAACCATTTGTACCCCGTGTACCCATGGGCCTGAAATTAGTTCAGGAAATATGTTTTCTAATTTGCTAAATTTGTGCTCATAAAATGTAACCAATGTACCCGACGTAACAACAGGGTACAAAAGTTGTGTTGTTTTTCGGCGTACCAAAATTTGCCATATATGAAACAAAGGGCAGGTTCTCCCTATAACGGACGACATCCTGAAATTCCAAGCATACTTACAGAAAATGAGTGACTTGAACAAAAGTACCCTTAACAAAGCATTTTCAAAATCACATTGGGAAACATTGAGTCCGATAACATTGGCAGAAATTTTGCTATTCAACGGGCGGAGAGGAGGGGAGACAGAAAGAATAACAGTTGACCAATACAAAAACAAAACAGTTAAGTCTTCAACCTTGAAGGAGATAGAAGACTCGTTCAGTCCAATGGAAAAGGCATTATGTGCGATGTTTTCCAGAGTTGAAATACGAAGCTATAATATGCTAATTACAAAGCGGTGTGAGCAGAGCATCGATTTGTTGCTAATATTCCGAACGGAAGCAGGAGTTCATGATGAAAATCCTTATGTTTTTCGCTAGATCAAATTTCGATTCACGAAATTCCATCAGAAGTGCTGACGTTATGAGGAGGTTTTCTAAAGAAGCAGATTTTAAATTTCCTGGTTCGATAACCAGCACAAAGTTAAGGAAACATGTAGCGACCATGTCGCAGATATTGAACCTCGGCAAGCAGGATTTGGAAACTATGGCAGAGTTCATGGGTCACGACATGGAAGTGCATAAAACATTTTACCGTCTACCACAGGAGACAATACAAGTTGTCAGGATGGGTAGATTATTACATGCGTTTGACCAAGGCACTGTAGGAAAGTATAGCGGGAAATCGCTCGATGAAATACCGGTGGAAGACAGACTATGTGGAAGAAGGTAGTTTCATCTATACCGTAAAGCCGGTTTACTTTGGCCCACTTTTTGCCTTCCTCACTTGATAACTTATAAACAAAGAAACCGATCACTAATTTCTAGTTGCTTAAATATGCGGACCTGATGTGTCTACAATGTCACAAATATGCAATACCTGAGACTATACTAGAATGTGTTAGTTTTTGTTTTGTTTGTGGGTGGCCAAAGTTCCAATTGTTTTTGCACCATTAGTCAATGCTGATGACAAATGCGTATACACTTGGGTAGTTTAAAACAAACAGACAACAGAAATAACATACTTATATTAATTAAGCAAACACAATTCAGGGATATGACTGATATAACACATTCTAACACATAATTATACATGTATGTCAACAATTATGTCAGACACAGTGCTGCACATTACTTGTACAACATAGAGAAATCTATTTCCGGAAGGTCTCACTATACACCCCAGGTCTGAAATATAATTCTACACTCTATCTTGAAGACACCCCTATCATTGTAAGGCACAATAGAAGATATATCAATATTCTCAAGAATGTCACTAAAATGGTTAAGAATCTGGTCTCTTGTCTTTGGCCATTTCCAGCCTGTGGTATCACACTTGACCATAACATTTTTCTTCAGCGCCAGTAACTTCAACAGTCTCTACCTGACCAGGAAATGGCGACCCCCCCCCCCCCCCCCCCCCCCCCTCATAATTCACCACGACCCAATCACCTGAAACAAGAAACGATGGTGTGATGAACATGTGTTAACCTTCCTCTTCAATGCGTCAAGATGATTATTATTGTAGACACTATTATTAAACTAATGTCATTTATACTTTAATTATTGTTTGAGAATTGTTTGAAGTACAAAAGTCCTACGAAAATAAAAGGTATATAAGCAATTCATGTGAAGTTTATCATTAAATCGCGCAGTATTCATCTAGCATGCCTTAGATTCATGTCCATGCACACAATTTTCTTTGAATTATGTACAACTTGACTGTTACATAAGCTGCAAATTAGCAGGCAATCATTTTAAATTCATCGTAAACTGGTCAGTTTAGATGAATGTGTTTTGCTTATGGCACATGTACAGTAATGTATTGTCATAACGTTTTAAATTTCAGAACATGTAAATTGTAATATAGTTTGGTGTAAGTTTTCTGGGACAATTTCTTCATTCTGCTCTAATTATCCTAGTTTTATTTTCTCACATTTTTTAATGTTGTTGGAATTGTATGATTCTTCCGCATTTTCACCATCGGACTGGTCTGTTGAACAGTCATCATCCCCATACACCATTCTCTCGATTTCGCCATCAGACATCCCAGTCTCATTGTCAATAGGCCCATCTCCACTTCTAGTCGGGCCACTGCTAGTAGATTGTGCATATTTATTCTGATTGTTCTCAACACATGGAGCCGCTGCTGCTTCAGAACTTATTCACTGCATTTGATGTCTTCATAAGACACACTTTTTCCAGGTTCGATGTTTAACTTCTTTCGTTTCAGTCGGGGCTCTTTCGCAACTTCACCTCTTAAATCACCATGGTATTCAATGAAGCTATCTCCAATTAAGTTTGTGCTGTCACGCCTGTGAGGAAGTCGATCTAAAATTTCATTCTTGTTAATTGGCCAAATCCCAGCTTTCCTGAAACCGGACTTAAGATTCTCGGAAACATTATCAGAGATTGCATCATGCAGTTTCGCCAGCTGTATTGGGAACACATCCTTGGGTATAGCGCTTGCCGACTTTTCCCGCTTCTTCCAATCGGTCAATAACAATATGATCCGCAAACTTCTGATGATGAAGCTTACGAAACATATATATCGGACATGTCAGAATCCTTTCCTGCTGCAAACTCTCCCAGAAATGAGGCACATCTGGCACAGGGTTCTAGTTTACAACGAGGACTAGACCACACTGTTAACCTCGAAATTTCTCGGAACATGATCACGGTACAGCCATGCAATAATGACGGAGGAAAAAGACACTGGGATAAAATTCACTTCTGCCTTTTTTGTCAGCATGGATTTACGAATTTGACAAAATCATTTTTTTGGGCCCCATAGTGGTGAAAAGGAAATCAAAGCAATTCTGCGTCTCGAGAAAAATTCGACTGAAAAGAAAAATGAACTCCTGAGACTTCGGAATTCCGGTGATTTCCAACATAACATGGATGTGTTGAAAAGTGGCAAAGGAATGCTTGTTGTGTGGTCACGGAAGATGGGTGGAGATGTTTCACCATCAGACTATTTGCCATGTGAAAGTTGTTTAGCGTTTTTCTTGAAGGATGGTTTGTGGCGCCACAGAAAACAATGTCCACTGAGAAAAGGAGAGGTTCCATACAGAAGGGTACAGTCAGGAGCAAGACTTCTTCTGCCATCATCAACAACTGCGAGCGATGGTCTGAGGAATCAAGTTTTTACGAGAATGGCGTCCGACGAAATCACGATCGCCGCTCGAAATGATCGTTACATCATAAAGTTAGGGGAGAAATTATTTCAGAGACATGCGCATTCCTAAGAAGAAAAAAAATAAATGTAACATTAACTAATAGCAGAAGTAACCATTTGTACCCCGTGTACCCATGGGCCTGAAATTAGTTCAGGAAATATGTTTTCTAATTTGCTAAATTTGTGCTCATAAAATGTAACCAATGTACCTGACGTAACAACAGGGTACAAAAGTTGTGTTGTTTTTCGGCGTACCAAAATTTGCCATATATGAAACAAAGGGCAGGTTCTCCCTATAACGGACGACATCCTGAAATTCCAAGCATACTTACAGAAAATGAGTGACTTGAACAAAAGTACCCTTAACAAAGCATTTTCAAAATCACATTGGGAAACATTGAGTCCGATAACATTGGCAGAAATTTTGCTATTCAACGGGCGGAGAGGAGGGGAGACAGAAAGAATAACAGTTGACCAATACAAAAACAAAACAGTTAAGTCTTCAACCTTGAAGGAGATAGAAGACTCGTTCAGTCCAATGGAAAAGGCATTATGTGCGATGTTTTCCAGAGTTGAAATACGAAGCTATAATATGCTAATTACAAAGCGGTGTGAGCAGAGCATCGATTTGTTGCTAATATTCCGAACGGAAGCAGGAGTTCATGATGAAAATCCTTATGTTTTCGCTAGATCAAATTTCGATTCACGAAATTCCATCAGAAGTGCTGACGTTATGAGGAGGTTTTCTAAAGAAGCAGATTTTAAATTTCCTGGTTCGATAACCAGCACAAAGTTAAGGAAACATGTAGCGACCATGTCGCAGATATTGAACCTCGGCAAGCAGGATTTGGAAACTATGGCAGAGTTCATGGGTCACGACATGGAAGTGCATAAAACATTTTACCGTCTACCACAGGAGACCATACAAGTTGTCAGGATGGGTAGATTATTACATGCGTTTGACCAAGGCACTGTAGAAAAGTATAGCGGGAAATCGCTCGATGAAATACCGGTGGAAGACAGACTATGGAAGAAGGTAGTTTCATCTATACCGTAAAGCCGGTTTACTTTGGCCCACTTTTTGCCTTCCTCACTTGATAACTTATAAACAAAGAAACCGATCACTAATTTCTAGTTGCTTAAATATGCAGACCTGATGTGTCTACAATGTCACAAATATGCAATACCTGAGACTATACTAGAATGTGTTAGTTTTTGTTTTGTTTGTGGGTGGCCAAAGTTCCAATTGTTTTTGCACCATTAGTCAATGCTGATGACAAATGCGTATACACTTGGGTAGTTTAAAACAAACAGACAACAGAAATAACATACTTATATTAATTAAGCAAACACAATTCAGGGATATGACTGATATAACGCATTCTAACACATAAGTATACATGTATGTCAACAATT
This sequence comes from Siphonodentalium dalli, assembly GCA_032622095.1. Classification (NCBI taxonomy): domain Eukaryota; kingdom Metazoa; phylum Mollusca; class Scaphopoda; order Gadilida; family Siphonodentaliidae; genus Siphonodentalium; species Siphonodentalium dalli. The sequence goes on from CP136066.1 coordinate 145,783,903, forward strand.
ATGTCAGACACAGTGCTGCACATTACTTGTACAACATAGAGAAATCTATTTCCGGAAGGTCTCACTATACACCCCCAGGTCTGAAATATAATTCCACACTCTATCTTGAAGACACCCCTATCATTGTAAGGCACAATAGAAGATATATCAATATTCTCAAGAATGTCACTAAAATGGTTAAGAATCTGGTCTCTTGTCTTTGGCCATTTCCAGCCTGTGGTATCACACTTGACCATAACATTTTTCTTCAGCGCCAGTAACTTCAACAGTCTCTACCTGACCAGGAAATGGCGACCCCCCCCCCCCCTCATAATTCACCCCACGACCCAATCACCTGAAACAAGAAACGATGGTGTGATGAACATGTGTTAACCTTCCTCTTCAATGCGTCAAGATGATTATTATTGTAGACACTATTATTAAACTAATGTCATTTATACTTTAATTATTGTTTGAGAATTGTTTGAAGTACAAAAGTCCTACGAAAATAAAAGGTATATAAGCAATTCATGTGAAGTTTATCATTAAATCGCGCAGTATTCATCTAGCATGCCTTAGATTCATGTCCATGCACACAATTTTCTTTGAATTATGTACAACTTGACTGTTACATAAGCTGCAAATTAGCAGGCAATCATTTTAAATTCATCGTAAACTGGTCAGTTTAGATGAATGTGTTTTGCTTATGGCACATGTACAGTAATGTATTGTCATAACGTTTTAAATTTCAGAACATGTAAATTGTAATATAGTTTGGTGTAAGTTTTCTGGGACAATTTCTTCATTCTGCTCTAATTATCCTAGTTTTATTTTCTCACATTTTTTAATGTTGTTGGAATTGTATGATTCTTCCGCATTTTCACCATCGGACTGGTCTGTTGAACAGTCATCATCCCCATACACCATTCTCTCGATTTCGCCATCAGACATCCCAGTCTCATTGTCAATAGGCCCATCTCCACTTCTAGTCGGGCCACTGCTAGTAGATTGTGCATATTTATTCTGATTGTTCTCAACACATGGAGCTGCTGCTGCTTCAGAACTTTTTTCACTGCATTTGATGTCCTCATAAGACACACTTTTATTAAAAACATTAAAAACACTATTCACAACCTGAATCAAAGGAAGAATTTTTTATTTTTTTTTCGTCTAATAACATTTAAACACCAATTTTGAACAGTTTAAGGTAGGTGGATATTTCCTCATTAATATTCGACCCGTTGCGATCAATTAGAATTAGTAGTCAGTGCTTTATCGCGGGAAAAATGCAATTTAATCATCTCCGCGTGACCATTTCTTCCACAAGATATCCAAGAAAATGTCAATTTTCACAATCATCTCAACAACTTTTCGCCACAACCATTATACCGATCGAAGCGCATGTACTCCTCCCACAAATACATATATCGTGTATTGTCACGGAATGTCTTAATAGTATTCCAAATTTCCAATTTACATACAGGTAACCGCTTCGCAATTACTGTCCGGTTAGTCCCAGAAAATTCAATCATTAGTCCGCTTACTGAGACATTCCGTGACAATACTCAAGATATGTATTTGTGGGAGGAGTAAAGGCGCTTCGATCTTTTTAATGTTTGTGGCGAAATGTTGAGATGATTGTGAAAATTGACATTTTCTTGGATATTTTGTGGAAGAAATAGTCACGTGGCGATGATTAAATTGCATTTTTTCCGCGATAAAGCACTGACAACTGATTCTAACTGATCGCCGCGGGTCGAATATTAGTGACGAAATATTCACTTACCTTAAACTGTTCAGAATTGGTGTCTAAACTGTTATTAGACGAATAAAAGGTGTCGGAAAGTGTCTGTAAACTTTGACAACACAAATTCCTTGCCTCGAACTCTACGACTTCTGGTTTTCATTTGTGTCCATCACGCTTTCTCCCTCCGTTTGTCTGTCCGTCCATCCGTCCGACCTCATAACTCGAACAACTATGAACCGATTTCAATAATTTTTTGTATGCAATCTCATTAGGACTGCCTCTCTCCGCGTGATGCTAATTGTGGTTCGGTCAGACTTTTTTTTTTAAAGTTACACCTCATTTTCGACTTATTCTGTCCGACTTAATAACTTTAACAAATATGAACTGATTTCAATAATTTTTGGTATACATGATGCTCACAATACCCTCTCTACATGACGCGGCTAGGGATTGGCTCAGACTGTTTTTCGTAATATTACACTTCATTTTCAACTTATTTCTGTCTGACTTAATAACTTTAACAAATATGAACCAATTTGAATAATTTTTTTGTATGGATGTTCACCACTATGAGGACATTTAATAGCATATTCAACTGTTTTGTGTTTTGGTTTGATGAGGGACAGTTGGTGTGCGGGCGGGCAGACCTAAAGAATGCCTTACAACTTTGACATTTGTGAACGGATTCAAAAAATTTTGGTATGTTGCTCCCAATGACTATTTATTGCCTGTAGATAATGGGTCATGTCCGAACTTTTTGACAAGAGTTATTCACCTTTGATGACTTTTTTTGCATATTTTTCACTGTTGGCGCGATAACTCAATCAAATATTAACTGATTCAAACCATATATGATCTATGAGTCTCTTGCAACAAATTCTCGGACAAGTTCAAAAACCAGGTTTGTCCGAATTTTTTCCCGGAGTTATGGGCTTTAGTTTGTCTATTTTTAGCATTTATTTTCTCTATTAGCGTGATAACTGAATCAAATTTTGTTAACTGATTCAAACCATATTTGATATATGAGTCTCTTGCAACACTATCTCGGGACGAGTTCGAAAACCAGGTTTGTCCGAATTTTTTCCCCAGAGTTATGGGCTTTAGTTTGTCTATTTTTAGCTTTTTTCACCGTTGGCGCGATAACTGAATAAAATATTAACCGATTCAAACGATATTTGATATATGAGTCTCTTGCAATAATATATCAGACGAGTTCGAAAACCAGGTTCGTCCGACATTTTGGGCCTTGTGTTGGCCTTAATGCAAAGTTATTGGCAGAAGTTTTTTTCGACTGCCAATAACCTCGATATAGCATCTTAGATGCATACCCCTTGTTTATTTCATAGTTATTGATCTTTGTGTTTATGAAAATGCTGATTATGCCCACACCAGGCGGTATGCCACCAGGGGGTATGCACCGGACGACAGTCCATCTGTTGTTTTTTTTGCGAGTAGTATTTGTAATACTTGTATCTATTATTTATTACAGGCCTATTCATATTTTAATTCTGTATATGAGAAATCCAACCCATGCAGTATTTAAAAATCATTTCCGCACACATGTTCTATACAGACTTTGTTGACATCTGCAAAAACTAAAAACATTGTGACCCACATTTCACGAAGCGGGCGCAACTAAGAGGTTTTCCGAAAATGCAAAGAATCTCAGAATTTGCAGCTTTTGACATAATTTTGGTCGTTTAATTGTCAAATTCCATGTCAGTAAATCATAATCAGAAGTTCTGTGTCTTTGAATGTAATGTAAGATTGTCAAGTCAATGATTAGATTGATTGCAATTAGCGCCCTTTTAAGTCGTGGATTCAAGGACGTGGTTGGTGTTAAATAAAACCAGAACGACACGGTTGTGTGAATGTGTTAATCGGGTTGACACTTGTGCCATATCGAATAACACATTCACACAACCATGTCGTTCTGTGTATGTATTTCTGCTTGGAATATTTTCTGAATGTCGACTGAGTTTTGTGTGGGCCTTAATGCCAAGTTATTGGCAGAAGTTTTTTTCGACTGCCAATAACCTCGATATAGCATCTTAGATGCATACCCCTTGTTTATTTCATAGTTATTGATCTTTGTGTTTATGAAAATGCTGATTATGCCCACACCAGGCGGTATGCCACCAGGGGGTATGCACCGGACGACAGTCCATCTCTTGTTTTATTTACGAGTAGTATATGTAATACTTGTATCTATTATTTATTGCAGGCCTATTCATATTTTAATTCTGTATATGAGAAATCCAACCCGTGCAGTATTTAAAAGTACTCAATCCGATAAAACTCCTCTCAATTACTATTTCAATGGCTTCCGGGGTCAAAAATATTTGATTCGAGTCGAGGAAGCCACCCATCAAAGCTCAGATTTTTTAGATATCGATTTTAGAAATCTATTATTTTTCATTATTGGGAATACTTTCTGGCCCAGAACAGTCAAAATTGCGTTATTATTACCACTTGATTTTAGAGTTATCCATCCTTGTCTGTTTGATTAGTGTTTTGGTGTACACATCTCGAGCAGATTATGGCAGTTGAAGGCAATTATTAGTACTCATCTCGAGAAAATAAGAAATTTCAAAAATCAATATCTAATAACTCTGAGCTTTGTTTGATGGGTTCCTCGACTCTATTCAAATATTTTTTACCCCGAAAGCCAAAGAAATAGTAATATAGGACCCTTTGATCGGATTGTTGTTGTTGGAATCTGTTGAGATGGGGACCCTCTGATCGGATTGAGTACCTTTAAAAATCCGTTCCGCACACATGTTCTATACAGACTTTGTTGACATCTGCAAAAACTAAAAACATTGTGACCCACATTTCACGAAGCGGGCGCAATTAAGAGGTTTTCCGAAAATGCAAAGAAACTCGGAATTTGCAGCTTTTGACATAATTTCGGGCGTTTAATTGTCGAATTCCATGTCTACATCATATTCGGAAGTTCTGTGTCTTTGAATGTAATGTAAGATTGTCAAGTCAATGATTAGATTGATTGCAATTAGCGACCTTTCAAGTCGTGGATTCAAGGACATGGTTGGTGTTAAATAATACCAGAACGACCCGGTTGTGTGAATGTGTTAATCGGCTTGACACTTGTGCCATATCGAATAACACATTCACACAACCATGTCGTTCTGTGTATGTATTTCTGCTTGGAATATTTTCTGAATGTCGACTGAGTTTTGTGTGGGCCTTAATGCCAAGTTATTGGCAGAAGTTTTTTTCGACTGCCAATAACCTCGATATAGCATCTTAGATGCATACCCCTTGTTTATTTCATAGTTATTGATCTTTGTGTTTATGAAAATGCTGATTATGCCCACACCAGGCGGTATGCCACCAGGGGGTATGCACCGGACGACAGTCCATCTCCTATTTTATTTGCGAGTACCGGTAGTATTTGTAATACTTGTATCTATTATTTATTGCAGGCTTATTCATATTTTAATTCTGTATATGAGAAATTCAACCCGTGCAGTATTTAAAAGTACTCAATCCGATAAAACTCCTCTCAATTACTATTTCAATGGCTTCCGGGGTCAAAAATATTTGATTCGAGTCGAGGAAGCCACCCATCAAAGCTCAGATTTTTTAGATATCGATTTTAGAAATCTATTATTTTTCATTATTGGGAATACTTTCTGGCCCAGAACACAGTCAAAATTGCGTTATTATTACCACTTGATTTTAGAGTTGTCCATCCTTGTCTGTTTGATTAGTGTTTTGGTGTACACATCTTGAGCAGATTATGGCAGTTGAAGGCAATTATTAGTACTCATCTCGAGAAAATAAGAAATTTCAAAAATCAATATCTAATAACTCTGAGCTTTGTTTGATGGGTTCCTCGACTCGAATCAAATATTTTTTACCCCGAAAGCCAAAGAAATAGTAATATAGGACCCTTTGATCGGATTGTTGTTGTTGGAATCTGTTGAGATGGGGACCCTCTGATCGGATTGAGTACCTTTAAAAATCCGTTCCGCAAACATGTTCTATACAGACTTTGTTGACATCTGAAAAAACTAAAAACATTGTGACTCACATTTCACGAAGCGGGCGCAATTAAGAGGTTTTCCGAAAATGCAAAGAAACTCGGAATTTGCAGCTTTTGACATAATTTCGGGCGTTTAATTATCGAATTCCATGTCAGTACATCATATTCGGAAGTTCTGTGTCTTTGAATGTAATGTAACATTGTCAAGTCAATGATTAGATTGATTGCAATTAGCGACCTTTCAAGTCGTGGATTCAAGGACGTGGTTGGTGTTAAATAATACCAGAATGACACGGTTGTGTGAATGTGTTAATCGGGTTGACACTTGTGCCATATCGAATAACACATTCACACAACCATGTCGTTCTGTGTATGTATTTCTGCTTGGAATATTTTCTGAATGTCTACTGAGTTAACACAAACGTTCACAAATTTGAAAAGATTATTTCTGGCCTCATGACCTCCCACACCTAATGTCCTGCAAGTATTTTATGCCCCTGCCCTCAATTGTTAATGATAACAAGAGTGCCTCATGACGGTTCGTTTTTATCCTGTTTCGTTTGAATTTGTTAAATAAAAAATTGCATTTAATACAAAGTGTATTTTCTTATTAGGAACACCAAAGCCAAATATTGTAAGAAACCATAATAATAGCAGATTACTGTATTGTGTTGACTATAGTTTTTATGTAATGAGTGGGATTTGGCATATAATTTTAGCTTCAGCAAGGGAAAATATATGCCTACAATCCCAAATGTTACATAGAAACTATAATCGAACACAGTACAGTAATAGGCCAATAGTAGTACTACATAGCACTTGCCTGCTGATTAGGGGTCTACATCGGCATGTTACATATCGTCGCACATGACACTGGCCCATCAATTAGGGGAGAGAGGGGGTTTCTCATATTAATTTCTAATTTTCATACATTGTTGCAATATAACTCGATAATGGTCCCAGATATCAATTCCAAATTTTGAATATGGGCCATTCACATCAGACTGACCCACCCACAAATCAAGGGTTTGTGGGTGAAGGGTTTAATTAGCAGTTTAATTTCCAAAGTGACTATATGTATCGGTCAGATCAGTTTGTACAGAGCCTAGCTGGCACCCAAGTAAGGGTGAGTGATATGTAAACGATAGGTCTCTTTTGTGTATATACATGTGAGATTTCCTACCCCTCCGAATTAGGGTGAGTGGATTTAAAGGGTGTGTTCATGTAGAGGTTTCATTTTGGTAATTAAATGAGACTCCCTCCCTACATGGAGCAGCTAGAGCCCAGCCTTTCTGTTGCTTTTCACTCTCTCCCATTGAGGGTCGATTCCTGACATCTTAGTGCCATATGCTTTATACTTCTTTCAAGCCGATAAGAACATTTGAGTCTGATAAGGCCAGTTATATATAAGATGCTGACGATAAGATAGAATGCTATAGTGTGATGTCAAGTTGAACTGTGATAATGGCCAGAAATCTAATTCTGGCCTGAATTTACCTTTCCTGGTGTTATTAGTGACTTGTCGCCCGAGGTATTAGTACAGTGAGTACACACTTGCCCAACAGCACATTTTCAACAAATATCAGTTTCACACAAGATTTGGCTGGAATCCCATAGCCTGGCCTCTGAGTTTCAACATAATAATGTGAGTTCCGCTACCGCATGAATGTTCATAGCAAATTTGAGCCCAATTGGCCTTACAAGCTTACCGAATTTCAGTCAAATCTGACGATTGGTTCTTGAGAAGCTTTTGAAATATTTGGGTCACCAACAGGATTTGAACCCTCATTGACCGTCTCCTAATAAACCAATCAATCCTATATTGATCAAAATTGTTTCCCTGTTGCCCAAGGTATCTGCACACCATATTTGAGCAAAATTGAGTGTTTCTTGCGAAGTAAATGTTTGGTCAGTAAATGATTTGAACCCCCCCCCCCCCCCCTCCCATTCTCACCATCCTTGATAAATCTTGTATGGTTTCTGGCAAGTCCGACTATGCAGTCAATTATTTAAGTTCAACTGCGGTGTCATTGATAATTTCAGTATTCACATTGTGAGTCATTGGTTTTAATCATTCTGTATATGGACAAAGCCATTAATGCACTAATTGACCTTGGGCATATGTGAGCAATATGGTGTTTACTAGTCCAAGTCTTCTCGTACTAAAACCGGCTAAGATATTGGGATGGAGGTGCCGGTCTTTAGTCCAAGACCGCTTGTATACCAATCCTATGACACGACTTACGCCCACGATCTGTGGCGGGAATTTGTGGTGTATTTTACTCGATTTACCTAGCAAATCAATACATGATGCTATATACATCGGAAAGGCTTACATCTTATGGTCATAATGGTGTATAATAATCTAACTTTAATGTTAAATTACACATAGAATATTCCGGTTGATTGACACAAACATCGATTTGTTTATCTGTTTGTTTACGTTTTAACCGAAAGCCGAAGTGGTGGGAACGGGTCGTTTCGGTCCGGAGACGTTTCGGCTCAGACCTTTTCGGTCCAGGGACGTTTCGGCTGGGACGTTTCGGCCGGGACGTTTCGGCCCCATATATTGTGTTAATTGGAGTTGATTGCAGGGGATTAACTCGGCTTATACACGAGTCGCAGTCTACGGCTTGTTGGTGTGACGAGACGTCTTTCCCACACTTGATGCAAGGGTTGTCGGGAGGGCTTTCCTTGGTTGTAGCTTGTCGACGAAGGTTGTACGGCATGTTGAACGATTTCAAGATGATATGAACAGAGCAGTATCCCATGCTTAATATACTCTAGGACCGAAACGACACGGACCCGAAGTGGTCCGAATAAGTTCGGCATAATCCGCTGTTTGTTCTGGGAATTCTACTTTCCGTTTCTATATATAGCGCGGGTTTTCCGAACAAAAATGTCGAAAACCGATCGCCCGAAAGTCCAGTTTTCTATGTGCTTTCAGAACAATTCCCGCACTAAAAACTTAATGACATAATGGAGGATCAGAACGGTAGTTTTGTTGACAATTTTCGCAAGCAACTTGTCAAAATTGGAGCAAATTAGAACTCTTATGTCTGACTTGCCATGCGTGTGCATTTTGATTTGTGTGTTGATAAAATAATCGGAGAACCGAATCACACAGTTTCGAAATATAGTTCTTCCGTTTTAGTGGGACTTTTCAAACTTAAGGTTCATTTATTTAGTGTATTACATTTATATCTCCAATGTTTAATTAATCTATTTATTATTTTATTTATTGACACACATAATTACGATTACAATGGAGAATTCATCGTAATTTGCGTTGTTGTCCTAAATCTACGGAATATTTTCAACGGAAAATGCCGAACACAGTTCGCGAGGTCAACCGAGTTCGCATACTTTTAAAAAATTGTAAACATTGAGGTAAATGTCTCTTTTCGCATTAAATTACCGTTTTAAATTCACAACTGATGTGGGTTTCAGATAAAATAGCATGTCTTCTGCGGAAAATATCCGTTTATTGTCGCAATTGTGATATGTTATTTCATATAATTGTGGTTTTATTTGAGCGGGTCACTAACGCTTAAGTCGTGTCATAAGAATGCATGGGCCTGGAACTCGGACTAAAGACCGGCACCTCCATCCCAATATCTTAGCCGGTTTTAGTACGAGAAGACTTGGACTAGGTGTTTACAAGAACCATGGGTACACAATGTATGTGTGACTGAACCTGATTAAGTATGCCTCGTTATACAGTATGTGTGTGTGCATTCCTTATTTGGGAGTACCTCCCTATCACTGGTGTGTGATGTGTTCCTTATATGGAATTAAACTCATTAGTGCCCATGACCTCTGCATGTCTGTGAAAAGTTGATTCCTTATTTGGTGCGTACCTCGTTATCACTTGTGTGTGATGTTTACCTTATATGGTATAAACCTCATTAATATTCATGACCTCTGCATGTCTGTGGAGTGTTGATTTCTTATATAAAGGAATTCTTGAAATATAAAGTGATTGTTACAATTCAATGGCATTCTGAAAGACGATTCTGCAATTTGCTTGTGTCTATCTGCACTGCTAAGGGTAGACCTCACTACGACTGTTTAGAAACCTGTACCTCGGTCTGTCATATAGACCAACAAGGGTGTGTGTGTGTGTGTGAGTTAACAATCGCCTACAATGGGGCTTACATTCCAGACTTTAAACCTTCTAATCTGGCTCGAGCCCGTTTGTCCCGCGAGCCCGATTGTAAACAGCGTACAAACGGGTTCGCGAGAGCTCAAATTATAGATAGAAAACGAAAAGTCCAGTTGAGCCCGTTTGGATAACTCGTCTGGTTTTTAACATTTTTGGTGTGTGATCCTATCAACTATTGTGTATCCGAGATCCTAATTGTGCCAATAGAAACAAAACTTTCATATGTAGAATATGGTAGGTTTCGGCGTACGTTGTATAGTTCACCGGGTCGGGTATGTATGACACGGACAGAACACATTGTATTCAATAAACAGCTCCGTTAACATGCGCATCTCCAAATCGCGATTTTACCCACAATTTCACTCAACTCCTATGTTATTCTCTATGGAGGTCTAGTTTAAGTTTATATCGTAGTCCCATGTGTCTGTTCGTCAGATACAAACTAAAGTATTGTAGGAGCCTCCTTGATACCGGTATATTTATCAATGACAGCTATACGAGGCCTCTGGATATTGACATAAGCGCGTACATCGCAACACATATCTAGCAAAATAGCCCCTTAAGTGAGATGTCTTCCAACAAAGGTCAAGGTTATTTTAGGGTCAAGGTCAAGGTCATGTAAACCCCCCACATCAACTTGACAACAAATTTGGTTGAGGTCGGATCTTGACTGCTCCCGCGATGTCGACCCATGTTAAGATGGACATATAATCGAATTACCTCGCTGACGCCAACCGTGACAAAACATTTCAATAAAAACCCTGCGATCCTATGTTGAATCAGATTAGCAAGCAGCCGGCTAATTGCGTTCGCGCGATGCAAAACCTGGAAGCTCGTCGCCTTATTAGGGTAGATTGGTTCAATCAGTTATCTCGAGCGAAATGACATGCCGCTGAAATTTCTGCGCGGCCAATTCTTTGCGAGACGGGAATCTATTGAATCTGCGTCAGCCTAACAGGGGCATATTCGTTAAGCAATTTATCTGGAGGGAAATTAAATGCAGCTAAAAGGCAGGCTCGTTATTACAAAACGCCATAACTAAAGACCGGCATAAAGCACGCTATCGTGCTATGCATCGTTGGAAAGGGCACACCCTGGGCTATTTAACTGGGTTAATTTGATTGTGAAGTAGGCACGTTTGCGTTGTGTTATTTTCGCATATATCTTTTGCGAAAACGGTTATCATAATTTATATGTATGATAATTCACACAATGCCTACATACCATGCACGCAGACTCATTTGACTGCTGAACTAATTACGAACAATTGCACTCAAGTGCAATCGCGCTTTGCTCAAGTCAAATTGCGCTAAAATTAAGCAAAATTGCGCTGTGCATACGCGATCCAGCGAGATCACTGTAACCAACGAACGAGTACCAGCGTAGTTTCGGCGGTCAAATGCACACGCTTGGACTATTGCGCTGAGGGACAAAATTGCACAGTGGTCACGATTGCGCTGCATTGCACTGAAGCGCAATTGCACTGAGGTGCGACGACATTGCGCTGCACTGAAGCGCAATTGCGCTGTGGTGCGGCGATATTGCGCTGCACTCAAGCGCAAATGCACTGCGGTGCGGCGAAATTGCGCTGCACTCAAGCGCAATTGCACTGTGGTTCGGCTACATTGCACCACGCTCAAGTGCAATTGCACTGTGGTTCGGCTACATTGCACCACGCTCAAGCGCAATTGCACTGTTGTTCGGCTACATTGCACCACGCTCAAGCGCAATTGCACTGTGGTGCGTTGCACTGAAGCGAAATTGCGCTGTGGTGGTGCGAAATTGCGCTGCACTCAAGCGCAATTGCACTGCGCTGCGGCAAAATTGCGCTGCACTCAAGCGCAATTGTACTGCGGTTCGGCTACATTGCACCACGCTCAAGCGCAATTGCACTGTGGTTCGGCTACATTGCACCACGCTCAAGCGCAATTGCACTGCGGTGCGGCGACTTTGCGCTGAACTGAAGCGCAATTGAACTGCGGTGCACATAAGCGCGATGCCATTTATTTACATATGACTTTCCCATTTGTCATACACATGTGTCACACCTGAGCCCAGTTATGATTATAAAAACACAAAGTTAAATGACTGACTTACTGGTTTTATTTTTGCCTGAAAACGCTTCAGTTGTCCTTCCGTGTCTACTTCCGAATTTTCTAGGTGGTAGGAACAGCGGCAGGGTAGAACCCGGTTGTAGGTTTGACGCAAAAGACCCCAATTGACACACGGCGTTAGACTGCGTGTGTGTGTCTGTGTGTTCGCGATGGACTCGAAAACGACCGAGCCGATTTCGATGAAACTTGGTATGTGGTGGTATTTTCGGCCGGGAACGGGCATAGGCCTATTAATTTTCAGATCCGAGGTCAACTTTTCACGTGCCGAGGTCAAATCTGTTTTTACGCTGTGTTACGGGACTTTCATTTGAGTTCGGTGCTTACAAATCGATTCGAAACAGCGCGAATAATAAAATGCCAGTCATAATAATGACACTGTGAGAATCTTTCGTGTTTCCTCTTTCCAACGATATATAATGCGTATGTATCCGTTTTAGTTATCTGCCTCAATTATCAAGAATAAGTGGTACTATCTTCCATCGGGATAAAAACAATGCGTAACTTCTATGACGTCGTTAGAGTTCATAACGTTAGATCACGTTAACGCTTATCGGGCCGATGCATTTGTAGTGTAGTGACTTAGCGTTTTTTTTGGAACGGACTGGCCAAAAGTGCCATTTTTTTATATTTTGTCAAGTTATGTGTGCTCTTTCAGAAAGTGAACTAGAAACAGGTTTCTGATCAATATTAACCCTTGTTTCCAGTATAAATCCAAGATGGCGGCCAAATTCAATCATTATTTCACCCTGACGTTCCAACTGGTATAAAATTTGAGGTGCATGCATAATAAAGGCATCATTCAACCTGACATTGTCATATTTTGAAGATATTAGCAATCCAGGCTGACCAAATTTGAAATTTATCACTTTTTGTACCAAAAACATGCAATTTTGTCATATAATCATTCTCGTTTCAATTATTTCGGAATAATAAACAGACAATTTCTCAAAATGTTTCAGTGTAGATCAAAGGTTAAGGTCTTAGCATTTTTGGACATGTATACTCTAATCAAAACATACAATATCTAGGACACATTCTTAACTGTATTTTAGAAATTTTTGATTATGTTACCCCTCACCCCAAAAATCATGAAATATTGTTTTTGTGATAAGCATCCGATAGAACATGGATGAGAATCTATAAAGGACACTATTTGATCACATTTCTAAATACTGCAATGGCAATTACATACACAATGACCAAAGTTGAAATATACATCTTTTTCGACAAAATATATGCAATTTTGTAAGAAAATCCTCGTCATTTCAAATATTTTGGTCCAATAAATGGTCATTTACTCATAGGATATTTGCAATAGTTCACAATGTTCGGTCTTATTTGTTTTGGACATATATACTGAAAACGATGAATACATTGTATGTGTTTAATATGTAACAACGTTTCAGAAAACTTGGTTTATGTTACCCCTCACCCCAAAAATCACGAAAATGTGACTTGTTGTAAGGATTCAATAAATCTTTGGTTAAATCTTATAAAGTGAGTTTGTCGATCGTAATTCGTCATATATTATAATGTAACAATCTCATTGTCAGTATACTGTTGAAATTAACAATTGTGTGCCTAATAACAATTTATTTTATCATTTCAAATATGTTCAACCAATAGAATGGCAATATGCAATAATATACAATATGCGGTCTTAAAAGTTTCACAAATGAACATCGAATATATATATACAACACATATAAGGGTATATACATGTAATGTTTTGGTGAAATAAAATAAAAATAAAAGAATCTATAATACCATTAATGGATATATTTGACCCAATATCATTGACTTGTGTAATCTAGCATTCAAGAGGGGTGTATATATAGATATGCATTTCAGGTCACAACTTTAAATTGTCAATCAATAATACATATAAAGATGGCCTATCTTTGTTTATACTGTGTTCTTAAATTCATGTTTGTTATGTTATATAACTATAATGTTCACAGACTGATAGTACCAGCCGATAGATAGCAACTCATAGATTGTCATGTTATAATCACCGCTGCCTGTGTTTATACGTTGAACAAATATTTTAAGCACACAATTACATCTACATAACTCTGTGTATGGTAAATAAGCGTTTGCACATTTGCATCTGTTACAAGTTTGTGATTTGCAACAACACTTAATGAGTTCTGAGCACGCAGCTGCAGCTTGGCATGACAAGTGTACCACAATCCTACCTGGTAGGCAGCTCGTTTCATATGTCCCACACAACATATATATGACAGTAACACTTCTTAGTCTGTAGAGTAGAAACTTCATTAGTGACGGGCGTAATCATTAAAAGTATATACTATATCGCAGGTACAATCATATCCACAAGAACGCCTCCATCAAATATCTTGCACTGAACATTTTTAGGTGGGTCCGATATATCTCCAATTGCTTCCCGGATACATCCCAGCAAATCAGATTGTGTCCCCTTGAATTTACCTCCCATTGATAAGGCGGGGGAATTAGCCGACTCTCATGAGAGAAAAACACGTCTGGTTCGGGGAGTTCTAGCCATCTCGTTATTGTTGATGAACTCTCTGTTAAACCTATCAACCCTCCATTTCCTTTCAATTTGATGTTCTCCTGTTCCTGCACTTGATCGTTTGGAATAGCGGAGAAGCGATTTCGGGTTTTTTGAACTGCCCAAATGTTGTTCGAACACACTATTACAAGAAATAAAATATTGGAAGTACGTGCAAGATATTTGATGGAGGCGTTCTTGTGCATATAATTGTGCCTGCGATAGGACCTACATGTACTTTTAATGATTACATAATCACCAATGAAGTTTCTACTCTACAAACTAAGAAGTCTTAATGTCATGTGTGTTGTGTGGGATAGGTATTTTGAACGCAGCACAAAAGGCAGCACTAATGAGAATCGTGGTATAGGTCTTGGACGAAAAGTTGGTGGCCAAACTAAGATTCCAAAAAAATGGAACGACTTGATCCTCCGTCATTCTGACAATAAGCTTGAACTTTTTGTATTCCTCACAAGTAATGCATCAGAACATGATGATAAAGTGTTAAACATGACAGATTGTTCGTCAACTCTCAAAATAGCAAATTCTTCCTAGTAAATCTTGAGAAACTGTTGTCAGGAGGAAGCTGATATTAGAATTGTGCCGCACATTATCCATGCGCTTTCTTGTGGGCTGACGACCATCCGTGTTCGGATTGTTGACACAGATGTCCTGGTAATGGTCATCGGTCTGTTTTCAAAGTTTACGGATGCTAACAGTGGTGGTGATACATGTGTTTCTCTAGGAACAGGCAAAACTAAAACATTGTACCATGACAACAGCACATTTTCCGCTCTGGGCGATGACAATTGTTATCACTACCCAATTTTCATTCGATATCTGGTTTTGATACCACTTTGTTCTTCCATATAAAGGGCAGAAAAAGTTTCTGGATAGCATGGAAATATTATCCCGTTATCACAGATACATGTACATTTCTTCTATAGGTGAATCAACCTTTTATTCAACTAGATTCCTCCTCATATATTTTCAAAGAACTCGAACGTTTCATTACCATTAATTATAATAAAGGTTGTCAAAAGTTGCTGATAACGAGGGATATGAAGAGAATTCTCCAAAACTTGTCGGTCAAAAGGGGCCATAATACAGCATATGAAATGAGCCATATACCAGGCAGGATTGTGGTACACTTGTCATGACATAACAATTCCAATACATGGCCCGCATGACTGGGAATGGACAGTTGAAGATCATGGATGTAAACCATTGTGGACTACATGTACATTACCAGAAACTGCAGCTGTGTGTTCAGAACTCATCAAGTGTTGTTGCAAATCCCAAACTTGTAACAGGTGCAAATGTGCAATAGCTGATTTACCATGCACATAATTATGCAGTTGTAATTGTGATATTAAGAATGCCTAAAATATTTGTTCAATGTATCAACATGGTCACCGGTATGGTCACCGGTGATTATAACATGACAATCTTTGAGTTGCTATATATCCGCTGGTATGATCAGACTGTGCACATTATAGTAATACAGGTACAACATAACAAACGTGAATTTAAGAACAGAGTATAAACAAAGATAGACCATCTTTATGTTATGTGTATTATTGATAGACAAATTAAAGTTGTGATCTGAACTACATGTCTATATATACCCCCTCTTGTATGCTACAATTGTAGATTATATAAGTCAACACCTTCAAATATTTATGGTATAATAGATTTTTAGAATTTTATTCTATTTCACAAGACATGACATGTATACACCTTTAAATGTGTTGTATTCGACAGTCATTTTTGAAACTTTCATGGCCGCATGTGGTATACGATCTTGGGAAATGTTTGAGAAATTGCCCATATATTGGTTGAAAATATTTGAAATGATGGTTATTTTACCATAAAATATAGCTGTTATTAGGCATACAATTGTAAATTTAAACTGTATACTGTCAATGAGATTGTTACATAACAATATATGACTAATTGTCATCGACAAACTCACTTTATAAGATTTAACCAAAGATGTATTGAATCTTTACAACCAAGTCACATTTTCGTGATTTTTGGGGTGAGGGGTAACATAAACCAAATTTTCTGAAACGTTGTTACATATTAACCACATACAATGTATTCATTGTTTTCAGTATATATGTCCAAAACATTTAAGACCAAACATTTTGAACTATCGCAAATATCCTATGTGTAAATGACCATTTATTGAACCAAAATATTTGAAATGACGAGGATTTTCTTACCAAATTGCATATTTTAGTCGAAAAAGTTGTAAATTTCAACTTTGGTCATCGTGTGTGTAATTGCAATTACAGTATTTAGAAATGTGATCGAATAGTGTCCTTTATAGATTCTCATCCATGTTCTATCGGATGTTTATCACAACAAGAAATTCAATTAATTGAGGAAAAACACCCACTGTCCTGAGTGGTATTGATAAGCTATTGGGGGGGGGGGGGTCTACCACTTCGCATGCAAAATAACACGAATGACACCAACAGCTTGGATGTGAGAATAATCCACCATATATGGTAGATATTCAACCAGACTGTGCTTAAGTTTCTCAATTGGTGACTGATGTACATAAACAGTACAGACAAATAGTAATAACAATTAACGTTGTGATTTTGAAACTAACCATGCTAGAATATTGACGGTAAGGTGGTATTAACTACTACGAGCATAATAATAGTACTATTCTTTTATAATATATGTGGGCATGATGTATGGAAATATTAAAGGTACTCAATCCGATAAAACTCCTCTCAATTACTATTTCAATGGCTTCGGGGTCAAAAATATTTTATTCTAGTCGAGGAAGTCACCCATCAAAGCTCAGATTTGTTAGATATCGATTTTAGAAATCTATTATTTTTCATTATCGGGAATTCTTTCTGGCCCAGAAGACATTCAAAATTGCGTACCCTGATTATAGAGTTATCCATCCTTGTCTGTTTGAATAGTGTTTTGGCGTAAAATATCGAGCAGGTTACCAAATTGACGGCAGTTATTAGTACTCATCTCGAGCAATTAACAAATTTCAAAAATCAATATCTAATAACTCTGAGCTTTGTTTGATGGGTTCCTCAACTCGAATAAAATATTTTTTACCCCCAAAGAGCCAAAGAAATAGTAATATAGGACCCTCTGATCGGATTGTTGTTGTTGGAATCTGTTGAGATGGGGACCCTCTTTTCGGATTGAGTACCTTTAAAGGACAAACCAATAGTTATAATACAATTATAACTGTTTTTTTTTTAATTAAGAGCAAGAAGAGCTAATTGTGCTTAAGCAAAATAAGGGATATTCCTTATTGCGCTTATAAGCTCAATAAGGGAATCTCTATTGTGCTTAAGCGCAATAAGGGAATATTTAATTGCGCTTAAGCGCAATGAAGAATATTCAAATTTCACTGATAAAGCCTAATAATGAATTCTTATTAAAGAATAATATATTATATATAGTACATAAACTCCTTATAATACAGATGGTGTAGTCCATCTCCATGGCACAATGGGTGGAACAAATATAGGATAATTCTACTATTTTCAGAAGGGTGATCTAATGAGAGATATATTAATTGTGTTTAAGTGGAATGGGAAGTATTAGTAATTGCGGTTAAGCATAAAAAGGAATGTCTTATTGCATTCTCATTGGGCTTAAGCGCCATTAGAGATTCCTTAAGTTATTGCGGTTAATCGAAATTGTCTATTAAATGTCAATTTTGATTCCCATAGAGATCATCAATGATGTCTATGCGCAAGGGCGACGTGCCAATCTTCTCTATTGGGATTCCAATTGTTGGCTCATTAAATATGCACATATGCTTAAGATACAGTCGCGCATGAAGCGCGCTCCCGTAAGTCAGGTTTTGGATCCCAGTTAATGAAAATATTATTGAAATAATCGGTTTTCCCCAATAAACAACCATATATTCAATATACATGTTTTGGAGCAGAATTAGGCAGTCCATATTGGACGCCATCATGGAATTTATTTTTTTTGGTTTAATTTTCACACATATTTATTAGTTATGTGGATGGAGTTCTCATTAAACCTCACATCCTTATATTGGTTACAGTAATGCCCAAAGTAATTTACCACTTAACCACATCAGAATTATTGGTAATTTTTCAGGATTTAAAATCCTGAAAAATTACCAATAATTATGCTGTGGTTAAGTGGTCAATTACTTTGGACATTACTGTACGAGGATTGAGTTATCATTACACCTCAAATCCTTATATTGGTTAGAGTAATGCCCAAAGTAATTGACCACTTAACCACAGCAGAATTATGGGTATTTTTTCAGCATTTAAAATCCTGACAAATTACCAATAATTATGCTGTGGTTAAGTGGTCAATTACTTTGGACTTACTGTATGAGGATGGAGTTAAACCTCACATGAGTGTGTTGGGGATTTGGACCTTGACTTGGGACCTTTTGTTTTTAACGCGACAAATGCGCGTACACCTTATACACAAATTTCTTATGTAACCAGAGTTTTTCTTGGATAAGATGAGTTTGAAGCCTG
This sequence comes from Siphonodentalium dalli, assembly GCA_032622095.1. NCBI lineage: Eukaryota > Metazoa > Mollusca > Scaphopoda > Gadilida > Siphonodentaliidae > Siphonodentalium > Siphonodentalium dalli. The sequence goes on from CP136066.1 coordinate 145,802,970, forward strand.
CTTACATTTCAAAATGTCGTCAGTTTTATATTGTCTGCAGTGGAACTCAACGCGTTGAAGCAAAAGTTACAAAAGATAAAATGTGTATGTAACGAGACTATAATACAACTGAAAAAATAAATTGAGGGAGGGGTGGGAGATACAGGGAACTAAGGGTTGAACCGATATAAATTTGTAGAGCGATAACGACCAATGTTGACACATTATGCATCTGAACTCAGAGATCAACTCTACTGTTGCAACAAGGCTTTAAAATAGGGGGGTGTCAGAATCTTAGTCATCTCTATATAGTGCCAGAATAGTCATTTATGGACTTCTATAAGATGTTGGGTTGGTTATATGGACTCGGAGAAAAAGTGGTTTGTACCAATGAACTGACATAAATTAGTGGAGCGATGTTGCATCGCGACTGTACTAAAGCAGCAATGATGATATCAAATTGGGGGGGGGGGGGGGGGGGTATGAAATTATCTATCTCTCTAGATGGCACCAGGATTATATAGTAATACCATAGACATATAAGTACAAGTATCACATGATAAAATATTACGTAACGTGACTATACCGATGAAAGAAATAAATAAATTGGACCTGGATTAGAGGTTGGGTTGGTTATATGTTGATAATTGGATATGGAATTCATACTGATGAAACGATACAAATTAGTGGAGCGATAAAGACCAATGTTGACATTTAGTCAGGCTACGCGGGAGAAAATAGGGGTTGATACGATAGACCGAAATAAATTTGTCGGGTGATAATGACCAATGTTGACCTATAAAGTAACGCGACTGTACTGTCGGATAATTATCAGGTGTAACCGGTCAAATATGGATTCTAGTGACCAATATAGAACAGCGCAGAAAACATTCGCAGGGCCCTAAAATTTATTTAACACTGCATTTGCCATTAAAATCGATTTATGTCGATAAAACTGTCATTTTTCAATATTTTAAGCTGAGACTTGGAGTGTGTGGGTGGGATACCTACATATTCCTAAAATGACAGAGTACAGCACGTAATTATGTTTTAGATGGAAGAAATGATTTTTTTTCAATGATAAAATTTAACATTGAATTTACCATTAAAATCGATTTATGTCGATAAAACTGTCTTTTTTTCAAACTTTTAGGCTGAGACTTGGTGCATGTGCGTGGGATACATATATGTTCCTAAAATGACAGAGTCCAGCGCGTAATTATGTTTTAGATGGAAGAAATTGAATTTTTTTCGATGATAAATTTTAACATGGAATTCACCGAATTGTCCCATTAAAATCTATTTATGTCGATAAAACTGTTATTTTTCAAAAATTTAAGCTGAGACTCTGTGTTTCTGTGTGGAATACCTATATATTCTGAAAACGGCAGGGTTAAGCACGTAATTATCTTTTAGATGGAAGAAATTGATTTGTTTCGATGATAAAAATCCAGCGTAAAATAATCGCCAATGGAGGCTTCGCTTCGCCTGGTTGGCAATTATCACGATACACAGAGAACACTTTGACGTTCGTACTCATATTTCACCAATTTTTGTACCTGGCTTTCCAATCCTAAGTTTCAAGGGGAAATGTCTAATTTTACTCTATTTGTCGTTATATACATATTATACATATTTATCACACCATTTATTATTCATTTTCATAAAAATAAAATAAAAGAAGCCGAAGATGACATGTTTAAACTGTTTGAAGCACGAATTTGGCGATAACTTATCAGAGTACGTTATACTTGTGATAGTTACGTTACGCACACGTTGTTCCCATATCCTATTGCGATAATCGCTTAACCCTTCAGTTTCAACGGCATTTCAATTGGTTGAAATTAAAATTTCTCAAGTTCTAGCTCAACACGAATCTAGTGACCTAATTGGTAGAAATACTTTAGCAGTAATTCTTAGTTTTATAAGTCATAACTCTAATTTTATTGACGATACGAGCTCAACATCATAATATGTCACTGTTTATGGCGGTGTTATCCAAACGTGTGCTTTGATAATGGTTATAATTTTATTTTGCGATCAAACGTCAGTGCAGCCCAGCAGAAACGCATAGGCACTAGTTCAATTCAGCAGAAACGCATAAGTCCTACGATAATAGTACACCCACTGAACGCGCTTCGCGCGTTGGTCAGTGGGTGAAAACAAAATTTCATGATTTTTGGGGTGAGGGGTAACATAATCCAAAATGTCTAAAATATGGTTACGAATTTGTCCTAGATGTTGTATATTTTGTTTGCAGTATACATTTCTGAAATTTTTAAGATCTTAACCTTTGATCTGCACTGAAACAGTTTTGAGAAATTGTCTGTTTATTATTCCGAAATAATTGAAACGAGAATGATTTTATGACAAAATTTCATGCTTTTGGTCCAAAAAGTGATAATTTTCAAATTTGGTCAGCCTGGATTGCTAATATCTTCAAAATATGACATTGCCGGATGGAATGACGCCTTTATTATGCATGTGCCTTAAATTGTATACCAGTTGGAACATCATGGTGAAATAATGATTGAATTTGGCCGCCATCTTGGATTTATACTGGAAACAAGGGTTAATATTGATCAGAAACTTGTTTCTAGTTCACTTTCTGAAAGAGCACACCTAACTTGACATAATATAAAAAAATGGCACTTTTGGCCAGTCCGTTCCAATATGATAAAATTTTGTCGCTAAGTCACTACACTATTGACTGTTCCAGACGTCTTGGCGATATTTCGGGCACCGATGTATGGGAGGCCAAATTCACATTTAATAATTAATTGTGCTTAAGCGCAATCAATTGCGCTTAAGCGCAATCAATTGCGCTTAAGCGCAATTAATTGCGCTTAAGCGCAATTCATGGTTATATGTAACAAAACACCCCTTGTGAATAAATAGGTTTCTCCATAACTTAGCATTAATTCCTATTGACATGTCACTTCTTGGTTTCATTGGTTTGGATGGGTAGGGAGCTAGCCCAACTTCTTTATCAAAATGGCTGACTCGCAATAGTATCACCTTCTGTTTTAGTTGGAGCGATTTGTGATAGCATTATATTATCTTTGGTATATATTAGTAATAGACTAATTTCTGTATTAGTCTGGGCGACATTGATTTTCTTCAATTTTCGAGTATACAGGCACACCATATGAGGGAAACAAGCCCTCGGTGACACCACATTCACACTATATGATCATGGAAATACTATAGATTTGTGCAAGAGCTGCTGATTTAATAAGAAAAACTAGAGCTTCAGGACTGAGACACCAAAGCTCCAGTAATTACACACCATTTTTTTGACAGGGATGCTGATAATATGAAAATAGGGTTTTTTCCCCCTGATTTAAGTCAATAAGTAAACCATACAGTAATGCTCTAATTAATCGACTCCTTAACCACAGCAGAATTATGGATAACTTTTCAGGATTTAGTCGGAAATATGGCTTGTTGCCATTCATCGGAAAGCTCTCGAGAGCTTTTCGATGAATGGCAACAAGCCATATTTCCAACTAAATCCTGAAAAGTTACCCATAATTCTGCTGTGGTTAAGAAGTCGATTAAATAGAGCATTACTGTATGAGGTAAGAAAGCCCTCATGCAGTGACACCGCATGCATGTATAGGATATTACCATAGTAAAGGCTAAAATCTGTGCAAAAATACATTAAAAACATCATACAAAACATTACTAGAGTTCCGGGAAGGCGACATCAATTCTTTGGATAGAGGGATGCTGATAATATGTAATTAGGGGATTCTCCTTGTTGAACACATACTCACAGTTTGACTGTTGAGTACAGGTCAAAATTAGCCCAATGCTCATCTTGTGTTGCTAGGTGATACACCAGGTCATGCTAATAGTTTATGGGTAGGTTAGATAGTAGTCACAATTACGCTTAAGCGCAATTGATTGCGCTTAAGCGTAAATGCCCTATTTGCGCTTAAGCACAATATGTGGTATTTGCGCTTAAGCGCAATTCATTGCGGTTAAGCGCAATTCATTATTAAATGTGAATTTGGCCTCCCATACCGATGGTAATTTATCTTTACGTTGAAACTTGATAATTAATGAGCGTGTGTATATGAGGCGCGTTTATATACTTGAGTGGAAATCAAATCGGGTTAAAAGGTCAAATCGGGTAAAACCGGATGGATTTCGACGGGTACTTTTGTCGGGTACTTTTGTTCGGGCAGTGTTTTGGACGGGTCAAATCGTGACCCCACTTGACCTTGGCCTTCAAAATAGACAATTCAAGGTCAAACCCCGGACGAAGTCGGGTCACCTTCTAGTCTATTATATATTTTGGAAGATCTGTCTGTGTGTGTGTGGTGTGTGTGTGTGTGTGTGTGTGTGTGTTCGCGATGGACTCGATAACGGCCGACCCGATTTCGATGAAACTTGGTATGTGGGGGTATTTTCTGTCGGGAAGTGGCATAGGCCTATTAATTTTCAGATCCGAGCTCAACTTTTCACGTGCCGAGGTCAAATCTGTTTTTACGCCGTTTTGCGCTAATATATTTAAGTTCGGTGCTCACAAATCGATTCGATATAGCGCGAATAATAACATGCCAGTCATAATAATGACTCTATGAGAATCTTTCGTGTTTCCTCTTTCCAACGATATATAATATGTATGTATCCGTTTTAGTTATCTGCCTCAATTATTAAGAAGAAGTGGTACGATCTTCTATCAGGGTAAAAACAATGCGTAACTTCTATGACGTCGTTAGAGGTCATAAAGTTAGATCACGTTAACTCTTAACAGGCCGATGCATTTGACTGTTTCAGACGTCTTGGCGATATCTCGGGCACCGACGGTAATTTATCTTTACGTTGAAACTTGATAATTAATGAGCGTGTGTATATGAGGCGCGTTTATATATACACTTGAGTGGAAATCAAATCGGGTTAAACTGGCGGATTTTTAAGGACGAAATTTGATGCATAGGGTATCTCGGTATCCGCTGGGCCGATTTCCCGGTATCCGCTGGGCCGATTTCCACCATTTTTGGGGTGTTGGTGTTTGACCCCACCTGACCTTGACCTTCAAAATGGTCAATTCAAGGTCAAATCGGGTAAAACCGGATGGTTTTAGACGGGTACTTTTGTCGGGTACTTTTGTTCGGGCAGTGTTTGGACGGGTCAAATCGTGACCCCACTTGACCTTGGCCCTCAAAATAGACAATTCAAGGTCAAAGCCCGGACGAAGTCGGGTCACCTTCTAGTCTATTATACATTTTGGAAGATCTGTGTGTGTGTGTGTGTTCGATGGACTCGAACACGGCTGGACCGATTTCGACCAAACTTGGTACGGACACGTAATTCGACCCGGGAACGAACATGGGCCCGTCCATTTGTCCGTGCGGCGTGACCTTGACCTTCAAAACTCATATCTCGGGATCCGCAGTGCTATCACGCCGGATTTAGCACTGCGATGCAGGGAGGATAACTCTATATGCATACGTCGACGAACGTAAGCAATTTGCAGGCATGCAATTACGCATCGTGTATTTTTCCCAAAATTATAACATTTACAATATATATTGTCAATTTGCAGGCTATTAAAAATCGTGCATCCATCCCAAAATATATCATTTATTACAATTTCTGATATATAATTTTTTTTACAGCTAATATTCTTAGGTCTATTGTCGATAGATTTATTTTTTGTATATTCACACCACGCATAGGCTCAAGCTGTTTACATTTACCCCGCGGGTCTGGAATCTCATCCAAGAATCCATTTAGCTGAAATGATACTTCGTTGTTGCGAAATGGAATCTACCGGTGGCCCAAAGCCGTCAATGTCAACAACATCGAAATTGTTCAACTTTGACTGCGAGAAAATAATTAGTTAAAATTTACCACAAAATGCTAATTTATCTTTACGTTGAAGCTTGATAATTAATGAGCGTGTGTATATGAGGCGCGTTTACATACTTTAGTGGAAATCAAATCGGGTACAACTGGCGTATTTTTACGGACGAAATTTTATACATAGGGTATCTCGGTATCCGCTGGGCCGATTTCCCGGTATCCGCTTGCCCAATTTCCACCATTTTTTGGGGTGTTGATTTTGGAAAACTGCCAGACGGATTTTGACAAAATTTTATACTTAGTGGTAATTGTTTCCAGGGAGTGTTTTGGACGGGTCAAATCGTGACCGCCACCTGACCTTGACCTTCAAAATGGTCAATTCAATGTCAAAGCCCGGATATATATATATATATATATATATATATATATATACTAGAAGGTGACCCGACTTCGTCCGGGCTTTGACCTTGAATTGTCTATTTTGAAGGCCAAGGTCAAGTGGGGTCACGATTTGACCCGTCCAAAACACAGTGCCCGAACAAAAGTACCCGACAAAAGTACCCGTCGAAATCCATCCGGTTTTACCCGATTTGACCTTGAATTGAGCATTTTGAAGGTCAGGTGGGGCCAAACACCAACACCCCAAAAATGGTGGAAATCGGCCCAGCGGATACCGGGAAATCGGCCCAGCGGATACCGAGATACCCTATGCATCAAATTTCGTCCGTAAAAATCCGCCAGTTTAACCCGATTTGATTTCCACTGAAGTATATAAACGCGCCTCATATACACACGCTCATTAATTATCAAGTTTCAACGTAAAGATAAATTACCATCGGTGCCCGAGATATCGCCAAGACGTCTGAAACAGTCAAATGCATCGGCCGGTGAAGAGTTAACGTGATCTAACTTTATGACCTCTAACGACGTCATAGAAGTTACGCATTGTTTTTACCCTGATAGAAGATCGTACCACTTCTTCTTAATAATTGAGGCAGATAACTATAACGGATACATACATATTATATATCGTTGGAAAGAGGAAACACGAAAGATTCTCATAGTGTCATTATTATGACTGGCATGTTATTATTCGCGCTGTTTCGAATCGATTTGTAAGCACCGAACTCAAATGAAAGTCCCGTAACACAGCGTAAAAACAGATTTTACCTCGGCACGTGAAAAGTTGACCTCGGATCTGAAAATCAATAGGCCCATGTTCGTTCCCGGGTCGAATTACGTGTCTGTACCAAGTTTGGTCGAAATCGGTCCAGCCGTGTTCGAGTCCATCGAACACACACACACAGATCTTCCAAAATATATAATAGATATATATATATATATATCTATTATATATTTTGGAAGATCTGTGTGTGTGTGTGTGTGTGTGTGTGTGTGTGTGAGTTAACAATCGCCTACAATGGGGCTTACATTCCAGACTTTAAACCTTCTAATCTGGCTCGAGCCCGTTTGTCCCGCGAGCCCGATTGTAAACAGCGTACAAACGGGTTCGCGAGAGCTCAAATTATAGATAGAAAACGAAAAGTCCAGTTGAGCCCGTTTGGATAACTCGTCTGGTTTTTAACATTTTTGGTGTGTGATCCTATCAACTATTGTGTATCCGAGATCCTAATTGTGCCAATAGAAACAAAACTTTCATATGTAGAATATGGTAGGTTTCGGCGTACGTTGTATAGTTCACCGGGTCGGGTATGTATGACACGGACAGAACACATTGTATTCAATAAACAGCTCCGTTAACATGCGCATCTCCAAATCGCGAGTTTACCCACAATTTCACTCAACTCCTATGTTATTCTCTATGGAGGTCTAGTTTAAGTTTATATAGTAGTCCCATGTGTCTGTTCGTCAGATACAAACTAAAGTATTGTAGGAGCCTCCTTGATACCGGTATATTTATCAATGACAGCTATACGAGGCCTCTGGATATTGACATAAGCGCGTACATCGCAACACATATCTAGCAAAATAGCCCCTTAAGTGAGATGTCTTCCAACAAAGGTCAAGGTTATTTTAGGGTCAAGGTCAAGGTCATGTAAACCCCCCACATCAACTTGACAACAAATTTGGTTGAGGTCGGATCTTGACTGCTCCCGCGATGTCGACCCATGTTAAGATGGACATATAATCGAATTACCTCGCTGACGCCAACCGTGACAAAACATTTCAATAAAAACCCTGCGATCCTATGTTGAATCAGATTAGCAAGCAGCCGGCTAATTGCGTTCGCGCGATGCAAAACCTGGAAGCTCGTCGCCTTATTAGGGTAGATTGGTTCAATCAGTTATCTCGAGCGAAATGACATGCCGCTGAAATTTCTGCGCGGCCAATTCTTTGCGAGACGGGAATCTATTGAATCTGCGTCAGCCTAACAGGGGCATATTCGTTAAGCAATTTATCTGGAGGGAAATTAAATGCAGCTAAAAGGCAGGCTCATTATTACAAAACGCCATAACTAAAGACCGGCATAAAGCACGCTATCGTGCTATGCATCGTTGGAAAGGGCACACCCTGGGCTATTTAACTGGGTTAATTTGATTGTGAAGTAGGCACGTTTGCGTTGTGTTATTTTCGCATATATCTTTTGCGAAAACGGTTATCATAATTTATATGTATGATAATTCACACAATGCCTACATACCATGCACGCAGACTCATTTGACTGCTGAACTAATTACGAACAATTGCACTCAAGTGCAATCGCGCTTTGCTCAAGTCAAATTGCGCTAAAATTAAGCAAAATTGCGCTGTGCATACGCGATCCAGCGAGATCACTGTAACCAACGAACGAGTACCAGCGTAGTTTCGGCGGTCAAATGCACACGCTTGGACTATTGCGCTGAGGGACAAAATTGCACAGTGGTCACGATTGCGCTGCATTGCACTGAAGCGCAATTGCACTGAGGTGCGACGACATTGCGCTGCACTGAAGCGCAATTGCGCTGTGGTGCGGCGATATTGCGCTGCACTCAAGCGCAAATGCACTGCGGTGCGGCGAAATTGCGCTGCACTCAAGCGCAATTGCACTGTGGTTCGGCTACATTGCACCACGCTCAAGTGCAATTGCACTGTGGTTCGGCTACATTGCACCACGCTCAAGCGCAATTGCACTGTTGTTCGGCTACATTGCACCACGCTCAAGCGCAATTGCACTGTGGTGCGTTGCACTGAAGCGAAATTGCGCTGTGGTGGTGCGAAATTGCGCTGCACTCAAGCGCAATTGCACTGCGCTGCGGCAAAATTGCGCTGCACTCAAGCGCAATTGTACTGCGGTTCGGCTACATTGCACCACGCTCAAGCGCAATTGCACTGTGGTTCGGCTACATTGCACCACGCTCAAGCGCAATTGCACTGCGGTGCGGCGACTTTGCGCTGAACTGAAGCGCAATTGAACTGCGGTGCACATAAGCGCGATGCCATTTATTTACATATGACTTTCCCATTTGTCATACACATGTGTCACACCTGAGCCCAGTTATGATTATAAAAACACAAAGTTAAATGACTGACTTACTGGTTTTATTTTTGCCTGAAAACGCTTCAGTTGTCCTTCCGTGTCTACTTCCGAATTTTCTAGGTGGTAGGAACAGCGGCAGGGTAGAACCCGGTTGTAGGTTTGACGCAAAAGACCCCAATTGACACACGGCGTTAGACTGCGTGTGTGTGTCTGTGTGTTCGCGATGGACTCGAAAACGACCGAGCCGATTTCGATGAAACTTGGTATGTGGTGGTATTTTCGGCCGGGAACGGGCATAGGCCTATTAATTTTCAGATCCGAGGTCAACTTTTCACGTGCCGAGGTCAAATCTGTTTTTACGCTGTGTTACGGGACTTTCATTTGAGTTCGGTGCTTACAAATCGATTCGAAACAGCGCGAATAATAAAATGCCAGTCATAATAATGACACTGTGAGAATCTTTCGTGTTTCCTCTTTCCAACGATATATAATGCGTATGTATCCGTTTTAGTTATCTGCCTCAATTATCAAGAATAAGTGGTACTATCTTCCATCGGGATAAAAACAATGCGTAACTTCTATGACGTCGTTAGAGTTCATAACGTTAGATCACGTTAACGCTTATCGGGCCGATGCATTTGTAGTGTAGTGACTTAGCGTTTTTTTTGGAACGGACTGGCCAAAAGTGCCATTTTTTTATATTTTGTCAAGTTATGTGTGCTCTTTCAGAAAGTGAACTAGAAACAGGTTTCTGATCAATATTAACCCTTGTTTCCAGTATAAATCCAAGATGGCGGCCAAATTCAATCATTATTTCACCCTGACGTTCCAACTGGTATAAAATTTGAGGTGCATGCATAATAAAGGCATCATTCAACCTGACATTGTCATATTTTGAAGATATTAGCAATCCAGGCTGACCAAATTTGAAATTTATCACTTTTTGTACCAAAAACATGCAATTTTGTCATATAATCATTCTCGTTTCAATTATTTCGGAATAATAAACAGACAATTTCTCAAAATGTTTCAGTGTAGATCAAAGGTTAAGGTCTTAGCATTTTTGGACATGTATACTCTAATCAAAACATACAATATCTAGGACACATTCTTAACTGTATTTTAGAAATTTTTGATTATGTTACCCCTCACCCCAAAAATCATGAAATATTGTTTTTGTGATAAGCATCCGATAGAACATGGATGAGAATCTATAAAGGACACTATTTGATCACATTTCTAAATACTGCAATGGCAATTACATACACAATGACCAAAGTTGAAATATACATCTTTTTCGACAAAATATATGCAATTTTGTAAGAAAATCCTCGTCATTTCAAATATTTTGGTCCAATAAATGGTCATTTACTCATAGGATATTTGCAATAGTTCACAATGTTCGGTCTTATTTGTTTTGGACATATATACTGAAAACGATGAATACATTGTATGTGTTTAATATGTAACAACGTTTCAGAAAACTTGGTTTATGTTACCCCTCACCCCAAAAATCACGAAAATGTGACTTGTTGTAAGGATTCAATAAATCTTTGGTTAAATCTTATAAAGTGAGTTTGTCGATCGTAATTCGTCATATATTATAATGTAACAATCTCATTGTCAGTATACTGTTGAAATTAACAATTGTGTGCCTAATAACAATTTATTTTATCATTTCAAATATGTTCAACCAATAGAATGGCAATATGCAATAATATACAATATGCGGTCTTAAAAGTTTCACAAATGAACATCGAATATATATATACAACACATATAAGGGTATATACATGTAATGTTTTGGTGAAATAAAATAAAAATAAAAGAATCTATAATACCATTAATGGATATATTTGACCCAATATCATTGACTTGTGTAATCTAGCATTCAAGAGGGGTGTATATATAGATATGCATTTCAGGTCACAACTTTAAATTGTCAATCAATAATACATATAAAGATGGCCTATCTTTGTTTATACTGTGTTCTTAAATTCATGTTTGTTATGTTATATAACTATAATGTTCACAGACTGATAGTACCAGCCGATAGATAGCAACTCATAGATTGTCATGTTATAATCACCGCTGCCTGTGTTTATACGTTGAACAAATATTTTAAGCACACAATTACATCTACATAACTCTGTGTATGGTAAATAAGCGTTTGCACATTTGCATCTGTTACAAGTTTGTGATTTGCAACAACACTTAATGAGTTCTGAGCACGCAGCTGCAGCTTGGCATGACAAGTGTACCACAATCCTACCTGGTAGGCAGCTCGTTTCATATGTCCCACACAACATATATATGACAGTAACACTTCTTAGTCTGTAGAGTAGAAACTTCATTAGTGACGGGCGTAATCATTAAAAGTATATACTATATCGCAGGTACAATCATATCCACAAGAACGCCTCCATCAAATATCTTGCACTGAACATTTTTAGGTGGGTCCGATATATCTCCAATTGCTTCCCGGATACATCCCAGCAAATCAGATTGTGTCCCCTTGAATTTACCTCCCATTGATAAGGCGGGGGAATTAGCCGACTCTCATGAGAGAAAAACACGTCTGGTTCGGGGAGTTCTAGCCATCTCGTTATTGTTGATGAACTCTCTGTTAAACCTATCAACCCTCCATTTCCTTTCAATTTGATGTTCTCCTGTTCCTGCACTTGATCGTTTGGAATAGCGGAGAAGCGATTTCGGGTTTTTTGAACTGCCCAAATGTTGTTCGAACACACTATTACAAGAAATAAAATATTGGAAGTACGTGCAAGATATTTGATGGAGGCGTTCTTGTGCATATAATTGTGCCTGCGATAGGACCTACATGTACTTTTAATGATTACATAATCACCAATGAAGTTTCTACTCTACAAACTAAGAAGTCTTAATGTCATGTGTGTTGTGTGGGATAGGTATTTTGAACGCAGCACAAAAGGCAGCACTAATGAGAATCGTGGTATAGGTCTTGGACGAAAAGTTGGTGGCCAAACTAAGATTCAAAAAAAATGGAACGACTTGATCCTCCGTCATTCTGACAATAAGCTTGAACTTTTTGTATTCCTGACAAGTAATGCATCAGAACATGATGATAAAGTGTTAAACATGACAGATTGTTCGTCAACTCTCAAAATAGCAAATTCTTCCTAGTAAATCTTGAGAAACTGTTGTCAGGAGGAAGCTGATATTAGAATTGTGCCGCACATTATCCATGCGCTTTCTTGTGGGCTGACGACCATCCGTGTTCGGATTGTTGACACAGATGTCCTGGTAATGGTCATCGGTCTGTTTTCAAAGTTTACGGATGCTAACAGTGGTGGTGATACATGTGTTTCTCTAGGAACAGGCAAAACTAAAACATTGTACCATGACAACAGCACATTTTCCGCTCTGGGCGATGACAATTGTTATCACTACCCAATTTTCATTCGATATCTGGTTTTGATACCACTTTGTTCTTCCATATAAAGGGCAGAAAAAGTTTCTGGATAGCATGGAAATATTATCCCGTTATCACAGATACATGTACATTTCTTCTATAGGTGAATCAACCTTTTATTCAACTAGATTCCTCCTCATATATTTTCAAAGAACTCGAACGTTTCATTACCATTAATTATAATAAAGGTTGTCAAAAGTTGCTGATAACGAGGGATATGAAGAGAATTCTCCAAAACTTGTCGGTCAAAAGGGGCCATAATACAGCATATGAAATGAGCCATATACCAGGCAGGATTGTGGTACACTTGTCATGACATAACAATTCCAATACATGGCCCGCATGACTGGGAATGGACAGTTGAAGATCATGGATGTAAACCATTGTGGACTACATGTACATTACCAGAAACTGCAGCTGTGTGTTCAGAACTCATCAAGTGTTGTTGCAAATCCCAAACTTGTAACAGGTGCAAATGTGCAATAGCTGATTTACCATGCACATAATTATGCAGTTGTAATTGTGATATTAAGAATGCCTAAAATATTTGTTCAATGTATCAACATGGTCACCGGTATGGTCACCGGTGATTATAACATGACAATCTTTGAGTTGCTATATATCCGCTGGTATGATCAGACTGTGCACATTATAGTAATACAGGTACAACATAACAAACGTGAATTTAAGAACAGAGTATAAACAAAGATAGACCATCTTTATGTTATGTGTATTATTGATAGACAAATTAAAGTTGTGATCTGAACTACATGTCTATATATACCCCCTCTTGTATGCTACAATTGTAGATTATATAAGTCAACACCTTCAAATATTTATGGTATAATAGATTTTTAGAATTTTATTCTATTTCACAAGACATGACATGTATACACCTTTAAATGTGTTGTATTCGACAGTCATTTTTGAAACTTTCATGGCCGCATGTGGTATACGATCTTGGGAAATGTTTGAGAAATTGCCCATATATTGGTTGAAAATATTTGAAATGATGGTTATTTTACCATAAAATATAGCTGTTATTAGGCATACAATTGTAAATTTAAACTGTATACTGTCAATGAGATTGTTACATAACAATATATGACTAATTGTCATCGACAAACTCACTTTATAAGATTTAACCAAAGATGTATTGAATCTTTACAACCAAGTCACATTTTCGTGATTTTTGGGGTGAGGGGTAACATAAACCAAATTTTCTGAAACGTTGTTACATATTAACCACATACAATGTATTCATTGTTTTCAGTATATATGTCCAAAACATTTAAGACCAAACATTTTGAACTATCGCAAATATCCTATGTGTAAATGACCATTTATTGAACCAAAATATTTGAAATGACGAGGATTTTCTTACCAAATTGCATATTTTAGTCGAAAAAGTTGTAAATTTCAACTTTGGTCATCGTGTGTGTAATTGCAATTACAGTATTTAGAAATGTGATCGAATAGTGTCCTTTATAGATTCTCATCCATGTTCTATCGGATGTTTATCACAACAAGAAATTCAATTAATTGAGGAAAAACACCCACTGTCCTGAGTGGTATTGATAAGCTATTGGGGGGGGGGGGGTCTACCACTTCGCATGCAAAATAACACGAATGACACCAACAGCTTGGATGTGAGAATAATCCACCATATATGGTAGATATTCAACCAGACTGTGCTTAAGTTTCTCAATTGGTGACTGATGTACATAAACAGTACAGACAAATAGTAATAACAATTAACGTTGTGATTTTGAAACTAACCATGCTAGAATATTGACGGTAAGGTGGTATTAACTACTACGAGCATAATAATAGTACTATTCTTTTATAATATATGTGGGCATGATGTATGGAAATATTAAAGGTACTCAATCCGATAAAACTCCTCTCAATTACTATTTCAATGGCTTCGGGGTCAAAAATATTTTATTCTAGTCGAGGAAGTCACCCATCAAAGCTCAGATTTGTTAGATATCGATTTTAGAAATCTATTATTTTTCATTATCGGGAATTCTTTCTGGCCCAGAAGACATTCAAAATTGCGTACCCTGATTATAGAGTTATCCATCCTTGTCTGTTTGAATAGTGTTTTGGCGTAAAATATCGAGCAGGTTACCAAATTGACGGCAGTTATTAGTACTCATCTCGAGCAATTAACAAATTTCAAAAATCAATATCTAATAACTCTGAGCTTTGTTTGATGGGTTCCTCAACTCGAATAAAATATTTTTTACCCCCAAAGAGCCAAAGAAATAGTAATATAGGACCCTCTGATCGGATTGTTGTTGTTGGAATCTGTTGAGATGGGGACCCTCTTTTCGGATTGAGTACCTTTAAAGGACAAACCAATAGTTATAATACAATTATAACTGTTTTTTTTTTAATTAAGAGCAAGAAGAGCTAATTGTGCTTAAGCAAAATAAGGGATATTCCTTATTGCGCTTATAAGCTCAATAAGGGAATCTCTATTGTGCTTAAGCGCAATAAGGGAATATTTAATTGCGCTTAAGCGCAATGAAGAATATTCAAATTTCACTGATAAAGCCTAATAATGAATTCTTATTAAAGAATAATATATTATATATAGTACATAAACTCCTTATAATACAGATGGTGTAGTCCATCTCCATGGCACAATGGGTGGAACAAATATAGGATAATTCTACTATTTTCAGAAGGGTGATCTAATGAGAGATATATTAATTGTGTTTAAGTGGAATGGGAAGTATTAGTAATTGCGGTTAAGCATAAAAAGGAATGTCTTATTGCATTCTCATTGGGCTTAAGCGCCATTAGAGATTCCTTAAGTTATTGCGGTTAATCGAAATTGTCTATTAAATGTCAATTTTGATTCCCATAGAGATCATCAATGATGTCTATGCGCAAGGGCGACGTGCCAATCTTCTCTATTGGGATTCCAATTGTTGGCTCATTAAATATGCACATATGCTTAAGATACAGTCGCGCATGAAGCGCGCTCCCGTAAGTCAGGTTTTGGATCCCAGTTAATGAAAATATTATTGAAATAATCGGTTTTCCCCAATAAACAACCATATATTCAATATACATGTTTTGGAGCAGAATTAGGCAGTCCATATTGGACGCCATCATGGAATTTATTTTTTTTGGTTTAATTTTCACACATATTTATTAGTTATGTGGATGGAGTTCTCATTAAACCTCACATCCTTATATTGGTTACAGTAATGCCCAAAGTAATTTACCACTTAACCACATCAGAATTATTGGTAATTTTTCAGGATTTAAAATCCTGAAAAATTACCAATAATTATGCTGTGGTTAAGTGGTCAATTACTTTGGACATTACTGTACGAGGATTGAGTTATCATTACACCTCAAATCCTTATATTGGTTAGAGTAATGCCCAAAGTAATTGACCACTTAACCACAGCAGAATTATGGGTATTTTTTCAGCATTTAAAATCCTGACAAATTACCAATAATTATGCTGTGGTTAAGTGGTCAATTACTTTGGACTTACTGTATGAGGATGGAGTTAAACCTCACATGAGTGTGTTGGGGATTTGGACCTTGACTTGGGACCTTTTGTTTTTAACGCGACAAATGCGCGTACACCTTATACACAAATTTCTTATGTAACCAGAGTTTTTCTTGGATAAGATGAGTTTGAAGCCTGCTTACATTTCAAAATGTCGTCAGTTTTATATTGTCTGCAGTGGAACTCAACGCGTTGAAGCAAAAGTTACAAAAGATAAAATGTGTATGTAACGAGACTATAATACAACTGAAAAAATAAATTGAGGGAGGGGTGGGAGATACAGGGAACTAAGGGTTGAACCGATATAAATTTGTAGAGCGATAACGACCAATGTTGACACATTATGCATCTGAACTCAGAGATCAACTCTACTGTTGCAACAAGGCTTTAAAATAGGGGGGTGTCAGAATCTTAGTCATCTCTATATAGTGCCAGAATAGTCATTTATGGACTTCTATAAGATGTTGGGTTGGTTATATGGACTCGGAGAAAAAGTGGTTTGTACCAATGAACTGACATAAATTAGTGGAGCGATGTTGCATCGCGACTGTACTAAAGCAGCAATGATGATATCAAATTGGGGGGGGGGGGGGTATGAAATTATCTATCTCTCTAGATGGCACCAGGATTATATAGTAATACCATAGACATATAAGTACAAGTATCACATGATAAAATATTACGTAACGTGACTATACCGATGAAAGAAATAAATAAATTGGACCTGGATTAGAGGTTGGGTTGGTTATATGTTGATAATTGGATATGGAATTCATACTGATGAAACGATACAAATTAGTGGAGCGATAAAGACCAATGTTGACATTTAGTCAGGCTACGCGGGAGAAAATAGGGGTTGATACGATAGACCGAAATAAATTTGTCGGGTGATAATGACCAATGTTGACCTATAAAGTAACGCGACTGTACTGTCGGATAATTATCAGGTGTAACCGGTCAAATATGGATTCTAGTGACCAATATAGAACAGCGCAGAAAACATTCGCAGGGCCCTAAAATTTATTTAACACTGCATTTGCCATTAAAATCGATTTATGTCGATAAAACTGTCATTTTTCAATATTTTAAGCTGAGACTTGGAGTGTGTGGGTGGGATACCTACATATTCCTAAAATGACAGAGTACAGCACGTAATTATGTTTTAGATGGAAGAAATGATTTTTTTTCAATGATAAAATTTAACATTGAATTTACCATTAAAATCGATTTATGTCGATAAAACTGTCTTTTTTTCAAACTTTTAGGCTGAGACTTGGTGCATGTGCGTGGGATACATATATGTTCCTAAAATGACAGAGTCCAGCGCGTAATTATGTTTTAGATGGAAGAAATTGAATTTTTTTCGATGATAAATTTTAACATGGAATTCACCGAATTGTCCCATTAAAATCTATTTATGTCGATAAAACTGTTATTTTTCAAAAATTTAAGCTGAGACTCTGTGTTTCTGTGTGGAATACCTATATATTCTGAAAACGGCAGGGTTAAGCACGTAATTATCTTTTAGATGGAAGAAATTGATTTGTTTCGATGATAAAAATCCAGCGTAAAATAATCGCCAATGGAGGCTTCGCTTCGCCTGGTTGGCAATTATCACGATACACAGAGAACACTTTGACGTTCGTACTCATATTTCACCAATTTTTGTACCTGGCTTTCCAATCCTAAGTTTCAAGGGGAAATGTCTAATTTTACTCTATTTGTCGTTATATACATATTATACATATTTATCACACCATTTATTATTCATTTTCATAAAAATAAAATAAAAGAAGCCGAAGATGACATGTTTAAACTGTTTGAAGCACGAATTTGGCGATAACTTATCAGAGTACGTTATACTTGTGATAGTTACGTTACGCACACGTTGTTCCCATATCCTATTGCGATAATCGCTTAACCCTTCAGTTTCAACGGCATTTCAATTGGTTGAAATTAAAATTTCTCAAGTTCTAGCTCAACACGAATCTAGTGACCTAATTGGTAGAAATACTTTAGCAGTAATTCTTAGTTTTATAAGTCATAACTCTAATTTTATTGACGATACGAGCTCAACATCATAATATGTCACTGTTTATGGCGGTGTTATCCAAACGTGTGCTTTGATAATGGTTATAATTTTATTTTGCGATCAAACGTCAGTGCAGCCCAGCAGAAACGCATAGGCACTAGTTCAATTCAGCAGAAACGCATAAGTCCTACGATAATAGTACACCCACTGAACGCGCTTCGCGCGTTGGTCAGTGGGTGAAAACAAAATTTCATGATTTTTGGGGTGAGGGGTAACATAATCCAAAATGTCTAAAATATGGTTACGAATTTGTCCTAGATGTTGTATATTTTGTTTGCAGTATACATTTCTGAAATTTTTAAGATCTTAACCTTTGATCTGCACTGAAACAGTTTTGAGAAATTGTCTGTTTATTATTCCGAAATAATTGAAACGAGAATGATTTTATGACAAAATTTCATGCTTTTGGTCCAAAAAGTGATAATTTTCAAATTTGGTCAGCCTGGATTGCTAATATCTTCAAAATATGACATTGCCGGATGGAATGACGCCTTTATTATGCATGTGCCTTAAATTGTATACCAGTTGGAACATCATGGTGAAATAATGATTGAATTTGGCCGCCATCTTGGATTTATACTGGAAACAAGGGTTAAT
Organism: Siphonodentalium dalli; assembly: GCA_032622095.1. Taxonomy (NCBI): domain Eukaryota; kingdom Metazoa; phylum Mollusca; class Scaphopoda; order Gadilida; family Siphonodentaliidae; genus Siphonodentalium; species Siphonodentalium dalli. The sequence continues at coordinate 145,821,922 of CP136066.1, forward strand.
ATTGATCAGAAACTTGTTTCTAGTTCACTTTCTGAAAGAGCACACCTAACTTGACATAATATAAAAAAATGGCACTTTTGGCCAGTCCGTTCCAATATGATAAAATTTTGTCGCTAAGTCACTACACTATTGACTGTTCCAGACGTCTTGGCGATATTTCGGGCACCGATGTATGGGAGGCCAAATTCACATTTAATAATTAATTGTGCTTAAGCGCAATCAATTGCGCTTAAGCGCAATCAATTGCGCTTAAGCGCAATTAATTGCGCTTAAGCGCAATTCATGGTTATATGTAACAAAACACCCCTTGTGAATAAATAGGTTTCTCCATAACTTAGCATTAATTCCTATTGACATGTCACTTCTTGGTTTCATTGGTTTGGATGGGTAGGGAGCTAGCCCAACTTCTTTATCAAAATGGCTGACTCGCAATAGTATCACCTTCTGTTTTAGTTGGAGCGATTTGTGATAGCATTATATTATCTTTGGTATATATTAGTAATAGACTAATTTCTGTATTAGTCTGGGCGACATTGATTTTCTTCAATTTTCGAGTATACAGGCACACCATATGAGGGAAACAAGCCCTCGGTGACACCACATTCACACTATATGATCATGGAAATACTATAGATTTGTGCAAGAGCTGCTGATTTAATAAGAAAAACTAGAGCTTCAGGACTGAGACACCAAAGCTCCAGTAATTACACACCATTTTTTTGACAGGGATGCTGATAATATGAAAATAGGGTTTTTTCCCCCTGATTTAAGTCAATAAGTAAACCATACAGTAATGCTCTAATTAATCGACTCCTTAACCACAGCAGAATTATGGATAACTTTTCAGGATTTAGTCGGAAATATGGCTTGTTGCCATTCATCGGAAAGCTCTCGAGAGCTTTTCGATGAATGGCAACAAGCCATATTTCCAACTAAATCCTGAAAAGTTACCCATAATTCTGCTGTGGTTAAGAAGTCGATTAAATAGAGCATTACTGTATGAGGTAAGAAAGCCCTCATGCAGTGACACCGCATGCATGTATAGGATATTACCATAGTAAAGGCTAAAATCTGTGCAAAAATACATTAAAAACATCATACAAAACATTACTAGAGTTCCGGGAAGGCGACATCAATTCTTTGGATAGAGGGATGCTGATAATATGTAATTAGGGGATTCTCCTTGTTGAACACATACTCACAGTTTGACTGTTGAGTACAGGTCAAAATTAGCCCAATGCTCATCTTGTGTTGCTAGGTGATACACCAGGTCATGCTAATAGTTTATGGGTAGGTTAGATAGTAGTCACAATTACGCTTAAGCGCAATTGATTGCGCTTAAGCGTAAATGCCCTATTTGCGCTTAAGCACAATATGTGGTATTTGCGCTTAAGCGCAATTCATTGCGGTTAAGCGCAATTCATTATTAAATGTGAATTTGGCCTCCCATACCGATGGTAATTTATCTTTACGTTGAAACTTGATAATTAATGAGCGTGTGTATATGAGGCGCGTTTATATACTTGAGTGGAAATCAAATCGGGTTAAAAGGTCAAATCGGGTAAAACCGGATGGATTTCGACGGGTACTTTTGTCGGGTACTTTTGTTCGGGCAGTGTTTTGGACGGGTCAAATCGTGACCCCACTTGACCTTGGCCTTCAAAATAGACAATTCAAGGTCAAACCCCGGACGAAGTCGGGTCACCTTCTAGTCTATTATATATTTTGGAAGATCTGTCTGTGTGTGTGTGGTGTGTGTGTGTGTGTGTGTGTGTGTGTTCGCGATGGACTCGATAACGGCCGACCCGATTTCGATGAAACTTGGTATGTGGGGGTATTTTCTGTCGGGAAGTGGCATAGGCCTATTAATTTTCAGATCCGAGCTCAACTTTTCACGTGCCGAGGTCAAATCTGTTTTTACGCCGTTTTGCGCTAATATATTTAAGTTCGGTGCTCACAAATCGATTCGATATAGCGCGAATAATAACATGCCAGTCATAATAATGACTCTATGAGAATCTTTCGTGTTTCCTCTTTCCAACGATATATAATATGTATGTATCCGTTTTAGTTATCTGCCTCAATTATTAAGAAGAAGTGGTACGATCTTCTATCAGGGTAAAAACAATGCGTAACTTCTATGACGTCGTTAGAGGTCATAAAGTTAGATCACGTTAACTCTTAACAGGCCGATGCATTTGACTGTTTCAGACGTCTTGGCGATATCTCGGGCACCGACGGTAATTTATCTTTACGTTGAAACTTGATAATTAATGAGCGTGTGTATATGAGGCGCGTTTATATATACACTTGAGTGGAAATCAAATCGGGTTAAACTGGCGGATTTTTAAGGACGAAATTTGATGCATAGGGTATCTCGGTATCCGCTGGGCCGATTTCCCGGTATCCGCTGGGCCGATTTCCACCATTTTTGGGGTGTTGGTGTTTGACCCCACCTGACCTTGACCTTCAAAATGGTCAATTCAAGGTCAAATCGGGTAAAACCGGATGGTTTTAGACGGGTACTTTTGTCGGGTACTTTTGTTCGGGCAGTGTTTGGACGGGTCAAATCGTGACCCCACTTGACCTTGGCCCTCAAAATAGACAATTCAAGGTCAAAGCCCGGACGAAGTCGGGTCACCTTCTAGTCTATTATACATTTTGGAAGATCTGTGTGTGTGTGTGTGTTCGATGGACTCGAACACGGCTGGACCGATTTCGACCAAACTTGGTACGGACACGTAATTCGACCCGGGAACGAACATGGGCCCGTCCATTTGTCCGTGCGGCGTGACCTTGACCTTCAAAACTCATATCTCGGGATCCGCAGTGCTATCACGCCGGATTTAGCACTGCGATGCAGGGAGGATAACTCTATATGCATACGTCGACGAACGTAAGCAATTTGCAGGCATGCAATTACGCATCGTGTATTTTTCCCAAAATTATAACATTTACAATATATATTGTCAATTTGCAGGCTATTAAAAATCGTGCATCCATCCCAAAATATATCATTTATTACAATTTCTGATATATAATTTTTTTTACAGCTAATATTCTTAGGTCTATTGTCGATAGATTTATTTTTTGTATATTCACACCACGCATAGGCTCAAGCTGTTTACATTTACCCCGCGGGTCTGGAATCTCATCCAAGAATCCATTTAGCTGAAATGATACTTCGTTGTTGCGAAATGGAATCTACCGGTGGCCCAAAGCCGTCAATGTCAACAACATCGAAATTGTTCAACTTTGACTGCGAGAAAATAATTAGTTAAAATTTACCACAAAATGCTAATTTATCTTTACGTTGAAGCTTGATAATTAATGAGCGTGTGTATATGAGGCGCGTTTACATACTTTAGTGGAAATCAAATCGGGTACAACTGGCGTATTTTTACGGACGAAATTTTATACATAGGGTATCTCGGTATCCGCTGGGCCGATTTCCCGGTATCCGCTTGCCCAATTTCCACCATTTTTTGGGGTGTTGATTTTGGAAAACTGCCAGACGGATTTTGACAAAATTTTATACTTAGTGGTAATTGTTTCCAGGGAGTGTTTTGGACGGGTCAAATCGTGACCGCCACCTGACCTTGACCTTCAAAATGGTCAATTCAATGTCAAAGCCCGGATATATATATATATATATATATATATATATATATACTAGAAGGTGACCCGACTTCGTCCGGGCTTTGACCTTGAATTGTCTATTTTGAAGGCCAAGGTCAAGTGGGGTCACGATTTGACCCGTCCAAAACACAGTGCCCGAACAAAAGTACCCGACAAAAGTACCCGTCGAAATCCATCCGGTTTTACCCGATTTGACCTTGAATTGAGCATTTTGAAGGTCAGGTGGGGTCAAACACCAACACCCCAAAAATGGTGGAAATCGGCCCAGCGGATACCGGGAAATCGGCCCAGCGGATACCGAGATACCCTATGCATCAAATTTCGTCCGTAAAAATCCGCCAGTTTAACCCGATTTGATTTCCACTGAAGTATATAAACGCGCCTCATATACACACGCTCATTAATTATCAAGTTTCAACGTAAAGATAAATTACCATCGGTGCCCGAGATATCGCCAAGACGTCTGAAACAGTCAAATGCATCGGCCGGTGAAGAGTTAACGTGATCTAACTTTATGACCTCTAACGACGTCATAGAAGTTACGCATTGTTTTTACCCTGATAGAAGATCGTACCACTTCTTCTTAATAATTGAGGCAGATAACTATAACGGATACATACATATTATATATCGTTGGAAAGAGGAAACACGAAAGATTCTCATAGTGTCATTATTATGACTGGCATGTTATTATTCGCGCTGTTTCGAATCGATTTGTAAGCACCGAACTCAAATGAAAGTCCCGTAACACAGCGTAAAAACAGATTTTACCTCGGCACGTGAAAAGTTGACCTCGGATCTGAAAATCAATAGGCCCATGTTCGTTCCCGGGTCGAATTACGTGTCTGTACCAAGTTTGGTCGAAATCGGTCCAGTCGTGTTCGAGTCCATCGAACACACACACACAGATCTTCCAAAATATATAATAGATATATATATATATATATCTATTATATATTTTGGAAGATCTGTGTGTGTGTGTGTGTGTGTGTGTGTGTGTGTGTGAGTTAACAATCGCCTACAATGGGGCTTACATTCCAGACTTTAAACCTTCTAATCTGGCTCGAGCCCGTTTGTCCCGCGAGCCCGATTGTAAACAGCGTACAAACGGGTTCGCGAGAGCTCAAATTATAGATAGAAAACGAAAAGTCCAGTTGAGCCCGTTTGGATAACTCGTCTGGTTTTTAACATTTTTGGTGTGTGATCCTATCAACTATTGTGTATCCGAGATCCTAATTGTGCCAATAGAAACAAAACTTTCATATGTAGAATATGGTAGGTTTCGGCGTACGTTGTATAGTTCACCGGGTCGGGTATGTATGACACGGACAGAACACATTGTATTCAATAAACAGCTCCGTTAACATGCGCATCTCCAAATCGCGAGTTTACCCACAATTTCACTCAACTCCTATGTTATTCTCTATGGAGGTCTAGTTTAAGTTTATATAGTAGTCCCATGTGTCTGTTCGTCAGATACAAACTAAAGTATTGTAGGAGCCTCCTTGATACCGGTATATTTATCAATGACAGCTATACGAGGCCTCTGGATATTGACATAAGCGCGTACATCGCAACACATATCTAGCAAAATAGCCCCTTAAGTGAGATGTCTTCCAACAAAGGTCAAGGTTATTTTAGGGTCAAGGTCAAGGTCATGTAAACCCCCCACATCAACTTGACAACAAATTTGGTTGAGGTCGGATCTTGACTGCTCCCGCGATGTCGACCCATGTTAAGATGGACATATAATCGAATTACCTCGCTGACGCCAACCGTGACAAAACATTTCAATAAAAACCCTGCGATCCTATGTTGAATCAGATTAGCAAGCAGCCGGCTAATTGCGTTCGCGCGATGCAAAACCTGGAAGCTCGTCGCCTTATTAGGGTAGATTGGTTCAATCAGTTATCTCGAGCGAAATGACATGCCGCTGAAATTTCTGCGCGGCCAATTCTTTGCGAGACGGGAATCTATTGAATCTGCGTCAGCCTAACAGGGGCATATTCGTTAAGCAATTTATCTGGAGGGAAATTAAATGCAGCTAAAAGGCAGGCTCATTATTACAAAACGCCATAACTAAAGACCGGCATAAAGCACGCTATCGTGCTATGCATCGTTGGAAAGGGCACACCCTGGGCTATTTAACTGGGTTAATTTGATTGTGAAGTAGGCACGTTTGCGTTGTGTTATTTTCGCATATATCTTTTGCGAAAACGGTTATCATAATTTATATGTATGATAATTCACACAATGCCTACATACCATGCACGCAGACTCATTTGACTGCTGAACTAATTACGAACAATTGCACTCAAGTGCAATCGCGCTTTGCTCAAGTCAAATTGCGCTAAAATTAAGCAAAATTGCGCTGTGCATACGCGATCCAGCGAGATCACTGTAACCAACGAACGAGTACCAGCGTAGTTTCGGCGGTCAAATGCACACGCTTGGACTATTGCGCTGAGGGACAAAATTGCACAGTGGTCACGATTGCGCTGCATTGCACTGAAGCGCAATTGCACTGAGGTGCGACGACATTGCGCTGCACTGAAGCGCAATTGCGCTGTGGTGCGGCGATATTGCGCTGCACTCAAGCGCAAATGCACTGCGGTGCGGCGAAATTGCGCTGCACTCAAGCGCAATTGCACTGTGGTTCGGCTACATTGCACCACGCTCAAGTGCAATTGCACTGTGGTTCGGCTACATTGCACCACGCTCAAGCGCAATTGCACTGTTGTTCGGCTACATTGCACCACGCTCAAGCGCAATTGCACTGTGGTGCGTTGCACTGAAGCGAAATTGCGCTGTGGTGGTGCGAAATTGCGCTGCACTCAAGCGCAATTGCACTGCGCTGCGGCAAAATTGCGCTGCACTCAAGCGCAATTGTACTGCGGTTCGGCTACATTGCACCACGCTCAAGCGCAATTGCACTGTGGTTCGGCTACATTGCACCACGCTCAAGCGCAATTGCACTGCGGTGCGGCGACTTTGCGCTGAACTGAAGCGCAATTGAACTGCGGTGCACATAAGCGCGATGCCATTTATTTACATATGACTTTCCCATTTGTCATACACATGTGTCACACCTGAGCCCAGTTATGATTATAAAAACACAAAGTTAAATGACTGACTTACTGGTTTTATTTTTGCCTGAAAACGCTTCAGTTGTCCTTCCGTGTCTACTTCCGAATTTTCTAGGTGGTAGGAACAGCGGCAGGGTAGAACCCGGTTGTAGGTTTGACGCAAAAGACCCCAATTGACACACGGCGTTAGACTGCGTGTGTGTGTCTGTGTGTTCGCGATGGACTCGAAAACGACCGAGCCGATTTCGATGAAACTTGGTATGTGGTGGTATTTTCGGCCGGGAACGGGCATAGGCCTATTAATTTTCAGATCCGAGGTCAACTTTTCACGTGCCGAGGTCAAATCTGTTTTTACGCTGTGTTACGGGACTTTCATTTGAGTTCGGTGCTTACAAATCGATTCGAAACAGCGCGAATAATAAAATGCCAGTCATAATAATGACACTGTGAGAATCTTTCGTGTTTCCTCTTTCCAACGATATATAATGCGTATGTATCCGTTTTAGTTATCTGCCTCAATTATCAAGAATAAGTGGTACTATCTTCCATCGGGATAAAAACAATGCGTAACTTCTATGACGTCGTTAGAGTTCATAACGTTAGATCACGTTAACGCTTATCGGGCCGATGCATTTGTAGTGTAGTGACTTAGCGTTTTTTTTGGAACGGACTGGCCAAAAGTGCCATTTTTTTATATTTTGTCAAGTTATGTGTGCTCTTTCAGAAAGTGAACTAGAAACAGGTTTCTGATCAATATTAACCCTTGTTTCCAGTATAAATCCAAGATGGCGGCCAAATTCAATCATTATTTCACCCTGACGTTCCAACTGGTATAAAATTTGAGGTGCATGCATAATAAAGGCATCATTCAACCTGACATTGTCATATTTTGAAGATATTAGCAATCCAGGCTGACCAAATTTGAAATTTATCACTTTTTGTACCAAAAACATGCAATTTTGTCATATAATCATTCTCGTTTCAATTATTTCGGAATAATAAACAGACAATTTCTCAAAATGTTTCAGTGTAGATCAAAGGTTAAGGTCTTAGCATTTTTGGACATGTATACTCTAATCAAAACATACAATATCTAGGACACATTCTTAACTGTATTTTAGAAATTTTTGATTATGTTACCCCTCACCCCAAAAATCATGAAATATTGTTTTTGTGATAAGCATCCGATAGAACATGGATGAGAATCTATAAAGGACACTATTTGATCACATTTCTAAATACTGCAATGGCAATTACATACACAATGACCAAAGTTGAAATATACATCTTTTTCGACAAAATATATGCAATTTTGTAAGAAAATCCTCGTCATTTCAAATATTTTGGTCCAATAAATGGTCATTTACTCATAGGATATTTGCAATAGTTCACAATGTTCGGTCTTATTTGTTTTGGACATATATACTGAAAACGATGAATACATTGTATGTGTTTAATATGTAACAACGTTTCAGAAAACTTGGTTTATGTTACCCCTCACCCCAAAAATCACGAAAATGTGACTTGTTGTAAGGATTCAATAAATCTTTGGTTAAATCTTATAAAGTGAGTTTGTCGATCGTAATTCGTCATATATTATAATGTAACAATCTCATTGTCAGTATACTGTTGAAATTAACAATTGTGTGCCTAATAACAATTTATTTTATCATTTCAAATATGTTCAACCAATAGAATGGCAATATGCAATAATATACAATATGCGGTCTTAAAAGTTTCACAAATGAACATCGAATATATATATACAACACATATAAGGGTATATACATGTAATGTTTTGGTGAAATAAAATAAAAATAAAAGAATCTATAATACCATTAATGGATATATTTGACCCAATATCATTGACTTGTGTAATCTAGCATTCAAGAGGGGTGTATATATAGATATGCATTTCAGGTCACAACTTTAAATTGTCAATCAATAATACATATAAAGATGGCCTATCTTTGTTTATACTGTGTTCTTAAATTCATGTTTGTTATGTTATATAACTATAATGTTCACAGACTGATAGTACCAGCCGATAGATAGCAACTCATAGATTGTCATGTTATAATCACCGCTGCCTGTGTTTATACGTTGAACAAATATTTTAAGCACACAATTACATCTACATAACTCTGTGTATGGTAAATAAGCGTTTGCACATTTGCATCTGTTACAAGTTTGTGATTTGCAACAACACTTAATGAGTTCTGAGCACGCAGCTGCAGCTTGGCATGACAAGTGTACCACAATCCTACCTGGTAGGCAGCTCGTTTCATATGTCCCACACAACATATATATGACAGTAACACTTCTTAGTCTGTAGAGTAGAAACTTCATTAGTGACGGGCGTAATCATTAAAAGTATATACTATATCGCAGGTACAATCATATCCACAAGAACGCCTCCATCAAATATCTTGCACTGAACATTTTTAGGTGGGTCCGATATATCTCCAATTGCTTCCCGGATACATCCCAGCAAATCAGATTGTGTCCCCTTGAATTTACCTCCCATTGATAAGGCGGGGGAATTAGCCGACTCTCATGAGAGAAAAACACGTCTGGTTCGGGGAGTTCTAGCCATCTCGTTATTGTTGATGAACTCTCTGTTAAACCTATCAACCCTCCATTTCCTTTCAATTTGATGTTCTCCTGTTCCTGCACTTGATCGTTTGGAATAGCGGAGAAGCGATTTCGGGTTTTTTGAACTGCCCAAATGTTGTTCGAACACACTATTACAAGAAATAAAATATTGGAAGTACGTGCAAGATATTTGATGGAGGCGTTCTTGTGCATATAATTGTGCCTGCGATAGGACCTACATGTACTTTTAATGATTACATAATCACCAATGAAGTTTCTACTCTACAAACTAAGAAGTCTTAATGTTATGTGTGTTGTGTGGGATAGGTATTTTGAACGCAGCACAAAAGGCAGCACTAATGAGAATCGTGGTATAGGTCTTGGACGAAAAGTTGGTGGCCAAACTAAGATTCAAAAAAAATGGAACGACTTGATCCTCCGTCATTCTGACAATAAGCTTGAACTTTTTGTATTCCTGACAAGTAATGCATCAGAACATGATGATAAAGTGTTAAACATGACAGATTGTTCGTCAACTCTCAAAATAGCAAATTCTTCCTAGTAAATCTTGAGAAACTGTTGTCAGGAGGAAGCTGATATTAGAATTGTGCCGCACATTATCCATGCGCTTTCTTGTGGGCTGACGACCATCCGTGTTCGGATTGTTGACACAGATGTCCTGGTAATGGTCATCGGTCTGTTTTCAAAGTTTACGGATGCTAACAGTGGTGGTGATACATGTGTTTCTCTAGGAACAGGCAAAACTAAAACATTGTACCATGACAACAGCACATTTTCCGCTCTGGGCGATGACAATTGTTATCACTACCCAATTTTCATTCGATATCTGGTTTTGATACCACTTTGTTCTTCCATATAAAGGGCAGAAAAAGTTTCTGGATAGCATGGAAATATTATCCCGTTATCACAGATACATGTACATTTCTTCTATAGGTGAATCAACCTTTTATTCAACTAGATTCCTCCTCATATATTTTCAAAGAACTCGAACGTTTCATTACCATTAATTATAATAAAGGTTGTCAAAAGTTGCTGATAACGAGGGATATGAAGAGAATTCTCCAAAACTTGTCGGTCAAAAGGGGCCATAATACAGCATATGAAATGAGCCATATACCAGGCAGGATTGTGGTACACTTGTCATGACATAACAATTCCAATACATGGCCCGCATGACTGGGAATGGACAGTTGAAGATCATGGATGTAAACCATTGTGGACTACATGTACATTACCAGAAACTGCAGCTGTGTGTTCAGAACTCATCAAGTGTTGTTGCAAATCCCAAACTTGTAACAGGTGCAAATGTGCAATAGCTGATTTACCATGCACATAATTATGCAGTTGTAATTGTGATATTAAGAATGCCTAAAATATTTGTTCAATGTATCAACATGGTCACCGGTATGGTCACCGGTGATTATAACATGACAATCTTTGAGTTGCTATATATCCGCTGGTATGATCAGACTGTGCACATTATAGTAATACAGGTACAACATAACAAACGTGAATTTAAGAACAGAGTATAAACAAAGATAGACCATCTTTATGTTATGTGTATTATTGATAGACAAATTAAAGTTGTGATCTGAACTACATGTCTATATATACCCCCTCTTGTATGCTACAATTGTAGATTATATAAGTCAACACCTTCAAATATTTATGGTATAATAGATTTTTAGAATTTTATTCTATTTCACAAGACATGACATGTATACACCTTTAAATGTGTTGTATTCGACAGTCATTTTTGAAACTTTCATGGCCGCATGTGGTATACGATCTTGGGAAATGTTTGAGAAATTGCCCATATATTGGTTGAAAATATTTGAAATGATGGTTATTTTACCATAAAATATAGCTGTTATTAGGCATACAATTGTAAATTTAAACTGTATACTGTCAATGAGATTGTTACATAACAATATATGACTAATTGTCATCGACAAACTCACTTTATAAGATTTAACCAAAGATGTATTGAATCTTTACAACCAAGTCACATTTTCGTGATTTTTGGGGTGAGGGGTAACATAAACCAAATTTTCTGAAACGTTGTTACATATTAACCACATACAATGTATTCATTGTTTTCAGTATATATGTCCAAAACATTTAAGACCAAACATTTTGAACTATCGCAAATATCCTATGTGTAAATGACCATTTATTGAACCAAAATATTTGAAATGACGAGGATTTTCTTACCAAATTGCATATTTTAGTCGAAAAAGTTGTAAATTTCAACTTTGGTCATCGTGTGTGTAATTGCAATTACAGTATTTAGAAATGTGATCGAATAGTGTCCTTTATAGATTCTCATCCATGTTCTATCGGATGTTTATCACAACAAGAAATTCAATTAATTGAGGAAAAACACCCACTGTCCTGAGTGGTATTGATAAGCTATTGGGGGGGGGGGGTCTACCACTTCGCATGCAAAATAACACGAATGACACCAACAGCTTGGATGTGAGAATAATCCACCATATATGGTAGATATTCAACCAGACTGTGCTTAAGTTTCTCAATTGGTGACTGATGTACATAAACAGTACAGACAAATAGTAATAACAATTAACGTTGTGATTTTGAAACTAACCATGCTAGAATATTGACGGTAAGGTGGTATTAACTACTACGAGCATAATAATAGTACTATTCTTTTATAATATATGTGGGCATGATGTATGGAAATATTAAAGGTACTCAATCCGATAAAACTCCTCTCAATTACTATTTCAATGGCTTCGGGGTCAAAAATATTTTATTCTAGTCGAGGAAGTCACCCATCAAAGCTCAGATTTGTTAGATATCGATTTTAGAAATCTATTATTTTTCATTATCGGGAATTCTTTCTGGCCCAGAAGACATTCAAAATTGCGTACCCTGATTATAGAGTTATCCATCCTTGTCTGTTTGAATAGTGTTTTGGCGTAAAATATCGAGCAGGTTACCAAATTGACGGCAGTTATTAGTACTCATCTCGAGCAATTAACAAATTTCAAAAATCAATATCTAATAACTCTGAGCTTTGTTTGATGGGTTCCTCAACTCGAATAAAATATTTTTTACCCCCAAAGAGCCAAAGAAATAGTAATATAGGACCCTCTGATCGGATTGTTGTTGTTGGAATCTGTTGAGATGGGGACCCTCTTTTCGGATTGAGTACCTTTAAAGGACAAACCAATAGTTATAATACAATTATAACTGTTTTTTTTTTAATTAAGAGCAAGAAGAGCTAATTGTGCTTAAGCAAAATAAGGGATATTCCTTATTGCGCTTATAAGCTCAATAAGGGAATCTCTATTGTGCTTAAGCGCAATAAGGGAATATTTAATTGCGCTTAAGCGCAATGAAGAATATTCAAATTTCACTGATAAAGCCTAATAATGAATTCTTATTAAAGAATAATATATTATATATAGTACATAAACTCCTTATAATACAGATGGTGTAGTCCATCTCCATGGCACAATGGGTGGAACAAATATAGGATAATTCTACTATTTTCAGAAGGGTGATCTAATGAGAGATATATTAATTGTGTTTAAGTGGAATGGGAAGTATTAGTAATTGCGGTTAAGCATAAAAAGGAATGTCTTATTGCATTCTCATTGGGCTTAAGCGCCATTAGAGATTCCTTAAGTTATTGCGGTTAATCGAAATTGTCTATTAAATGTCAATTTTGATTCCCATAGAGATCATCAATGATGTCTATGCGCAAGGGCGACGTGCCAATCTTCTCTATTGGGATTCCAATTGTTGGCTCATTAAATATGCACATATGCTTAAGATACAGTCGCGCATGAAGCGCGCTCCCGTAAGTCAGGTTTTGGATCCCAGTTAATGAAAATATTATTGAAATAATCGGTTTTCCCCAATAAACAACCATATATTCAATATACATGTTTTGGAGCAGAATTAGGCAGTCCATATTGGACGCCATCATGGAATTTATTTTTTTTGGTTTAATTTTCACACATATTTATTAGTTATGTGGATGGAGTTCTCATTAAACCTCACATCCTTATATTGGTTACAGTAATGCCCAAAGTAATTTACCACTTAACCACATCAGAATTATTGGTAATTTTTCAGGATTTAAAATCCTGAAAAATTACCAATAATTATGCTGTGGTTAAGTGGTCAATTACTTTGGACATTACTGTACGAGGATTGAGTTATCATTACACCTCAAATCCTTATATTGGTTAGAGTAATGCCCAAAGTAATTGACCACTTAACCACAGCAGAATTATGGGTATTTTTTCAGCATTTAAAATCCTGACAAATTACCAATAATTATGCTGTGGTTAAGTGGTCAATTACTTTGGACTTACTGTATGAGGATGGAGTTAAACCTCACATGAGTGTGTTGGGGATTTGGACCTTGACTTGGGACCTTTTGTTTTTAACGCGACAAATGCGCGTACACCTTATACACAAATTTCTTATGTAACCAGAGTTTTTCTTGGATAAGATGAGTTTGAAGCCTGCTTACATTTCAAAATGTCGTCAGTTTTATATTGTCTGCAGTGGAACTCAACGCGTTGAAGCAAAAGTTACAAAAGATAAAATGTGTATGTAACGAGACTATAATACAACTGAAAAAATAAATTGAGGGAGGGGTGGGAGATACAGGGAACTAAGGGTTGAACCGATATAAATTTGTAGAGCGATAACGACCAATGTTGACACATTATGCATCTGAACTCAGAGATCAACTCTACTGTTGCAACAAGGCTTTAAAATAGGGGGGTGTCAGAATCTTAGTCATCTCTATATAGTGCCAGAATAGTCATTTATGGACTTCTATAAGATGTTGGGTTGGTTATATGGACTCGGAGAAAAAGTGGTTTGTACCAATGAACTGACATAAATTAGTGGAGCGATGTTGCATCGCGACTGTACTAAAGCAGCAATGATGATATCAAATTGGGGGGGGGGGGGGGTATGAAATTATCTATCTCTCTAGATGGCACCAGGATTATATAGTAATACCATAGACATATAAGTACAAGTATCACATGATAAAATATTACGTAACGTGACTATACCGATGAAAGAAATAAATAAATTGGACCTGGATTAGAGGTTGGGTTGGTTATATGTTGATAATTGGATATGGAATTCATACTGATGAAACGATACAAATTAGTGGAGCGATAAAGACCAATGTTGACATTTAGTCAGGCTACGCGGGAGAAAATAGGGGTTGATACGATAGACCGAAATAAATTTGTCGGGTGATAATGACCAATGTTGACCTATAAAGTAACGCGACTGTACTGTCGGATAATTATCAGGTGTAACCGGTCAAATATGGATTCTAGTGACCAATATAGAACAGCGCAGAAAACATTCGCAGGGCCCTAAAATTTATTTAACACTGCATTTGCCATTAAAATCGATTTATGTCGATAAAACTGTCATTTTTCAATATTTTAAGCTGAGACTTGGAGTGTGTGGGTGGGATACCTACATATTCCTAAAATGACAGAGTACAGCACGTAATTTAGTGCCCCCCTATCGCTGACACAAACAGCACCAATTTCGTGTATTTAAACCACACGATTATATTCCTCGTATCACGAAGAAGAATATGTATCAATCTGGTGGAAATCAGCGCTAAACTTATTGATTATCAATTTTGGTGTCCCTCTCACCCTCTATGCAACCCTGACTCAAATGGCCCCACTTTTGACACATTTAAACTACAAAATTAGACTCCTGATATCATGGAGATGATTATTTAGAACTTTGGTGCTAATCGGCTTCTAATTTTTTTTTTATCAAATTGAGTGCCCATCCCTCCCCCATCTCTCACCCAAACAGCACCAATTTTGGCGTCTTTAAATCACACGATTAGACTCCTCATAATCATGAATAAGAATGTGTATCAATTTGGTGGAAATCGGCACTAAAACAATATTGTGTATCCATTATGGTGCCCCTCTCACATTCAGTCCACTCCGGACTCGAATTACACCACTTTTGACAGCTTTAAGCAACACCATTAGACTCCTCATACTATGGGTATGATTATGTATAAGTTTGGTGGAAATCGGCGACTAAAAAAATATTTATCAAATGTTGTGCCCACCCCTCCCCAATCTCTCACCCAAACGACACAAATTTGGTATCTTTAAATCACACAATTAGATTCCTTGTATCATGGGGAAGAATGTGTATCAATTTGGTGGAAATGGGCGCTAAAATTATTTTAACAATTTTGTGCCCCTCTCTCCTTCCGTGCATCCCTGACTCAAACGGCGCCACTTTTGACATATTTTAACCACATCATTAGATTCCTCATATCATGGGGATGATTATCTATCAGTTTGGTGACAATCGGCGACAAATTTTGTTTCTGCCCTCACCTTGCATTCTGCCCCTGATAACAACGGCGTCACTTTAGAAAATTCTAACAACCCGCACCATTATCTTTCTCGTAAAAAAGTTACCCCTGTTAGACTTCTTTGGTGCCATCTAGATGCCCCCCCCCCCCGTGAATTTCTATAGAACACAGACAGACAGACGAACATTCGCAAATATAGATATAGATATATGCCCAGGTTAAAGTGATGTGAAATATATTTCCGTTATTTCGTCAAAAACTCTTCTTCAAATATCTCCGTTATTTCGTCAAAAACACATCTTCTCATACAAATCACCGTTATTTAATAAATTAACATTCTTTATAGAGTTATTGCCCTTCATATTAAATATGAAGCTAACATGCAGGATTAGCTATAGATGCATGTCTTCATTTAGTGGACAATCCCAAGCTCGCGTGGTTGGATTGTCCATTTATTAATGACCATTTTAGGTCAGGATTGTCCGTTTATAAGTGGACAATCCTTTAAGAATTGCCTGCCTTGTCGGATCGGAGCGATTGTCATTTTGTTTGTCGCGATTAATCCGTCCCACTAATAAAGAAGTATTTATTTATTCACAACAGCGTAAATTTCAGACGTTATAACATGAAATATGAACACCATAAACACATTAGTTCGCAAAAATAAAAGACGACAATTGGGTTTTAAATATATATGTATTAATCAATATAGTGCACTAGACTCCATGAAGATACAGATGTTGTAAAGAACTGTCCCGGGCCCTGTACTATAGATTCCAATTAGCCGTGTTTTAACTTGCGGAGAACGTTCCTCGGTAATTTCCTGGTCTTGTAAAGCGAGACTTGTGTTCTATAGTACTCGAGCAATTGTATTCTTGTAAATGACTTGCGTTGTTTATTGGATTTTAACAATAGTCGATTACCCTTTGTTCACACCATACATCGTTGTGAACTGACTTACATGATATTCTCGGCGATCCATCTGAAACTGAGATTCATTTCAGCAGCAAGCTACTCGGTTTTTGGGGGTGAATGGAGTGCCCAACGCTGCATCTTTTTGTTATTCTATAGTACGCGAATTGTCAATCTTGTGGAAAAAAACAAGAACTCGCTTGACGGGCTGATAAATTACAAACTTAGGGAGTTCCATAGTACAGAAATAACACAGCATCGGGTAGAACACGGTGTTAAAATTACAAGTATACGAGGCTGAATTAGTGGTTGTCACCGCAATGAAACGCGTGCGAATGTCGATATGTAAGATTATCGCTGGGTGTATTACGCACTCGCCCATTAACCCTCACGCTCAGTTTCACGGGGCCAATAATATCAACGTCATATCATGTTGGGATGCTGGGTTCAAATTATGCATGGCCGTATATAGATATATTTTGAGATGGGGTTCACAAACAGAATTTGCCTTTGTTAAATAAGGGTTTCCACATAAATTATGTTGTGACAGGGGCGATTCTCACCAAAATACTCAACAATTGGGAATTTCATGCAGGGACGTGTCGATAGGGGAGACACTATACATGAATGTTACCGCGATTCCATGCAGAAAAATGGCACTGAATTTGAAAATTAAGACTGGAGAATAGGTTGTAATCATTCCAATAGTTAAATTTTCCAGCTAATATAACTGAAAATTATACTTTATACCACTAGTATGATGTTTTCCATGTTCTTTGTTTTGGTCACATGCGAAAGGACAACGAGACTCAGTACTTGTGTAGTAGCAATTACAGAGGCGGAGCAAGCTGACAGCCATGGGGCATGGTGGCTCAAATATGAATAGATTGGGGTGGTCATGTTATACGTACTCTGAATTCCCTATATTCCGCTCTAATACGCAATCAATGTGGGATAAAATATCTCAACCGTGACATGATAACAAGTATTCCACGTTTCTACCGATGGAATGAATTTTCACCGTGCGCATGCAATTGTGGACAAAATGACCCAACTATCGGAAACTGGTCACATAGATGTTGCTTTATGCATCAACTGAACCACTCGCCAACTGATTCAAACAGACGTTGCTGTATTCATTCATTTATAACATTAGAGTAAGTTCCCTCTACCTGCTAACAAGTGTTCGCCTCCACGCGCAGCAAATCTATAGTACAGGGCCCCGGTGCTCCTCTGTTCATGGTGCTATATGCTGGCTAATTATTCTCAGTTTAAAAGAAATGTTGCTATGAACGTACTTGTATATCAGCTACATGTGCCCGACACAGAGCGAGATTTTGAGTTGTTTCTGTTGAGTCTGTTCTAAAAAATGAAAGAAATCCTCTGTATCGGGCAGATATAACCTTGTCAGATGTCAGTATTGGACGATCCTGAAAAGTCATGTGAAACTGACTGCGTTTTCTCTCAGAAGAAACTATATTTGACTGCACACTGTTTTTGAACAGGCCTTCTATACATTTCATTTATTATCTCTTGACAAATTGTAACTTTTTTTGTGGAAACTATATTCAATGGGGCAGACTCAATTGTGTTATAATATATACATGAGCCATTCTAATATGCAATTTTCTGAATGGTTCAAGGTCCCTCAGTTTGCAAGAATATATGTATCTCTTAAATATAATTATAAATATACTTTTAATGCTTTCTTCAACGTATCTGTTTCGCTAGCTCATTATATGAATGCCCTGATTCCCATCCCCATATATAAATATGACAGTTGAGAAGATATAATTGTCCAAGTGACTTAAATTCGGTCACCATTTGTCGAGATTGTGAACTTTGAACGCCAAGAACTCCTTAGAACGATATGAAGATGGCCTGGCAGATAACTATCTATAACTTTAGTGGATATCGGCGAATAGAACAATATTATCAATGCTAGTGCATCTCCTCTCACCATCCATGACCCAAACGACACAGAATGTGATTTAATTCATCGTATCATTAGAGAAAAACGTGCATGAATTTGGTGGAAATTAGTGCTACCTATATCTGTATCAGCTTTGGTGCAACTCTCCTCCTCGTGCATGACTTGAAATACTTAAACCACGTCCATTATAGACTTATGCGCATGCATGATATAATTGAGATGATTATATATAAGTTTGGTGGTAATCTGCAACTAAACAAATTCTTATCATAGTTATTACCCCCGCCATCTCTCACCAAACGGCACCAATTTGGCGTCTTTAAATCACAATTATATTCCTTGTATCATGAATAATATATAAATTTGGTGGAAATCTGCGCTAAAAATAGTTATATTTTAAATCAATTGTTTGTGCCCCCCCCCCCCCCCGTGCACACTGACTCGAACGGTATCATATCATGGAGGTGATTATGTATAAGTTTGGTGGAAATCGGCGACAAAACTATTTCATAATTTTTTTCCGCCCTCCCCTTTTCTGCCCCTGACACCAACAGCGTCACTTTAGAAAAGTTTAACCCTCAACATTATCTTCCTCGTGAAAAGTTACCCCTGTTAGACCGTCTTTGTGCCATCTCGATGAAGTTATATATTGAACACATACATACAGACATTTATCCGCAAATATATCTAAGCACCAAATGTGGCGTTTTTAACACGCACGATTTGATTCCTCGTATCATTTGAGAAGAACGTGTACGAATTTGATGGTAATTGGCACTAATCATATTGATATAAATTTTTGTGACCCTCCCGTCCCTATTTCTGACTCAAGCGACGCCTTTTTTGACATCATTAAACCACACACTTAGACTCATTACGGAGATGAATATATATAAAATTTATGAAAATTGGCGAGTATACAAATTCGTAACAAATTTTGGGCCCCCATATCTCTCATCCAAACGGCACAAATTTGGCGTATATAAACTACACGATTAGATTCCTCGTATCACGGAGAAGAATATATATCAATCTTGTGGACATCGGCGCTAAACATATTGTTGTGTCTCTCTCACCCTCTCTGCACCGCTGACTCGAATGGGCCCACTTTGGACATCTTTTAACCCAGGCAATACGCACAAGCTTGACTACCAAGAGATATCTTATCGGGGTCCACGATATGATGGCTATTGGTAGACAATCGCGACCACGGGAGGCACGTGATGTTCGATTGAATATCAGAATGTTGGGTATCATATAATACCATATCCCATAATATGTCAAATATAGCGAAATATCGAAATATAAAATAAAACGAAAAAGCGAAATAGGAAAATACATCGAAAATCGAAATAGGAAAATACAGCGAAATAGCGAAATAGAACGAAAACTCGAAATAGGAACATACAGCGAAATAGCGAAATAGGGAGAAATATAGAACGAAATATATAAATATGAAATTATTTTTATAAACGAAATAACGGAGATATTTGAAAAGGTGTCTTTGACGAAATAACGGACATATTTGGAGAAGTGTTTTAAAGAGCGTACCCCAAACCTCCCCCAAACCCACCCACCCACCCAAGGGAAGAATTTGACTTATATTTCTCCAAAGTTGATCTATTGTGGTGTTGCAATTTCTCATACAAATCGCCGTCATTTCGTCAAAAAAAATCTTTATAGAGTTATTACCCTTCAGATTAAATATGAAATTCAATCGAAAGCACGCGTGCCTCTCGTGGTCGCGATTGTCTACCAATAGCCATCATATCGTGGACCCCGATAAGATATCTCTTGGTAGTCAAGCTTGTGCGTATTAGGTGTTTAACCACACAATTAGACTACTTATTACGGTTGCTGGTTTAGGGTATGGGAATTTTTTTTTTTTTCGTGGCCGCGATATACTAATTCGTGGCCACGAAATAACTAATTCGTGGCCCGGGCCACGAAATAACTTATTCGTGGCCACGAAATACTAATTCGTGGCCACGAAATAACTTATTGACCTTTGCATATATCCAGATACCTTTAGGGCGACTGGTTATACTTGATGATGTTTTAGAAACAATGCGTACGGTCGCAGAGAATCTACTATAAACCCATTATGGCGTGGGACCCGGGCTCTATGGGGATATGAACGTCCTATATAAATTAGCCCAGAGAGAACGGAGAAACACGGGTTAGGTGGCTCCTAGTCCAAGTCTTCTCGTACTAAAACCAGCTAAGATATGATGGCGAGATGCTGGCATTTAGTCCGAGTTCGCGGCCAATGCATTCATATGACACGACTTACGCCCAGGATCTGTGGCTGGAATTAGTGGTGTATTTTACTCGATTTACCTAACAAATCAATACATGATGCTATATACATGTACGTCGGAAAGAGTGACATCTTTTGGCCATAATGGTGTATAATAATCTAACTGTCATGTTAAATTACGCAAGAATATTCCGGTTGATTGTCACCGACATCGCTGTTTTAATATTTTGTTTACGTTTTAACTGGAGCCGAAGTGTTACGAAGAACCTCGGCATAGTCCGGAGTTTGTTTTGGCCGAGACGAATTTCTGTTAAAAAAAAAATGGCAGTCCCCATATTATTCTAATGCTCGTTGTGTTTACTCTGTTTTAAACTGTGATATGATTGTAATTCCCGTAATTTGTTTAATGTATTACATTTATATCTTCAATATTTACTTAATCTATGTATTTATTTATTTATTGACACGTATAATTACGATTATAATGGAGAATTCATCGTGCGTGGTTGATCGAAAATCTACAGAATATTTTCACCGGAAAATGCCGAACGCAGTTCGCGAGGTCAACTGAGTTCGCATACTTTTAAAAATATGTAAACACTGCGGTAAATGTCTCTGTTCACATTAAATTACCGCTTTCAATTCACAACTGATGTGGGTTTCGTATCAAATAGCATGTCTTCTGCGGAAAATATCCGTTTCATGTCGCAATTGTGATATTTTATTTCATATAATTGTGGTTTTATTTGAGCGGGTCACTAACGCTTAAGTCGTGTAATAGGAATGCATAGGCCGCGGACTCGGACTAAATGCCAGCATCTCGGCATCATAATATCTTAGCTGCTTTTAGTACGAGAAGACTTGGACAAGGTGGCTCCAAGACAAACTGTATATTCATAATTTTTACCACAAGGTGTCGAATGGAATGACATTTATCTCGGCCTATTGACCGATTTAAGTCAAATAAGGGGTTTTGTAGGGTGGCCCCAAAACAAACTTATAAATATCCACCCCTTTCAACCATACCAGATCCAAAATGGTCGCTGCTCAGAAGGGGTCAAATAGGGTACACATTATTTATCGACTACTTGACCGATATATATCAAATAAAGGGTGCTGTACGGTGGCTCGCAAAGCAAGCTAATTTTTCACACATTCAGCCCACCTCGAGCGAAAATGATAACTGATAAGAGGGGTCCATATATGGTACGCATGCAATCCCCCTCCATTTTAGGTCGAATAAAGTGTGTTGTAGGGTGACCCCTGCGACAAACTAAACATTCACCCGCTTTCACCCTCCGCGATCCAAAATGGCCGCCCCAGATGGGTTCAAATATGGCACCTATACAATTTCGCGGCCCCTTAACCGTTTGATGTGGTATAATGGGTCTTGTATGGTGGCCCCCAATATATACTGAATGACGTGGGTGCCCTATGTAACCCCAACCCCTGGACGGCGACAACTTTGGATCGGGTTGGTGAAAGGGGTGATTACTTAATTAGTTTTACGGGCCACCTTACAACACCCTTTATCTCATATCGCCGTGGCTCATGCCAAAATGGTGGACAACTACAACCAGATCATCTCTATCCACTTCCATTACAACCGAATGACTGACGATCGTATATCACGATTAGTTATTTCGTGGTCACGAAATAAAACAAAATTGTCCATGTCCTACACCAGCCACCGTACCTTATATCATGGAGATGGTTATTTATATGTTTGGTGCTAATCGGCGACTAAACAAATTTAGTGTCCACCCCATGCAACCCCATCTCTCACCCAAACAGCACCAATATGGCGTCTATCACACGATTAGATTCTTCGTACCATGGGTAAGAATGTGCATCAATTTGGTGGAAATTGGCGTTAAAAATATGGTGTATAAAATTTGGTGCCCCTCTCCCTTGACTCGAATGACGTCACTTTTGACAGCTTTAAGCCACACCATTAGACTCCTCATACCAAGGGATTTTGTATAAGTGGAAATCGGCAACTAAACCAATTCTATTCAAATTTAGTGCCCACACCCCCCCCCCCCCCCCCAATCTCTCATCCAAACGACACCAATTTGGCGTCTTTAAATCACACAATTAGATTCCTTGTCTCGTGGAGAGGGATGTGTATCAATTTGGTGGAAATGGGCGCTAAAATTATTTTTTATCAATTTTGGTGCCCCTCTCCCCCTCTGTGCAACCCTGACTCGAACGACACCACTTTTGACATTTAAATCACACAATTAGTTGCCTCATATCATGGGTATGATTATATGTAAGTTTGGTGGCAATCGGCGACAAATTAGTTTTCTGCCCCTCCACCGTTTCTGCCCCTGACAACAACGGCGTCACTTTAGAAATTCTAGCCCGCACCATTATCTTTCTCGTAAAAAGTTACCCCTGTTAGACCCCTTTGGTGCCATATAGATGGTCCCCTGTGAATTGCTACATAACACATGCATACAGACAGACATAAATACATTCGCAAATATAGATATATGAGGTTCCTTATGCATGCGAGACTCGCATATATACGATAATGCACTGGCACGGGATCTTTAATGTTGCACAAGCGCCGCTCTCGTCACGAAAGGGTTAACGTCATCAATTCGACAGCACTCACCAGCATCATAGCACATTAACAGGACCACTTCACTTAACCAGGGTGGTTATCGTTGCAAAACGAGAATGATGAGTTGTTTCAACGGAATATAACTGAAAAAACAATTGAAGTACAAGAGTTACGGCCGATTTACCGTTTGATCTACACTTGCGCGATGTACATGTATCGCCCCAGATGTACTATAGCAACTAATCCAACGATACGTGCTCAGAAATGAAAAATTTCATAAACTTTATTATTAATTGTTATTTACGATTTAGTTTGCTTTTCAATATTGCCGTTATCCAGATTCCAGGGGGGGGGGGGGGTATTGTTGATTTTAATGTAATAGTAAACACCCTTGCCTGTATATTCTTCATGTGAAGTCTGCAGTGGACGATCTCCGAGATTCCGTGCAAGGACGAACATAAACAATATAGCGGCTGGGTTATAAAATAAACTGGAGTGCAATCATTTAAAACCTTTACGTGAGTCTCTGGTGCGCTGTAGATTACAACACAAGGACAAAATATGTAATTATATATGTCGAAGGCTTACTTAGGGTTAAATCAGCTGGTTAAATTGTTAATATCGTATCAAATATAACATTCACAATAACTATATAATACCGCATGATCGTTGAGTAACCTAAGGTTCAAATGCGCTCAGCGTTTGCCATAAATTATAGTAGCATGCAGACATACCTATATGTAGTGCATATAAGTATATCTCATCTTATGCCAAGAACACCTCATCAGAACAAGAATCGATGAAATGATAGCCATCGCGGAGGTCTCATATTTTAATTTACGGTAACCATATGCCAGTCGCGTACGCGAGCACCTATACTATAGGCAGTCCGTGCACACGTTCTGGGAATACGATTTTATTTAATTAAAATTGTTTAATAGTGGTCCTCTAATTAGTCTGAGGAAAAGGTACCTATCCGGTCATACTCATCTGGTCAATTTACTCCTGTGAATCAATTTTGAACTACCAGATTCCAAACATTTTGGGTATATAATTAAATATTTAGTTAAATTAATTATTAGTCACATTTTCAGACCAAATTTAGTTTTATTGGTATATATTCTCCTGGTATACAACAAGAACCAAACGATTATTGGTACGAAACGTCTTTCAACTGAACATCCAAATTGACAACATTTACTGAAATTGAGGGGAGTGAAGTATTTCATCTTCAGCAGCTGGTCTGGATATACTAACCTGTTGGTTGTGTAATGCATATGTATACCTTCGAATGACTCCCTTAGTTTAACAAATCCCATGCTTTCAATTTGCTGCCAACGAAATCGTCAGCCAGTTTCAGCTAAACTTGATGAAGTCAAGTTTTAGCTGTTGCCAACGGGTTGGCGCCCGTCGTCCGCTCGTCCGTCGTACGGGTCCTTCAACAATTTCCGTTAGGCTTTTTTAGGATCACCTTCTTTGCCTCGATGACTCCTTTAGCACACTCTACAGACCATATTCCTCATCCAATCATCACCTAATTTCATATGGTCCTCGGGGTGACTTCTAGATGGGGGTCTCCCTTTTTTTGCAGAAAGTCGTTAAAAAAATGGCTGACAGCGACCATCTTGGATTTTACTTTTTGTATGACAATATCCTTTTGCACACCATACAGGACACACCCCTCATCCGATCGTCACCAAACTTCATATGGATTTTATGGGTGACCTCTAAGTGCAGCCATTATTCATCTATTAAAAACTATTTATTTTCTAAATGATTCATACAGATACTGGCTTTATCTCTAATCGCTCGGATTAGCCAAACACTGCGAAAATGACAATTTTAGAATATATTACTGTACTTTTTCGTAACAGCATCATTTTGCCCGACCAGCATCATAGAAACTCGGCAGGACCATGAGCATCATAGCAAATTAGCAGGACTACTTGACCATGCAGCGGTGGTAATGTTATGAAACTGGGAGGTATGCCATTGCAGCCTCAACCCCACCCCTAACATCGGTCACTGATGTAGAAGGAGACTAGTTTAATTTGTAAACACACGATGAAATGCACGGGTCATTTAGGAAACACAAATTGCTTGGTTCAACCGGCGCTGCGTATAACATTGAATGGCGACCACATGAAGAACCAGTTTCTGGACATATAGCTTTTGTGCGGAAAAAAGGTATAGTGTTCATAATCCATGGTGCAATAAAAATCCGTGGTCTCAATGGAAACACTACTCAAAACTTGAACAAAACGATGTGGTCTGAGGTGGGAGGGGGTCATACACAGTACAAAGGTAAGCGTATATCCCATACCCCGTCCCATTGATACTCAGTACCAGTCCTGTACAGAGGTAAGAGTATCCCATACTCACCCCATTGATACTCAGTACCAGTCCTGTACAGATGTAAGTGTCCCACACCCGCCCCATTGATACTCAGTACCAGTCATGTACAGAGGTAAGAGTATCCCATACCCCACCCCGTTGATACTCAGTAATAGTCCTGTATAGCGATACGAGTATCCCATACCCCACCTCATTGATACTCAGTAATAGTTCTGTATATAGATACGAGTATCCCATACCCCACCTCATTGATACTCAGTAATTGAGTAATAGTCCTGTATATAGACAAGAGTATCCCATACCCCACCTCATTGATACTCAGTACCAGTCATGTACAGAGGTAAGAGTATCCCATACCCAACCTCATTGATACTCAGTACCAGTCATGTACAAAGGTAAGAGTATCCCATACCCCACCCCATTGATACTCAGTAATAGTCCTGTATAGAGATAAGAGCATCCCATACCCGCCCCATTGATACTCAGTACCAGTCCTGTACAGAGGTAAGAGTATCCCATACCCCACCTCATTGATACTCAGTACCAGTCATGTACAAAGGTAAGAGTATCCCACACCCTGCCCCATTGATACTCAGTATCAGTCCTTACAGAGATATAAGAGGCATATCAAGGATTCCTTCTAACTCATGTAGCGTCTGAGTGTTTTAAGATTTCTGGTAACGAATTCGGACACGAGTTACCTTATAATGTCAGCGCGGTTTATTGTGGAATAAATTAGTTTAAAACGCATTAAACTGATTCAATGTCAAAACAAAATTGCACAGTAATGTATACAATTGCGTCGATATATCTGAAGTCTCGTGTCTTAATTGCCATGCATTTGTCATGGATTTTTTCTAAATTGGGTGTCCAACCCGCGATCCGAGTTCTAAAAGCTGGTTGGCTAATGGCCAGTAATTTATTGGCACTGTTAACGCTATTTGATCGAAATTTGACTGGAAAGAATCGGTTGTACACTAGTTCGTGTCATTTCTCTGCTCAAATGTGCAATGACAAAATCAATGTGCTGTAACTGTTATGTGGTTACAACATTTGTCATTCAGAATTGTGCAATACAAAACATATATTAAGAATTTCATTAAAACTTGCCAGGAAATGTTGACAGCTGCGTGAATGTAGCATAGGGACCGGACAATTGGTCAATGAGTTACAGTACCATAGTTCTAAAGACTTCACACGATGCAAATATAGACACTTAGATACCACACAGCTTGGCAATGGAATCAACAAACACGATTGCTATATATACGTGAACACAGAGTGGTATTTGCTCATCCACAATCGATTATCCAATAGTATCGAACACCACAGAGACGTTACAGTCCTTCAAAAATTCATATACAATTCAACTGCTATTCTCCAGAGAAAATCATCGTCATTTATACTCAACGGTAAGTTTGTTTTCTTTTCTCTTGTATCTCATTAATGCGAGGAGGTTAGTCGTCCCCGTTGATGTAACCATAATGTCAAAAGAGTTATCGGAAATTAATAAAGAACTCAATAATTTACATTTAAAGATGAATTAAGTATCAAAATATTAATTGTCTGGAGCCGATATTTACAAAAACAAGATTATACAAAGTACCTAAAGCTAAACAATCACAAAAACACCTGGGACCGTTATAATGCTAAACGAAATCAAGTAGTGAATGAAGTCCGTAGAGTTAAGAACAGCCGTCGAGAAAATATGCAAACTATCCTTTTTAAGATTCAAGATGAACTATTAATAATCGATAGAAAACCCATACATTCCCCAATGAGAGATGTATTTTTAGTGTACATTTGTACGAGCTCACTTTAGGAAAACAGTTGCCAAGTTTTTTCCCCGGAGAACCAGCATAGAGCCAAACAGTTTCGTTCCACTCTGCTTTGTTTCCATCTGGACTTCACAAAACCAAAAGAATTCAAGGTTTATGTAGGAACACAATCTATCTTCAATGTCCTGTTGTCAACATTTTAACAATCGGTCAACGCGTTTGGGTTTAAGATGCTTTAGGGAAGACTAGATCGAGCGTCATTCCTTTGAAATACCAATGCACACATGCTCAGACTGTTTTAAAATTAAATATTTATTATCAAGACATTGGCTTGCTGGCTGGAGGTACATGAAACTATATTGCTCATATCAAAAATAGGAGAAATGAAGTATTGACAATAACTTTATAAATACAATTCGACATTTCTTTGAGACATCAGAACGTCTTCGGGAACTATATACTCGGTGAACTAACATAGTGTGAAATCAATTTTAAACAACATAACGTATTTACGAACAAATAGAACATTCCGAAACCACGACACCTCAAACATGCTAACAATTATAACATAATGTTTCCACGGTTAGTCACAATTGTTTCCTATAAGGCATTTAATGATTCAATGAACCAAATTGGGAACCCAAATGAATTAATTGGTCCATTTTCTGGTTATATCGCTTCTCGGCCTTTTGGCTAATATCAAAGTGCAGTATCTGTTCCCCGCTGGTGGTGAACAGGGTCGCTATATGCTTTGATACTGTGAGATACGTCCTCGATGATGGTCGCTCCATCAGACGGGACTTCCACGGTATGGGTTCGCAGCCTGAGGAGGACGAGTGGTCCTAACTGACTGTCCGCTTCTCGCGTGGACTGACGTCCGATGGGCACTTTGACCGTCTCGTTTGGGTGTGTTATCTCTGACGGGATGCTCAGTCGACAAGAGTGGCCCGCAATGGCCCCGGGCTGTTTAAAAAAATAAACCAAAGGAATTATTTGGCCCATTTTCTGGTTCTAACGCTTCTCGGCCTTTTGACTAAGATCAAAGTGTAGTATCTGTTCCCCAATGGCGGTGAACAGGGTCGCTATATGCTTTGATCGAGCCCATACTTTGAGATACGTCTCTGCTGATTAGGCAATGGCGCCTTCAGCCTGGACTTCCACGGTATGGTTTACGCAGCCTGAGGAGGACGAGTGGTCATGACTGACTGACGGGACTTCCGCTTCTCTATATTCGTTTGCTCCTGGGCACAGTGACAATAGCTGCAATGAAATAACGAAATCGCATTTCACTGAAGTTTCGAAGAGATACACACGACGATCTACGATTCGGTAATGTTCCGCTATTTTATAGGCACATGTAATAAATAGAGAATACCTACAGTTTTTGTTTGAATACCGAAATATTTCACGAGTGTCTGGAAAGAAATATCAAATTCTCACGAGCGTCTGCAAGCCGCGAGTGAAAATTATATATTTCTTTCCAGACAAGAATGAGACGGATGTTTTAGGTATTCGAACAAAAACTAAAGGTATTCTATTTATTATAAGCACCGTATTAAAGCCCAAAGTTGCTAAGCTATCGCGGCATTTTTCCTTTTAATAGTACAGCAATTTGAAGAATACTTCCTACTAATCATAAGTGCACAATTACCTAGATAAAGCACCAAGACTCGTGCAAAGACATGAAACACGGTATCGAAACTAACAAGTGTCCGCGTCACCACCGTCGAAATATATAAATCCCACGCGCACGGGTCCCAGCTGCAATGTGCGTGATAAGTACCGGCTAGCCAATCAAATACGCCGAATAGCTGACGACACTGTCTTGAGTGTCAAGAGTGTCTGTTTCGACTTTAGGCGCGTGTGATTATTAACATGGAACGATATCACGCCTGGTCAAATGTTCCTGCTAATGGTAGTGTGCTATATGCTGTTGGCGGCTCCTGCTGAAACTGATGCCGTTCAGTTGACCGTTATTTTTTTAAAGCTGTAATGCTCAACGTCTTAGATAATTTGAAATACTGAATGTAAAGCCATTATGTTCATAGTAACATGTATATTGAAAAATAATTAAAGGGGTGATGTACGCCATTTTCATTAACTTCCC
Source organism: Siphonodentalium dalli (assembly GCA_032622095.1). Taxonomy (NCBI): domain Eukaryota; kingdom Metazoa; phylum Mollusca; class Scaphopoda; order Gadilida; family Siphonodentaliidae; genus Siphonodentalium; species Siphonodentalium dalli. The sequence continues at coordinate 145,851,547 of CP136066.1, forward strand.
GGTAATAACAACGATCTAATATCGTTAATATATAGAAAAATAAGTAATTTGAGTCGAAGATGTATTTTGTGAACGTTCAGGTTAATCGGTTGTCTTAAATTAAATTACGAATTTCCGTGTACAAGACGTAATCAAAATTAATTGTATTATTGAGGGATAGTGGATTGGTAAACGCATGGCACACATGATCGTGTAACACATTATGCTGATACGGGGAGTAAACTCAAGCCACTCACTGACTAGTGACTATACAACAACTTAAAATGAGATGGGACTAGTATGCATATAATATAAATTTTATTTGAAACATTTGCTTCAAAACTGTACAAAAGTTGATCGACAACGACAATTTGTATTTTCGCATTCCGACTAATTTGCCATCCGTAACATTACTTCGTCCTCAACAGACTTTCAAATAATGGAAAAATGGTTACCTTATTCTACGACTCAGAGACTGTAGAAACCAACAACGACATTTGAGGACAGTATCCCTTTAAATAATGCCACTTTTTTGTTATTTCAAACTGGCCATCATCGATATGGCTATTCGTGTCGTTTTATAGACACCTGATGTTTGAACATATTTTATTTGATCCCCTAATTGATACATAAATGCATTATATAATTAAGCACATACAGTATAAAGTATCATATAAGGCAATCAAAAGGGATGGGAGCACAAGTTATTTACCCTGATCAAAATATGTTCATCAATGTTTCATGTAGGTCAGTAGTTTTTCTTCTTCTGAAATTGTTCGTAAATAGTAAGGGCGGCGCTTGGGGTGGCCCAGAGTGGCCGCCGACAGGGGCGCCCCAAAGTGCCAGTCGAGCAAGGGGTGGCCCATAATGCCAGTCAAACATGGGGGCGCCCATAGTGCCCCAGACTGACCATGATGCAGGGGTGCCATAGATTCCACACGAACCAGGGTTGGTCAGAGTCAAAGAGGTTCACAACCCAGACGATCTATTTTGACAGAAACGTTACACAGTTCGCGCACATTCCGAGTTCTCAGCTTTAAGGACAGCGTGGTAGGCGAAGCGCGTTTCCCTTCGCTGTACACACTATATTTAGAAAAAACCCGAGAAATCGGGACTTTCGCGAAATGTGTTACTTTACCAGTGCATTTTAAACAAAAGCCACAGTCTCAGACAATATATATTCGAAGACGGTATCTTTGAGAGATGTACAATCATATATGTAACAGTAATTTTTTGGCTTCTAATGACAGTGGGCGAAGGGCGTTCTCCTTCGTTGCACACACTGGATTTAGAAGAAAAACCGAGAAATCGGGACGTTAGCGAAATGTGTTACTTTACCAGTGCATTGTTAACAAAAGCGAAAGTCTTCCACTATATATTCGAAGACGGTAGCATTGTGAAATGTACAATCTTATGTAAGGGTCAGCTTTTCCATGTATGTAAAATATTTCCCCCGTATCCCCACATACCAGAGGGTGGACCCCCCTCTTGTTCTCTCCCACGCTCGCTGATTCACGGCTTGGATGATGCTACACATATATCATACATGTATATGCCTATATTAATGGCGCCTCCATTTGAAATTACCTGGATCCGCCCCTGAATAGTATATGATCATGTTGTGTTACACCATAACTGGATAAGGTGTCTTAATGAATTTTGATTCCTCCTCATTCACATTGAACCCGTAATAAAACTATTCCTTCGATGTGTGGTGATATCATACCCTTCGGTATGTTCACACCTTCCACATATTCCGTATCTGAGTTGCTCCTTCTGTGACCAGAACCAGATCGTCCTCTGTAGAAGAGTTTCCGCTGCATGCAACAACAGTTATGTTGTACAATCCAGACTATATCGCATGTACGTGTGGCATGAACGCGTTAGGTTTAGAAGCCCACAAGTAGAGACAGTGGTGAGAAGTTCGAAACAATTTCGCATCTGTGTCATACACTGCCTATGAAAGAGCCTTCCAGAACACAAAATCCCTCTGATCCTATTCACGGATGACTCTCACGTCAGAACCAAGAACAGAATCTATGTATTCCACCGTGGACTAATGGTGAATTCTAAGGGGTTTTGGTTTATATGAAAATAGGCGGACCTCTGAGAAACCACTTTTTTGTATTTTGAGATTTGTTTTTCTAAATAATTCGTGTTTCTTTTTTGGTGAATTAAGATCGTCATCGACATTGTCGAAGATGATCACACACAAAAAAACAGATACTATTTTCAAGAAAAAACTTTCATTTTTGAATTAAGAATGAACATATTTACAACTAATGATGATATTAACATACTTTTTACAATCAACATTTGGTAATTCTGTGAACAGATTTACAAACAAATAATAGGTAATGCAATGAACATATTTACATGGTAATACATTTCATCAATAAGTAAGTTCACAATATGCTTTACAAGTTTGTAAAGTACATGTGTTAGTTAATGTTTCTGCTTCTTTTCGTAAGGGCTCATAGTTTCTATGGAACCAATTTAGTACTTTTCTGTCATTTTTGAAATAGTCGTCATCAAAATTTATTTCAAATATTACATTTATAGCGTAACCGCTTTTCGATAGCATTTCTTTGAATGACTGATTTGATATATGCATCAATAACTGGTAATCCAGACGAATCGAAATATGTTGCAATGTTTCCATTGAAGAAAATTGCAAACCAGTGTTCCCAGTGTTGAGGTTTTTCGTGTGGTAGCTGATGTTTTGCACATACCACACCGTGCAATGAGTAGATGTAGCACGATTTGTCTAGTATATGCTGAAGTTCGCTGGTGTTCATCTTTGTTGTATTATTCACTGTTTCAGACCACCACAAGTTAATAAAAGCTTAATTAAATTGGTTACAGTTTGCACGGACAGTTTCCTTTATATGCTTCAAATTTATCTTGCAGTGTACACAATTCTATTTCTGGATACCATTGCTCCATAACTCGATAAATGTCCAATTTGTGTAATGCTAAATCAATGAACACATCCGTCCAAAGACAAAGTAAATATCGAGTCTGATCGGTTTTACATCCCTCATAGTTGAGTTTTACTTCTTTTGAAAGCTGATTCTGTGTTTCATCAACGAAACACATCTCGAAAGTTTTCCGAACTTTGTCAAGGGTAGGAACACGATATGGAATTAAATTGAGTCCTCCAACTTGCAATCTCAATTTTTCTCCTAAGCGCAATCAATCAATGTTTTTAATAATCTGTTATTATTTCTCGCAAACTGTTTATTTCGATTTGGTTATAGAACTCAGCATAAACTATCACGTTGATCACCGAAGCTAGAGCTACAGCAAACTGAAGCTCTGACCTTATTTTACCGGTTTTTATAGGATGCAAATGTCCTTCCTCTGCTCATTTGTTAGGCGTGAGGTCGTACCCACAGAAACAATAACCATTCATGTATTTTTCGAGATTCAAACCGAAGGACTTGTTTTGCCCAAACATGCCCCAAGAATGGTACAGTGATAATAAGATATTAAACATTTTTCTGACGCAGTTTGGTTCAACTGGTCGGTTAGGATAGTTTATTTACAATACACACGAATGATACAGTGGCAGTAATACATAATAAAGTAAAGCAGTGTATTGTCGGGGGTAGCCTAGCCCTATCGGGCTGTCTTCCTGCTACCCCCTAAAACAAGTATAAGTATAAGTAATAACATAGATGCTTGTATTTCAGAACCACGCACATGTACAGACTATAGTCATATATAAAACTTTCTAGAATCTAGTACTTAGGGCATATCACAAACAAGTATTGGCGTGGTTGTGAGTCAATCCAGACGATTTATCAGATCGAAAATGTATTATCTCTCCATAGGAATTTTTTGAACTGTTCAAATTATCTAAAACATATGAACAGTTTCGGTTCCAGTTCCAGTTCCATGGGTATATATATTAGGAACAAAATATTTTGTTTTCTGTTGCTACAACGGTTTCAGGCGAGAGATACCGCCATCTTTATTTAAGTAAACAAAATGAGAATCTATATAGATCGTCGGAAAGTCTCTTTGTTGAGTGGGGTTTTGGGATAATTCAAATTAACAATATTATATATATAACGTTTATATGTATATCTGGCGGTATATGACCGTAGTCTCGTTAGATAAATCATAATGGTGTACGGTAACATTTATGATGTATGGTAGTATATTATGGGCATGTTAGGAACGAGAATGCGATGTGAAGAAAATTATTTGAGTAGTATTAGGGTTATACAACGAGTATGACAATGAATATTCGTGTTGTTTATTGAGCACAGTCGGGACATCCTTTGTTTTTACAGCGTACATTTTCTGGGTAATTTTTCAGCATGGCTATCTGTAAGCGCTTCTTCAATGTGTGCCTGCTTTGGCAAGAAGTATAGTCTTTTTCCATATTCTTCCATGTTGTGGGGAAGGCGTGGTGGGGTAGTTTTCCTGACCACTTGGTTCTAGGAAGTTCTAACAGTACGGGATTCGGGTGTCTTGGGGTTGATTTTGCTCGTTTGTTGTACATCGTTCCAAAAGACACGGGCAGGCGGTTATAACACCAGTCATGCATGAAAATTGAGGAATTGAGAGTGTGTAAGTCATATATTTTCAAGATATTCTCTCTTTTAAAGAGTGGGTCTGTGTGACTCCTGAACTTCTTATTGCATATTATACGCAATGCTCGTTTTTGTAATAGGAATATTTTCTTGACTTCCGGAACGTGACCCCATATTTGGATACCATAAACTAAGTGACTTTGAATCAGTGCATAGTACAATGTTTTCAATGCTTTACTTGGGAAAAATGTTTCACCTTATTGATGCAGTAGATTGCATGTGATAATTTGGAGCAGATTACTAATATGTGCTTTTTGAATATCAAGTTCTCATCAATGTGGATGCCTAAAAAAGTTTGAGTACTTGTTGTTTAGCAATCCAACCACTAGGTTTCAGAAACGGTACTACAGTTCTCATTGCAGATTTAAAAAGTGAACCAATTCGATTTTCATATTGTCTGGACACGGGAATGATCATAAATACAAATTACTTCGGCGTCGGAAAAAATGCAACTTTACCATGGACTTTCCACTGGCAAACTGAATTGGTTTGCCAGTATCCCAAGTTATATACACATTTATGCTATACAATTTAGACTTTGGCACTGGTACATAATGGAAGTTTTTGAATTCATGCTTAATGTGTTGCCCATCATGTATATTCTTTTACTCTCGAAAGATGTCACTCGTAATATGGGTGCCTCAACATCAGTAACAATTGTATAATCAGCAACATCAGAATAAACAAACAAATGATTATGTTCAGCATTCAAATCAACTCCATGTGGAAATGTTGTCGATGGAGCAGCAAATGAGACAGTGTCTGACTTTGTTCTGCAACCAAGTTTATCCATAAGAACTTTGGGAAGTACAAGACCTACTTTTGGATAACTATTGGTTGAAATTTTAACTCGTTGCTTTGGAAAATCCGAATTCGAGATCTGGAACCATTCTACTTACAGTACTGTCAATCACACCTTGAATTGTTTCTGTCAATTATGATCCACCAGAATATGCTCCTGGTATTTTCAATTCAATATATTTTCTGGTTTTGAAATTACTACATCACTTATTGGTCGCTTGCATGTATGATGCAATTCTTGGAACAGAACTCTTCATTTTTATTATGAAAGCATCTCAAATAATGTTGTATGTTTCTTATGGTACAATTAGTTCAACCATTGCGATTCCCCAAAGCTCTCATCAATATGTATAGTTTTTTGTGTAGTTTCACTGTGAACACCATTGGGATTTGTCATGATAAAGTGACATTGAACTATCACTCCTGAGCGTTATGTAGAATGAATTAATTTTTTCTCAGTATTTGTCGCTTAACTTAAGTCCATATGAGGGTAGAATGTATCCCAGAGAGGTACTTAAAAGAATAAGTCACAATCCTTTGGAGACTTTTGTTTTTTGAATTCAGAACCTTTGTCAGCTTGGAATGATTTTGGTTTACGTTTTGAATATCTCAAAATTTTCCTGAATGATTCGATCAAAGTTTGTCCAGATTGATCGTGGATCGGTAATACCCTTGCACATTTTGAAGCAAAAAACATCTATCACACATAACGGATATCTGTAATTATCGTTATGCTTCTTCCAATTATGAAGATCGACTAAATATGCCTGCTATTGAATGTAAATTCCAGCTACAACAATCTTTCAACGCTGGAATTTTCTAATGATTGGTTTGTGTAAAGTATATATCGACTGTCCTTGTAATGATTTCTTCACATCTATGAGTTTTATTTTCTTGTTTTCGCTTCATCAAACAATTTCTTTACACCACCAAAACTCACAACTTTCTCGGATCATAGTCAATTTTTATAGATAGTTGTTCATCTAGTATCGGTCCCATTTTACTTTTCTGGTCTTAAAACATGTTGGTGTTATCCTGACTGCTATTTTAGTTTTTGACTATTCTGCTTTTATATCTTTCATTTGTGTGAATCGTTGATAATCAAAATGTTTCATTTTTGTTCGATACTGATGGAGTTTCAAAATCATCATCATCAGAATCATCTTTCAAATGTTTTTTAATCCAAAGCCAACGGTTTCTGTTCCAAACAAAATCTTGTGGTACATTAAGTCCGCTCAATACTTGTGAACAGTTTCCCAACCTGCTGTTCAAAAACCTTTTCTTTGCCGCACAATATCATTAACGAGGTCAACAATATTAGATCCTTTGGTAACCTTGCCGCTATATGCTAATTGTCCAGGTTCATCCACTTTCATTTTGGGTTATTTTGAAATCAACTGTAAAAGTTGCTGATCTTTTTTCTCGTCTGTGTGGGAATACTCTCTAACACACGACCAAGGTGAATAAACGGTTGTTCTGCTTTCGGTGTTGAAGTAGTTCCAATTGATTTTTGAGAAGATATCAGTTTGTACAAAGTTGTACTACCTTACTCGTATTTAAATTCGCGCAGTACTATTTTTCGCTTAGTTTTGAATTCGCGCACTTTAAATTCGCGCACCTATCTGCGCGAATTCAAAACTGACAGAAATATTTTCGTTAAAAGTCGTGGATCTGAGGACAGTTTCAGTTCTTAGTCGTTTCTGAAGATCCGTGTGTATATTAAACACGATCACAGTGGATTTGCATCATGTAGACCATAACTGCATCATCATTGTGTTGCGATGATGGATGTTTGTATGCTCGAAATAATTATTCTGATATTGAAATAGTTACTTGTATGGAATGCATGAACATCAATTAACTGAACTCGAAAACTGAAAACCACAACCGAGAAGGCAAATGACCACAGAAATATCCACACTTCGCTGCGGGTTGTGATGACATAACTAACTCAGACTGTATGGTCACGGTGTCACCAGCGTGTTGAATATATATAGAGCACGTGCTTTCATGCACATGCAATCTTGAGTATGTGTATTTCATACAAGCATTTGCGCATTGTCAAGGTACCATGATGTGTACATCGCTTGGCATTGGGTAATGGTTTTGAATTTGTTATATTGGTGGACCTAATGTAAATATAGGCCTAGGCCCCCTATACGTATAGGCCTAATTTTATATTCAGTGTCAAACCTTTCGTAATGTGTGTAATTCATCAACATAACCATCTATCTTGATTTCCCTGTGGTTAATTAGCTGAAACTCAGGAGTCGTACTATTTTTCGCTCAGTTTTAATTTCGCGCTACGACGGGTGCGCGAAAAATAGTACTGCGCGAATTTAAATACGAGTAAGGTATATAATTGAACCTTCTCTGATTCCGACAAATGTTGACCAAACACTGAATTCAACTCTCTGTTCAACATTTGCAATTTCAGGATTAGGTAGTAATTTCGGATTAATCAATCATATTTTCCATCTTTTAATATCGTCCAACATTTTGAAGGGAACAGCAACCATTTTCTTAATAAATCGCGAAGTATTCCAGCGACTGCTTTACCAAGTAACAGTGCTAGCATAAAAAGTGGTAAAAATCCCCCTGTTTGGTTTGAAATTTGCTTCTTTCGTTTTAAAGATGTTGATTTGTTTGCGAGTGCTCTCAGTTGCTGACGCCTCGGATGCAGTTTATGCTTCTGAGCTTCTGTTAGTTTTACATTGCCTTTTAAAATATTTTGACAGCATTCTGACATACAATCAATCACTTTCTTAGGTGCATCTTTTATCATTCTTTTATTTGAAAATAAGTTGGTGCCTGATTCATAGGCATTACAAAACTACTATATTTTTTAATCAGTGGAATTCTTTGCGCCATCTTTATCCTTCATCAGTTGAATGCCAAATGAATGAAAGTTCAATCAACAACTATTTTTTACCTTTACGTTATTGAAATTACGATCAAATGCCATTAAAGCTAATTTTGATGGATTTGAAAGATTCATCATTTTCGAGTATCGTTGAACCAATGGGTAATGTTCTGCTTTTTGAACTGGTGGAATTGGTTGTGGACCATGATCGTTGAGGTGTTAAAATATAGCAATTTTAGAATTTACTCTAGCAGCATTTACTCTAGTTGGGCTAGCATTAATCTAGTTGGACTAGCTCGTGCAATTTGTTTATTTCTTTTTGTCTGAGAAGACTTCTGATCAAAACTCAACCGAGAAATCCACTTCCACCTGTTTAAAAATAATTATCTTTTTTGAATCAATATGAGTTCTGCTATCGGCTATTTTCTTGAGTTCTTTTTGTGCTTTTGCAGAAATATTCTTGTCTGCTTTGGAAGCTTTAAGTGATCAAGTATTAATTTAGGTATAGTTGAACAAATACTTAAGACTGCTTTGTGTGACTCCATAATTGTAAATGGAAATGTCGTGTTGATACATATAATTTATATTGCTACATAGATTACATACCTCGATAATCATTTGTGAACCATCGATGGAAAATATATGTTCTATGTCTCAATGACTTCTCTGTTTTGGTCAAAAATCGAGTAGTAAATAACCATGATCGTTCGACGTTGCATCATCATATGCTTACATCAAGTGAGGTACTTGCATTTGGGATGCAAGAATTTTTATTTGACCTTCATCACACATACTTTGAAAAAACAACCATGTAATGTGCATTCAATCTCAAAGTTCTACTAGCTTTCGATTTCTGGAACATGTTTGGGGTATGTAAATAACAGATGTATTTCTGTGATGTCCTTTCCTGTAAACCATAGCATAATTATTTCTTCATCTTTATCACCTAACATATCATCAAAAACGATGAGGTGTGGTAATTCTGAGTCAGCAAATAGTTCAGTCATCGTCGGGTACCCACTTTATAAATTAAATATTGTTAAATTCTTGCATCTCACTATATGTATTTTGCCATTCCTTATAGCAACAAACGATGTTGTGTGGAAAAGGTTTGAACAAGTCATCTTTGTATTCAATAACGTTTTAAAAATATTCTGTTCCCCACAACCACTCGGTCGTGATATGAAAATATTACATGGATGTTTGAAGAATAATGACTCTTCCATCTTAACTCTGAGGCAGACTATGTAAGACTGATTAGAATATTGTTCAGCGTCAACCTTTTATTAATAATAATAAATTACCCCGAATATCCAAATGAGTTCACTATCCATGTCTGAAATAGGTCTCATGGCATTCACAACGTAATCCAATGCCACTTTGTCATCAAGTAACTTTTCAATTTCTTTTCTGATTAGTGGTGGTTGAAAAAGCAGGCCTTCGTCAGAAAATGGAATATGTATTTTGATGACATAGTCTGGGTACAGTTCTTGTATGATTTTGTATTCGTCCAGTCCACAACTGCTGTCATGCGGAATACCAGCTTTATCAAGCAATATTTTTGCTGAGGAGCTCTCGTTGGTTTTCTTATGCGTTGCCATGGCTGTTTCCATTAAATTGTATAATTTTTGTCCGCAACACATGCCAACAACGACAGCCTTCGCAAAACATATGTTAGAAGAATGGTTTCCTTTGCTGTATGAGAGGAAGGAACCACTGTTACGTCTGTATCAAAATTCATCTATATATATATGTGAGGAAGGAATCAGTTTCGACTGTATCGGAAACATGTAAATTTTCTGAAAATATCGCAATCCCACAAAATCGTGGTTGAGGATAACCATCTCAAAAAATAAATAAACAGTCTATGTCCGTGAGGGGGATTTGAGCATTTATTTGGCGACGCTCGAGCTGTCCAGCCCAATAGGTGGCAAATCCTCTGGTCGGACATAATCAGATTATTAGACATTGACAAAATTCCCAATTTATGGACAATCAAATTACGCATGCAATTGTACGTTGGTCAAATTGAGATTACACATCATTAATTAGCTCACTAAAATATGACAATTATACAGGTCGGTAATTGTAGGTATTTGATCTATGTTTGAATGCTGCTTGATTAATTCAATCTATAGATATGCTATTTCATCTGAGGAAAACATATGCAGAACAGTCATTTCCATACTGGTATATCCAGTAGTCAGTAGGCCTACACAAACGTGTATGCTGAATGATGGGGCTGCCAATAGCAGAGAGCACATGGATATTTCAATGAATTTCCAAAAACTCTTAAGAGATCAATTTATTGCATGTGCGTACTAGTATATCTAGAAATGAAAAATAAAGTTGTAATTGTGACACATGATTGAATGACCAATTGACCATTCATGCTCATACATACTAACTGCATCTATATTCTAAAACATTTATTTAATGTATCATGATGTGAGCTTTTCGATCACGACTTATACTATTTTCGAACTTTATCAAATCTAACCTCCCGTCGTAAGACATAAGGGAACAAGGGTTTCAGCTATCACATTTATAACACAAATTTATGTTAATGTAACACTTTTGAATTGGCAGACTTGTAGTCATTTCACTTTGTAGTCTTTTAATTTTCCAACTCCAGTGAATAAAATACCCATGCGTGAAGGAACTGATATTAGTGTCTGTGTCAGATGATACAGCGTTAACATTATAACAGGTGTTATCAGTCCGAGATTGACTGCTGAGTCACATGATAGGAGTGAACCACACTTCCTGGAGACAACGTGGAAAATGTCTGAGAGTTGTCGATCACCACATTTCAGTATGTCACAAATTGTCCATGCGTACTCATATGGGAATATCTTGTTGTCTGATTTCTTAATTTAAGAGTTGGTTGTGGAGACAGGTTCTTAAATTCACGTTCATCGATCACATTTATACCAGCACCTGGGTCAGCTAACAGTTTGGTCGCAGTTCCATTTATTTCAATAGAGACCTTTCGCATCCTCACGTTTACGATTACGAATACGGATAGCTATTCGTAGTCGTAAGTCTATCCGTATCGCCAAAAAGTCCTTTCGCAAAACGATTACGCGTAAGAGTTTTTACTAATACGTACGATCATTATTTCGTACCACCTTTACAACCCAAAGCGTGTGTTTGGTATACAGTCCCTTAATACTTCACTTATCGTCTCATATGAAACAATGCGATAATCATGACATGTTAATTTTGTCAATAATTCGACCAGTCACAACGTACGACCCGGGATTCTCGTGATATATTGTGGCAACACAGGTATAAATGCCAGTTCATATGTGGTGGACATTCAGTTCGTTGTTAGCATGGGTGACCAGATAGACGTTATGCTGATGGGGAAGAGGGGTTCCTGAATTTGGACCTCACGTCAACCACGACGCCATCGTTCAAGCCCCTTCAAGTCCGCGATTTGATTTCAATGCGATTTTGGCTTCACCTCTTTGGGTTTAGGAAATCCGACATACGGTTGGTGAGCTCGCTGATGTGCATCACTTCTGATTTGTTACTACCAAATCGAAACAAAGTCGACACGGTAGAAGCGATGTGCATCAAGTTGCATTTTTGTCAGATATTTGACAAACCGGCAAAATTTCGTTGAACAAAATGTTGATAAATAACAGGTTTGGGGCAATTTTATGATATAGTTGACTGTGGTTAGCATTAATTTTGAGCAATTACTCGATTCTGATAACAGAAGCGGCATTTCAAAAAAAAATTGTTGTTGGAATCTGATGATATGGGGACATCTAATCGGATTGAGTGTATACCTGTTGATCTTTGGTGATGCCGGTGGGTGTGCCAAATATTCTTTTCGTTACGGTTTAGGAACAGAAATCACTACTTACCAGTTGAATCGAGATCCAGGGTAGGTTCAGATTACTTAAAAGATTACTTTATGTAACTTAGTACTCGGTTATGAATTCCATGTAATTTTAAAATGCCCTGCATTACAGACTCTACGAGAGAGATATATAAAACCCAACTTCTACCGAAAACCGAATATTATTAAATTGAATGAGCTATTAAATTCGGGAAAGGGGAAAAGAACACAAAATCTTTCACTATTCATTAATAGGGTTATGCCATTCTTTCACCTAATGCGCATAAGATTGTCCACTTATAAATGGACAATCGGTACCTAAAATGGTCATTAATAAATGGACAATCCGACCACGCATGGCACGCGAGCTTACGATTGTCCACTAAATCACGACATATATCGATAATCCTGCATGTTAGCTTCATATTAAATCTGAAGGGTAATAACTCTATAAAGAATGTACTTTTACTCAATGACGGTGATTTGTATGAGAAATTTGCAACACCACAACAGATCAACTTTTGTGAAATATAAGTCAAATTCTTCCCTTTAAAAACACTTCTTCGAATATTTCCGTTATTTCGTCAAAAACTCTATTCTTTAGGCTCTCCTGAGGCAATCTATAACTGCACACGTTAGGACTCCACCATGGGTTGTTGAATTAAATAATTGTTAAATTTCACTATATATTGTGTACTATCTTGCCCATAATAATCACTCAAAACTCCTCATGCATCGCACACTATATACTGTATTTTTGGCGACTGGTTTCATAGTGCACTCCCCTTACTGTAAATTTTTGTGTTGTGAATAGCGTTCTTATTTCGCGGGAAGCTCGTGATTCACGACGACGAGTACAGTGATTGACAATCTAAACAGCATATTGAGGTCGTGGCTCAATACAGCTGTATGGTTTACATGATATACATATACAGTCTCGAACGGAGCCAAGTGATATATTGCAGAAAATAAATTTCAGGTGTTATTTGAGCTTATTAGAAACCATGAAATCGTAAACGTTATTACGGATAGTAAAATACGAGAACGATTAGAAAGTACACAAAGGTTGGTGACGTAGTACCCTATCCGTATCCGTAATCGTAAACGTGAGATTTGCGAAAGGTATCTATTGTCAAACAATAACGTCGGTTGTTTTGTGGTGCTCATAGCGAAATATATTCTGCATCACTTTCCTCGGATTACTGATCATCGCATTTGCCATTGTTTTCAGCGTCCTAACTTGGTGTTTGTGATTACTATTGCGATCGCGTTGTCAGTAAATTGAGTATATGCAATTACTGAAAATTATTGAAACCGAACACGCCCTACACTGTTACCATATACAGGACAAGCTGTTTTATCACCTGTTTTTAGGGGGATTTGGTTTGTATTTTTTCTGATTTTGTAACGCATATAATAGTTTACATTCTTAAGATTCAATGTCGTTGGTATGTTTGATAGCAACTTTCTCGGTTCTCGCTTTGTCGAACAATTGTTTTAATCTCATATACCTTTGTCACGAAGTGCATCTTTTTGTAATTTTGATAAACAATATCGATGCATAATCTTTGTTTTCTCCACCGTTTACCAACAGCAACTCCATCAGGATTCGGATAAATCCTGGAAAATCTGGTATCATGTTTACTTAACTTACGTGCGGATTTACTTAATTTACGTGCTGACAGCGGAGGCGAATGATGAACGTCTATCAGTGAGCCATTGGGATAATATAACTGTCAATCAGAGAGAATACGTCGACACCTGTGGACTATATGATTTTGCTTTAGCACAATATTTAAATGGGCACTGTACACTAAATCCGACCACTTATGGTACCATCTCCTTTTATACTCAGCATGATATATATGCAACAAATGAATAAATTTGAGCCATGGATCAGTGCAAAATACACTCATGTGCTCCATTGAACGATCCAAACAACATGGTAATTACAATGAAAATGAATAAATGACTGGTGACATAAATTCATTTTCATTATAATTACCATGTTGTTTGCATCGTTCATAGAGCACATGAGTGTAGTTTGCACTAATCCATGGCTAATTAAATTCATTCATTTGTTGCATATATTCTGTTGACTATAAAATGAGATGGTACCACACATGGCGGGTTTAGTGTAGAGTCCCCCTTTAAGGCACATGGAAGTATCATAAGTTATCCACGAAATAATTGTCCTTTGGTGAAGAAATAAATTTTACCGAGAATTCGTGAGTGATCTTACCCCCACAACCTCCTTACAAGAGTATCAAGTTTGTATAGACGTTTGAATAAATCGCAGATGGCTTTATATTTATATTATTTTATAATCAACGCCACAATAATTATGTAGTATGACATTTCAAACATTCTGCCCCAATCATGTCGATATATGTCGACATATCGGGGGCGGGCTGGGGTGATACGATGACTACAAGTAACACGCACAATAATCACCATGTGTCATTGTGTAACCATTAGTTAAAGACATCTTTCGCTTTGTAAAATCTTCATAACGTTTATTAGCATACTTTACAAACCAACTGAATTATATCGTTTATAGTACTGGCGCCAATCGTCAAATTGTAGGCATAAACTTCTCAAGTAACACCCATATCAACACCCTTAACCCTTTGGCGAGTAGAACGACGTATATGTCGTCTATCGGATGAGGAGTAGAACGACATATATGTCGTTTCAGGAAGTGTTATTTTATGTAGACATAACTTCAATAAATCATATGATTTATAAATGATTTGTGTAGGACTTATTTTGATTAATATAATGTCCCGAATGTATAAGTGCAAATGATTATAATAACACATGTTAACAAAATATGCACATAAATTAAAACGAATTATTGGACACTTTTGACCCAAACTTGTTAATAATTATTTTGCTATGAGTATGACGTTGACGTTAAATTTACTCATGACGTCATGTATATGACGTTATAGATACTCTCCAAAGGGTTAAAGAGCTATGATTCCAGATCCCATTCTATGACATTCTTCATGCTGATGCGCATGCAATATCAGGTTTATGTATAATATTCCGTTTGAGGACTACTTATGGTTTTCATAATTATTCAGGGCTAGCAGTACTACGAAGCGCTGTTGTTACGTACACTTGTTAGTAATAACACATTAGTGCAATTTAACAATTTGTAAAATTTCATAGTATTCACCCCTGCTCAGTTATTTGTATTGGTGATATGTATATAGTTATAGTATTGACCCCTGATCAATTCATTATATTGGTGATATGTATATATGTATAGAATCGACCCCTGATAAATTCATTGTATTGGTGATATGTATATATTTAAAATATTCACCCCTGATCAGTTTATTATATTGGTGATATGTATATACTTATATGATCCACAGAGCATGGATAAAAGGCGGGCATTGAAGATCGGCATCGCTGTGTCTTGTATCATAGCAGTGTTAGCGGCTGTCACGGCTACTGTGTTGTTTACATGGAATATCGGCTCCTTTGTCAGCACTAACAATCCTACAGTTACTGGTGAGTGTACCACACTGTTATAAACATATGCCCGTCAGTTTAACGGTGTCACACCGTGCAACATGGCTACCAACTCTTGACCGTAAAACATACCAGTATGGTCAGGCTCCAGCAAATTCTATTTTACGGTTCAACACCCTTCAGTTAGCACAAAGACCGTAACTAACAAGAAAACCATAGTCAGAAATGATAACGCCACCAAGATTATAGTATTACATATAAATAGAAAATATAAAAAATACATAAAATATTTTGATAACAATTGCGTTTAAACAAGTAATCCTTCAAATTATTACTAACAAAGTAAACGACTGTGGGGTCACTCAACAGATTATAAAGATTTGGGCATAGTATACTGTAAATACTAAAATTTAAATGAAATAAAAGATAAAATTTAGCAAGTAGTTAAAGTTAATTTTCTCATTTAATTTTTTGTTTTTGTTTAAATAAAGCAATAATTTAAATGAAACATTTGGTTTAAAAAAAAATGATTGACCGTGGCTCTTCCAATAATTGCGCGACTGACCTGGTCAATTGTTCTTAAGAAGTTGTTTTGAGAATTACTATGGAGGGAAATAGTTATGGCTGTGGCTTCGCAAGTAATTAACTTGGTGACGTGATGTTAACAAATCTGAACTCCAGTTAACCAAGGACGCTTCATACCAAATATAAGAAGAATTAATAATTCTTTAGAAGTTGTTTTAAGATTTACTATGGAGGGAAAGAATTGTGGTGCTGGCTTCGCAACTATTTGACCACATTGTAACAAATATAAATATTAGTCACTCAGGCAATAGATGTATCTATTCTGTATATTAAGTTATTGGGTCTTACGTGTCTTGAGATGTCTAAATAGTTTTCGATGGACAGATCGCGCAAGGGACCCACGCCAATCTTCTCTGTTGGGATTCCAATTGTTGGCTCATTAGATATGCACATATGCTTAAGATACAGTCGCACGATCCTGTAAGTCGGGTTTTGGATCCAAGTTAATGAAAATATCATTGAAATAATCGGTTTCCCCCAATACACATCCATATATTCAATATACATGTTTTGGAGCAGAATTAGGCAGTCCATATTGGACGCCATCATGGAATTTATTTTGTTTTGTTTTAATTTTCACACATAATTATTAGTTATGTGGATGGAGTTCTCAATAAACCTCACATCCTTGTATTGGTTACAGTAATGCCCAAAGTAATTGACCACTTAACCACATCAGAATTATTGGTAATTTTTCAGGATTTGAAATCCTGAAAATTTACCAATAATTTTGCTGTGGTCAAGTGGTCAATTACTTTGAAAATTACTGTATGAGGATAGAGTTATCATTGAACCTCAAATCCTTATATTGGTTACAGTAATGCCCAAAGTAATTGACCACTTAACCACAGCATAATTATGGGTATTTTTCAGCATTTACAATCCTGGCAAATTACACATTATTCTGCTGTGGTCAAGTGGTCAATTGTTTTGAACATTACTGTATGATGATTGAGTTATCATTAAACCTCAAATCATTATATTGGTTACAGTAATGCCCAAAGTAATTGACCCTTTAACCACAGCATAATTATGGGTACTTTTTCAGGATTTAGAATCATGAAAAAATACACACAAATTTGCTGTGATTAAGTGATCAATTTCTTTGGACATTACTGTATGTAGATGGAGTTAAACCTCACATCAGTGTGTTGGGGATTTGGACCTTGACTTGGGACCTTTGGTTTTTAACGCAACAAATGCGCATACACCTTATAAACAAATTTCTTATGTAACCAGAGTTTTTCTTGGATAAGATGAGTTTGAAGCCTGCTTACATTTCAAAATGTTGTCAGTTTTGTATTGTCTGCAGCGAACTCGACGCGTTGAAGCAAAAGTTACAAAAGATAAAATGTGTATGTGACGAGACTATAATACAAATGAAAAAAATAAATTGAGGGAGGGGTGGGCGATACAGGGAACTAAGGATTGAACCGATATAAATTTGTAGAGCGATAACGACCAATGTTGACATATTATGCATATCAACTCTACTGTTGCAACAGGGCTATACAATAGGGGGGTGTCAAAATCTTAGTCATCTCAATATAATGCCAGAATAGTCATTTATGGAGTTCTATAAGATGTTGGGTTGGTTATATGGACTCGGAGAAAAGGGGTTTGTACCGATGAACTGACATAAATTAATGGATCAATGTTGCCATGTAATGCATCGCGACTGTACTAAAGCAGCAATGATATAAAATTGAGTGGGGGGGGGGTCTGAAATTATCTCTATAGATGGCACCAGGATTATATAGAAAGGAAAAGCAATTGATATACGTATACAGTATACTATAGTAATACCATAGACATATAAGTACAAGTATCACGAAATAAAATATTACGTAACATGACTATATACCGATGAAAGAAATAAATAAATTGGACCGGGATTAGAGGTTGGGTTGGTTATATGTGGATAATTGGATATGGAATTCATACCGATGAAACGATACAAACTAGTGGAGCGATAAAGACCAATGTTGACACTTAGTCAGGCTACGCGGGGGAAATAGGGGTTGATACGATAGACCGAAATAAATTTGTCGAGTGATAATGACCAATGTTGACGTATAAAGTAACGCGACTGTACTGTCACACAATTATCAGGGTGAACCGGTCAAATATGGACTCTAGTGCCCAATATCGAACAGCTCAGAAAACATTTGCAGGGCCATAAAATTTATTTAACATGGCATCTGCCATATACAAATCCATTTATGTCGATAAATCTCTTATTTTTCAAAAATTTAAGCTCAGACTTGGTGTCTGTGTTTTGGATACTTATATATTCCTAAAATGACAGGGTACAGCACGTAATTATTTTTTAGATCGAAGAAATGATTTTTTTTTTCGATGATAAAATTTAACACAGAATTTCCCATTAAAATCGATTTATGTCTATAAAACTGTCATTTTTCAAAATTTTGAGCTGAAACTTGGTGTATATATGTGTGTAATACTACTATATTCTTAAAATGACAGAGTTCAGGGCGTAATTATGTTTTAGATGGAAGAAATTGAATTTGTTTTCGATAATAAATTTGCAGCGTGGACGGGTCATCGAGTGCGCTCAATTTGTAAACAAAGTTTTGTCAATAGTCGTTTTGGTCAAACTATCCATTTTTAGACCGGGACAGCAGATCCGAATAGTAGCTAAGATGTATTTAGATAGAATTATCAAAATAATTTGACCGATCAGGGTAGATTTTAAGAGAATCGAGTGGAGAAATCTTGGTGATAATTCCAGAAAATAAAAATGGAGGAGAAACACAATTAAACTACCACAATGCACTTCACTAAACTAGGGGTTCCCAATGGGTTACACATTATTTTCAGTCTATCAGATTATTTATATTTTCAACAACAAGTGACTTTAAGTTTACAATTTCAGCCTGTCCTGACTCTATCGATACGATTTATCACATTTTCAAAAACATATTGTACACCGGTGGCGTTAACTTTACAATTTAAGCATGTATGTGATTATATCTGTACGATTGAGTAAGGTACAAATAAAAATATAAAAAAAATACACCAGGGGCTCCCAATAGGTGATATATTATTTTCAGGCTATCAGAGTATTTATATTTTCAACAACATATTATTACACCGGTGACTTTAAGTCTACAATTTCAGCCTGTCCTGACGATTTATCATATTTTCATAAACGTATTATACACCGGTGGCGTTAACATTACAATTTCGGCATCTACGTGATTCTATCGGTACGATTGAGTAAGGTACAAAAAATATCCAAGAATACATTCGCCCTGTCCGCCACACAATATCAAAATCACAGAAACTAGATACACCACATGTGGCGTAAACATGTGGCGTAATAACGGTCAGACCAATGTTTTTTGTCCCCCGAATTGTTTGGGGGGGGGGGGGGCTATTAAAATAGCTGTAGTCCGTCCGTCGTTTTGAGGTTTCCGGATGATAACTTTAGTTCGTGTGATCGGATCTGAACCACATTTGTTATGTGAAGTTATCAGCTCCAAATACAGGTCTAGTTCGAATATGGGTTCGGTCCGGAGTCAATGGAGTTATGGTTCTTGTCGACTTAGAATTTGCCGAGTATGTTGTTTCCGGATGATAACTTTAATATTATAGTAGTTTTCTGATTGTTTTTAAATTCAACTGAATCTCTTGAAATTTTTGTATGTGGTTCAAATTTCAGAAGAAAAAGCCCAGTTTGAATTTGGTCACGGTCCGATGAATTTTGACAGTGTTTTAAAAAAGCTATGTTTACTAAAAAGCCACCTCTTCGGGGGGGGGGGACACGTGGTTGGCAACCTTTTATTTTTCATAGGTCCACAGGGTCAACACCAATTGTTTGCTCTTAATTTGCTACTAATTTGCCATAGAATTAGCCAAGTTCCAGTGGTGATAATATGATTTCCCGATTGGCAAAACGATCATAGTGTTGATGAAATGCTCAATGCATAAAGTGATACTTATGAAACTTTGAAGTGTGATGTGCGCACCTTTCACTGACTATAAATAATGGCTGTAAATAAAACATGATAACATATAATTAATTTACAACTTGTCTGGTTAACATAGAAAACTAAAAGAAACAGTCTTGACATTATTCGACATTCAGAATTCGTGAAGCATAACGTTATTGTGAACAGATTTTATCCACGGCAGTTTGTAAAATTCATCTTCTGAAAGCTGATAACATGTTGTATAAGTTTGAGACCACCAGGCAGGTTAAGTGGTCCTGCTATACCGTCGTGATGTTGGTGGAGATAATACATGTACTTGTGTTGTCTTAATTAGAGCAGATAGGGGGTTTCGTTAACTCACGATCACAATTAACGGTTATAGATATATTGGGCTCCCGGGAGTCGATAAACGGGCTTAAAGTTGCACAATCCGATTAACGCCCCTAAATTACAAATTTTTCGGCTTAATTGCGAGGATGAATTATTGTTTTTGTTTTGGCTCCCCACCAGCGCTGGATTTACTTCAATGTATTTTCAAAAGCACAGTTACTGTAGGAACATCGCAAACTGGTGAGCACCGGAGATATATTATTTATCAAATTCATATTTAATGGGAAGAGTATACATGTGGCATGCCTAGATTCCGCGCTGGTCAGCGATTTAATGGGAAGAGTAGGCATGCATAGGTTCCTCGCTGGCCCGCGATTTAATGGGACGAGTAGATTTCTCCGTTATCATTAAAGCTTCAATTTGAGAGGATTAAATTTTACAAGCCATTTTTTGGACCATTCGACAATAGTGGCAATGTCTCTATTAATTATTTCAGCTGCTAAAACAGGGTTCTCGACACATAGATATATTGATGTATCGTCAGCAAATAGACGTATGTTGCGCGTGATAGTTTCGGTTATGTCGTTAATGTAAATCAGGAATAACAACGGACCTAATATATAGCTTTGAGGCACACCCGCGGAAACATTTTGCCAATCAGAACTAGCATTATCGATTATAACTATCTGTTGACGACATTCAAGATAAGATGAAATTAGTTCATATACTTTAGCCTTTATTCCAAGTTTCGTAAGCTTAAACAGAAGACCTTTGTGCCAAACATTGTCAAAGTCTTTGCTTAATTATGTCGCAAAACATACATCGAATTTCTTTACCTTCGTCCAGAGATCTGCTAATATAGTCATATATGTCAGTAAGCTGATATACTGTAGAGTCACCTTTTTCGAATCCAGATTGGTAAACAGAAAGTAACTTATTTTCGTCTAGGAATGTCCAAAGATATTTGTGAATGCACTTCTCATAACTTTTAGATACACAGCTCAAAAGTGAGATAGGGCGGTATTTCGCTATTACGCTTGGGTCACCATTTTTAAAATGGGAGTCACATTGGACTTTTTCCACCAATCTACAAATATAGTTCACCCCTCCCTAATCATGACTGGTTCTCGCATAACTGAAGTAGAAAATCACAAACATCTCACTTTTGACAACATCGGTTCATGGGGAAACTCACATACGTAACATGATTTATAGGGCATGGAAAAGAGTAAATATAATCAGAAAGCACAAATTCAGACTGAGCAGGAAGACTCTTGACAAAATATATCTTGCACTTGTTAGACACACCCTTGAATATGCATCACCAGTATGGGATAACATAACAAAATATATGAGCGATTATATCGAAGATATTCAGTATGAAATGGCAAGAATAGTCACTGGGGCCACGAGAAGTACCAGTGATCGCAACCTACTATTAGAAATCGGTTGGGAAACAACAGTTTCTGCCTCACGTAGAACAAAACAGAAAATGATACAATTTTTCAAAATGACCAGTAACCATGCAAGCTCCATGTATTATCAAACACGATTCCTCCCGATTCCACTTCATCTGGTTACAATTTTAGGCATGTTAGTATCCACCGCCTGGCAGCAATAGAGACATTTACATTAATAATTTTCTGCCTTCGGCTACACGAGCATGGAATAGTTTGTCGAATTCAATAAAATCGTCAAACACACTTGAAGAATTTAAGCGTAAATTAAACAATGACCGTACGAAAATTGCTAATTTTTATCTCCGGTGTTATTCTAGGAAAGCCCAAATATATCATACTCGATTTAGATTAGGTTGCAGCAACCTGAACCGTCACCTAGCTCGTTATTAATCACTTGAAAGAATCACCATTGTGTCAATGCGGTAGTTTTGAAATTGAATCAGCTTACCATTTCTTCTTCCAATGCCCTCTTTACGCCAGAATTATATCAGAACTTCTAAGTAACTTACCCGTAATAAGTATAATAACAACCGATGTCCTATTGTACGGATCTCACGAACTTCCAAATAAACTATATTCCGAAATATTCGTGTTTATTTTAGACAGTGGCCTTTTCTCATAGATCACTTCAGGCGATGCGGCTAGATTCCATTTGCCCTATATGTATGAATTGGCAAATGCCTGGCGAGACGACGATGGCATCAAATACAGATACATGCACATGTATCGCCCTCCGTCATCAAACAGCATCCCTCCTCCTGACGAGTCTATCCCACCACCATCCAAGAGACGAAACAAGAAATAATACTTTTTGATATATTTGAACGTCGTTTGTTTTTTCATTTTTTGAATTAAAGGCCAAAATATGAGGGTGGGGCTACCAAACACTCTCTATATAACATATTTGATATGAGCCGAGGAACCCACCCATCAAAGCTAAGAGTTATGAGATATCGATTTTTTAAATCTGTTATTTTTCACCACCTGGAATATTTGGCGGCCAAGCAAATCTTTGGCGAGCCGACCGACATACTCTCGATGTACCAAATTGCGTTGAACAAAATGTTGATAATGGGAAAACAAAATACTATAGTTGACAGTGGTTAACATTATATTTTGTTGATGAATCGTTTCTGATAACTGAAGCGTCTTTTGAAGAAATACAGACTGAGTGAACATTACAATATCAGTTGGACAGTATATATTCCCCCTAATTGTTTGTAGCTGCCCAATATGATAGCTAAACCAGCAGATGCAGAGTAAATAAGGGGAAAGCATTATCGCGATGTGAAGGAAACTTTATTGATATATTGGTTGGTTTTATTGTGTACATGCAGTTGCACAATAATACATAACACAAAATTACAGACCAGTCGTGAGACTTGTTGTACGCGAGCAGCATGCACTGAGAAAAAAAACATCGGGTCAATATGACTAAAATAGGGCAAGTCACACGCATTTTGGGTCACTTTGACTAACCCACATCTTTCATCGAGTCACTACGACTAACGCTGGTGTTAGTCATAGTGACTATACGTTACACCAAGAATAATTAATTGTACGGCTGCCTTAAATTATGCTTACTATTCATTGCTGAATATTCAATTCTATATATTGTGTCACATTCCCATTGGATCTATAATAGAACGAATGTGATGGTATGATATAATGGAATGTCTATCAGAACTTCCCTCCCACATCAAAGGCTACACTGGATAAAATGTTTTTGTCCACGACACCATATACATCATAGTAACCAGACCTATACCACAAACTATTGTTATACCTCTCAATAGACCAATACTGAAATATATGTTTTAGAGAATGCACTGACAGTTTGTCCTGCTTTCAATTCGGTCTCTGATTCTGGATAATATGACATCTGCTTGAGTATTGAAGTTATTTGCACACAATTTCCAACAAACTACATGTTCACCTCAGAAAAGTTTTGAGTGTACAGGGTGACAATCATTAATCTTTAGATCTAGCTCGTATACAGGGTGACAATCATCAACCGTTAGATCTAGCTCGTATACAGGGTGACAATCATTCACATTTAGATCTAGCTCGTATACAGGGTGACAATCATTAACCTTTAGATCTAGCTCGTATACAGGGTGGCAATCATTAACCTTTAGATCTAGCGTAGTATACAGGGTGACAATCATTAACCGTCGTTGTCTTGTGTCTCACATACTTGCATGGCAATTGAGCAATAATAATGGATGTAGTTATAATTAATATAATAAGTCGTGAATGTATTATATATTATATGCTTTGATGTAATTACATTGTCGTGATAACTTGATGGTAATCGGATCCTCAAATAAAATAGTGAGTCTTTAAACATATAAATAATCAAAATCTCGCAATGAATACACGACACATTGTCAGTTACTTTCAATATCCGTAATGATACGTATTGACGGTTAGTTCCTTCGGGAAATATTCACATGATCTGTCGTGTGTTGCACTTATTATCTGAACATTTCTTTAGCAATGGCACAAATCCAGCAGTATGGAAAGTTATGATGATGATCCTATCGGAATGTGGCAAGTTTTCAACTCCTTGGCCTGTCAGTTTTCACAAAAAAATTATCAAAATTCTACTTATGGTATAAATAAAATCTACGTTTTTGGGGGCGTTCTAAAACTGTTTCTAAAATTCAGTTAAACCGATACATGATCATGCATTAGCTTCAAAGCTCATGTCGATGAACATTGTGTCTGCGATAAATTGGGTCCCTGATTATCGTACCATTGACTTCGACTGCTAGCAGACATCCTCCAATTTAATTAATGTACAACCTTCATTATGTGGGGAAATTATATGTCGGATAGGAGCCAAGGCATCATGTTATTGATAACAACTAAGTTGACAAACGGAAAACCGTCATCGGCCATCAACCATTCCTTCATTCTGCATGAATTGTTACTGTCAATCCGGAGGGCTGGGAGTGAAACGGTCAGATGCGTCATCTGGTAAGACACACACTTACATATACATTGTTTTGCTTATATTGTGTAGCTTCACTTGGCTCAAATTCGACAGGACAACCAAGTTCAACGACTACCACGACGACTACAACAACGACTACCTCGACAACTACAACAACGACTACAGCGACGACTACAACAACGACTACCACGACGACTACAACAACAACAACGACTACCACATCCATAACCACCACCACTACGAGTAAGTAGTCACGTATAACACGGTAGGAAATCATGTGGTTTCGAGTTGATAAGTATCACGCATTAAAATGACCGAGGCGATCGCAAACGCGACCATAAACGAGGAAAAGGGTAATGAACTATGATTGTTATATATTACATAGTATTTTGGCAGCTTTACTATTTTTCAAACAAGCTGATACCTCATTTGTGTTCAATCTCACAGTTGTCTGCTCTAATATTCTGGCCAAAGTTGTCAGTCGAAGGATTCCCATAGATGTATGGACTGGTGTATTCCACGACACTCCGACTTGCAACTTTTGGTCAGATTGTAATAGAAAATTACTGAGTATTTCCGAACAGATAGGGTATCAACTTGTTTTAAAAATAAACAATATTGTTGATGAAATTTTCATAATTTGGTAACTGTATTTCTAAATGATAGTCTATAACAAAGGCCATCCGTACCTTTAAATGCAAAGATAGATGTGAGTGTGATACATGATTGAATGACCAACTGACCACGTTACAACTAACTGCATTATATTCTAAACATTTATTCATGCGAGTTTTTCAATTACGATTAATACAATTTTCGACCAACCTAATATATATTTTGGGACTTCTGTTTGTCTGTTAGCTATGGCCGGGAAAACTGCCGGACGGATTTCGACCAAACTTCCTATCTAAGGGTAAAAATTCAGATGAAGTGTCGTCGCATTGCTTTTGAGAAGCTCCGAGCACTCATTCTCCATTCCCACTGCCGCCGTCTTGGAATTTTGGGTTAATCGCGTGATAGTTAAAGAGCGTTCGTGTGCACAGTGTCGTTGATAAAGAGTGTGACTGTGTCCAGACATGAGCGTGTTGTGTCTGTGTCCAGACATGAGCGTGTTGTGTGATCCTTATGGCTGTGTTCGTACTTAGGGGTTCCTAGGACTGGGGAGATTTTCATCCGGTCAGTTTTTCCACACGAGGTGACATCCACCTTGAAACGGGTACCCACAAATGATATATATATGTATGTGTGTGTCCGTTATAGACTCGAAAATGGCCCTACCGATTGA
Organism: Siphonodentalium dalli; assembly: GCA_032622095.1. NCBI lineage: Eukaryota > Metazoa > Mollusca > Scaphopoda > Gadilida > Siphonodentaliidae > Siphonodentalium > Siphonodentalium dalli. The sequence goes on from CP136066.1 coordinate 145,877,708, forward strand.
GTGCAAACTTGCTACCCTGCTAGTCTGATATACACGAATCGAGCCTCCCACTTAAGACATCGTAAGATACGGGATCAGACATATTGGATGATATAAAAGTTATATAAACACATCCAAGCACGTATATTTACCGGAACAAAATAAATGGTAATACTAAAATGCTAATTGCATTGAATACCGTAACTCTACTCATCACCTTATGGTATAATGCTGTATCAGCACCAGCAAACAAACGAAATTAAAATATATCAAACTAACCGCAACTTCTTAGCACGAGCTATCGTCAGCAGAATCGAGTATGTGGTGCTTCCAAAATACATAGGACCATGGTAGTACGATGGTAAAGTACCACATAGTATAATGGCCGATATATGTATATATAAAGTACCAGGTACATGGTACTTGACCGTGTAGTACCATCGTTCTTTACCATGTTAGTACCATTCTACTTTAATTTACCACGGTAGTATCATGGTACTTTACCACGGTAGTACCAGGGTACTTTATCCATTGTAGACCATTCAAATGTTACGCGGCCGTGAATTAATTGTTCAAAATGATTTTGGCTCATAATACATGTATGTGGTTTTTAATGGGCTGTGATTGCTTGGATTTTGCGCAGAATAACAAACTAACAAACATGGCGAAATGATTTTTAGTGTAATAGCCTGTATAAATCATATATATCTGTACTGCGGATGAGTAACGCCGGAAGTGGGACTGTGGCGTAATGATCTTATAAATATGGACGCGCCTAATTAGTAGATATGTCCAGATTTGGTGCACGAAATATACACTATGCATTTGTAACCGGGTTACATAGTTACATTTGGAAGTCGTTTCAAAAATTCGACGTGGTTTTTGTTACATAGTTACAATTGGAAGTCGTTTCAAAAATGCGACGTGTTTTTGCCACAAAGTTACAAATGCTTATCAGAGAATAACTCCAACTAGAAAAATTTAAATATTTCACCCATCCTTGTTTAAAAAGGGTTACAAAGTTACATTTGGAAGTCGTTTAAAAAATGCGACGTGTTTTTTGTTACATAGTTAAATTTGGAAGTCGTTTCAAAAATGCGACGTGTTTTTTGTCACAAAGTTACAAATGCTTATCAGAGAATAACTCCAACTAGAAAAATGAAAATATTTCACCCAACCTTGTTTAAAAGGGGTTGCAAAGTTACATTTGGAAGTCGTTTCAAAAATCCGACGTGTTTTTTGTTACATAGTTACAAATGCTTATTAGAGAATTACTCCAACTAGAAAAATGAAAATATTTCACCTATACTTGTTAAAAATGGGTTACAAAGTTACATTTGGAAGTCGTTTCAAAAATCCGACGTGTTTTTTCTCACATAGTTACATTTGGAAGTCGTTTCAAAAATCCGACGTGTTTTTTCTCACATATAGTTACAAATGATTATCAGAAAATTACTCCAACTAGAAAAATGAAAATATTTCACACATCCTTGTTAAAACTTTGTAACCCTTTTTTAACAAGGATGGGTGAAGTATTTTCATTTTTCTAGTTGCGGTTATTCTCTGGTAAGCATTTGTAACTTTGTGACAAAAACTTGTCGGAGTTTTGAAACGACTTCCAAATGTAACTTTGTAACCCTTTTTTAAAAAGGATGGGTGAAATATTTTCATTTTTCTAGTTGCGGTTATTCTCTGGTAAGCATTTGTAACTTTGTGACAAAAACTTGTCGGAGTTTTGAAACGACTTCCAAATGTAACTTTGTAACCCTTTTTTTTTAAAAGATGGGTGGAATATTTTCATTTTTCTAGTTGCGGTTATTCTTTAACAAGGATGGGTGAAATATTTTAATTTTTCTAGTTGCGGTTATTCTCTGATAAGCATTTGTAACTATGTGACAAAAAACACGTCGGATTTTTGAAACGACTTCCAAATGTAACTATGTGACAAAAAACACGTCGCATTTTTTAAACGACTTCCTAATGTAACTCCAAATGCCAAACAAAAAAAATAGGGCGCATTTGTAACCGGGTTACTTGTCGGAGCTAACGCACGAGCAAACGTTGAGTCGACTTGGGGAAAAAAGCACGACGTATTTTTAACCCAGTAACTGGTTACAAATGTGTCGTATTTTTTCTGCACCAAACTCTGCCATATATGTAGATTAAGGGACCCCTACCCCATGTAAATCCATGAACCCATCACGAACTGAATGGACGTGCTCTCAATGTCAAACGACGATTTGGACAAATGGCTATTCTATCAGGAAATACACAATTGTTATAGATGGATTGGTACCCGACAGTCAGGGACACTTTACAAAAAGCGACTGGAACATTAAATAATGCGATTTTCACTGTTTTTTGTTACCCCCTACCCAATTTGAAGACTAAAACACACCACGAACTGGAGCGATATCCTCATGGACTGAGTGTATGGACATTGGAGAGTTGTATAAGGATGTACACAATTATATAGATGGATTGGGTTCAGAAAGCATGAGCACTTAACGAAAAGTGGCTGGAAAATAACAAAGGCATAGTTTTGATGACCCCCTACTTTATTTGAAGTCTTGAAGACGCCACATGCTGAAATGATATGATCTCAATATGAACCGGTGGTTTGACCAAAGGTTCACTTTTATCAGGATATACATATGTGTTAGTTCCCGAAAGTCTGTACCGTGTGCAACTTCACAACAGGCGGCTGGCAATGTTCACTGTTTTGTGTCCCCCCCCTACCCTATTTGAAGTCTTAAACACATCATGTACTGAATGGGTTATGCTCTCAATATCAACATATGTTGTGGCCGAATGGCTATTCTATCCGACACTATACGATATACAAGCCTGTATATTGGTTTCCGACAGCATGTGATACTTTACAAAAAGCGGCTGGAAAATAACAAAAATAATTTAAGTCATGAAAACACCATGAACTCGAGAGATATGCTCCCAGTTTTAACTTGATGCTGTGGACATAGGTTATAGTTCTATTAGGAGGTAAAACAATTTATATGGGAGAGAGAGAGACTGTATGGGAAAAGTGAGGATGTAATCCAGTTGGAGCTGATTGGATACAATGATATACATATAATTTTGTTGGGGCTGATTAGATACAATGATATAAAAATAATGTTGCTTAGGCCGTGAGATGACAGACTATCTGATGGGGGTAACTTTCCCACTCAACAGGGTTTCAATGCTTTTCACGAAGTTGCCACAAATGACAGCGTTATGGAAATCGCTTTGTTTTCGAGATAAATGTTTGAACCGCGTCAAATATTTTAATATTTTCACGATGACTGAGTTCCTGTGTTCCACACAATAGAGTATTTCTGATAAAATAATATTTCGCATGGCGTATAGAAGTTCAGTCATAGACCATTATTGTATTCAGGACACTCCAATAAGTAATGATGTGCTGTTTCTATTTTGCCACAATGACAGAGAGGGGACGTTTTAATGTGATTACTCAATAGGTCATCGTTCAAACTACTGCATTTCAACCTTAAACGATAATTATGTACTTGTGATATGCGACACTTACCGTGGTAATAGTTAATAAAATGTGTTGTTCTTGTAATATGGGATATGGAAGCACGATCACGTCTTTAATCACCTAAGCAATGTCCCCGGGCTCAATTGTCAGCAAACGAGTTATGTTGGGTCCCATTATGATCAATTTGGGAAATTTGGTAAAGTTCTTAACACATATATGTAATTTTTCGACAAAAAACGTGTTTGGGGGAGGGGTAGCTCAAATCCATTATTTCGCAAACCGTTCTATATTTCTGTTAACTTGTTTCCACATATGCTTGTAAAATAACTGCTACACCATATGGATTAAATATTTTGGCATTATAGCAATACCCATTTGAATTATGTTTGAAAATAATATTTTTGTGAAAAAGAGCGATTTTTCAGCAAAAAAATTATGTTTCGGCTCCAAATGACAGGAAAATCTAAATTAACCAACACTTTTTTCATATCAAGTATGGTATGATATAGAAATTTTAACCCCAATAATATTGGTAAATATGTTAGGACATAGCCAGATGGCTCGCTTTACCAAAATCGTTAATTTCTGGAAAAAGTCACTGGTGGGTATCGTTCATCGTCGATTTGACAATAGCCACCACCAATTCCGTTATTTTTCATGTCTCGAAAACTAGAGCTCTTTTTTCAATTTGGCCGTTGCACTAAATACCTTTCGTTACAATGAGAAAGAAAGATATGACGGTCCGAGATTTGATTGCGGACATATGGCCTATAACTTATCTGAAGAACAACCGACATGGTATCAACTATCATATTAATATTTTGTGAATGCTATAGTACATATATATCCAGGGACGTTCCTATGGGGGTTCCAACGGGGGGGGGGTGAGACCATAAAATGTCAAACTATATAAGGTTTTGGTCTAATAAAATTTCCAACTTTTTTACATATGGTCTAATAAAATTTCCAATGTTATAGGATTTGGTTTTGAGTAATGCAAAATTCCAATATTGGCTTAATGACTTAATAATTTGGGTTTTTGTATGGTGTTCTTGTTAAGAGCATGGACTGTGTGAATAAAGACACTAGTAACACGAATGACATATCATTGGCCCATGTGTTATGTATTGAGTACACTGTGCATGCATTACATGTGCATTATACAATATAATAATCAGATATGGTTGAGGAACGAATATGAGTTACACGTATTCAAATTCCATGTTCTAACTCACACAATGGTAACAATTATGTGGTCGAGTCTCTGGGTCTGGCCGGGCTCTCCCGGGTTCTTTTAGCCAATATCGGCATTTAAAGGGTTAATATATAAAACCGGCGGTGGATGACCCAGCTAGTAATTGTTTACAATATATTCTTTGTATGTTTCGTATACTACTACCATGAGGCATCATAGTATACTGTCCGCGGACCCATTGGGCCGCCCGGGTTGTGCGGGCTCGCCCGTGCTCGTCTGGCCCATATATTCATTTAAGGGGTTAATAAACCCGCCCGTGAACGAAATCGCCAGTCAATCTTCGCCGTTTACGTTTACATGTAATATGTGTCTGGCTACAATTAGACATCGATAAAATGTGATCGGGTCTCTGGGTCTGCCTGGCCTCTCCCGGGTTCTTTTAGTCAATACCGACATTTAAAGAGTTAATAAACCCGCCGGTGGATGACACAGCAATTCAATTTTCACAAACTATGCTTTATTTAAGTCATCATTACGCCACATGTGGTGTATCTAGTTTCTGTGATTTTGATATTGTGTGGTGGACAGGGCGAATGTATTCTTGGAGATTTTTTGTAACTTACTCAATCGTACCGATAGAATCACGTAGATGCCGAAATTGTAAAGTTAACGCCACCGGTGTATAATATGTTTATGGAAATATGATAAATTGTATCGATAGAGTCAGGACAGGCTGAAATTGTAAACTTAAAGTCACCGGTGTAATAATATGTTGTTGAAAATATAAATAATTTGATAGACTGAAAATAATATATAACCCATTGGGAGCCCCTGGTATATTCTTGGACATTTTGTTTTGTACCATTACTCAATCGTACCGATAGAATCACGTAGATTCCGAAATTGTAAAGTTAACGCCACCGGTGTATAATATGTTTATGAAAATATGATAAATCGTATCGATAGAGTCAGGATAGGCTGAAATTGTAAACTTAAAGTCACTTGTTGTTGAGAATATAAATAATTTGATAGACTGAAAATAATGTGTAACCCATTGCGAACCCCTCGTGTAGTGAAGTGAATTGTGGGTAGTTTCATTGTGATTCTCAGCCACCTTTATTTTCTGGAATTATCACCAAGATTTCTCCACTCGATTCTCTTAAACTACACCCGAATCGGTCAAATTACATCTTAGCTACTATTCGGATCTTCTGTCCCGGTCTAAAAAGGGATAGTTTGACCAAAACGACTATTGACAAAACTTTGTTTACAAATTGAGCGCACTCGAGTCGATAACCCGTCCACGCTGCAAATTTATTATCGAAAACAAATTCAATTTCTTCCATCTAAAACATAATTACGCGCTGGACTCTGTCATTTTAGGAATATATATGTATCCCACGCACATACACCAAGTCTCAGCTTAAAATTTTGAAAAATGACAGTTTTATCGACATAAATCGATTTTAATGGCAAATGCCATGTTAAATTTTTTTATCATTGAAAAAAATTCATTTCTTCCATCAAAAACATAATTACGTGCTGTACTCTGTCATTTTAGGAATATATAACTATCCCACGCACAAACACCAAGTCTCAGCTTAAAATTTTGAAAAATGACAGTTTTATCGACATAAATCGATTTTAATGGCAAATGCAATGTTAAATAAATTTTAGGGTCCTGCAAATATTTTCTGAGATGTTCCATATTGGGCACTAGAGTCCATATTTGACCGGTTACACCTGATAATTGTGCGACAGTACAGTCGCGTTACTTTATACATCAACATTGGTCATTATCACCCGACAAATTTATTTTGGTCTATCGTATCAACCCCTATTTTCTCCCGCGTAGCCTGACTAAGTGTCAACATTGGTCTTTATCGCTCCACTAATTTGTATCGTTTCATCAGTATGAATTCCATATCCAATTATCCACATATAACCAACCCAACCTCTAATGCCGGTCCAATTTATTTATTTCTTTCATCGGTATAGTCACGTTACGTAATATTTTATCGCGTGATACTTGTACTTATATGTCTATGGTATTACTATAGTATACCGTATACGTATATCAATTGCTATTCCTTTCTATATAATCCTGGTGCCATCTATAGACATAGAGATAATTTCAGACCCCCCCCCCCCCCCAAATTTTATATCATTGCTGCTTTAGTACAGTCGCGATACATTACATGGCAACATCGCTCCACTAATTTATGTCAGTTCATCGGTACAAACCCCTTTTTCTCCGAGTCCATATAACCAACCCAACATCTTATAGAAGTCCATAAATGACTATTCTGGCACTATATAGAGATGACTAAGATTCTGACACCCCCTATTTTATAGCCTTGTTGCAATGTTCAGTAGAGTTGAGATGCATAATATGTCAACATTGGTCATTATCGCTCTATAAATTTATATCGGTTCAACCCTTAGTTCCCTGTATCGCCCACCCCTCCCTGAATTTATTTTTTCATTTGTATTATAGTCTCGTTACGTACACATTTTATCTCTTGTAACTTTTGCTTCAATGCGTCGAGTTCCGCTGCAGAGAATACAAAACTGACAACATTTTGAAATGTCAGCAGGCTTCAAACTCATCTTATCCAAGAAAAACTATGGTTACATAAGAAATTTGTGTATAAGTTGTACGCGCATTTGTTGAGTTAAAAACCAAAGTCCAAATCCCCAACACACTGTTGTGAGGTTTAACTCCATCTACATACAGTAATGTCCAAAGTAATTGATCACTTAACCACAGCAAAATTATGGGTATTTTTTCATGATTTTAAATCCTGAAAAATTACCCATAATTATGCTGTGGTTAAGTGGTCAATTACTTTGGGCATTACTGTAACCAATATAAGGATTTGAGGTTTAATGATAACTCAATCCTCATACAGTAATGTTCAAGGTAATTGACCACTTAAGCACAGCAGAATAATGGGTAGTTTATCAGGATTTTAAATGCTGAAAAAATACCCATAATTCTGCTGTGGTTAAGTGGTCAATTACTTTGGGCATTACTGTAACCAATATAAGGATTTGAGGTTTAATGATAACTCCATCCACATAACTAATAAATATGTGTGAAAATCAAAACAAAATAAATTCCACGATGGCGTCCAATATGGACTGCCTAATTATGCTCCAACACATGTATATTGAATATATGGATGTTTATTGGGGGAAACCGGTTATTTCAATGATATTTTCATTAACTTGGATCCAAAACCCGACTTACGGGAGCGTGCTTCGCGAGCGACTGTATCTTAAGCATATGTGCATATTTAATAAGCCAACAATTGGAATCCCAACAGAAGATTGGCGTGGGTCCCTTGTGCGATCTGTCCATCGAAAACTATTTAGACATCTCAAGACCCGTAAGACCCAATAACTTAATATACAGAATAGATACATCTATTGCCTGAGTGACTTATATTTGCTACAATGTGGTCAAATAGTTGCGAAGCCAGCACCACAATTCTTTCCCTCCATAGTAAATCTTAAAACAACTTCTAAAGAATTATTAATTTACCTTATATTTGGTATGGAGCGTCCTTGGTTTACTGGAGTTCAGATTTGTTAACATCACGTCACCAAGTTAATTACTTGCGAAGCCACAGCCATAACTATTTCCCTCCATAGTAATTCTCAAAACAACTTCTTAAGAACAATTGACCAGGTCAGTCGCGCAATTATTGGAAGAGCCGCGGTCAATCATTTTTTAAAAACCAAATGTTACATTTAAATTATTGCTTTATTTAACCCAAAAAAAAAAATTAAATGAGAAAATTAACTTTTACTACTTGCTAAATTTTATCTTTTAATTATTTCATTTAAATTTTAGTATTTACCGTGTACTAAGTCCAAATCTTTATAATCTGTTGAGTTACCCCACAGTCGTTTACTTGCTTTGTTAGTAATAATTTGAAGGATTACTTGTTTAAACGCAATTGTCATCAAAATATTTTATGTATTTTTTATAATTTCTATTTATATGTAATACTATAATCTTGGTAACGTTACCATTTCTGACTATGGTTTTCTTGTATTATACTGAACACGGGCTCATGTGCCTCGTGGGGCCGCCCGGGCCTGCCTGAGCTTGCTCCTGTAGTAATTAGTCACACCGCACCTGTATGATACAGTTTACACCGAGACGTTGCTTGAAGATGAAGTGACACTTAAGACTTAGGGTATAACATTGCACAATTTCTAGTGCTTTTGGCCAACTTGAGAGGGGGTACTGTACTTCAAATCTATAAAGCTATTATATTTGACATAGGCCCCATCATGCATTTCTTAATTTCCACAGGAATAGTAAATAGGTGTATCAAATATCTGTACTTTCGATTTATTTGTACAATTCGTAAATGGGTTATGCCCCTTGGTTTGCACACCCAAAACCCCTTTATTTCTGCCATTTTTGTGGTCACATTTTTGGACCAAAATTACCATTAGACTGCAAAATTTCCAATCAAAGGGGAGAGATTGGAAACGTTCAATAAATGGATATATTTAGGTAAGAGTTGTAAAATTACAAACCAAGGGGTGCAAACAAAATGTCCTGAACTTGCATGGGAATATTGGTCTCGTTCAATAATGGGTGCGGTGGAATTTCCAAGTGAACACCCATAACGGAGACCATGTTGCTATGGCCAAGTTAAAAAATACCATCATGTTGAATACTTGGTGAAGACGTTCGTACGTAGTGATAAACATTGGTTTTCTGTACACGAAGATACAAGATAATGGAATCAAACTGCATGGCATATATTATACATGTGTGTGCGTTGTTTTTTTTATATTGTAGATTGTAAAGAGTTGAAGGCAGCAGGTATTCAGAATGACGGTTCCTATAAAATTACCACAGGTGGCGCCACGGAAGTCTACGTCGTCTGTGACATGACGACAGTCGGGGGCGGATGGACTGTTATCCAGCAGAGACGAGACGGGAGCACTGATTTTTATAGGAACTGGACAGAGTACGAAAACGGATTTGGCGAACCAACCCTGTGCGGTAACTACTGGATCGGATTGAAGAACATTCACGACCTCTCCTCAATTGGCACAACCGAGTTATTCATACATATGACAACAACAGACGGACAGAATAAATATGCTCGCTATTCCAGTTTCAGTCTAGACAACGCAACAAACAACTACGCTCTACACGCGTCGGGGTATAGCGGCGACGCAGGCGATTCTCTGACATATCATGACGGGATGCTGTTCAGCACTTTTGACAACGAACACACCCGATCTGGATGTTCCTGGTCTTCGTGTTCCGTCGCGTTCCACGGGGCGTGGTGGTACGACTGTTGCCACCACAGTAACTTGAACGGGGATTATCTAAACACAACATTGGATTTTGATGGAAGTGGAATGAGATGGCAACAAAATCTCGTCCACAACTCTATGATGCACACCAGGATGATGCTCCGATCGGCTGGATGATACACTTAACCGCTTTTTCGATAGAAAGGTCAAATAAAATTAAAGGTGCACGGTCACCCGGATGAAGGATATACCCTCATGGTGTTTGGGCATTATAATTAATACGACATATATAGTGTCTTATAAATAGCAAGAAGCTATACGACCACGATTCAATCGTACAAGTGGAAGGATTTCCGTCGTAGGAAGTAACCGATAGTTAGACTGCCCATGCTCAGGTCAATATTTCGCAAGTCAAAAAATAATATCAAGCACTGTTTGATTTTAGATCCGAAATCGTGGCGTTTCCTTGTATACCTCCACTTGCGACGTGATCGCAGTCGTGGGTAAATAAAAATCGTGGTTGGAAAGATCGCAGGGCAGTCATTCACATGCTTACGAACAACCTGCGATATATCATCATGTACGACGGCATCGCAATCGTGTGAACAGACTATCCACGATTTTGTCGGGCCCGATTCCTCCACTTACGATTGAATCGTGGTCGTCTGAACGTTCACTGAGAAATAAAATTAAATTTAAGTGCATGTAGTATGTGACAAATATCTATCTATTTGTACATTTATATAGTTTTAAATTGGTAGAATAAAATCTTTTTAAAGACTTTCGATACAATAGTTATTTTAATTAATACTCGCAACCTCAATCGATTCCCGAAAGCCACAGAAGGGAATCTCTTCTTATATACACCAAAGCTGCGTTCAACTGTATTTCTGGTTCTGTGGGCCTTGTTTTAATTTTTCTCGGCCTCTGTTCGTGGATTGACGATGGGTGTTAGCATATGTGTTGTCGCTTCATAACCCGAATCGCCTAGCAATACTCCCCATTGAAAGATCCAGGGAGTTTTTGGGGACACCTGTTTTTGGGTAATGATATTCCGAATGCATATCCTGAAGGCCTGAGCAGAGGAAGGTTTGGGAGGGGGTGACCCCCCCCAACCCCCTGCTGATGGCGGGGGTTCGTTCTTCCCCCTGGAAATTGTTTGAAAATCCATTGCATTGAGAGCTAATCTAGGGCTCTCCGAGGGTGTCAGACCGGTTTTCCGAAGACCTATTACTACGAAGGCCCACAACTCCGAAGACCCGATTCTCCGACGGCCCACAACTCCGAAGACCCGATTCTCCGACGGCCCACAACTCCGAAGACCCGATTCTCCGACGGCCCATAACTCCGAAGATCCGATTCTCCGAAAGCCCATAACTCCGAAGGGTCGATTCTCCGAAGACCTATAACTCCGAAGACCTATAACTCCGAAGGGCCGATTCTCCGACGGCCCATAACTCCGAAGGTCCGATTCTCCGAAGGTTCGATTCTCCGAAGATTTTGTTTTATCGGGGTATTATCGTTTACTAAATAGTGTACAGTCCAGTGGCGAAGCCAAGGGGTCCCAAAATTCCCACTGCCCCATTAAACCTCTACTTGCTATTTCAGACAATATGGGCCCCTACCAAAACATGTCCAATGTCATGTAAACGCCCGGAAATCGTTCATGGGGCATCAAAATATTCAAACTTTTCCTACTGCCCCCACCTAAATGGGAATCCTGGCCCGCCACTGACTATACACCAGATACTATAACGTTACGTTGGCCCATGAGATGCCAGAGTAAAATGTACAGGGGTGAACGTTGTGAGGTTGTCGCCCCTGTGCATGTTAGGCTACTCTGACATTCTTGCAGCGTTTCGTTATAATATACCCGGTGCACACCAGTGGCGGAGCCAGGGTTCCCATTCAGGGGTGCACATTAATTAGCATATGTGGGGGATATGTGGGGGATATATCATGCATATGATATGCCGAAAGCATATCACGAAGGCCTGATTTGGGGATCGAGCGCATACATGGGAGGGGTCGCCCCCAATCGTTGGTCCGGGGGCTCCCCTGGGCAGGAACACTGTGAATATTTGAATGCCTAGGAGGGATTTCCTGACGTTTACATGACATTTGACATGTTTTTTGCCCCCCCTAGGGCCCCATTGACCCCACCACTGGACTGTACACTATTTAATAAGCGATAAAACATGATCTTCGGAGAATCGGACCTTCGGAGAATCGGATCTTCGGAGAATCGGCCCTTCGGAGTTATAGACCTTCGGAGTTATGGGCGTTCGGAGTTATAGGCCTTCGGAGTTATGGGCTTTCGGAGTTATGGGTCTTCGGAGTTATGGGATTTCGGAGAATCGGGACTTCGGAGTTATGGGCTTTCGGAGAATCGGGGCGTCGGAGATCTGACCTTCGGAGAATCGGACCTTCGGAGTTATGGGTCTTCGGAAAAACGCTACGTAACCTCTCCGAGTCAGTATTTTGAATATTACAAAAAATACAAATTTAAATTACTTTGGAAATGTATGGAATGCTTATATGTTTTGGTTCAATGGATTATGCTTATCCTGCTTGAAATGAGACTTACCATTATCACTCTAATTCATATAATAGCTTAAAATTCAAGTGAGAGACACATACATAATATACTATAGTACACTAAGTACAGAAACAATATATATTAAGTTAGTAATTACAATTAGTACTAATCTCTATGTTAATTTTTCATTTGGTTTTAAGAGATCGCACCTGATAACCAGGTTTATTTGATATATAATTGGCACTGTTCCTGTACTATTTAAAGTTTTAACAGATGAAAGCTAGATAAAGCCAAACATACTTCTACAGTATGATTCCAACTGTTAAACTTGAATATCTTTTGTAAATTTGAATGTCTTATGTCAATATATATAAATAATTTGCATTTTGTTACATGAATTGGGACCTAAATTGAAAAAAAAAGTTTGGAGTTTGGGCACCCAAACCGGTATGAAAAACGGCCTAGATATGTCCCTGCTCCCTCTATATATTAACTCATTTTCAAACTTTTGCCTCAGAGTTGATGCATTGAGATGCTCGAGTCGTGAGCTGATCCGTACCACCGAGCGACGATGTTGGTGAATCTGTGATCGCAAACCACATTTGTGTTAACGCTGTGCCAGCCTTTTCTGTTAATAAATCGTTGGGCATGTGGTCCAGCTAGGTACATGATGGGATTGTGAGTGCAGTCAATTCACCCTATAATTCCTGGCATGCCAGCAAGTTCACTAAAACCACGCAACACGCCATTCGCATCGGATCCGCTTGGCATGTCGATAAATGTTCTTTTGTGTGCACATATTGCTTCAATGACCTGGAAGCTGTGTCTACTAACAGATTACTGTGATATTCCATGCAAGTCGCCCACTACAACTTGAAACGATCCACAAGCAAAAAACCTCAGCGAAGCACAGTTTTATTGCAGGAGGGAGTGCACTATTATTGTCTGTTGAAGATTCGATTTCCGAAGAGATCATGTCCAGTAACTGGATTGTACCTTCTTTAGATATTCTATATCGAACAACAAACCTCCACTCATCAAATTATTCAAGTGGGTTTGACCTATCCCTTATAATTCTTTTGAGACGTTGTCTTCTTGGTTCTTCATTTTCACGCTGCGCCAATTCAAAAATCTCACTAATGTCATCGAAACTCATTCTGCAGATGTATAAATGCCAGCATGAGTCTCTATAAAATTACACCCAAAAATTATAGCGCTATATACATGCGGATTGTGGCCGGTGAGTGTTCACGAATTAGTCGCGAGGCGGTGTCTATTGACAAGACTAGTGGCAAATCTGATAGATGGATCAATCACATCATCGACATCGTGTGTCGTTAGCACTAAGGCGAAGATACATTTGCGTTCAGCCACTACCACTACCAAATAAACTATATACCTGGTTTATAAAATAAACCCGCTTGGTGAATAGGACCCCAGAAGACACCGCGTTAATTATATGCATTCGGTACCACGGATTATCAAGTAACGACGTAAACTACCAATAACATATTCTACCAGGGCTGGGCTTCAGAAGGAAATATAACAGATCCCAGCACAGGTCCCCATATGATTAAGTATTAATGGGGTAAACTTTTGTTCTGCGGACCTGTCGACCGTTGGGCCACATGCACGTGGCTAGAGGGTCCCGTTGGTGAGTTGGTGCTCTACCTTGAAATTTTCACCCCCCCCCCTTGAAACAGACCAAACTCCTAGGTTCGCAGACTTCCATTGCATCACACCCTTTGGGTTGTGGAACTTTTCAACTGGTACCTCAAGCTGTCCGACTGGCGAAAATTTCCAACCAATGTCTATCTCAAACGAAAATTATGACCTAAAGAAGAAAAATATTCTTCGGTCGGTCTGCAAGCAACAAATTTCCCATTAATTACTGGCATGAAAAACAATGACAACAGTTTCAACCTATATAATTATGACATGTAAAAATAGGTAATAAAAGAGGTGGCTTTTTGGGGCGTTGGCTTTTTTTTAAGAACAAAGAATTCAAAATTTCGGATCATAAAGAAAATATTTCTACTACAAAAAACTTAATTACTCCTCAATGGCGAAAATGCTGAGTCGAAATGACACATTAACTGTGTCAGAAATGGTCACACCGCATGTAGACCCTAATTCCAACTTAAACGGGAGTTTCTCATATATGAAGACCAAATGTCAAAATTCATCAAATGCTGTCAAAAATCGAAAGGGGGCTTCACTCTTACATAAATTGTCGGACCCGTACCTATATTCGAACTAGATCGGGACTTTCTCATATGAAGCCTGGACATCAAGTTTCATGATATTCTGTCGCATACTGTATATTCTGGTTATCATCCGTACAACAAAATAGGCAGAAAATTCGGGGCATAACTCCACCAGAAATGATAGGACCGAACACTTCGCCTGCATTTTCATGTGACTAATCCAACTAAATTTGAAAATTATCGGATAATCATAACTTGAGTTATCATACGGACAACAAAATAATCAGCAAATTCTAAGTCGAAAAGATCGGACAAGATCTATATTCAAAGTTAATCGGGACTTTCTCACGTGAAGGCGATGCACATATATATTCTTCACAGAAGATGAGGCCTTGGCAGAATGAGGTCGCCAGCGGGTGAATTTGGTTATGCTATCCCGCGCTGTTCGGGGTAGTATCACTAAATCCACTCTTTGGGGACCTCATTCTGCAAATGTCATACACACTATTTGCAGGCTTGTCATGTCATGTTGCCTCCCGAGTCCCGATGCGCATTTTGTTACATCTTGAGGCATTTTGTGGTTTGAAGCCTCAAAGTTTTGTATATATATACTGTCACATTCAGGGGACGGAAATAGGTCGATAAATAGGTGGAATAATTTGATGCAAACATTATAATAATGCAACGAAATGCTTTATTCTTTGTCACGAGGCCAAATTCATTTTTATTAATAACCAACTGAAGCAGGCCCACTTCCGGAGCTTTTATTCAGCGGCATAAGAGAGTGCACAAAGGTTAAAATTATTACTTAATAGTTATGTTTTATTTGTTTTTAGGGTGAACTCCTTGCTCAACTTTAACAAACAAACAAAATTTACTAAAAAAAAAAGTTGAAGTTTTTAAATACAAATTTTGAAAAACTAACACCGTTATACCCAGTCACCACCACACCCTATTTGATTAAAATCGGTCAAATAGTTTGGAGAAAAATCGCGAAAAGACAGACTACCCTGAGCCTTTTGGGTTGAAAGACCAAACTATTGGTGTGCCATTCCTCAGGCAGATGTGTTATTATGCACCGACCCCGTATAGGTCCATCTGAACATATCACCTTGTAACTCGGATGTTAATAATCGAAGTTCGTTGTCCTTTGGCAAGGTGCTATAGTAAAGGTTATGGGAAGGATAGGCCTGGATAGCCACATACTGCGGGTTTCGTCCATTAAAGGTACGGTTGGCCTTGGCGGTGGGTATCCTGTGAAAATATTTCCACCCGTCAAAAACCGCCACAAACTGAAAGAACATCAAAATGTAGACAGACTTTGTCCGTATACAAATAAGAACTATCGCATAAACAGTATGTTATTGTCATATGTTTTACCATTGTTATGTAAACAAAAGCATAAAAGGTTACTTCTTCTTGTGTTTGTTTATATTATGATGGTAAACATAAAGAGCGTTCTTTGTTGGTGAATTCCTGATATGGAACTAATAAAGAGCGTTTATGCCATTTGTGTGTGATTAGCCAGTAGCATTGTGCTGTCTTCTGTAACACAATCAGGCTCTTGCGTAGGTGAAATATAAGGTCTTTATGATAACATGCTGTTTACGCGATGGTCATGGTATATATGAACGAAACTGTATGCGTTTTAATGTTTTAATGTTTACGGTGATTGGAACAAATATGAATATTTTCGACAATTAAGGCCTCCTGTGCCTTTAATTTTTTTTACCAGAGTTACGGCCCTTGTTTGACTTGAAAAATTGTGAATGTTGTGCCCGTGAGGACATGACACATGCATTGTATAACTCTGGTGTCAATTATCGGATTTCGTTGTCCTTTCGCAAGGTGATAGCACATGTTGGGGGGGGGGAGGATACACATACATGTATATACTACGGCTGCTGTCCATTAATTTTTACCCGAGTCCTTGTTTGAATTTTGCTTCCGTATACGAACATTTCAGCTTGCATGTAAGTCGTACATGGGTCATCGCGGAGTTGATTGTGCTTTGGTACTGTGGGAAAGGTTTCTCAAATTCGAGTTTCGTCTTGAAACTTGGGCAAGTATAATCGGATTCAGTTGCATATATGCTTTGGTTTGGTGATTGGGCAGCTTGGCGGGGGGGGGGGCATTGACTTGCTATAGGTTCCATCCATGCGTTCATTTTCACCAGAGTTACAGCCCTTGTTTGACTTGGGATTTTCTGTGTCTGAATGGAAATTGCAGCTTGTGACATGGGCATGGATCATCGGATTTGGTGTGTTGATAGCCCAGTTTAGGGTGAAATGATACCCACTTGGATTTAGAAATGTTTCCATCCATACAAATATTTAGTATTGCCCACTGTCTAAACTGAGCGTCGGGGTCATATGCCACGCTTGGCGTTGCACTTGTTTCAATATTACTCGGAGGGGTGTAGCCATTATATGCATCATGCATTTGCGCTTCATTGCAATTGTTTTGTAATTGCGCTTCAATGAACTTCTATTGCGCTTCAGTGCAATTTGATTATGCTTCAGCACAATTTGATTGCGCTTCAACATACTTGATTGTGAAGCGCAATTTGATCTTCAGTGCAATTATTCATAAATGTGAACTCATAGTGTGGTCGTGGTACGCAAAAAAGGGGGTTGACCCAGAAGAAATTGGTAAAGAAGCGATCTCGGTATCATTCAACGCGGGAGAATCTCTGCTACAACATATCCAAAATCCGCTAAAATCCGCTTTGGGGAAAATCCAGGATCCAAGATGGCGTCCAACATGACCGCCCCTAGTCAAAACTTGAAGAGACTCTGACTGAGATTAATTCGATATAATGAGAACAAATTTTGCCATATGTATACAAATGTAAACATTTTTGCGAAGTTAAAGTATTATGCCACCTATCTATAGAAAAAATGGAACCCTTCGCCCCAGATGGCTGCCAAAATGGCGGCCTAAACTCGAAAATTTGAATTTTTGCCTAAATATCTTAAAGATCAATTCCTGTTGTTTGATAATGGTTCAGACTGGCGACTTTGATTAGTCTTATTCATGTTAATTCAGCGTTGGAGCAATGAAAGATACCATAAATGGGGTCCCAGACTCATCTACACCCTCAAAAATTCGATTTTACAGAACGCGGTATACAATTCCACAAAAATCGCCATTGGGATTCCAGTCATATATCAACAAGAAATGGACAGAACTGTACAATACAAGTTGGGCATACCATTATTATATAAATATTGCACGGCTTGGAGGTGACTATGCCAAAATAGTGGTCCGATGGGAGGAATAGTCCCCGAGCCGGAGGCGAGGGGACTATTCCTCCACCGAGGACCACTATTTTGGCATAGTCACCGACAAGCCGTGCAATATTTATTATATTTTATCGAACGTTTTTCATTCTGTACCAGGACCCATAATGTCAAACAGTTCACAATCATCTATATATTCCCATGTATTCCCTTTTCATTGCAGAACGATTCAATATTTCCAGTGCAAAGTTTTGTTGTTTCTTTTTTTTTTTTGCTTGTCAAATTTTCTTCAATAAATTGCCCGGCTTCTAATTGGGCAAATCTTATATTTTCTTCCTCGATAATTATTAACAATGGAAAGCAGACGTCGTTGTTGTTGTTGTTAAACAATGACATCAGTTCAAAACAATACTTTTTTTTACCAAAAACAAAGTGAAGATTCGTTCAGAAAATTTAGTACCGCGAACTGAGGAAATAGACAAAAATATAGAAGCGATATTGTGAACAGCGGAGAAAGGAACATGATAAATCGCCACATCAAACATGGGTAAAACATCACAAATAACATAAAGAAATTGCTTACGATAATTTATTGCGCTCTAGTTTTCGATTACAAAGACATTTCGGATAAAAATATGTTGAACTTTCGCAGCGAGACGGAGATGACTTTCAAATTACCTCCCCGGAATAGTGGGCATGCTAAAAATAGATTTC
The DNA here is from genome assembly GCA_032622095.1 of Siphonodentalium dalli. Taxonomy (NCBI): domain Eukaryota; kingdom Metazoa; phylum Mollusca; class Scaphopoda; order Gadilida; family Siphonodentaliidae; genus Siphonodentalium; species Siphonodentalium dalli. Next base: position 145,896,375 of record CP136066.1, read on the forward strand.
TGGATTTTCCAAGCGATAATGGGTGTGGTAAAATTAGGAGGCCCACTATGGTTCGTGTACGACACTATCGATAATAGTGAATGCCAATCAACCAATCACAAGCGTGGATAAGGCTTAGATAGTCACGTGAGATAAAATATCTATGAATACTCCAATTCAATGAAACCCAAATTGGCTCTTTGCCTCAAAATGGCTGCCAAAATGGCGGTCAAAATATGGAAAATGGCGGATATTTAGAATGGTCGTCAGAGGGTTATACCCAGAAGGAATTGGTAAAGAAGCGGCTGTGGTGTCATTCGACGCGGGAGAATCTCGTGTATAACATATCCATAATCCGCTAAAATCCGCTTTGGAGAAAATTCAGAATTCACGATGGTGCCAACATGGTCGCCAATAATAATGAAAATAGCAAATAGGTAGTTATTCACGAAAACCCACTCGACAAAACGCCAATTCGGCACCAATACACATCATTGATTGAAATCAATGTTTTTGTGGGTATGAGTAGCCAATCACGATTAAAAATTCTAAGATGGCTACCAAAATGGCCACCGAAAATTGTCGAAATTTAAGTTCTGAGCTGCTCAGAGGAAAGCCGAAACAAACTTCGGTTGTGAGCTAACGATGACAGACCCATTAAACATTTTGCCAATCTACTACCACAATCAGTTCAGCGCGTAATTTTCCAACTAAGCAGTATCTACTGCAGGATCCAACACGATGTCCACTTATTACGAGGGACTATGTGGAAATTAATTAAAAAGAAATTAAATTGCGCACGAATCTGGATTATTTGAAAACACAGTGTGAATATTTATACTTATAACGACTATTCGGAACAGTAGTCCGGAAGCATCAGGCTATAATGGGTTTCCCAGTGATGGCGAAGCGGGAAAGTGGAAAGGACAGGAAAGAAGAGCGAATAATCTGGGGTTTACTTAATTGGTGGGCAAGTTGGTTATCGGAGCTAGGGAGTTTCAAAGTAAAATTATTTTCTTCAATATCAAGAGGAAAAATGAAAATTCGCACGTACATTGTATATATACCATTCACACTACATGTGACAATTCCGTGTCATGTGATTGTGGGTATATACATGTGGATAGAAACATTCTAGTAAATATATAGACGCACCGATATCTACTACACATTGAGTGAATTTCATCAATGATATGTAGACACCATACCATGTGCGCCACGGCTGGATCTGACCCGTAGGCGTAAACGTATCAACCATTTAGCTTGATGAACTGGTATTTCAAGGTTGTCATAAGATAGAAATGCCACAACAACATGGTGATTAACAACATGTTTGTCTAAGATCAGAAATGTGATGCTAGACAATACAAGACAGTCAATGACTGTGGGGTCACTCACCAGACTGCAAAGACTGATTAGACTGGGACTCTGGAGACTACAACAGTCAGAACATTTCATAATCACTTTAAAAGAAATAGCTCTAAACAGGATATGTGGCTAGAGAGACTTCACATATGTAAATTGGTGAAAATCCACCTTGAAATTACCAACTGTACACTACTAATCACCCCCTCCTCCTCCAGCTCAACAAGTCCCCTTTGACCGGGCTACAGACTCCCAAGTCTTAGGTTGGAATTTCACAACTGACACCTCAAACTTTCTCAATTGTTGGAAATTTCCAATCTCACAAGCGCCTTTTTCCAAAACCATTTAGACATGTTTGAAGCCCAATTATCCATGGACCCAAAACACAATACATGTATGTCAGATTAATCAGTCAGGTGGTTCCAAGGTAGATGTTTTAATGAATTTGGTATTTCAATGATTTTATTAGACACAAAAGTGTTAACTCCCCATAGCACCACCATTTCTTGACAAATTGACCTCATTTTAACAAATCTGAATCTCGGTCACTTAAGTGTCCTCCTGATTGCTCCATACTATATGTAAGCTAAATAGTCCAACCTCTCTTGAGAAGACATTTTAAGAATTACTATAGAGACATATAGTTATGTCCCTGGCCCACCCTATTTAACCTGGTGACCCCATCTGAATAAATTTGAATCCCAGACACCAAAGAACCCTTCATACATTTGATAAATACCAGTAAAATAGACCTGATGGTCCTTGTGAAGGAAGCATATTAAGATGGAAACTGTTCTTCGTTTGGCCCCTATTTGACCAAGTGACCCCATTAAAAAAAATCTGAATTGCAGTCAAGGAAGAACATACCATGCTAAATAAGCCAACTGGTTCTTGCAAACATATTTTAAGAATTACTATGTAGTGAAATAGTTAAGTCTCTGTCCTTATTTGACTTTGTGATCCCATTTTCACAAATCTGTCACCCAAGGTAATTTCATACCAAATATAAGCAAAATAGGCCATTTGATTCTTGCATAGAAGACACATCATGAATTACTATGTAGAGAAAGAGTAATGTAGCTGGCATTGCACCTACTTGACCTGGTGACCCTGATTGAACAAATCTGAACCACAATCACCAAAGGAGCAAGCCTGCAAATAGTGTGCCTATTCCTACATTGTATGTGCCTGGCCTCAAGCAACACAATGTATTATACAATCAAGCCTTGAAATAGTGTGATAGTGTGTCTGTCATTTGCGGAATGAGGTCCCCCCAGATGGTGACTTTAGTGACACTATCCTGCACAGTGGGCTAGCATCACTAAATTCACCCTCTGTGGACCTCATTCTGCTAAGGCCCCCAACTGCTATGGCAGACCTAGGATAAGATTGAAGTTCCCCAGTTGAAGTTGATGTTCACCCATTGGACACCTCAATTATGAATTTTATCTTCTGCAAATTAGGGGATATAGAAACTTCCTATAAGGGAAATGTAACTAACAACAATGTTAATTTGATACTATAGATACTTCCAAGAAGATGAGGCCTAAGCAGAATGAGGTCTCAAGATGGTGAATTTGGTAATGCTAGCCCGCTGTGTGGGATAGCATCACTAAATTCACCCTCTGGGGACCTCATTCTGCAAATGACAGACATCCTATTTGCCCTGTCGAACAATACATGATAGATTGTGCCTCTTATTAATGATTCTCTGACCTGCAAATGTCAGACACACTAAATTCAGGCAGATTGTTTAATATTGCTAGCAGTATGTTTATACAAGCTGTCAGTGACATTATATTCCTAGATTAACGACCCGTGTCTCTCTCTGTCTATCCACAAAGAGATATCTGCAACTTTAATAGAACAGGTATTAATGTTGGAAGCTGGAAATGATATCCATTGGAAGGGATGTTGGTTGGGTGTAGGCCACTGCAGGGTGGGGTGGGTCTGGGCCATGTGGGAGGGAGATGGGTAATGGAATATTTCTGTAATTTCAGAAGATTAAAGATTAAAGTTTCATAACTCTACAGATGTTATAATGGTGTCACTTTTTTTCAAATTTTATAACATGCTTAAAAAAATTTGTTTGTTAAATTGAGTAAGGTGAAAATGCCAAAAATCTGAATTTAACCAACACATTTTTTTTTCTCAGTTATTTCACTGGCTCCGCCCAAATTCGACCCAGTGACCTCATTTGAACAAATCTGAATAACACTCCCCCAAAGACCCTTTGTACCAAATATGAACCCATTCGGCCTAATGAAATTTGAGAAGAAGTTGTTGTAAGAAATACAGAGTTATGGCCCTGGCTTCGCAACTATTTGACCCAGTGACCTCATTTGAACACATCTGAATGACAGTCACCTAGGGACCATCCACACCAAATATGAACCAATTTGGTCTCATGGTTCCAGAGGAGAAGATGTTTAAAGAATTGTTGACGGACGGACGGACGATGGACGGACGAGGAGTGATGGCTATAGCTCCACCGGAGACTTCGTCTCAGGTGAGCTAAAAACTGCCACATAAGGCTTTCATCCATGCTGATCAGAGCACGAAATATGTGCAAATTAATAACACGAAAACTATTCCACGCAGACGACGTACTCTAGGGCTACATCCAACGTCATTTCCTACTAACTTTTACTGTTTGCACATACGGTTTCGAAGTTTGAAAATCACGCTTGTCCAAGCAGATCTCCACATACTTACCGAATCGATGTGTAAACAATGTATGGGGATAGTTTCCTCATACATATATGTATTTGGCACACGTATTATCAAGGACATAAGAGATCACCATTTACCGGAGATAGTCATAGTCATTGTGTTTCAATTTCTATGGAAACCGTCCAACTAAAGAGTTTTTTTCAGTGTATCTCAACCTAGCTATAACTCGGACATGTTCCTGTTTTGGTAACCTTCTTAAGAGGTTGGAGAATATGATTTTTCATACATAGTCCAGATTAAAACAATACTGTATTCAATAAGAGATAAATATGCACGTAATATATTTTTATTGTAAAGGATTCAAAGAGCAAATATCCTATTTATGACTTCTATTGTTGTCGGAGGGCCATATTGGATGCCATCTCGGATCTTAAAGTTTCCCAAAGCTGATTTTATCAGATATCCGATAGGGTATTCTGAAGTCAAGATCGCTCCCTGCTTACTTATTCTGGATCAACCTCTTTTGCGACTATCGAGACCGTGTACCGTAAGCAGTGTTCACGCTGGACCGAAAAAAACTTTAGCCAAAAGTTTAGCCAAATGAAAATTTGATTAGCCAAATGAAAAAAACTTTAGCCAAATGTTTTTTGGCCAAATTAAAAAAAACTTTGGCCAAATTAAATCATCGTTTTCTGGTCGGTTCACAATTGATGACTAAAACGTAAAATCTAACAGGCACAGGTAAAATACACAATAATTTAAATAATTTTTATGAACTAGAAGTATTTTTATATATATCATTTATTAAAAAATTATTAATCTTTATGTGAAAGAGTGATTTGGGTGGGGGGGGGGGGGGGGGGTAACCCGGGATTGTCCTTCTTAAACTTATTATTTTTTTGTTTTATATCAGTATTTTTTTTTAAATCATTAAATATTTATCCTTGCGAAAATATCTAAGTGACATCTGGAAACTAATAACTTAATATTGTTACGCCATTATCAAATTACAATCTGTCATAAAAGCATGCATATTATTTTGACTGTATCGGTATTGACGACAAATAGCCACAAAATATCAGGCAATTCTTCAAGGATTGGCCACATATATATGAACAATCGGGACCAAAAAAGGACGTTAATATATGGACAATCGCAGCCACGTGTGGCACGCGTGATCGATTGTACATTAAGGAAGAACCATTAACGCTAATCCATGTTTAACTGCAGTACGACCAAAAAGTGAGCACGAGCGCGCATAATGGGGCGGAACGAACCGATCTTTGTCAGTATGGTGCATAGGCCTACATGTAGGCCCTATATGCGTGGATGATAAGGCATCATGCATACATGTATAGGCCTAGGCTCATATAGGGCCTGTAGGGTCCATCGTATCTGATACGCGATCTTTATGTCTCAGGACTCACGTCCCTGGCTAAAGATCTAGGACCAGGTAGCAGAGTCATGGAGCGTGAAAAGTCATGTCCTATAATCCCATATCATATAATAGGAATGGAGTAAATATAGAATTGTGTTAGTTTGCTGCTCAAGGCTTGAAATGGCGTATGGACCGTTTGGTACGAACAGTTTATGGTACGTTTCCACGATCAGTTTGCACGCAATAATAAATACCTCGTGAGTAAAATTGTTGTTGTATGAAGGGTTGGATGCAACACACCATGACTAAAATACAAAAGGTGATTAGGTCTATATCTGTATATCGTTCACCGGCATCATTTCCCAAAGAAACATGTCCTGAATAACAGATGAAGTGTGATTAGTGATCTAGGCTTGTTGTTGTTGTTGTTGACTTCCGCTGAACTCATGTGCCGTGTTCCCTCAGGTATTATTACTGCAATTACTGATACTCTCTACTTCATAAAGGAAAGGTCGGATTTTCAAATTCTTTTCAATGTAGCCGAAAGGAAGCCATGAACCGCCTTCTGGATAATTTGCTGCATAGTAGGCTTGTACTAGTTGTAGTGGTCAGGTGGTACTGGTACTAGCTGACTAGGTCAACATGACCGCTTTCGCAGATTGCTGCTTCCAGGATACGCACTACGTTCATGACTGAACTACTAGCTGACTAGGTACACCGTGGCATGTCGGGCACACATCCAACACGGTCTACGTAGCTCGTTTTGTCTACTGTAGCCTGATTGAGCTATGTTTTTAATCTACACACCTCCAAAAGTCCATCGATTATCGCCATACCACGAAAAAAGCGCGTCTCGAAATATTATTAATTGTGTAGTACATGTACTAATACTACTAATACTATTAATATAAAGTATCGATCACACACGTCTACAGTACAAAGAAACAAAAAACTCAATGTCTCACCACAGCTTTAATACCTTTTGATCGATTCAAAATCAATTTGTTTTGATCGATTCACAATTAAAAATGGTAAGAAATTATCAAAATCTGTTGATCGAAATGAAAATCTTCATCATTACGACATCAAATCTGAGGAACTTCCATTCGCAACTGTGATTCGCAAACACAGTTTGTTGCCATAATATCATTGGTTGCATTTTGCCGGGGATTAATGGTACGTTCTTAATGGGATTTCAGTGCAACATCTATCGGTTGGAATGTAGGACAAATTGACAACCATATTTACAGGTCTTAATTAAAACTTTGTTAATTGCGCCTAAGCCGTGGTGAGTCGTTGAGCTTTTTGCTTCTTTGCAGACGTGATGGTAGTACACAACTAATGAACGAAAATTTGAAATGCGCGCTTTTTTCGATGGAGGTGTGTAAATCACATTAAAACCGTAGCTCAATCGGGCTACAATAGACAAAACGAGCTACGTAGACCATTTTGGATGTGTACCTATTTTCGAGACAGCAACTCAAACGGAAATTTAGGACAGTAATAGGTCTACCAGGTCTTGCAACTGTGAAAATACAGATACGGTACTACCGGTATAATTATATAGCTGTATTCAGTTAAACTAGATGTATTAACGTAGCTAGCTTTAAGCAGCTATATATTCGGCTTTCAAATCGGCTGTTTTTAGCTCAACTTTACTTTGTAAAGTTTGAGCTATTGCCATGGCTTTGTCGTTCGTCGTCCGTGTGTGCGTGTGTACGTAAGGCGTCAACAATACAGGCTACAGGTCGTACCTTTGGTCGGATCATAATGAAATTTGTCATAGCTGTTGACATCATTTAGACCAGAATGAATAATTTTGGGGTCAATCGGAAGAAAAAAACATTGCTGCCAGCGGCCATCTTGGATTTTAAAATTCAAACCATTAGCACGGGCTACATGCCGTATTGTTTGTCTGATCGTCATGAAATTTGTCATGGATGTTAATATTGACATGTAGATGGGAACGAGTCATTTTGGGGTCATTCGGCCCGAAAAACATGGCCGCCAGCAGCCATCTTGGATTTTACTCTTTGTATGACTAAATCCTTTAGCACGGGCTACAGGTCGTACCTTTAGTCCGATCATCATAAAATTTGTCTTGGCTGTTGAAATTGGAATGTAGATGGGAACGACAGCGACCATCTTGGATTTAATCCATTAGCACGGGCCACAGGTCGTACTGTTTTTGTGATCATCATCAAATTTGTCATGGATGTTAATATTGACATGTAGATGAGAACGAGTAATTTTGGGGTCATTCGGCCAAAAAACATGGCCGCCAGCAGCCATCTTGGATTTTACTCTTTGTATGACTAAATTCTTTAGCACAGGCTACAGGTCGTACCTTTAGTGTGATCATCATAAAATTTGTCAGGAATGTTGAAATTGGAACGTAGATGGGAAACGAGTCATTTTTGGGTCATTCGGACAAAAAACTGTGTTTTGGACTGGTCAAATCGTGACCCCACTTGACCTTCAAAATGGACAATTCAAGGTCAAAGCCCGGACGAAGTCGGGTCACCTTCTAGTAGATATATACGATATCTCTTCATGTTGATAATCTATATAGTATTAATTAGATATTTCAACTTTCCGCATTCCTTATCGCTCCATTGATTATAACACATGAAATTATTCTTGTTCCAAGTGTCATTGAAACTTTCATTAGTAGCTTGCTCAAGTCGTAATATCATGATGTGAAAACTATGAGCATATGAATCCCACTCTCTGTCAATTCCAATGTTAAAGTGACACTTCTAGTGCAAAATTGGCAATAATGTGATACATCATTGTTATTATGTACATAATTGTCTAATCATGTACTTCTTTACTACTTAATTCTCAGTATACTCTAATAAAACATCAAAACTCTAAATTATGATTCCCATTCATAGCTATTTGCTATCCCAAGTGTTTGATTAAACATCTACAATCATGATCAATTGGCCTCTCACTGCTCAATATACTGTGTTGACCCAGACCCATATAACTGGAATGTCATGGCTTGTGTATTGCCTACTTTTGGTCAATATGGATGAACATGTCAGTAAAATACATACAGTAATAAAAACGAAAAAAATATTATCAAAAAATTGATTAAATTTTTTCGCGCACTTAGGGGAAAATTGAAATGGCCGTCCGCTTAGGACAGACAGGAGTGCACGAAAGGGGGCATGCCCCTCTCGTATGTGGGGGTCCGGGGGGCCTCCCCCGGGGAAACTTTTGAAACTTTGGGGCTGCTGAGTGCTATATTCATATGAAAATTGACAGTAATTTCATCAATAAAGACCCTATTATATTATGGTTTACTACTGATTATTTATGAAAGTGTTCTAAGATTTAGGTCTAATAATATTAAAGATAATATTAATGTGGCTTAGATTTAGGTAATTGTTCGATCCCAAATTTACCCAAGTCCATTGGCACTAATTATTACCTCTGTACTCCGAATATCGGACAGCTTTATTAGTCCGTAAGTGAACAAATACACTAACATTTACCTCCAAATTCAAACGCTTAAAGCGATGGAAGAGACTGAACACAATCAGTTAGAAGTTAATGGTGTGAACGTTTCCGCATTTGAGTTGACCTATGTTTGACCCCGATGACCGTTATTGACAACATTTAGTTACAAACGGACAAAGTGTTCCTGGCACATTTATCAAATTTATTTACAAATCCCACTTTCTGCCAATTCCAATGTTAAAGTGACACTGCTAAAGTGACACTTCTTTCCCGGGGTGGTTGGTTACAATAATTTAAAAATCAAATATTTCAACCTTGTATACTGGAATTTTTTTCTGCCCCCCCCCCCCCTAACACCCCCTGACAGACACATATATTTTTAATAATAAATTTAATATTCTTCTTTTTAGTTATATGCATGTATTAATAAACAAGAAGAAAATCAGCAAGGTTGAAAGATGGCCGAACATTAACGACAGTTAGAAATAGAAAATATGGTACTTCTTGTCTCCAGTTCTCACATGGAAAATAATTGCATGTAATGTGAGTGAAATTAAGCTTTTGGTATTGTATAAAACAAGTTAGTAATGTATTATTGGCAATAATGTGATAATTTGTGTTATTATGTACATAAATGTCTAAACATTTACTTCTTTACTACTTAATTCTCAGTATACTCTAATAAAACATCAAAACTCTATATTATGATTCCCATTCATAGTTATTTGCTATCCCAAGTGTTTGATTAAACATCTACAATCATGATCAATTGGCCTCTCACTGCTCAATACACTGTGTTGACCCAGACCCATATAACTGGAATGTCATGGCTTGTGTATTGCTTACTTTTGGTCAATATGGATGAACATGTCAGTAAATACATACGGTAATAAAAAAAAAAAAATTTATCAAAAAATTAATGTAATTTTTTTGCGCACTTAGGAGAAATAATAAATGGCCGTCCGCTTAGGACAGACAGGAGTGCACGAGAGGGGCATGCCCCTCTCGTAGGCGGGGGTCCGGGGGGCCTCCCCCGGGGAAACTTTTGAAAATTTGGGGCTGCTGAGGGCTATATTCATATGAAAATTGACAGTAATTTCATCAATAAAGACCCTATTATATTATGGTTTACTACTGATTATTTGTGAAAGTGTCCTAAGATTTAGGTCTAATAATAATAAAGATAATATTAATGTGGCTTAGATTTAGGTAATTGTTCGATCCCAAATTTACCCAAGTGCATTGTCACTAATTATTACCTCTGTAATCCGAAACCTCTGTACTCCAAATATCGGACAGCTTTATTAGTCCGTAAGTGAACAAATACACTAACATTTACCTCCAAAATCCGAATGCTTAAAGCGATGGAAGAGACTGAACGCAATCAGTTAGAAGTTAATGGTATGAACGTTTCCGCATTTGAGTTGACCTATGTTTGACCCCGTTGACCGTTATTGACAACATTTAGTTACAAACGGATGAAGTGTTCCTGTCACATTTATCAAATTTATTTACAAATCCCACTTTCTGCCAATTCCAATGTTAAAGTGACACTGCTAAATTGACACTGCCTTCCCGGGGTGATGGGTTACAATAATTTAAAAATAAAATATTTCAATCTTGTATACTGGAATTTTTTTCTGGCCCCCTCCCCCACACCCCCTGACAGACACATATATTTTTAATAATAAATTTATTATTCTTCTTTTTAGTTATATGCATGTATTAATAAACAAGAAGAAAATCAGCAAGGTTGAAAGATGGCTGAACATTAACAACAGTTAGAAACAGAAAATATGGTACTCCTTGTCTCCAGTTCTTACACAGAAAATAATTGCATGTAATGTGAGTGAAATTAAGCTTTTGGTATTGTATAAAACAAGTTAGTAATGTATTATAAGATACTTGAAATACCATACTTTTTTCCTTATTTCTTGTTTAGGTAAATTGAAAGGTAACATCAGTGTGGAATGCCTTCTCTTTTCGCACATCAACTGTTGGCAGTATTGGCCTGACAATATTTACCTTGACCTTGTAAGCCTGTGCATTCTCTTATATATGCGAGGCTTCCTATGGGACACCTGCATATATAGAAAATGCACTGGGACAGGATCTTTACTGAAGCATCAGAGCAACTCATGTCATGAAAACGTTAAAGGCCTGTTGTCTTGCATTATACCTAACTAGTAATTATTGCAAACCTTACTCGTATTTAAATTCGCGCAGTATTATTTTCCCACACGGTTTGGTATAAATTCAGGAGTCGTACTGTTTCTTGCTCAGTTTTAAATTGGCGAGGGTAATATGTTCGTGAGTGCATGTTCAGTATTTTACGTAAGAATACATGTTTTACGGACGATTGGAGTCATTAGATTCATATTCGGACAAGAATCTCATTACCATTTAAAGCATATAATGCGATAAATAATTGTACCATATAATCTTCTACGTTTAAATGCTTGTAAAAATTAATATTTCAGATCCCGTTTCCATATTCACAACCCTGCGTCTAGTGGCACAGTAGTTATATAATAGTCATGAGTTATTTACATGTATGTGAACCCAACTATTTAATATTTAAAACACAAACAACCTTTATTATGTCCCCGACTTGAAGTCGGCGGGTATATAGGCGACGTGTACGTCCGTCCGTCCGTACAAACATTTTGCATTATTGTTCAGCAACTGCTGGGCCGATTTAGCTGATATTTGGTTTGGTGATAGAGCAGCATGGGGGAAAAGCTACATGCATAGCGCGGGTTTCGTCCACCCATTTTTACCAGAGTTATGGCCCTTTTTGACTTAGAAAATTCAATTTTGTCTGTCCGTACAAACATTTTGCATTATTGTTCAGCAACCGCCGGGCAGATTTAGCTGATATTTGATATGGTGATAGAGCAGCATGGGGGAACAGCTACATGCATAGCGCGGGTTTCGTCCACCCATTTTTACCAGAGTTATGGCCCTTTTTTACTTAGAAAATTCAATTTTTCTCTTGTTTTTTTGGGTTTCCAGATGATAGCGTGAGCTTTGGTGGTACAGTTATATGAAAATACATGTCTGATGATTTTTGCCAGAGTTATGGCCCTTTTTTCAACTTTGGGTTTCCAGATCGCTTGTTTTTGGGTTTTCGGAATTTCTAGTATGAACTTCTTTTGGAATGGTCATATAGACCTCCTGGGATATCCGCAGTTTCGTCCATGCTTAATCCGAATGGCTACGGTCGGGGGCAAATGCCACGCGACGGCATACCTCTTGTTTTTCGGAAGTCAGCAGCCTGCTCAGTTTCGGTTTTATGTTCGAACTCAATTCAATGATCCACATAACTGCTTAAATATCAGAATAATTACTTGGATCATATACACCCATCTTAACAACAAAATTATATTAAGTCATCTCCTATTCGATGTAAATTTCCGTCGTGATGGTCTTTACTACACAAATGTATCTTTAGGACAGATTAAGAACTGACACTGTCATTAAACACAGGAACTTTTCTAAAATATCTTTGTCAGTTTTGAATTCGCGCAACATGGTACGAAATTCAAGTGCGCGAATTTAAAACTGAGTGAAAAATAGTACTGCACGTATTTAAATACAATTAAGGTAGCCAATTATCAGACAACATGATTTTCAGTGTACTGTACATATATTAATATTTTTCCTCCCATTATTAAGTTACATAAATTTGGAGGTTATATAAACTGAGCCATAATGCTGGGCAGTATTTTTGTATACCGATTATAAGTGGTTAGTTTTTCCATACTGTCACCATTGGTTTAATTTTGTTTTTATTAGGTACACTGAAGTTGGGGTATTATCGAGGTTTGCATGAATATTTTGAAAGTAAAACACCATATTACTCTATCGGCAATGATTTTGACCAAGCCCAAATTGTTTCTGGATTTGATTTTGCCAACTGGTAACATTCAGATTATGTGTGACTATACGATCGGCGATTCGTATACTAGCTGCATTCCTTCATGCTTTTAATAATAATTGTAACGATTGTATCTGTGTATTACTGATAATTACCAAACACCACAGAAAATAATTCTATGGGAAATTATACATGGTGTATGACGGACATTGGCTAAGCGACTTTAATTGATTTCTAAATTACAATTACCAGTAGGCTTATCTTTTCAGTGTGATATTTGAGCTGGTTCATTTTCTGTAAAGCTGCCTTTAGTTACTTTTCATATAATTATATTTACATACTAAGTGTGATTATCACTAAATCCAGCATTCCGATTGGTGGGCGCCCACGTGACTAGTTGCAGTTATTTCTCAGTGAACATGCAAGAGGTCATAACTGCAACCCCATAATTACATCGCCGCGTCATTGGTTTTGGAAAGAAGAACGCGTAATGTTTTGGGCGCCATTGGACTCACGCAGGATTGACTTAATAAATCATCAGGTTTCAATATAAAGAAATTGTTCCTGTTAACTTTTGCCAAGGGTGCTATGGGATATTTTGGGCTGGTTTTGCTGATAATGCGGGTTGAATTTGCCACGGTGGGGGTATGCTAGCACTCGAGTGCACACCTCTTGTTGGAATTTGGTATTTAATGGGGCTAATTGACTTGGTTGGTTTTGAGGTTGTAACAGTAATTTTACATAACAGTGGTTTCAGCATTCTAACTTGCTAAATCCGGTTAATGGAGAATTGCTAATGATCAAAATATGAACAAATATATTGATATGATTGAAATATATTGAGGCTACTCCTGGATTTTAATTGTTTTAAAGACATTCATGAGAATGCAACGAAGTTAGGGTGGGTATACTGGAGTCAACTTGTCCGTCCGTCATCCGTCCGTCCGTGGACACAAATTTGTTTGGGAGTTTTTCTCAGTCATCAACCACCATGTGAATCTGTGCACCTGCGATTATGACGTCTGTTGGACGTTTTTTGGTGGAGTTATTCCCCTTTTTCGACTTGGAAAATTTTCGCAACATGTATAATTTTGTCCGAGCTTTTATTTCTACATTTTAGGTCAATTTTTTTTATACGCCCGTTTGAAAAAACGGCCGTATTATAGTATTGGTCTGTCCGTCCGTCCGTCCGGGCGTCCGTCCGTTAACCTGGTTTCCGGATGATAACTTTAGTATAAACCTTGAAATTTGTTGTCCGGATGATAACTTTAGTATAGTTTATCGGAATGAATCCAACATTTTTTGGTGGAATTATCCCCCTTTTTCGACTTATATTTTTTTTTTTTGCAACATGCCTAATTTTGTCCGACCTTTTATTCCTACATTTTTAGGTCAATGTTTTTTAATCTTGGCACAGATATTTAGTACCATGGGAACCTGTGCACCTGCGATTATGATGTTTGTCCGACATTTTTTGGTGGAGTTATCCCCCTTTGATATTATCTTGAAAATAAGCCGAAATACACCAGTTAAATATATTAGTATTTTGATAACATGTACTGTAGTCATTAGATGGTTGTCTGTCAGATATAATTCCCAGGGCCCACTCAAGACCTAGGTTCCTTGAATCAATACAGGAAGCTGAAGGAAGAAAATATACCATCTTGCAGAACATTTAGTTGGAATTACTTTCTATACTCTTACAGGTGGAAGCACCAGCTGAGCAGTATGGGTTATCATTCAATACTGAAAACAGAATAAACCAAGAAATAGAGAATACTGAAGATCTTTCCATCATGAAAATGACTTTGTGAAATAGATCATTGCTGCGGTTTGCCCTATCATTGACTACATGGGCTGTATATTTACTCAACATTATGACACGATTGAAGCCTTGTCTGAAAGAGCCAAGACAATAAGCTATTTGGTGATTGGATTGTTGGTGAAATTATTAATTATTAAGCTATTCTTGTTACCTATTAAGGGGACAAATGATATTTGCAACCTGTCATGTGTTTTAAAATCCATTGTGTTTGTCTTCTGGCCAGGTCAGCCTACTTTTGGTAGAGCTACGGCCCTTAATTCAATGTGAATTTTCGGTGAATTTTTATCATGATAGCATGATTACTTGAACAAATATCAACTGATTTTGTTGATATTCAGTGTATAAGGTATTTGTTTTATAGACTTGCACAGCAATATCTTGGATCAAATTTGCCTACTTTGGGTGTTATTAGCTCAACTTTACTTTGTAAAGTTTGAGCTATTGCCATGGCTTGGTATCCGTTGGGCTACGGGCTACAGTTCGTACCTTTGGTCCGATTATTATGAAATTTGTCATGGATGTTGACATTGACATGTAGATGGGAACGATTCATTTTGGGGTCATCCGGAAAAAAAACATGGCCGCCATCGGCCATCTTGGATTTCAAAATTCAATCCATTAGCACGGGCTACAGGCCGTACTCTTCGTCTTATTGTCATGAAATTTGTCATGGATGTTAATATTGACATGTAGATGGGAACGAGTAATTTTGGGGTCATTCGGCCAAAAAACAGCAGCCATCTTAAGATTTTACTCTTTGCATGACTAAATCCTTTAGCACGGGCTACACGTCGTACCTTTAGTCGGATCATCATAAAATTAGTCATGGATGTTAACAATGACATGTAGATGGGAACGAGTCATTTTTGGGTCATTTGGGCAAAAAAACATGGCCACCAGCAGCCATCTTGGATTTCACTCTTTGTATGACTAAATCCTTTAGCACGGGCTCCACGTCGTACCTTTAGTCTGATCATCATAAAATTGTTCATGGCTGTTGAAATTGGAATGTAGATGGGAACGAGTCATTTTGTGGTCATTCCGACAAAAAACATGGCCACCAGCAGCCATCTTGGATTTTACTCTTTGTATGACTAACTTTTTTAGCACGGGCTACAGGTCGTACTTTTAGTCTGATCATCATAAAATTTGTCATGGATGTTAACAATGACATGTTGATGTGATCGAGTAATTTTGGGATCAATCGGCCAAAAAACATGGCAGCAAGCAGCCATCTTGGATTTTACTCTTTGTATGACTAAATCCTTTAGCACGGGCTACAGGTCGTACCTTTAGTCTGATCATCATGAAATTTTTCATGGTTGAAATTGGAATGTAGATGGGAAAGAGTCATTTTGGGGTCATTCGGACAAAAAACATCGCCGCCAGCAGCCAACTTGGATTTTTACTCTTTGTATGACTAAATCCTCTAAGCTACAGAGTGTACCTTTAGTTTGATAATCTTAAAATTTGTCATGGATGTTAATAATGACATGTAGATGGGAACGAGTAATTTTGGGGTTATTCGGCCAAAAAACATGGCCGTCAGCTGCCATCTTGGATTTTACTCTGTGTATGACTAAATCCTTTACTGCTCATTTTTTACACTCCTTTTTAATCTCTCTATTCATTGCTCATCACAAAAAAATTACCTTCTTTACAAAGTTGAGCTGCAGTGTCATTGACACTTTCTTTTTTTATACTAGTGTGATAACTTGAACAAATGTTAACTGATTTTGTTGATATATGACCTATTGTACTTGTTCAACAATGTCTTAATCGAGTTTAAAAACTGGCCAGATCCACAGATTTTGGCCAGAGTTATGGCCCTTAATTAGTTCATTTTTATGTTTACCCATATCATAGTATGGTAAACATAATGTCAACATCCGGATTGACCGCTCGTCATTAGTCCATCCGTCTGTCTGCCTGTGGACACTTTACACATGGAGCGATAACTCAAACATTTTCTATCTGATCGGAACCAAATTTTTGTATATGAGTTTCTCGGACCAAAATACAAATCGAGTTCGATTATGGGTTTGATATGAGTTTTTATTACAGAGTTATTGCCCTTTGACATAGAATTCATGCTAGAAAAACCCATTATCTATTTATAAAATGCACATCGGACCACAGATTTCCAAAATTTGTAGAACAGTATACACCGGGCGCGTTAATAATAGGGAATAAATTGTGTTTTATCACATAATCTGTCAATATAGTTTTAATTCCTTGCTCAATTTAAAGGTACTCAATCCGATCAGGCCCTCATAAATTACTATTTCTTTGGCTTCGGGGGTAAAAAATTATTGATTCGAGTCGAGGAACCTACCAATCAATGCTCAGGTTGATCAGATATCGATATTTGAAGTTTTGTTATTTCTATTTTTTCTGTCCCAGAACACACCGTCAAAAGGATGTTCTCGGTCAAAATTGCGTTATTATTACCACTTGATTTTAGAGTTATCCATCCTCGTCTGTTTGAATAAGTCTTTCGGGTGTACACATCTCGAGAAAATTACAAATTTAGGGGCAATTATTAGTACAAATCTCGAGAAAATTACAAATTTCAAAAATCAATATCTAATAACTCTGAGATTTGATTGATGGGTTCCTCGACTCGAATCAAATATTTTTTACCCCTGAAGCCAAAGAAATAGTCATTTAGGGGTGCTTAATCAGATTGAGTACCTTTAACATAAAAAAAAAAAAATAACAACAAAAAATAATAATAAAAAAAAAATTCAAATAATTAAATTTTTTTTTTTTTTAATAAGTTACTAGCGAATAAATTTGAAAAACTAACACCATTATAACTCCGCCAAGGGTACCCCGAGTCAGCACACAAAATTTGGTTTAAATCGGTCCAAAATATTGTTATGTTTTGGTCAATTTGTTTGGGGCGACATTAAACCCAATTCATCAATTCCATCCCACGCCTTTGGACTACTTAGCTGTTAATATGGTTTATATTATTTTCTGATATCTCTTATACCAATGTGCAGATAAAGAAAGCTATGGTATCTAATTTAAAAAAAAGTGTCAACAATACACATCACATGCTGTTAACAGTAGACTAGAACATCACTCTACAGATAATCTGAGGTCATTATATATGTTATTGGTTTTACAGAGATGCCAGCCTTTAACAGAAACAATACCTGTGATTTGTTGAGAGCTCTGCTGAATAATTGATACTAATGGGTCAGCAGTGAGGTGTTTATCTTAACGGCTGTTGTGGGTAGAAAATAATACATTATCATTGTCAACTTAAATTGGAATCTCTTGACCAAGTATTCCATGTCCAGGTCACCTTTTCACACTTACCCCAAGGCTGTGGTGGTGCAGCATTACAGATTCTGTTCCAGTGCATTCTCTTATACAAATGTGAGTGACCCATAAATTCCAATAATTTGTGTTATGTACATTGTCTATAATAATACATAACAGTATACTCTTTAATTCAACATCAAAACTCGCATTTATGATTCCGATCAGAGTAATTTACTATCGCCAAGGGATGGGTTAACATCAATCTGATCGTGATCAACCTCTCGTTGTGATTTGTTTTTATCTTGATGAAGCACAATAACTTTGTCAGTCGGTTTGCGGGAGAATATTTGGTATGTCAGACCTCTTTGACCATATTGTGTATGCATGATAGCCAGTTACAATTAATGCATTTTCATTCTAAGCCATGATTGTCCTGGCTGCTACTACCGATTCTTGATTTTATTTGCAACATTCATAAATTAGTGTTTGTTTTTATTTAATTTCTAGTCATGTTATTTTCATATTCAACAGCAAGGGAATCTGTGATTCTGGCATTGTCCTTTTTCAACTTGAAAAATATTTGTAAAATACATAATTATATCATTTAAATTAGTTTCCTCATAATTGTTTTATACCTTAGAACAAATATTTTGAAAACAGGTAAACCAGCATACCATACTGTAAATTCTCGCAGTGCTATTTATTTTGCTTTATTTTAATTCGCGTGAACTCAAAACAGAACAACAATATTTTCATATAAGTCTTTTATCTGATTCATTTTCAGTTCTAAATCGCTCCTGAAGATTTATTAAACACAATCATGATAAAGTTTTATCGAGTAGAACATAATTTCATCTTCATTTTGTAAAATTTGTGAAGATTGTGCAATTATTCTGATATTTAAAATAGTTATGGAGATCATTGAGATGAACTCGAAAAAAAATTAAAACTACAACTGCGCTGACTTCAGGAAATTTAACAATTAGCTGCTTGTATTCTGAATATTTGGGTTACCTGTATGCGTGTAGTACCTTACTGCAAATCAGTTTAACATGTCCTATGCATGTTAATCATGGACTAAACTGTCTAGGTGTGAATGTGTTCACTTCATAGAGTTCATTAACAAATATCAAACAGAAAACACAGAAGATGGAAGAAGTGACTTCTCCTAATTTCAAACCTCTAGACCGGTATATGGGTCACACCTTACTGCTATTTCGGCAAATGGACAGGGGATTGTTAAAAAATAATGCTTTTTGTGGTTATCAAATGTCAGTTATAGTTGTCAGTTCACATTCAAATTTGATGAGTGGGCTACGCACATAAATGTGCAGGTTGCGGTCAAATCTGAATATGGTACAATGAATTTGATCAAGCATAATGTCCCATTTCAACTTGTTTCTTGATAAGTTTCATCACCAAATCGTCAACAGGGACATGCTTCTTTATCATTTATCACATAGATATAACAACAAAGTCAAAAGTGATTAAAGTTTAACTCTTCAGAATTACGAAAATAGGCGAGAAGTGGAATAATTTAAGACCTACCAGAATACCCATATTTGACTAGCCCTGTTAATTAGCAGGAATTTGCCTAGGCTAAATTGTTAAAAAGAATAAGATATTCATTGCGGCATGCTCTACATACTACAGTAATGCCCTAAGTAATCGACCTCTTAACCACATCAGAACTTTGGGTAACTTTTCAGGATTTAGTCTGAAAAGTTACCCATAATTCTGCTGTGGTTAAGAGGTTGATTACTTAATGCATTACTGTACATAGTCCATCCACTTGGGTTTGCATGTTAGAATTAAAGTAGTAACTGAACTATATATCTGTTTCAGGAGTTATAGTATTATTGAAAGAGATTTTGTGCATTTTACAAAAATTAGTAAATGGTGAAGGTTGTTTGATGTTCAAAATCGATAAATATTTATAAATATGACTCTTTAATGATTACTGATTTATAAATTTACATTGTTAATTTTCTTGGCATGTGTACTAGTCTATCCTATCAGATAAATGTTTGTATATGTTATAAACAAATTTAAAGTTGATGGTCCTGCTAATATTGCCTCCACTTTCCCATTATAGCTACACATCCTAAGCCTATATGAAGAATACTTTACAAACTATAAAACTTTATGAAATTTATCTTCACAATTTTAAGAAATCATCTTCAATTTTAGTATGGTCACTAGATTATCACAGAAATACTCAACTGCTCTTCTGAACTGCTCAGGGGTGTTTGCCTATTCTCATTGCAGTCAAATCAATGACCATATATATTTGCTCCTATTATTTAGATACCTAAATGAATTACAATCTTAATGATTTATATCACTTTTTACTAATACCATTTTATTTTGTCTATCTTTGTCTAAATCTGTGTAGTGGTGTGTATCTCAAATTCAGCTATGTGTATTGCAAGTTATCACAATTACAGAATTACTTAATATATCACACAATCATGTATTCATTTCTTGATTAGTTTCCTATAGTTTTATCATATTTCTATACTATGTTCTGTATTACATCCAGATTTAATATCATTAATGAATAAAATTAAATATAGTCTTAACAAAAAATTGTTAGTTATTAAAATGAATACAATCATTGTCTGCCCTTTTAAAATGGAAGTTGGGTATGTGCTATATTCCATATTGCATAGTGCAATATTGAAGGGCTTCAGCGTCCAGCTATTTTGAAAATTCTTATGCAAATCCCTGTATCGATCATCCTATGAGAAATTTAGTTGAATGTATTCTTGTTCAGAGAATATATCAAAATAGCAGTGGAATTACATGTAAATACCTCCAGTGATGTTGGAAATTTATTGCCAAAAATAAATTGAGAATTTTCTGATAGTTTATCAAATTTCAATCCTTATTTGAATGTAAAATATGTTGCTTTAGACAAAAAATTATATATTTTCATAACTTCAATCAAATTTTAGCCTAACATGGCCATCAGTTCTCCATCATAAAGCGGGCATTGGAAAGACTGTGGCCACAATCAGAAATCCCCAAACCAAGATGGGGTGCACAATGAAGTTCATCCAAATTAGAAACTTTGTTGTATTGTTTCGGAGGGTTGGGGTTGCAATTGGAAATTTGAAGTTTGGTACCTCCCAGAGGAAGACCCTCTATCCATGCTTCTTGTTCTGTGTCAGCACATTCAAGATAAATAACTACATATGCTGGATGATATTAACTATAGTAAGATATGGGTTGAAAGATTATCAAAGGCCTGTTGCAGAAGGGAGAAGTTCAGACAACAGACTAATTTCTTTAGTTTTGTTAAAAATTATCTGAAATATAATACAAAACTATGTTCTTGAACTGTTTAGCTGACTGGATATTTCTACCTGGTGCATGGTTGTTAAGACGATAGACATAAGAGTATCACCTATTAACCATATACTGTGCTGTAATTAAAGCAAACTGATCCTATAGTAACCATTGCAGTGTGCACATAATTACAGATATTTGAACCAATCCAATTGTTTATTACAATTTCTGTCATTTTAAACAAAATATTGTTACCAATGATATACCTTTTAGAGGCCACTCTATCAGCCAGAAGCAATTTGGGAATTATATTAACAGGTTCAGAGGTCTCAACCTTTACAAAAGTTGGAAATTAAATGGTCTAAGAATTAGTCAGGCACTATAAACAAGTTCCCTACCTTCGAAAATTAAAAGTTGAAACTTTTCCTGCCAAAAACATGGTTCTAAAATTAGTTTTTCAAATAAAAGGCAGGAGCAGTTTGTGTGGATAACCTTTTTAGTTTTTAACCATCAAGGTGACTTAGCTGAATCCTTTTCCCCATCAAGGTGACAAGCTGAAGTCTTCACACACTGAGGAAAACATTTTAGTCCTCAGGATGACTAACTTTAGTAATTCCTAATGATTACAGCAGACATTTAGTCATAATGACTGGGGTAATACATGTATAAGTCATAATGACTAAGAAATATTTAGTAAAAACAACTGATTCGGGCAAATGACTAAAATTGGGTTAGTCAAAATGACTAGGCATTGAGTCATAATGATTAACTATTCTTAGTCATTGGGAAGATCAGTGTGTACTTTGGTGTAAATAATTCCAATGATGCAGGACAAGTTTAAATAAAATCTTTAAACACAGATTACAATATTGACCTGTTAAGAGATATTTATTTCTTTTTGACTTGAAGTGACATTAATAATTAACTCATTCTTATATCACGAATGTCCAGATAACTATATTAATATTCCCAACTGATCTTTGTCGTTTCTTGTACAACATGTAGAGTGTATATTAACGCCATCAATAATGGTGTATGGGAGGCCCTTTTCACATTTATTATTTATTTGCACTTAAGCGCAAATGATTTGCGCTTAAGTGCAAATCATTTACGCTTAAGCGCAAATATGTGTCTATCAATTTATTTGTGCTTAAGCGCAAATCATTTGCGCTTAAGCGCAAATACCTAACACTCACTTACATCCCTCTGATGTCAATGATTGAGTCCATCTCATATTATATTATCACGGGCCCATAGTAGTATCCCCATACAGACTGGAAAGTTGAAGAAAAATCCATATGCATATCAGCATCTCTGTCCCTGGTGTCCCAAGAATTGGTGCCTCACTCTCAGAGCTCAAGTATATTTTATTAAAGAGACATCTCCTGCACATATATATTCCATTTCCATGGCCATAAATAGGGAATTAGGGGTTACTGGGGGTTTGCTTCCCTCATATGGTGTACCTATTGACTTGAAATAGGGCAAAAACCCCTATTTTCATAATATCAGCATCCCTGTCCCCAAGAATTTGTGTCTCCATCCCAGAGATATAGTATATTATATAAAAGAGACATATCCTGCACAGATCTATATAGCATTTTCATGGTCATAAACATCTTGGGGTTACTGGGGGATTGTTTCCATCATATGGTGGGGCTATATAAACTTTAGTGATGTGTTTTGGCCTGTGCCATTTGAAATTAATTCAAGGGGGAATCAGTGCATATTAATTTCTATCTGCTCTTATGATAAATAATAAATGTGAAAAGGGCCTCCCATAATGGTGTAGATGCATGCATAAACTTTTCACCAGAACAATGAACAAATATGGGTCTATAAACCAATACTGTATGGGGTCATATATTCATATGTATATTGGGTCTGGGACACCGGCATGAACACGGAGAATACGATGGCCTGTCCATGGTGTGGTTGATTAAAGTGGCACTGTACACTAAATGTGGCCATTTATGGAACCATCTGCTTTAATACTCCACAGAATATATGCAGCATATATACGGTACGTCGTAATTTTTTATTGTTGATTTAGAGGGATGTTAATGTAACAAAAGCAGACGACAGGTAAATAAACGTGCAGAGTGAACCCTATTTATTGAGGAAAATGTTTAGATAATTACAAACGTACCTGTTGAACTTATTATCTGAACATATAAACCGTTAACGAGCGATATGTATAGAGGTTGGATTTGTGACCGCCAGCAAGTGGTTATCGACGCGCTACATGTATGTATTACCTGTTAGGACATGTGTCAATTATAGTAACAGATGAAAGTCCACACAAATGTTCAATTAATTTGGAAAATAAAATCACGTAGGGCCTACGTAGCCTACGTGCAATCTACCGGCTACACGCACGAACCGCCAACCCATATATAAAAGCAAGGATATGAAGTCTCTATCGGTATATAGGCCTACATGTGCACAAGTTCGAGTGGGATAACTTTTATCAAAAATATCTATTGGAGCTGATGTGGATAACAAGTTTATTAACCATATTTTCCAGTGCTGACCGAGATACAGGCCGGTTCTTACTTATATGTTCGAACAGGCTAGATTAGGCCTACTGTCTCTCCAAACGCCCGATCGATCATTCGATCGATCGATGCAATAATATAGCACATGGTCCTTGTGATATATGTAATAGACTTAGGCCGATATATGCCTATTGTATAAGGTGATAAGTTTCATTGTTACAATTACGCATTTGATATTATCTTCCGCATATAGGCCTATATGAGGCCCACCTAAGTACACCTATATCGTACGCATAGACCGCCAACGCGTACACGTGTCGACACTGCACATGTATCGACACGTATGTGCATGCATCAATTATATGGCCTACTAAGTATAGACTTTATCCAGAATAGGGAAATATTGAAATTGATTAACTACCTTTGGCGGATACATTGCATGTAGGCCTAATATGACCGGGTCTAGTTACGGTACTCCATGCACACGCGATAGTTGGGCATGCCACGAACGGTACGGTTTATATTTTAATTATATAAGTAGCCAGCAATTTGAAAGTTGTGTCTTGTCTGCATAACGTACTGTATTAGAATTAACTTAATTGTGACTTTTACCATTTAAAAAATTACATCTAAGCACTATATATATAGCTCTAGCTTTCCTAAGGTTGCATAGTCATATATATCATTACCGGTAGGCCTATATGGTCTATATATATACCGGTATATCACTGGACATAAAGACATAACAGTCTATAAAATGCGCCTTATATAATATCGACGGCGCATTGTCATTATAAGAGACGGCAATTTGCTTTTAAGTTTCTATTTTATCTATTTTTTGTTCAATTTCAAATGTAAATTAGGAAGTATTTTACAAAAATATTGTTTCCGGTGAGTGCTACGTCACGGATATTTGTGCAGTTAGATTCACTTATGGTGCACAGGCGCGTGTTTTGATGTCAGATTTGTTACTTCACAAATTAACGATTAACACAGAATAACAGTCCAAATTTGAAATTTTACAGCATAAATTATTGGTTTGTATGTAATCTATAGTATTGTTGTCACCATTGTCTAACCGACATTAGGTCAGAAAGGTACATTTGTCAGTTTTAGGACAAAGTCAACGAGTTTGTGACTTGTCTGTTTGTCAGGTCATTCATATTTCCACTAGGCACTAATATTAATAAAAGTAAACAAAAAATTCCTCAATGCGGACTGTCTTGTCCGAGTGAATCATTCATAATCATATCTGAAGATCATGAGAGAATATTTATTTAATGATTCAGGAAATTTCAAAATTATTTTCATTTTGAAAGCAACCACCCATTTAAAAATAATGTTCTATATTGTTTGGGAATTTATACACCCCTATCCTGCTTCCTTTATTATCCCCACTTTCGAAGAAAACCGGTGAGAGTCACCTATTCAGCCATACTGGATTGACTGCGTCCGTCCGTCCGTCACACTTTCTCCCTCCGTGTGTCCGTCCGACCTCACAACTCGATCGAACAACTATGAACCGATTTCAATAATTTTTTTTTTGCAATTTCCTTAGGACTATGGGAGGCCAAATTCACATTTATTAATAATTGCGCTGAAGCGCAATCAATTGCGCTGAAGCGCAATTAATTTTTCATATATGGCTAAACCCCCAGTTAATTAATGAATAAATCCAATAGAAAAATAATTGCGCTTCAGCGCAATTCAATTGCGCTTCAGCGAAATTATTTTCCCAACTAAAACAGAAGGTACTGGTATGAATAAATCCAATAGAAAAATAATTGCGCTTCAGCGCAATTATTTTCCCAACTAAAACAGAAGGTACTGGTATTGCGAGTCGCCCCAACTAATACAGAAGCTAATGCTATTGCAAGTCGCCCTGACTGAAACAGAAGATAATTATATTGTGAGTCTATCTGACTAAAACAGATGAGTGGTGCCTGACATTTGAAAATGGCACAGGACTGACATATTATTTCTCTGTATGCTATTGCCCAAACTTTCTAGTAATAGTCTATCATCCGATTTACATGGAAAAAATCTTGTTTGCTGGTACGTCTGTATTATCAGTGCTATCTTCTGTAATTTTTGTGTGAACAGAACTGAAGAAATCTGTCAATTATTTCGAACATTACCGGAATTTCCAAAACCTACATCGTACAACAGAAACCGAAACGAAATGCAGAAGTATGACACTGCCTGTTATTAGTCTCACGATCCACTGAGGAATGGAGAAAAATACTACACCCATGGCTGATAAACACAAGTTTTACGCAACAAAATTCATTTGATAAGATTTTCAGACAATACCACGACATTAACCCTGATCGAAAAATATCTATTACCTTCCGCCATATTCCCGTGCTAGTTTTTAGAACAACTGTTTTTTCCAGATATTATTTTTATCGCTGGGGAAACCCAGCGCCCACACAGAAAAATAATTTTGATTAGTGCCGGTATTCTTGCAAAAAGAAGTCGCCCAATAAAGTCTACCCAAACAACCACATATAGAAACTTCAAATATAACAGACGAGCATCACGACCAGCGTATTCAGATTTGCGTCGGGGAAATAATACTGCAAATATTATGTACAGTGCTTATAGCCAATGCAATTTTCATACCGGACAAAACAGAAGGTACAGCTAGGTATTGCAAGTCACCCCGACTAATACAGAAGGTAGTGCTATTCCGAATTTCCGAGTCTCCACGATATATAGAGAACATAAAGAATAAAACAGAAGGAAATGCTATCGTGAATTGCCCTGATCACTAATACATAAGGCAATGGCAATGCCATCACTGGCATCAGGAGCCGGCCGCCCCGATTCATACAGATGTCACAGATGTTAATGGTATCATGAGTCACCCTGACTAAAACAGAAAGTATATACCGGTATCGCAAGTTACCCCGACTAATACAGAAGGTAATGCTATCGCGAGTCGCCCTGATTAAAACAGAACATAATGCTATTGCAAGTCGCCATGACACTGCCTAATCAATCCTATCGAGAGTAACCCAAACAAATAAAGAAGATAATCCAAAAGTTAATCACCCCAACTAATACAGAAGATAATGCTATCGCGAGTCGGCCCAACTAAAACAGAAGATAATGCTATTACGATTAGCCCCGACTAAAACAGAAGCTAATTCTATTGCGAGTCTTCACGATTAGGCCCCTCAAAAAAGATTACTTGTTTATCATAGGTTTTTTTTTCCAGGGTAGGGGCGGGAGGGACATTTGTTTTTTGTTTTGGGATCCGATAAGGTAAGTTATCGGGAAAAACGTAATATATAACTATACTTTCACAAAACTCATGTTTTATTTCAATCTATTTCGGCACAAATCTAGTTCTCTTCTTTTCAACATGTGCAAGCTGTGCATATTGGTAAGATCTTTCATCCAATGGTTTTAGGTCGTCTTCTGTTCCACAATGTATACATATTATATCATTACCCGCACTATACCAAGACAATTCTATCTTGTCTTGGCAAGATAGATTTCCCTTAATATAGACGGTGGATAGTCAGTATCATCATCGAAGAGATCACTCAGGACCGCGCCGCACGAGTAGGATATGTCCTCCATCAGGGACATACAGAAGGTTACATGCGGTCCTAAGTGATGCTGCCATCATAGCATAAAATGTGTTGACGCATTGAGTTTTTTGTTCGCCGATATTCCCTGTGGGTGGGGTTATAATGAATGTTATGAAGTTCCCCAGACTAGATATAATGTCACCCACGGCTGTTTGGCATTCGACGTCAACATAATCTATGGTGCTATTTGTTTTTGACACTTTGACTTTAACAATTGCATTGTCGTATTGGTCGGGGAGGGGTTGCAAACTGTCCAAGGCACCACCACTGAACATTTCATACACTTGGATGAGACTGGTATGCTCTGGGATTGTTGTCCCGTAAAAGGGCTTAAGAACCTTCGGCCCATCGGTGATTTGTATAATCACAAATCCCATAGTCTATACCGCGTAACAGACAAATACTTTAATTTTATAAAATGCACGGCTTGAAACTATACACAGAAACACGTGTTTCCGGTAGGTGTACGCGTTTCTGGTAGGTGTGATCGATCGGCGTACCGTGTACCGATGTTTATACTTTGCGTAATGTGACTTCCTGGATATAGGTAGTCGTTCTTTGACCGATATTGAGCTCCGCGTAAAGCATATATTGGTGTTCTGGAGATAATATAAAAAACAAAAAATAATACGCACGGGAGGAATTTTAGGGGCGGGCGCCTATGATAAACAAGTAATCTTTTTTGAGGAGCCTTAATAGAGAATGTAATGCGATCACGAGTACCACCGACTAAAACAGAAGGAAATATGCTATTGTGAGTACCCCTGAATAATACAGAAGGCATGCTATCACGAGTCGGCCCGATTCATACAGATTATAATGCTATCATGAATTGCCCCGACTAAAACAGAAGGTACCGGTGTCGCAAGTTACCCCGACTAATACATAAGGTAATGCTAATGAGAGTCACACTGACTAAAACAGAAGGAAATGTTTTGTGAGTCGCCCTGAAGGGAACGCTATTATGTGGTGAGGCAGGGGAAACTTAGTCTCCTTGCCTTTATTCCTTCTGTATGTGACTGAAGACTTCTAAAAAAAATTCTGAGATGTGGTTTTAAACGAATATAAAATGAGTCCATAAATCATTTGATATATTATCCTCTCAGCCCTTAATGTAAAAGGTAGGGGTGCTCTCATGATTGTTTACTGTCTTTAGTTAACTCATAATACTCATGGTAAGAGGCAAGGAAGCAGTCTGAAGCGCAATTGGTTGGTATCGCATATGAATTTATGATAATGGAATAACCCACCTATTCAGGGAGCAAATTACTTTTGAAATTTTGATTTGCAAATAACCTCATAATGACATAATTAGATAGCATTGTTCTGAAATCATATAAAATTCATACCAAATTGCATAGCTATTATCCAAATTTGGGTAGCAAATTGCGATGCGATACCAGTTAATTTTCTCCCTGCACCTATTCAACCCAACTTTAATAATAATAATTGCGCTGAAGCGCAATTGAATTGCTTAGGTAGTATTTAATTGCGATTTTTGAATTGCGCTTCAGCGCAATTGAATTGCGCTGAAGCGCAATTGGTGGATATCCCATATATGAATTGATGATAATGGAATAACCTATCTATTCAGGGGTGTAAGCTTGTAACAATAATTGCGCTTCAGCGCAATTGAATTGCGCTTCAGCGCAATTGATATGAATCAAGCTGGATTGCGCTTCAGCGCAATTACTAATAAATGTGAATTTGGCCTCCCATATAGGTCACTCTCACCGGTTTTCTGTGATAAAGTTACCCAGTTTCCTGAAATTGTGATAAAGTTACTAGTACCCAGGTTGGAGAGAATTGTGATAAAGTTACCCAGGTTAAGCAAATCTCACAATTTGATAGGAAATTGATTTAAAAGTGACTAAGGGAAATACTTTTCAGTTTTGGCAAATAAAATCCCCTATTAAGCACACATTAAGACATAGTAGTACCATAGGTCGTCATTTTGATCGCAAAAATGAATAATTTGTTGCTAAACAATGAATATTCTTAACCTGGGTAACTTTATCACAATCCTCTCCAACCTGGGTAACTTTATCACAATTTCAGGAACCTGGGTAACTTTATCACAGAAAACTGGTGAGAGTGACCTATTCAGCGATGCTAATTGCGGTTCGGTCCGCTCCGCCTTTTTTTTTTAAAGTTACGCCTCATTTTCGACTTATTTTGTGTGTCTGCCCGTCCGTCCGACCTCATAACTGGAACAACTAGGAACTGATTTCAATATTTTTTTGTATGCAATCTCCTTTAATAGGACTGCCTCTCCGCATGATGCTAATTGCGGTTCGGTCTGATGATCACTATTATTTAAATGTATTTGGAATTGAGACATATAGTGAAATTGCCATCACTATCATTAAAGGTACTCAATCCGAACAGAGGGTCCCCATCTCAACAGATTCCAACAACAACAATCCGATCAGAGGGTCCTATATTACTATTTCTTTGGCTTTGGGGGTAAAAAATATTTGATTCGAGTCGAGGAACCCATCAAACAAAGCTCAGAGTTATTAGATATTGATTTTTGAAATTTGTTATTTGCTCGAGATGAGTACTAATAATTGCCGTCAATTTCGTAACCTGCTCGAGATGTGTACACCAAAACACTATTCAAACAGACAAGGATGGATAACTCTAAAATCAAGTGGTAATAATAACGCAATTTTGACTGTCTTCTGGGCCAGAAAGTATTCCCGATATAAATGAAAAATAATAGATTTCTAAATCGATATCTAACAAATCTGAGCTTTGATGGGTGACTTACTCGACTCGGATCAAATATTTTTTACCCCCGAAGCCATTGAAATAGCAATTGAGAGGAGTTTTATCGGATTGAGTACCTTTAATTTCAGCCTAAATCCGCCCCACAGGCCCACACATCACTATTATTACTCATATTAGGCTATCATGATGTAATGTTATGCACCAAGAAAATAGACAGAAGGGAGTTTGGATCAAATTGGATGTACTGTATCCTTCAGCAAAGACCATAGCTTTACATATTAACAGAGATATATAACCAATCAAGGGTACGTACATGTAGTAGTACTCTTGGGCTCCAAATAAACATGCATGCAAGTTTATTATTTTCTTGGGAAATTTCCCCCCTGCACAGTGCTTATTTGGGTCTGCACGTTTATTAATTGTCAGACTATGAAAATTGAAATCAGCACAAACTCAAGATTCCTATATGACTCTGATACCAAAATGATGAGTTTATATCTTTATGCATGTATATGACACACATGTGAACATTTAAATACTGAATAAAACACCACATAACACATACTGTACTATGTTGATTCCTATACTTGACCTACACGAACTGTAAAAATAATATGTTTAACAGTTGATGTTTTGCTCAGAGTTTCCCCTGCACTATTATTTGGGTCTGCACTTTTATTAACATTCAATGAAATTTCCCTCCTGCACTATTATTGGGGCCTGCACTTTTATTTGGAGCCCGAGAGTATACTCACTCATGCTTTATGCTATACCGGCAAGGGGTCCCCTTGACGGCCCCGTTCCCCTCGTCAAGTTTTCCCCACCTGCCATACCCCAGGACATACTGCATGTCTATAAAGGTACTCTTGAGTGCCTAATAAACGTACAGGGTGGAATAATAGTACAGGTTGGAAAATGTCGCATAACTGAATAATAGTACAGGGCGGAATAAACGTACAGACTGGAAATATTAGTACCATACATCCCAACAAATCGCACCATCTGACTGGTTTACTGATGCCATGTGACAGAAATAGTTTCGATGGATAGCCAGGTCTGTGAATCTACAGTGTGCTGATCACTGTCAACAAAGTTCATTTATCTATGAATAACACAATTTAAGATTGGTGAATTATTTCTTTTGGTTAATTTAATAAACGTACAGGACCAAATAATGATTGTACAGGTGGGAATTTTACCTCGGTTTTAATAATCGTACATGTATGTTTATTAGGCACTCAAGAGTATAAAGATGTTTTTGTTGGAATAGTACTAAGGAATTTTAAAAGGTGAATTTATTTTATATCTTGTGAGTGTAATTATACACACTCTAAACGCGTTGTTATTCAGAAAATTGAAAAGGGAAGTGATCAGAACTGACATCGCTAGAAGCTATGCCTTTGAGGCTGGTTAGTTACCTGGTTATGTTATGCGAAAGAGCAGTATTTTAATCGTACTGGTCATGTTTTATACCGCAAATTATACTGTTCACTTTGTAATAGAGCGAGAGAGAAATGTGGGAGTAGCCGCACCGGGCATCAAGGCATCTTACCACTGCCCACAAAGGATACTCATCGGCATGGAAGGATCCAGGGCTCTTTTGATACCTGTTACAGGTTTGGGCGCCCAAACTCTGGTGGCCTAAATGTCCCCAAATTGCAAGTGGATAGTTTTATTAAAGCTGAATTTTCTATATTTTGAAGGAAATCTTCTATTATAATTCAACAACATGCAATGCAAATCATCAATATACAGTTGATATAGAGCCTTTATTTGCTTAATCAAGTGTCCAGTGAGAAATATTTTAACTCTTTCATGACTGGGGCTTCTTGAAATTTTGCAAAAATCCTGTGCCAATGCATTCTCTTATATAAATGAGAGTCTCCCACCTAAGGAGCCTCGCATATATAAGATAATACATTGGCCTTTATCTTGACCTTGTAAGCCAGTGCATTTTCTTATGCGGGATTTTTAATGCTGCACCTAAGGGAGTGGGCGACCCCCCTCCCGTACCTACCCCCCATCTCGGGACAACGGCCCTCGGGATATGCCTTCGGCATATCATGGTCCCAAAACAGGTGTCCCCAAAAAATGCCTGGATCCATCCCTGCTCATCGGCCAGATATGTAATCAGCCTTCTATATTTACACTGCAACTGCTAAAATATATTCCGATTACATTATGCATCCGAAGTATCTGCTGGGTCTTCCACAGTCAGTCTTTTAACATTAACGAGCACGTTTAACTCTGGATCCAAATTACTGGTGTTCTGTACTTCGTAAATTAATTTATATCTAATAAATTTACTAGTTTTAAAGTTACAGGTACATGTATAAGCAGGGTTTCCGCCAGGCCGGCTGCGGGTCTGTCCCACGGACCCATTCCCCCCGTCGGTTGTTGCATGAAATCCCGCTCACACACAAATAAATGACGCTATTAAAAACTTTTTCAATCTTGTCTGTGTCGACAGGCTATATATCTACACTTATTTTTATTAATATTGACAAAATGAAATCGACACAGTCCATCTCCCGAAAAAACAATAAGAAAGAGCTTGTCAAATAGCGACATTATTGAGAACACCATTCATTTGAGCCATCTTACATGCATGGAGGATAAACACGAACACATACCCCCCCCCCCCCCCCCCAATATGGAGATAATTTTCAAGGTACGGTCAATAATAGTTTAGTTGTCCCGCCTGGGTCCCCAAGCACCATAATCAACGACGCACATGTTCACATTTCCTGCCAAAAACTCAATTATATTTTATAACACGTTGGCTAAAACTCTGTTCTATAGCTGCGGTCATCAGTTGTTGGACTAATACCTACTATTGAACAAGCTACGCGTTCCGGGTAAAAAATTTCTCTACCATTCGTATTTCACCACTATAAATATCTCCTGCAGTATGATGTCACTACGCACAAACAGTTTTATGATTGACAGAATATATAATCCTGTCAGTTTCATTTTCACGGACGCTACTTGAAATTCTAAGAAATACGTTATTCAATTCTCCTTGCTGGGTATTATTGGTCAATGCGTAGATGCTTTTTAGTGTTTAGATTCATTGTACATGTACCTGTTGGAATCTTATTGTATGTTATAAATTTGTAAACACTGTATTAAACTCGTATTGATCCAATTTATCAGGAAGAAATATTTGTATGTGGATTGTACATGTGTATGCCTTGCACATCAGTGTTCAAATTTATGGCTACTATATATAGCCAAACAATTTATCCTATACATGTTGAAATGCTGATGCTGTCTAGGAAAAAATGTTACGATTAACAAACTGATTGACATGTCATTTTACAAACAATGAACACCTTATTCTGTAGGCATGCCTGTTGCTTGGATATATGATGCATATCGAGAAAAAAAATTTGTCAGGAAATTTGCCTTTGGCTTGTAAAACACGTGACAGAATTAACAGTATTTTTTACTTAGAAATTAAAATACTGCACAATGTTTCACATTATTACATATTCAAAGGTAGAAATGTTCCTGGATAGCAGCCATCTTATTTTGACCTAAATTACGGCCATTAAGTCTGAGTTATGGTTATTCAGTTCGTCCATTTTCAGTGATTCTTGGTCAAACAGATGCCCTCTTAAAGGGGTACTGTACGCCATTTTCAATAAATTCCCGGTGATAACAACGATCTATTATCGATACTATATAGAAATATAAGTAATTTGAGTCGAAGATGTATTCTGTAAACGCTCAGGTTAATAGGCTATCTTAAAATTTAATAATTTAAAAGTTAATAATTTAATATAAATTGATTTTATGGCTCCAGCCATAAAATGGCGTCTCTTAAAATTCGAATTTCCGTGTACAAAACGTAATCAAATTATAATTGAGGGATACCGGATTAGGAAAACAATTGCACACACGATCGTTTGAAACATTATGCTTATACGGGGAGAAAACCCAAGCCATTCATTGACTAGTGACGGTACACTAACTTAAATGAGTATATGGGACTACTAACCATATAATATAATGTTTATTTGATTCATTTGGTTGAAAACTTTACAAAAATTACTCGACAACGACAATTTGTATTTTTGCATTCCGGTAAATTTGCCATCCGTAACAATACTTCGTACTCAACAAACTTTCAAAAAATGGAAAAGTTGTTACATTATTCTCCGACTCGGGGATTATAGAAACCAACAACAACATCTTGGGTACAGTACCCCTTTAAGGGGAAAAACACTCCACCAGAGACATATGTGATTCGCAACCCTTGTTCTAATATTATTGGCTGTAATGTATCAATAAAACAAATTTTGATAATTTATAGGCAAGTTTAGGGTTAGGGTTATTACTCATATTAGGCTATCACGATTATTAGGCACCTGAGAGTAATTGATAACATGAATTTTAACCACACACACCTCTGATTCCATTTTGACCGTATTTAAAGTCTAATCTAAATGATATGTTGCTGGCTCATTTGATTTTATTTATTTTCTAGCACCATCTACATGTAATGTTATGCACCAAGAACATAGACAGAAGGGAGTTTGGATCAAATTGGATGTACTGTATCCTTCAGCAAAGACCTTAGATTTACATATTAACAGAGATATATAACCAATCAAGGGTATGTATACTCACAGGTCCTCTGCGCAAAATTAGTCATAACACTAAAAGTTCATTTATATAAGACATGGTTCTTATAGCTGGTTAACAGTACTGTTTTACCATCAATTGTTTTTGATATTCTATGGAAATGCTTATAAATTGTGAACATCCCTCCAAATAAAAAATACTCGCGAATTAGTAATTGAGTACCTCGTGCCAGGGATCATCGAAAAGATCAGTGATCTTCTTCTTCGCCATTAAAGAATACTCCATTTTCATGCTTGATTTTATAACTGATGGAAGAATTCATTCAGCCATAAAAGGGTTTAATGGTAGCTATTACAGATGTCATGTCTTTTTGTCCCCCAAATTTTTTTTCTTTTTCGGGGGACTATTAAAATAGCCGGTGTCCGTCCGTGGTTTGGAAATGGTTTCCGGATGATAACTTTAGTTTCGGTTAATAGATCAAAAGCAAATTTCTTAGGTGAGTTTATAAGACCAAAATACAGGTCAACTTGGAATATGTGTATGCTCCGCCCATTTTTGCGACAGTTATGGCCCTTTTTCGACTTAGAATCTTGTAATTTTCTGGTTTCCGTATGATAACTTCAGTTTGTGTGATCATATCTGAACCAAATTTTGTATGTGAGTTTATCAGCCCTATATACAGGTCAAGTTCGTATATGGGTTTGCTCAGCTCATTTTTATGAGAGTTATGGCCCTTTTTCGACTTAGAATCCTGTCAATTTCTTTCGAATGACAACTTTAGTTTGTGTGATCATATCTGAATCAAATTTAGTATGATAGTTTATCCACGATTTCAGGGGACACTGGTTGGATTGTTCTGAAATTTAGTATCGGATTTAGGGTCCTTGTTATTTTTTTCCAGAAAAGCTGATGCACCCAATGAAGCCACTTTTTCGGGGGACACATACTGTGACTGGACGGCCTTTTATTATACCCCCCGTACGAAGTAGGGGGGGGGGGGTATACTGGAGTCAGCTTGTCCGTCCGTCCGTCCGTCGTCCGTCCGTCGTCCGTCCGTGGACACAAATTTGTCCGGCGTTTTTCTCAGTCGTTTTTTGATCAATTTCCTTTGAAACTTGGCACAGACATCAAACACCATGGGAACCTGTGCACCTGCGATTATGACGTCTGTCGGACTTTTTTTGGTGGAGTTATCCCCCTTTTTCGACTTAGAAAATTTTCGCAACATGTATACTTTTGTCCGAGCTTTTATTCCTACATTTTTAGGTCAATTTTTTTTAAACGTGGCACAGATATTTAGTACCATGGGAACTTGTGCACCTGCGATTATGACGTCTGTCCGACATTTTTTGGTGGAGTTATCCCCCTTTTTCGACTTAGAAATTGTTTTGCAACATGCATAATTTTGTCCGAGCTTTTATTCCTACATTTTTCGGTCAATGTTTTTTAATCTTGGCACTGATATTTAGTACCATGGAAACCTATGCACCTGCGATTATGACGTCTGTCCGACATTTTTTGGTGGAGTTTTTCCCCTTTTTCAACTTAGAAATATTTTCGCAACATGCATAATTTTGTCCAAGCTTTATTCCTACATTTTTCGGTCAATAGGTTTAAGATTATGGTTATTGTTGTACACCTGCAATGGGAACTGTTATTTTATTATTTTAACTAAATGTTTACTGACATGTGAAACATCTTAGTATTTTAAACACAGGGGGGTATCCGTAGTCCCATTGGGACAGTCACACCTCTAGTTTTAATTCATTTTTAATTCAATACAGTTTTGCATTCCAGATAAATTTCGGTAATTAACAAGTTCTAGCTTACAATATACCTGGCTTTTCAAGTAACCCTAGTTATAGTACCCCAACCTATAAGAATTTTTAAGAAAATTATTAAATGGCACAAGCAACCATGCAATTGAATGGATGATGGAAATTATCATTAGTGTGGTCGTGGTACGCAAAAAAAGGGGTCAACCCAGAAGAAATTGGTATACAAGCGATCTCGGTGTCATTCAACGCGGGAGAATCTCTGCTACAACATATCCAAAATCCGCTAAAATCCGCTTCGGGCAAAATCCAGGATCCAAGATGGCGTCCAACATGGCCGCCTTTAGTCAAAAGAGATTCTGACTGAGATTAATTCGACATAATGAGAACAAATGTTGCCATATTAATACAAATGTATACATTTTTGCGAAGGTAAAGTATTATGCCACATATCTATAGAAAAATGGAACCCCTCGCCCCAGATGGCTGCCAAAATGGTGGCCTAAACTCGAAAATTTGAAATTTTTGCCTAATATCTTAAAGATCAATTCCTGCAGTGTTGTTTGATAATGGTTCAGACTGGCGACATTGATTAGTCATATTCATGTTAATTCATCATCGGAGCAATGAAAGATACCATAAGTGGGGTCCCAGTCTCATATACACCCTCAAAAATTTGATTTTACAGAACGCGGTATAAAATTCCACAAAAATCGCCATTGGGATTCCAGTCGTATATCAACAAGAAATGGACAGAACTGTACAATGTAAGTTGGGCATACCATTATCTATAATCACTCCAATTCAATGAAACCCAAATTGGCGCTTTGTCTTAAAATGGCTGCCAAAATGGCGGTCAAAATATGGAAAATGGCAGATATTTAGAATGGTCGTCAGAGGGTTAGACCCAGAAGAAATTGGTAAAGAAACGGTTTTGTTGTCATTCGACGCGGGAGAATCTCGTGTATAACATATCCAAAATCCGCTAAAATCCGCTTTGGGGAAAATACAGAATTCAAGATGGCGTCCAACATGGTCGCCAATAATAATGAAAATGGCAAATATGTAGTTATTCACGAAAACCCATTCGACAAAACGCCAATTCGGCACCAATACACATCATTGATTGAAATCAATGTTTTTTGTGGGTATGAGTAGCCAATCACGATTCAAAATGCTAAGATGGCTACCAAAATGGCCACCGAAAATTGTCGAAATTTAAGTTCTGCTCAGAGGAAAGACGAAACAACACTTCGGTTGTGAGCTAACGATGACAGACCTATTAAACATGTTGCCAATAATCTACTACCACAATCAGTTCAGCCCGAAATGTTCCAACTAAGCAGTATCTACTGCAGGATCCAACACGATGTCCACTTATTACGAGGGACTATCTGGAAATTAATTAAAAAGAAATTAAATTGCTACGAATATGGATTATTTGAAAACACAGTGTCAACATTTCTACTTATAACGACTATGCGGAACATCAAATATATGGGCATCGGTGGTAGTCCGGAAGCATCAGGCTATAATAGGTTTTCCAGTGCTGGCGAAAGTGAAAAGGACAGGAGGGAAAAGCGAATAATCTGGGGTTTATTTAATTGGTGGGCAAGTTGGTTATCGGAGCTGGGGAGTTTCAAAGTAAAATTATTTTCTTCAATATCAAGAGGAAAAATGAAAATTCGCACGTACATTGTATACCCTTCACACTTTATGTGACAATTCCGTGTCATGCGATTGTGGGTATATACATGTGGATAGAAACATTCTAGTACATATATAGACGCACCTATATCTTCTACACATTTAGTGAATTTCATCAATGATATGTAGACACAATGTGCGTCACGGCTGGATCTGACCAGTAGGCGTAAAGGTATCAACCATTTAGCTTGATTAACTGGCATTTCAAGGTTGTCATTGGATAGAAATGCCACATGAACATGGTGATTAACAACATGTTTGTCTAAGAAATGTGAACAATGAACATGTTATTTTCCGGATGTTAGACAACCAAACTGCCACATAAGGCGTTCATCCATGCTCATCAGAGCACGAAATATGTGCAAATTAATGACACGAAAACTATTTCATGCGGACTACGTACTCTAGACCTACATCCAACGTCATTTCCTATTAACTTTTATTGTTTGTACGGACGGTTTCGAGGTTTGAAAATCCCGCTTGTCCAAGAAAACCTCCACATACTTACGGAGTCGATGTGTAAACAATGTATGGGGATAGTTTCTTCATACATATATGTATTTGGCACACGTATTTTCTAGAACATAAGAGATCACCATTTACCGGAGAGTTGATATCTGGGAAGAGATCAGAGTAAAACTACTTTTCTTACATGTCGAATGGGGAATCCATGGGCTACATTTAGTTCCAGCTTGAAACTTGAAAATGATGGCCGAGCCCGAATAGTTAATATTTCGTCGCATCAGTGCTATAATGTAACCCACATTTTCAACTTTCCGAGAAAATGAAGGTTGAAGTTTTTAGACAACATTTCTCCTAATGTTGACAAAGCATGACGTATTGTTGTATTTATCCCAATGAAAACTGACATTAGCTGTTCATTGAACCACATATTGTTTTCTGTTTATTCCCTCGTTTTCTTTTAAAAAGCAATAGCTTGTTTGGAGATATGACATGCCAGCGACGATTCGTTTCCGTGCTATAATGAAGTTGTGCTAATAAATGCAGATTAAGCTAAATATGGTGGTAATCGCATGTGTCTATGAACTAAAAAGTGCCTATTCTACACTATGAAAATTCACCCATGTGCATCATCATACAGAAATGTGTGGAACAATCACAAAATTTAAATCACCAAATGATCACGTGACTAACATGGAGATACTGCCATATAGCACACATTTTAGAATTCACAAACACAAAACAGAAGTCACGTGGACAACCTGAAGCGTCCGATTGGCTGCTGTTGGACATACGACCTCATAGCACGAATAATTGTAAAGATCGCTGGAGATACGACATTTGCTTCACTGGTTTGTGCGAATATTTGTCATCCAATGCAAGGACAGTTTGGCCCATCGGATTGGATTTTTTCTCACGATTCGAATGGTATCAAATACTCATTTCCCGCCAAAATCGATATACGACATTATAGCACGGATGAGTCGAGATTTTGTCAACCCGCGGGAAGCCACCAAAAGATTGAAAATAAATAGTTTTGATGTATATGAGCCACATACATGTATATGAGCCAACTATCAACTGCATCCATCACTCACAACTTCCATTATGTGATAAGCTGGGCAGAGTCTACCATTTTCGTTTTGGAACCATATTAGATAAAATTTATTGTTTCTTTTTGTCTATTTGGTCTATTTGATCAATTATTTTGTAGACAAGATCTGTTCATCCCTAAATATCAAATGTGACCAGAACCCCAAAGTCGATTTTGGTTAAATTTCATACCACATTCGTTATAACTTATTAGTGAAGGACCAGAGTAAACTATGATCTAATCTATTAGAAATGTCATTGCTGTAATGATCAATTGACACGATCATTGAAAGAATATACCCATTGTTTCCCAGTTCAGAGAGCAACAAGTGATAAACAGAAGTGATAGAAAATAGTATTTTTCACATCGGGTGGCCATTTTGGCAGCCATTTTTGGTACTGATTTTTAAGTTTTTACATAGAGCTAGCATAATGGCATCATAAAGAGGTAAACATTCTTATTTATTTAGTCAATTTTATTCACCAACCACTACTTATAATGGATTGAATGACACTGTGATCAATATCCGCCATTTTCCATATTTTGACCGCCATTTTGGCAGCCATTTTGAGACAAAGCGCCAATTTGGGTTTCATTGAATTGGAGTATTTATAGATATTGGTATGCCCAACTTACATTGTACAGTTCTGTCCATTTCTTGTTGATATATGACTGTAATCACAATGGAGAGTTTTGTGGAATTTTATACCGCGTTCTGTAAAATCGAATTTTTGAGGGTGTAGATGAGTCTGGGACCCCATTTATGGTATCTTTCATTGCTCCAATGATGAATTAACATGAATATGACTAATCAATGTCGCCAGTCTGAACCATTATCAAACAACAGGAATTGATCTTTAAGATATTAGGCAAAAACTTCAAATGTTCTAGTTTAGGCCGCCATTTTGGCGGCCATCTGGGACGATGGGTTCTATTTTTGCCATAAACAGGTGGCACAACATTTTACCTTTGCAAAAATGTATACATTTGTATACATATGACAACATTTGTTCTCACTGTTATCGAATTAATCTCAGTCAGAGTATCTTTTGACTAACGGCAGCCATGTTGGACGCCATGTTGGATCCTGAATTTTGCCCAAAGCGGATTTTAGCGGATTTTGGATATGTTATACACGAGATTCTCCCGCGTCGAATGACACCAAAACCGCTTCTATACCAATTTCTTCCGGGTCGAACCCTCTGACAACCACACTACATGCAATGCCTCCAAATTTATCTATAGACCTGCGACATCACTTTGATAATATTGATCTTTGAACAGGTTGGGAAGTTGAAGGACATATCATCATGGATTTCTTCAATTAAAAAGAATATATGGTACTGAGCCGAGCTTTGTGATGGAAATTGAAGAACCTGAAAGTGAGTATCAGAGAAGTCACCTGCTTGTTGAATTTTCAATTGTTAGCTCCAGATTCAGAATGTTGGAAAATCTGCACAGAAATTTTATCCATAGCATATTCTCAGGTGGTACATGTGCATATAACAGTGTCTGATATGTAGTTGGAAATGATTGCAATGGATATTAAAAAAAGATATATAGAAGTGTCCACTAATTTGCATTGGAATTTCCCCACTTTTTTCCAATATTGGACATTCTGAAATCAGTCTTCTCGTTACCATTGCCAGTAGTATACTTTAACATTAAAACAGTATATTGACATACATCCAATATGGTAGAGCTTTTTTCCTCGTTGCATTAGGATAGCCATGTCCAAGCGACATTATGGAAATAAACCTATAACTACATTGATCATCATTTAGCCAATTCTATTCCAATAAGTGCAGTTAATTAATTATGGGTATTAATCACTTCCTTTTTATAGCCCTTTTGAAAAAAAGCTTGCATTAATCAGTCTGTCCATCTGTCTGTTCGTCCATCTATATAAATGATGTGTTGTGGGACTTTTTTCTGGTTCATGACACTTTTTGAAAGACCCTCAATTTGAATGTTTATTGTCTCATTATTAAGTCTCACAAACATGTTAAAATTTTATATGGACATTTTTGGACACTCCTGGACAGATACCTTATTTCGTGAGCCTTCAAAAAGTCCCATAAACTATTAAAAGTCCCAGAACTTGCTAAAAATTTATCCATAAGTTGTCAGGAGTTATGGTCCTTTTTTGTGCCATTTTTGTTTGTTTTTGGTTTCAGTGATAATATTAGTTTTGGATCTTCAGTCGCCTAGTACTTGGTATTTTGTGGTTTAGTCCCAGAAGAGGTTGTTGAAAATTGGTAATGTTGGAAAGGATTTGTTGATTAGTCGACGTCAATGAATTGTTAACCAAACGTGGACTGCAGAATCTCATGTCGAAGTTGGGAAATGGGTGATTTAAGACTTTTGTGTTACTCACTTGACAGAAATTGAGGAACTTTTTCTCAACTTTTGTCTGAATTTATATTGAGACATGTCGAGGTTTCAGTAATATTGATAAATATTACACATTAGGGAATTTCTTTCCCTTTCATGATTATATTTAATATTTATATATATATATATATATATATATATTTTTTCACTGCAACAGGGTTTTGCTTACCCTCTTGTGTTGCCTGAGTTGTTCTTAGGGAATTTTTCCCTGTGACCAAAGAAATTTTCGTTGCCATATTGATAATGGGGTTCCGATCGAATGTGCACACCGATGTATTTTTTGAAGGGAGGGGGAGGAAGTATGGTGACTTTATCAACCAACAGGGGGAATCTGGAATTTCATCCCCACCCAGTGAAGATATATATTCATCTTTTCATGAGAATAGAGTCCCAAGTAAAACTTATGAAATTGGAAAGGGAGAATGGGACCACCTCCCTCAGAATTTGTGGTTTGATGGTAGCAATTGGCCATCGTTTCGCTTCAGATTTATAAATTTTGTGATTTACAAGCGGCTGTCAAACAATGATGAAATTGTAGATATTCTCGGAAACTGTTTGGAGTGGGAAACCAAAAAATGTTACTGCGAGCTTATCAGATATTTTCCCTCAATTGATTTCTCGGATTTATTGAATGAATTGGAAGATTACATTGGGTCAAGATATTATGCACATGGGAAGTTCCCTTTGGATGAATGGGACAATGATTTTTATCAATCGCAGTATGACACGAAGTCCATGTGCAGTGACCCGGTTAACAATGATTGGGTGTATAGTGAGTTGTCGGATCAGTCATATCAATTTGACACACTTAATGACGACACCATATGTGTCGACCAGAAGTCAGACTTGAAAATGGGAGACAAACAGCTTTTTGGGACAGGTGGGCCTCATAGTTCCAGGGATGGTGAGGTTTTGGCCCCCTTTTCTCATGAATTCAGGCAGCTTTCAGTCCATGACACAAATATATCTCGTTATGGCCCAAATCTCATTTTGGATGTTTCATTGAGAGTTATTCACAGTGACCATGGTCAAACATCGGTCTATGGGAATCATCCCGTACTTAATGAAAAACTTAATGAATTGAAACTAGAACCCGAAGTTATAAAATGGGATTCTTCCTCAAAGGTAAATCAGGGACTCTGTGAACAGTCCCTTAAACCAGTACACTATAGGTATCCCAGTGAAATAAATTCTTATCTAAAACATGGGGCCAGTGGCTGTTCGGGGATAATGGAAAGTTCACCTCCAAGTGAGGATTTGGGTTCTGTCATATGTAAACGCCGACAAGCATTTACTAGGGTGAAGGGTCACCCTGTTACCCTGAATTGCAAGGAAGTTAGCAGATTTACTGACCCAATTTCAAATGTAACATCACAAATGGGGTCTGACATGCATGAAAACTTCAATTATAATGATTGCAGGCAACCTGCGTCCATTGAAAATAGGCCGGGGAGGGATGAATATGGTGAAGTAAATAAAACTGCTCAGATATCTTCCCGCTACAGTTCAAAATTCATGGAGGTTAAAGGGAACACACTTGTGAACATTATTGGACCCCGTGAATCAAATGAGGGTAACCAAAATGTCCCCGATTCATTGCAGTATTCATATAAACATTCTAGGGGTAGATCCCCTTCAATTACCCGTCTCAGAGATGGGTTTTGCAGAAATAAGTTATATAATGATAATGAACCTTCTCCCTGCACTGTTGGGAATAGAACATCAGTTAAGATAAAAACAGACCGACCTCAAAACTTAACTGGAACTGGTGGGGCTCTGACAAATTTGCAATTGGGTAACGTTGTTGAAGAAACAGATTTAAACTTAAACGGGTTGGAGCAGGTGAACTAGGGCCTCCTCCAACCCCAGCCATATATCATAGCCTAGTTAAGACCTTCTCAAAGGGCAAGCATAGCTCAGTGGGATCGGTCAGTAAAGAAATTACAGACCAAAATACTGTGTTGAGAGATGCAAAGAGGGAAAATTTGAAATTCCCTGAAGCATATCAATACAATAAGTTATATGACCATCTCGCACCCATGGTAGTTGGGTTGGGGGTTGTTGGCCAACAAGCAACAAT
Source organism: Siphonodentalium dalli (assembly GCA_032622095.1). Classification (NCBI taxonomy): domain Eukaryota; kingdom Metazoa; phylum Mollusca; class Scaphopoda; order Gadilida; family Siphonodentaliidae; genus Siphonodentalium; species Siphonodentalium dalli. The sequence goes on from CP136066.1 coordinate 145,940,444, forward strand.
GAACAGGACATGCCAGGGTTCTTCTGATTGTCACCTTGGGTTATCTGATTGGGATGGGGGAGATACAGGGTTTAATCACAGACCCTACCCCGTGTTAGGGCCACAGTTGTGTGGGTCCATGAGTTGCCCTAAACAAATTAAATTAACTTCATGGAGGCCCTCAAATGGTAATTATGTTAATCTTTTGAGAGATTTACCTCATACAGGTTCCAATATGAATGGAGAAGCCCTGGGTGAAACCAAACATGAAGTCATGTCTAGAGGGTTGATGAACCCTCAAGTTGGAGGGTTGGAGAGGCCTCGGACTCAAATTGATATCTCAGTCTGTCAGAACAGATTGAATTGGGACCCACAAAGGGAAAACATTGATGCAACCACCGATATCCCAGAAGATACAAATGAAGCACGTTTTGGCTTCTCAGATGGGGATGCAGGGTGGTTACCACAAATTCCCTTGGGCCATAGACAACCTAAGTCTGGGGGAGGGGTACACAGTAGTCTGCTCTATTTGTTGGTGCAGCCTAACAGTCAGCATTCCAGGTACCTGTCCCATTTCGGGCTTTCAGATTGGCAAGCCAATTATTTATCCCCCAGGATTTCACAATCATTACCTGATATCAATGTAGGGCAGCCCTGTGTACATACATGCAAGTTGTACTCATCAAACGTAGGGCAGCGCCCTGGTAATGGAGGATCCCTACACACCATAGTCACCCGGTTTCACATGGGTGTAATGCAATTATTCTTGGACCGTACAATTGGAATTACGGGTAGACCCTATTCCACAAATTTATCTGTTAAAAGCAGGAAATGTTCAGCGGGCTTGCATTTAACATATCATTATTGTTTCGGTAATTTCCATAGGGTTAGAAATTGGGATAGGGTGTCGACACCCTGGTATTGGTTTTCTCACATACATGTACACGTACTCTGTATTTTATTGACAATAAAGTGATTGGTTTATTGCCCATGTCTGTGGAATGCCTAGTGTACAGGTACCAGTCTGTCTGACAACTACTTCGGTGGAATAAAAACGGGAAAAATAACTTGACTGGTCATATTGATCTGAAAATTATTAGTATGTATAAGTTTGTATTTTCTCTGATGCAAACAGTGGACATATGTGGAACCAGGATAAATATTGGAAGTCATATAATAACAATAGTCAATATTGGGCATTCTGACAATTGGCCCAGTGGAACTTGAATTTGATGAAATAGTAAACTAACCTGCTGATAAATATATGTATGTTTATTTGTTTTATATTCATGATACATGGATAATTCACTGGCGTGGAGCAAATTAAATATCGACTGAACTAATATTATACCCATAATACCCCACATAATTAATTGGAATATATATCAGTGGAAGGTTCTGAAATCAGATTTCAGCTTCAGGGTGTCATGTGGGTACACCCTTCTCTAACATGTTATTGTTTATTGGATATACAAGATCAATCTATCACATATATATAACACAATAGCTTGTTCAGTTCAAAAATGGATTTAGTTTAGAATACTTTAAACTGGTTGGATATATAATTTGGAATAGGAAGAATCCCTTTAATTTGGTGGGGAAGGAGATTATATATAAATTTAAATTGGTCACTATATAGTATACCAGTATTATATATAGGCCAACACAATTATAGGGTTTTACAACCCTTCCCACAACAAAGTTAAAACAGTTAACTTTGCATGCAGGATAAGATTCCCGTGTGGTCTGTAAAGGGGCAAGAGAGGGAGCAGAGTCCCTTTGAGGATGTATATAATATAATATATGTAAATGTACCTATGCAAGTTGAGATTTCTTGTTGGAGCTGTGAGGGAACGTTCATTCCCCTCTGCTCTGGTACATACAATCAAGAAGAGGTCCCTTGGTTGGTGTAATTATTCTTGTAAAGTTTTGTTGAGGGTGTTTGGTGCAGTATCCCACCCCTTAAAGTTTGATATTGTATTTCTTGAAATATATTTCTCGGAGAGCTGTTGATGTTCTGTGGCCAATCATAATTGTCAGGTGTGGTCTCTGAATAGGGTCACTGCTGTGTGGTATCAGTTACATTCTCTGGTGGTAGACTAGAATAGGAAATCGTGGGGTCTTGACCCTGGTGCAGTGTGGTGAGTGAGTGGTCGGTAATGACTAGTAATTTAGTTCTGGGATCCATGTATAGTCAAGCTCAGTGGCAGAAGTCAGGTGTTTGATGTGGCATAGGCTGGGTTGGAATAACGTGCAGTGTGACAGTCAATGGATAGCCTTTGGTGGAATGTGATGTAAACAGTTTGTCCAAAACTTAGGGTGCCATGTGGGTACACCCTTCTTAAACAATTTCTGTTCAATTGTGTACAGTGGCAAACAGGCTATCACATTTATATCAATTAAGATGGATGTAGTCAATAGCATCTCATCACCAGTTAATCTGGTGGGAGATGTTTCAGAAAATGAGACATTTTAATTTTGGTGGGGGAAGGAAAGGATTGTGGGTGTCAGTTTGTGATGCCGGTGGTCTGGGGCCGCGTGGTGTTGGGGAAGTGTATGGGTCACGGTGCGGGCTTTGGATTGATTTGGGGGGTTTAACAGAAGTACCCTTGAAACAGGGTAGGATGCCCACATTATATACTGTACGTTCAAGTGAATACCAGAGTGACCTTCTAGTCCCTCCACATATAGGTTAATTGCACCAATTAAGCAAGCTGGAAGGGATTGTTTCCCTCTGCTCGAGGAGTATGTTAACCGCTAGGAAGAGGTTCCTTGCTTAATGTTGTAAGTAATGTACAGCTGGGTGTTTAGGGCTGTATAGTTAAATACCCGGCCCTTTTTATTATTTGGAAGATTGATCACTTGGTTGCTCATATGCTGACATGCCGATCTGAAATAGTTTATACATGCATGTCCTTAATATTACCAAATCATGCACTCATAATTCCGTTCTCACTCAGGCAACACACATGAAAATTCAGGCGATATCATTTTTGAGAATATTAACATGGATGTACCTTTTATTGAAATTTTGGAAAATTGGTTCTGATGAGTTGACAGTTCGGGGATGGGGGGCCTTTATAAAACAGGGAGGAATGTGGTATAATTTGGGTTATAAATACACAGGTATTGACTCCCTTATACGGCTAGATAAGTCCCACCTTAAGAATGTTCTGGGTACATATTTGGACTGTTAGATCTGGTTATGCATGGCCAATTTGGGTCGGTCAGTGATTACTGAAGAGATCATGACTGACCCATGAGGTGTGATTGATTGGGTATTCACCCTAAAAGCATGCAGTTCTGAGCTGATATCTGTACCCAGGCCAGGGGGGCAAATGAGTTGAGACCTAGACCTGATGAAGTGAAGTAGCTTGAAATGTTGGCTGCCGACCCGCAGAGAAGAGGCCGGCCTCAGTCGGGGTCACTGATATTGGGATGTGCGACAGAGATGCATTCTAAGGTGAGTAGCACAACTTAGATCACCCTTTCTATGGAGTCACTGGAGAGATACCCAAATTCTCCATACTGAGTAGGGTTGCCACAATTATGTCTGAGTTTTCATAATCAACTAATCAACCATTGTAATCGACGGTTAGTCGATTAATCGTTCATATATGTGCTCTATATTACAATACACCAACGTAAATAAGTGATAAATGTGAAATTACAATGACTACTTTACATCCAGTTATAAACTGTCAGTCAGCAGGCTTGTCATTCTGAGGCCCCCGTCCGTCATCGGCTACCTAAACTTAAATTTGCGCATGCAGCCAGTAAACGCCCTACCCATCGTTATTCCCGCCGATGAGAATTTGTTCTAATATCTGTCCAGTCAATCAATGTTCCATGTGAACATGCATTGGGCATGTTAAATTGTCGCATACTTATTGAAAACAGACTACAGTTAGTTTTGCAGAGAATCCCATAGTGTATCGATTCATTATTACGTCACCTAACATAATTATATAGAGCACATTTTTATTTCACAGTCTTCGGTGTGTGCTTGTGCTGCTTGTTAATTACAACCTAATAGCTTATATTGGTTACCACATTTGAGAATGTAATGTATGTAGTACAAATAAGTGATGACACAAACTTGTTACTAATTAACTGTCTAGTATATTGTTCCATTTGACATTCCTCAGGAACATCGGAGGAAGATTGTGCATCAAATACCAATGGGGACGACATTGAGGTCCTCACAGATGGCAATCATGAGATACGTACCAGTCCTAGAGAATGACCGAGATAAGCCTTGGCTGCAACCAAGTTCTCCCCAGTCTCAAGCTATCCGTGATGTCATATTTAAAAAGAATGTCATGGACAATCTGCCATATATAAGGAATTTCAGGTTAGTGTCAAGAATGTAAAAAGTAAACTCAAGTAATTTACTTTTTATTGAAACTATTAAATAAACTCTATTACAGGCCTGTTTTATACGTCGAACCAGCCTGATTAGTGTGATTAGTGTGATTAGTGTGAAAATGACAAAGTCCAAGATAGCACGACATATAAAACCAACTGGCTCATCAGAATTTCTCAGGCATGACCCGATGTGCTACCCGCCTAGTGCCGACGTGCTACACATCTGTGGCTCAACACTGTTTTATCAGGGTTTCCGTTAGTACGGCTCAGCGTCCGTAGGACGGCCTCATTCCCTTCTCAGATTATCTGTTTGGTTCATACATATACCAAATGTCAGTCGCAATAAGTCATAAACAAATTTGGTTGCAACAGGAGTTTGGAGGTTAAACAAAATACTGGTGAAATGCGGATCAAATAGCGACGTTAGATACAGCGTAATACATGTCGCGGTCTTTTTTTTTTAATACTAGCGAGCATGTGCAATTGGTTTCATTTCATAATTAAAGAGAGAAATTGTGCTTTTTAAATAAAAAGCATACCATACAATAAACCTGTTATCGCTGCAGTGAATTGATCTGGACTTCGCATCACGTCTCGTTGAAGAGGTCAGATCGCTGGATCAAACTCGACGCCTGCGGTGGCTCGTTTGATCCAGCGATCTGACCTCTTCAACTCGACGTGATACTTCGCCCCAGATCAATTCACTGCAGCGATAACATGTATTGATTCGATCAAATTGTTAATGTTCCTGTACTGTATTTGATTGAAATACTGAAGTCTGAATCATAACAAACCTGACCTGAAACCATGAAAGCTAGATAAAGCCAAACATACTTTACAGTATGATTCCAACTGTTAAACTTAAATCTTTTTGTAAACTAAAATTTCTTATGTCAATATATATATAAATGTTTTGCATCTTGTTATGATATGAATTAGGACCTAAATTGAAAAAATTAAATAAAATTTTGTTTTGTTTTTTTTTGTTTTTGGTCCAATTTTTTTGTTTTGCAATGGCAATTAAAAGTTTAGGGTCGGGGATTCAAAATAGGGTCGGTCGGGTCAGCGGAAACAATTTTTTTTTTTTAGGCCTAAACAAGGGTGACGGGTCGCGCTAAGATGATTCAGGGAACATCACTCCCCATTTAGGACAACTTTGTTGTCATTACATCATCTCTGTTGCATCCTAGCGCGACCCGTGTCTGGCACGCCGTATAAACTTGCATCGGGCCACAGACGTGCTAACTCTTGTCAGTTGTGTAATATGCATTGAATTCAATATATGCGATGGAGACATGCGTGTATTGACTGACAAAGGACATTTCGCGAAATCTGGGAATAAATATAAATAAACATTGTCTGGTAAGTCTGTCAGTTCAAGTGACAGGCAACACAATCATTGCAAGAGTAAGGAAAAATGCTGTGCTATTCAACGATGAAATTGATTGTCTCCTGCATATATGTTCTTATATGTACTTAATGATTGCATGGGCACAGAAAATGTATAATCTGCACACAAAAGGTGACATCCAATGTTTTCGGGTGATATTTTCAAAGATTGAGTAAGATAACTAAGACAGCCGGTATCATTTTCAGAAGATGTAATTATAATTATGGAAACAACTTCGATATGAAAGGATTAATCAATAATGTGTGACGTTGCATATATGATATATAGTCAAATAGTAACATATCTAATAAATGTAGTGTATTTTCACTGTATTTTTGTGAAAACTGTTTTCTGTATATATATTTGTTACTTCGGTTATTTTTGATGAATACAATTTATACATAATAAAAATAAAAACAATAGGAGCTATGGGGTAACTTTGATTCATAATGCATATTGCATACCGATTAGACTTTCTGCAGGATGTATGAATTCACGGATGTATCTTCGTCGATGTCTCATTGTTGCAATATGTAACTTTTATGACAGCTTTAATTGCTTTCGATATTTAGGTGTGAACAATCGCTGGGCCACTCTCAAAGATGTTATTGTGGGACACAATGCATAATATAACAGCTAACATTGCTGTATGTTTCAGTTGGAAGGTAGACTAAATGTCTAGACTGCAAAGTATCGGGTGTGTATTTAATCTGATTAGTACACTTAGATATTTGGTCTGCATTTGGAGGCTTTCTGGTGAGGTGAATGAGAAACCTGCAGTGATAAGCCATAGTTGTAATAATTTGAAGGATTAGTTATTTTAACAGAATTCTGAGGTGGTGTATTGATTAAACCAGTATATTTTATATTATAATTTATATTTATGCCTAATAATATGATATTGAGGGCATTGCCATAACTGACTATGTTTTTCTTGTATGGTTATAGTTGAGCATGCCAGAGAACATACCTGACATACGTTGTGAAATATGAAGTTATTGACTCAACTGTGTAGACACAAAAGAGACACACAGAAAGCTTTAAAAGGTGAGTGCATGAGCTGACCTCATATGGTTTTATGCCGAGCACGTTCTACGTGACATCACCTGCTGTGTTAACTCTGTCAAGGCATTCATAAATACATTACAAGCACATTGAATGAAATAGTATAGTCGTGATCGGAACTATCTTTGATAACAACAGACATGGCTGTTGCTTTATTGCTTATTAAAAATACTCATGAGGATGTTTGTTTTTAAATTATAATTATTGTGGAATACCCAGATGTATACATGAGCATTCTCAATTATGAACTTGAACGTGATCATTTTCGAGGTATTATGGGTTATTTTGTATGGTATTGTGACATTTAAATATATTAATTAGGCACTTTGGCATAACAGCATTTCTTCTAATTTGAAGGCTAGTTGGGCTTTTTGGGCTTTCTTCAATTTGTCACGTGTTTGTTGTTTGTTCCCCCAGTTTTATTTTACTTTTTGACGGCAGATATTGACTTTCAAGAGAGGAAGTTTTTAATTGTTGTTCATCTATAAAAAAGTCTAATGATCACCCCAGCTAATAAAGAACGTCCATGCTTCCGTTACGAACGGTGTTTTTTTGGGGGGGTACTACAAACTGGTGAATTGTCTGGCAATTGAATATATGAATAATGGAGAATTTCGAAATAACTTACAAAGAACAACAATTACCTGATATATAGAAACATTATTCCATGCATTGTTGTTATGTTTGGGGGCTCCTCATTATGGCCAAGTTGATACGATCGTTTACTGCCATTACCACTCACCTTGGGTCCCATTTTATAGTGCAAACAATTTCGCCGTTTGCACTGATTACTATAGTAATATCGATTCAAGAAACCAAACATGTGGCGGCATGTCATTACTGGCTGCAAATATGACTCATATTCGCTATCAATTACTGAATTAATATAAATATATGGTCTTCTGTATGATAATGACTTCCAAGTGAATCCCGCTATCTTTATTTTACTGAAATAACTCATCCCATAGTTTATGTAGTCTATATATACACTGCACGCACTTTCAAAAATGATTCCTCATTTTAGTATCGGCTTACTACGATTACGTAATCGTAGTCGGCAAAATAACCTCCGGCTCCAAGTCTGCGATTTTAATTTGCTCGACAACAACTACTAGTACGTCATCTGTAGTTTAGTCACGGAAATCTCCGAAAGAGACGAACATTATTTAAATCACACACATCGGCATGGCATTGCTTGCATATGTCACTGGATGCGAAAATGGTATTGAGAGTCTATTGAAACAATCACATTTTAAGCATTTTTCTGTTATGTTGAAATGATTGGTCAATTAATTTTTATGCCTCCGACCTCCATTTGAAGTTCAGGGCATATAAACGATAACTTTGTCTGTCCGAACATATCACCTTGTAACTCAGGTTTAAATTATCACAGGTGGGGGGGTAATGGATATCCACATACTAAAAAAAATTTCAATTCATTTTCACCAGAGTTATGGCCTTGTTTGACTCATTGACTTGTTTGAAATCTTGAGTCCGAACAAATATTTCAGCTTGTAACTTGGGCAAGTATCTTCTGATTCAGTTTTGCTTTGGTATGGTGATAGCACAGCTCAGGGGGAAAGGACGCCAACTTACTACAGCTTTTTAGCTCAACTTTACAAAGTAATAGTTGAGCTATTGACATGGGTTGGCATCCGTCGTCCGTGCGTGCATGCTTCCATCAACAATTTCCTTCGTCATGCCTGAAAGGCCGCATCCCTCATTCGAACTTCACCAAACTTCATATGTAGCTTCAGTGTGACCTATAGATGGGACAAATTTTTCTGAATTGCGATGAAAAACGTGGCCAACAGCAGCTATCTTGGGATTTAAATTTTGAATCCATCGGCACACCCTACAGCCCAAATTTATGGCGGGATCATTTTTTAATATTGCAGGCACGATTGCGATTACCTGTTGATGGGAGTTATTGAACAATTTTAGATGAAAAACATGGCAGCCGGGAGCCATCTTTGATTAACTCTTGGCATGACTAAATCCATTGGCACACCCTACAGACCAGATCCCTCATCCGATAATAACTAAACTTCATATGGATCTTCAAGGTGACCTCTAGATGGGAGCCTCCTGTTTTCACCAAAACTTGTTGAAAAACATGGCCATAAGTCAGTGGCCATAAACATGGCCATCAGTGGCCATCTTGGAATTTACTCTTTGTATGACTAAATCCTTTGGTGTACCCTCCATACCACATCCCTCATCCGATCATCATCAAACTTCATATAGAGCTTTGGGGTGACCGTGTAGTATACTTTCCTTATTCTTTATCATTCTATTTATTGCTCAGCAAAAAATTAACTCCTTCCCAAGTTGACTATAATCGATTAATCGTACATAATAATAATAACATCAGTAGAAGTATTCTGTAATATTTTATCTCACGTGACTATCTAAGCCTTATTCACGCTTGTGATTGGTTGATTGACATTCACTATTATCGATAGTGTTGTCCACGAAGCCATAGTGGGCCTCCTAATTTTAGCACACCCACTATCGCTTGGAAAATCCAGAAATCTATTTTTAGCATGCCCACTATTCCGGGGAGGTAATTTGAAAGTCATCTCCACCTCGCTGCAAAAGTTCAACACTTTTTTATCCGAAATGTCTTTGTAATCGACAACTAGAGCACAATAAATGATCGTAAGCAATTTCTTTATGTTATTTGTGATGTTTTATCCATGTTTGGTGTGGCGATTTATCATGTTCCTTTCTCCGCTGATCACAATATCGCTTTGATATTTTTGTCTATTTCCTTAGTTCGCGCTACTAAATTTTCTGAACGAATCTTCAGTTTGTTTTCGATAAAAAAAGTTATGTTTTGAACTGATGTCAATGTTTAATAACAACACCAACAACAACGACGTCTGCTTTCCATTGTTAATAATTCCTGAGGAAGAAAATTTAAGATTTGCCCAACTAGAAGCCAGGCAATTTATTGAAGAAATTTTACAAGCAAAATAAAAAAAGAAACAACAAAACTTTGCATTGAAAATATTGAAATCGTTCTGCAATGAAAAGGAAATACATGGGAATATAGATGATTGTGAATTGTTTGACATTATGGGTCCTGGTACAGAAAGAAAAACGTTCGATAAAATATAATAAATATTGCACGGCTTGTCGGTGATTATGCCAAAATAGTGGTCCTCGGTGGAGGAATAGTCCCCTCGGACCACTATTTTGGCATAGTCACCTCCAAGCCGTGCAATATTTATATAATATTGCCTATTGCCATATTAGCTGGGTGCTGGTTAACTGCTATCGCTGCTTGTTTGAGGCATCGGCTGATGTAATTTTTAGTCGAGTTTTTTTCCAAAACTCGACTTATAGTTTGATGAGGGACGGTGGGCGGGCGGCGGCGGACGGGCGGGCGGGCGGCGTGTTTTGCTTATAACTCAACCGTTTATTGACGGATTTAAAAAAATGGTGTGTGAGTACATATCCATGCACGTAAGCTGCAGACAAAAAATCGGGTTCGTCCGCACATTTATTACAGAGTTATGGCCCTTTGCCATTTTTCACTGATTTTAGGCTCGTTAGCGCAACAACTTCAACAAACGTTATCTGATTCGATTGAAATTTGGGATATAGGTGTCTCCCAAGAATATCTCGGACGAGTTCGAAAACCGGCCTGGTCCGATAAAATTTGATAGAGTTATGGCCCTTAATTAGTCATTTTTCACGAATTTTCAGCTCGTTAGCGCGATAACTTCAACAAACGTTATCCGATTTGATTGAAATTTGGGATATAGGTGTCTCCCAAGAATTTGAACTTGGCTAGTTGGCCTGTCTGTTTTATTTAGCTGGGAAATACACACACATGTACCAGCTTTGGTTCAGATCAAATGATCCAAACATTATCCAGTTATCGATCAGAAACCAAAATCGGTCATATCGTAAGTCAGATAAGGGTCGTAGCTCATGTAAGATAATTGGACGGAACCCGTATTTGAATTTGACATGTATGTTCAGCTGGGAAATACACATACCAACTTTGGTTCAGATCAAATAATCCAAACAGAATTATCGATCTGAGACCAAAAATGGACAGATGCACGGACAGACTGAATTCGTAATCCGACTGTTTTTTTCAAACGGGCATATAACAAATTTACAAAATTCTGTATATTTGTAGTATTCACTTCACTTTTTTATGAAAGATTTTAGCTTTATGTTCAGATGATTTAATAAGCCATTTAGTAAAACTTCATTTCTGTTTAACAGATTTTGGAAGTTTAATCTCGGAGAGAGTAATGATTGTTTTATTTGTTTTTATTTCAGGAAGATAGAGCAAAAGAATGAAGAAGTACAGATATGAAAAGATTTTGGAGAAGAGAGGGAATCCTGGAAAGCAGGAGTTTTTAGTAAAATGGAAAGGGTTTACTAATCCTACATGGAAACCAAGGGAAAATTTTCCCTCCGATATTTTGAAGCAACACCGGTGATATTTCAAAATTTCGGAAGGAAAATGTATTATAACTTTTGAGCACTATGTGTGCGAACTGCAACATGAGAAGTTGTTTGTGTCCGGTGCACGTGCTTAGTAATTCACTTGATTATCTTTTATTTATACATCTTAACGATTTACATTAGATAAGCTGTCCACTTGGCTTAGTGCCCCATGTTTATGACTCAATTTATACAGGAGATCAGATTATTCCTGTTTAAGTACACATTGTAATATGTATGTAGATTTCTACACAGCCCGTGCATTTCGGACAAACAGTTATACTGTATATAATGAACTTTATTTTATACCTTTCACATATGGTGGCTGACAAATTAACGTCACAGATATACTAGATCCTAGATCAACTAATTTATATTATAAGATGAGTTATGAATAGTAACAATATAGTGTGTGCTATATCTAGTGTCTATACATGTACCGGATATATAAGTACGATATTATGAGGGTCATGTTATTATTTGTCGGACCCATTTAATATTACTCACAGAAGCTGTCTGTATTTTAGTTATGGTCACAGGTAAACCTTTCTTCCAGGCAATGATCTGACACATGTACATATCGTGCATGACATATGCTTAGTATGGCATGGAGTCAGCAATATGCGACTGCTGATGATCGTATCCAAACATTTTGGCATTATTTCAACTTATTGGGGGGGGGGGGGGGGTCAGTTAAAAATATATCTAAATACTACTTTTGGCATAAAACAAAATCTGCTTTTGGGGGATGCTCAAGAACACTTTTCAAAGTCTCATTAAACTACTCCAGGATCCATGCTATATAAATCTAATTATTATATTTAGCTTCTTCTTCAAAGATACTCAATCCAGTCAGATGGTCCTCATATCATCAAGATAAAACAACATTTCTTTAACAGTATCTTGGGTAAATACATGTACAGCACATGGAAGACTGATCACAAAAACTTATACGCCATATTTTGTCAGATGTTTTGTTGATCAGTCAATGTTTTAATTGTACTCCATCCGATCAGATTGTCCCCATATCATCAAAGATACAACAACAACAACGTATGGACCTGCCAATATCGAGATTCGAGAGATTCGATTCGATGTCGGTATCGGGCACCCGATTCGAGATCGACACCGAATCGGTCCGCTGATTCTGATATTTTCGAATCGGTGTTACTTTGGTGTAGTCTCATTTTTTGCATCTAGATGACACATGCCAAACTACTTGAAGTCACAAAAACTTGAAACGGTTGCCAACGTAGTTAATTTTGAATTCATGCCAGAATAGACATGCAATATGCAAAATAAGTGCTTCATTCCCAACCCGTGACGGTGATCAATCGGGACCCCCACCCCGAAAACAACTACTGTGAATATGTGATGTATTTGTTTGATCTATCGTGTGGTGAAAAGTTTAACAGATAACTATGATTGGTATGGACTACAACTACAACAATTATATAGCTGACCGGTGTACCCATGTGCGAGTTTATCAAATCTAGATTATCTTTAATACATAATGTAGACAAGTTACTTCCGAGCCATGGGGTTTGTGATACGTTGATTGGACTGGCTTTAAATGTCTTACGGTCACTTCTTGTATCATGTTCGCCATGACATAGCTAGATTGATATTCAATGAAACGTATCCCATACCCTCCATGAGGCTGAGAGTGACTTACCAATGTCATGATTTTCCTAAAAATAAACACAAGTTCCAGCGGATGTTTAAGGAGATTAACGTTGTTGTTAAGAGTATCTGTTGCATTTTACAGGGGTTTTTTTTTTGTCTAGAGACACCGAAATAAACACTGCTGAACAATGACAATCACTAGCTGATTCGATTCAAGATTCGATTGGATGTCGATATCAGGAAGGAGATTCGATATTGAGATTCGATTCGATGCAAAATCCCCGATTCGCAGATCCCTACAACGTTTCTTCAAAATGCACTTTAGTTATCAGAATCAATTTATTGCAACAAAATAATGCTTACCACTGTCAAATATGCTATCAAATTTCCCAAAACTTCTCATTTATCAACATTTTGTTCAACAAAATATGGCCGTATTATCACTTAATTATTAAAAAATTTGGCTATATTACCACTTGATTTTATAGTTATCCATCTTCATCTGCAATTTTTTCCGAGACCGTCCTTTTGATCATGTCTTTCAGGGCCACAATGTTTTTAACAGATAATTTCTGGAAAGCTTGCAAATGGCCGTAGGCGAAAACCCAAAGCAACAAAGAGCGTTATTCGGATAACAAAGCCAATTATGGACAAATTAAAGAGCGTTATTGCGACTGACCTCATTTGGCTGTCTTGCTATTCACGAATGGCAGAATCAATAGAAATTTTCATGTCAGAATGCGGATAATTGCAAATCATATATAGAATCAATTGCGCCTGATCCAATTGCGTCTGATTTTCAGAATGCTATTCACGAATGGCAGTTTTTATTTCCGGAAAGGACGAATGTTCATTTAAGAATGCGGATAATTGCAAATAGATAGAATCAATTGCGTGTGTGCGTCTGATTTTCAGACCGTAGGTTGCAAGTTTGAGCTCAGTCGGTTCGAGTCTATAAGGACACACACATATATATCATTTGTGGGTACCCGTTTCAAGGTGAAGATCACCTCGGGCGGTAAAACTGACCCGATGAAAATGTCCCCTGTTCCTAGGAGGCCCTAAGTACATAAGAATCACACAGAAGGGAGTTCCATTTCGAGCGATAACGTAAACAAACGCCGTACGCGAAAGCCGAAGGGAATAAAGAGCGTTAACGAACCCAAATATGGAAGATCTTTATCAACGACACTGCGGATACGAACGCTCTTTAACTATCAACGCTATTAACCCTGCAGTGCCGTTTTTGTGACTGAGAGTGGAGAAGGGGTGCTCTGAGCTTCTCCAAAACGCCGCGACGACTATTCCCGTGGGTTTTTACCCTTAAATGGGAAGTTTGAGCCCAATCGGTGCAGCCGTTTTCGAGTCTATAGAGGACAAATATACACAAACACACATATACGGAAGTCTCAAAATATATACTAGACTAGCCGATGAGCCCGACGTTGTCCGGGCTATTCAAAAACCAAATTTCAAGTCGATAGCTCCACCCGTTTCTGAGATCTGGTCTGCGCATGCGCGAAGCTGGCGTCGCACGGGCTCGGCGACCCGATAAAATTCGTATCCGGGGCAAGATACATTCACATAGCAAATTTCAAACAAGTCGATAGCTCCACCCGTTTCCAAGATCTGGTCTGCGCATACGCGAAGCTGGCGTCGCACGGGCTCGGCGACCCGATAAAATTCGTATCCGGGGCAAGATACATTCACATACCAAATTTCAAGTCGATAGCTCCACCCGTTTCCAAGATCTGGTCTGCGCATGCGCGAAGCTGGCGTCGCACGGGCTCGGCGACCCGATAAAATTCGTATCCGGGGCAAGATACATTCACATAGCAAATTTCAAGTCGATAGCTCCACCCGTTTCCGAGATCTCGTCTGCGCATGCGCGAAGCGGGCGCCGCACAGGCTCGCCAATACGACAACGACGACCGCCTGGTCAAACTACACACACGTACCAAGTTTCGTCCCGATCGGTCGAGAATCGTAGATTTGTATAAATGACATACATACAGACAAACAAACAAACAAATAAACAGAGGTCTTCAAAATATATATGAGATTTAAATAATATGCTGATTTTGTTTCGTTCATGGACTGGGTGTGTAGAAATACAGTTTTTAGTGAAATAAAGTGTTCCAACGCGCATCCAGTATAACAAAAATGAGAAGCATGACCATTCCATTTGTCCATGAACGCGGACACTAGAAAATAACAAAGAACATTTATATACCCGTCATTTTGTGAAATTGTGACGGGCAACCTCCTAGTTAACCAAATAGCAGAAGACGTCACAGGGCTCATTTCCACAAATCTCAACGGAATTCAAAGATATTTGGTATATGAGTTCACATGACCATTACCTAGAATGAGTTCGCAAGCCAGGTCCGGCCGGATATTTTTACCAGAGTTATTGGACTTTGCTTATTATTTTTGTTGAATTTACCAAATAGCAAATAGACGATGTCACTCGGCTCATTTCCACAAATGTCAACGGATTTCAAAGGTGTTTGATATATGAGTTCACATGACCAGTATCTAGAGCGAGTTGCAAATCAGGTCCGGCCGGATATTTTCAGCAAGTTATTGGACTTTGTTTATTTTTTGTGTGCAAATGGACAACTTCACAGGGCTCATTTCCACAAATGTTAACGGATTTCAAAGATTTTTTGTATATGGGTTCACATGACCAGTATCTAGAACGAGTTCGCAAACCAGGTCCGGCAAGATATTTTTAGCAGAGTTATTGGACTTTGTTTATTATTTTTAGTGCAAATGGACGACGTCACATGGATAATTTCCACAAATGTCAGTCCTAAAATGAGTTCGCAAGCCAGGCTTTTTGACAAAATCCCACCTCTTGTTTGTTGAGAATGCACTTCTCCAACTGCACATTTCGGCGGAGAAAGCAAACATTATTGAGAATGCACTTCACCAACTGCACATTTCGGTGGGGGATACCGCCGTCTGCGACTGCTTGTTTTCATTGTGGAGGGCTTGTCTGAACAAAGATTTTTTTAGAAGCATTGATCAACGGATTTCTCTCTGCGAGAGCCATATTTCCGACTAAATCCTGAAAAGTTACCCAAAATTCTGCTGTGTTTAAGGAGTCGATTACTTAGGGCATTACTGTACCTTCCTGCAATTGTTTCACTACCTCCCCCCCATAAGAGGTCAAAATAGTATTTCAACCTCTGAAAAGTATTAAATAATTATTTCTGTTTTCTCTTAATGTTTATTGTGAAGAATTTTCAAGAATTTGTGAAATATTGTCAGATGGTGTATCTCTTCCATGAACTTTTCTATATATTTGGTAGTATAAAATATTAATATCTAATGATTCCAGGAAACCAGTCAACTGGAAGTGCTGTCACTAGGAAATTAACTTTGTATTAATTATTATTTTTTATGAATTGGGAGTTCATGTGGCTATTTTTAAAACACTACTACATTGTTTTTTGAAAATGTTATGATAAAAAAACACTTCTATGTGAAATATTTGTTTCTTGAGATGTTTCTCGTAGAGATTGGTAGCCAGAAAGAGATAGACCATCTTTAAGCACAATTTATGCATGTATATTTTGATAATTTTATTGTCAGCAGTGCCACATGTATATTTATTAATAAAATTGTAAACTGAGACATTGTTACATGTTGCTGCCTTGATATGCTACAGAGTAAAGTAAGTTGTAGAATTGTGGCCAAGTACTTATATAAACTGGTCAAGTGTATTGTGATGTCACATAGAGCTAACCTTACTAAATCATAATTTACCACAATCACCTTCAAGTTCACCCAATTCATTATTGATAGTTCTGCAACAACAATTTTTTTTTGTCTTATTGCCAGCACTGGAGGGCTGACAGTTGTGCCCTTAACCGATTATGCACCCCCAGAGCTCTCACAGTGATTTGTCAAAACACATCACTAATCATGCAAGTTAAAATATTTTAGTCTCAATAATGTTCTTCAGACTACTTTTCATTGCTTTGACATTTTCCAATGTTTACTGTTAAACCTCAATAGAATTACGCTTAAGCATCATTCATTCTCAGTTATGATGAAATTTTGCTTAAGCATAAATCATATTTCCTAGCTTACACACTCCCCTGAAGCTGAAATGAAATGGTTAGAACAAAGTCTCAAGCTTGGACAAAACCATGGGTAGAGGAGAAATGGTCAAAATTTCCCCATTTGAAATGTATGCATGACAAAACAACAACAAATAATATTTTGGCAATGGTCCAAACATACATGTAGGGGGTCATGTTGGAATTGTTAATCAATTGTTGTAGCTTGGGGAACCAGATAGGAAGGGGTGGTGCTATATATATTTGAGGGCCAGATATAATATATAGTCACGAAATAAATCTTTGAGGGCCAGATACTATTGCAGATGATAGTAAATAATACCTTACTTGTATTTAAATTTGTGCAGCATTATTTTTTGCTCAGTTTTAAATTTGCAGTTTGAATTAACACATCAGGGTGCGCGCAAAGTGTGCAATTTTAAAACTGAGCAAAAAATAAACTGGGCGGTTCCATCCAATTTCACATGTGAATATGTCCTTGACATTGCTCATATAGGCATGTTTCTGGACCGATTGGAAAAATAGTTTTTTCCCTAAATAGCCCGGATGAAGTCGGGCACATAAATATATCAGCTAGTATTTTATAATTATTATATATTCCAATGGTTATGGGCATTGTTGTTTATGGCATTGAACTATTATATATTGACAATCGATAAGCTGCTGGCTGAATAATGCCAATTTATACCCTACATAATCTTAATTAACACACTCCCCTTTTTCTTTTGTATATGCTATAATCTTTTGAGTCGATCATACTATTTTTCACTCTCAGTAATTCATGCACTGATGGGTGAGTGAAAAATAATACTGCGGGATAAATTTGAGTAAGGTATTTTATCCAAGGTAACAAAACTATTCGAGGATGCTTAACAATTTATTCCTAAATAAGAAAACCTAATTATGTTTTTAAAATGTAAATATAAATCAAAATTTGAATCAAGGCAGCCAATTTCAATTTGAATCAGACAAATTATTCCGTATGGCATTTAATCAATTTGCAGGGCCATTTATACGAGGCTACATGTATATAGACTACCCGATCCCTGATCTCTTAATTTTCAGAAAATGAATAGTGCTTCAGCTTAAAGAAATACCGGTATAGTAATATATATATATATATATATATATTGCGTGAAACTGATAAGTTAGTGTTCAGGCGGTGTGTCAACTGGAGGAATGTAACATTCTGTTAACATTGCTGAGAATCGCAAGCAAATTTTAAATATATATTTAATACTCGATTTGGGACGCAGCTGTTGGCCATAAAACAACAACCCTGCATCTATTGGCATTAAACAAAACCCATTTTGCCATCGATATTGGTTGCATTTAATTAATATAAGTTATTGTGGTGGATTGACGGTATAAACATGCATGGTGTGATAATGATGGCTTGGAGTTTATGTTCAACCGAGTCACAAAGCGACGGGGTTGAACATATGCTCCAAGCTGTCAATGTTGCACCATGTTACCGTCAATCCACCACAATAACATATATGTTCTGCCGACAGTCCTGGTCATTCTTTGTCTTAGAAATTAACATTTATTCGAAAGAATGATCACCAGAAAATGGCAAAATATCTCATATCGCTCTCGCCATAACATTCAACGTGTTTAAAATGACGTCATGAAAAGAGCAGGCCAGGCAGAGACGATGAAACAGTTGTCTTGGTTTCCCTTATTATATATGTTGATGGTTCGAGACGTAAACATACAAGTATATGTTGCGCGACTCTCGGACCAATCAACGACGCAGTTTCTTACTGGAAGTGAAACGTATAAGAATGATGATATGTCTTGTCAATTTGGATATAATATTTGTAAAAAATAACAACTTTGAACAAGAATATACTTCATTCTATCTGATTACCGTAGCCGAGTGTTTCACATCACTTTAAATGATTCGCGTTTCAGAATAAATATTCCCACTGAATAATTAATTATTCCTATTCATTAAGTTATACTTTTGCTTCACTACATGTAACTATTTATGCTTCAGCTTCAGCTCACATAAGGTATAAATGTGAATTACAAAGCCCTCCCATATAGAATCAGTACATCCAGAATTTAGAAATTAGATTTGGCAGACCATTTGACTGATCGATCAGCTGATTGGGCTGTTATAGTGAACCTGCACACAATGAACACTATTAACTTATTATATAAATAAGTTATATTGGTCGGTACATTTATATAATTGCCTAATCGCATACTAGTACATGCACCAATGAGTAATATTTTCGGGAAATCTAATAAAATACTTGAATCGATATTCAATATAAAAGTTTATTGTTTATACACACCCTTATAAAAAAGTACCGTGGTAAACCACGATAAAACCATGGTTTACCGTGGTAAACCACGGTAAACCAAGGTACATAGACGTAACACCCTGATATACCACGGTGCACCATGATGTGTACCACGGTTTACCACGGTAAACCAAGGTACATCAGCATAGCACCATGGTTTACCGCGGTGCACACCTTGGTGTACCACGGTTTACCACGGTAAACCAAGGTACATCAGCATAACACCTTGGTATACCACGGTGCACCAAGGTGTGTACCGTGTATACCACGGTAAACCACGATAACCTACATGTAGATACTTATACATAATGTTGGTATACCATGGTGCATCAAGGTGTACACGTACCACGGTGCATCAAGGTGTGTATCATGGTGCATCAAGGTGTGTATCACATCTCACCACATGCAAGGTGAACCATGCATTAGGTACAGACATAACATGATTTTGGAGGCCATTACGATTGATTATAGTGTTTGGTGATATTATTATAGAAATTATTAACAGCATAACTTCTCAGTATTGAGGGTCGCTATATAATAGGATTCGAGTCATAAACTCATTTTCATTATAATTACCATGTTGTTTGCATCATTAATTCATGGAGCACATAAGTGTATTTTTGAACTGATCCATACATATACATGTAGCTAAAATTCATTTGTTCTATACATTCTGCTGAGTATAACATTCATTCATAGAGATGGTCCCATAAATGGTCAGATTTAGTGTGCAGTACCCCTTTAAATTAAAAGATGTAATGGCCGAGTTTTGACACCACATACCCAATACACATATATGTTCCTTTTCTAGGTATACGAGAACAGATCAGACCCATACTCACATTATTAATATGCTGTTTTGAAAACCAAATATCGCATTGAATTAGCTATCAAAAATTCCAATGATCGTCTCTGATAAAGAGCGTTTATGCCGTCATCCAGAAATGGTATACCGGTATAATAAAGAGCGTTCTCAATTATGATCGCATTTACTCATTTTCAGCATATAATCCCATGCTTAGGATTTTTGCAGTGCCTGTGCCTGTGCCATACAAATTAAGTAAGTTTCCTTTTTATTTTCCTGGTATAAGGCAATGTTGATAGATAAAATAAGTCGCTCTTCAAAATGTTGATATGGTTTGTGCAAAATCTTACAGTGGATATCAGCTTCCTCTCATATGCCAGTCAATTTACTAGTAACTGTTAATTTTCCCCAGATGTGGCCAACTCTAATGCTATATACACATGTTCCTGGCACAGAGTTACAATATAAAAGCCACAGTGATTTATCTAACCAAATAGCCCCCTGTGTGTAATATGATACTTGCTATGATAGGATGGCCTGTGGCTGTTAATGTGCTGTGCTCTGGGTCTGTGGGCTATCACATGCTGTTAGACTGGATGTATGTTTATGTTGCTTCATATATACCCTCTATCAATTGACAGTTTACTGTTAATTTGTCTGTAATATTCATCACTCAATGTTCTCGTCAATTTAACTGTTGAACATTTTATCATGATTCACTTAAATTTGCACCAAGTGAAATCAGTATGGACAAACGACACATTGAAGTTATATCTATAATTGTTCCTGGACTTTTGGTTTCTTAAAAAATGAGGTAAGTTTATATCGATTGTATTAGCTAGGTGTAAAATAGTTATGATAGCTCTATGTCGAAAGGGGTATAGTTGCACAATTATGCGTAATATCATTTCCGCTATACAATTTCGAAACTCTCTTCTGCGTGGAAAGTGTAATCTATCCAAATATATCATAATGTGATGAATGAATTTAGAATCAGTTTTTGTGGCTGGTCTCACCAGAAATGAGTGGCAAAACAAAATTTCCCGTGGCACATAATTTTAAATCCCTTTATTTTAAATTGTTATTACTTTTAACTATATATATTACATTTCATTATAACATTGTGTTCAAACATAATGACTCATTCGTAGCGATAACTTCAAGTTGGCAGTAAATGATATACACTACTTTGTTCGAAACTTGTCATACTGGTTGTAATCCTGAATACACTTTAGCTTTCTTCATTAATGCATCATTTATTATTACATGTAACCCTTGTATAATTTCCTATTTTCATTGTCCATTTCTTGACTTGTTTGTTAATATTGTAAGCCACTATTTCGGCCAATATAAACCTGATGGATTATATAATTGTTAACACCTTGGGATCGCATTTACATTTATATTTACATAGCCATTTAATAGAATCGATAACATGCTATTTATGCAATATATATAATTGGTATGAGAACAAACATGCATGCAAACGCTGACCGGGTAGATAAATTATCTATGATCATTTTTCCTTAGTTTAGATATTGGGGTATAAGAACAAACTTAAGGTAGTCGATAGCTTCAAACTACAAACTCACAAACATGTATGTTTATGTTATCTTTTTCAGATTTTGTGAGATACTACTTCCCGCATAAGAAGCCAGCTGACATAAGATTTTATATGTGTCAAAAGATGAGAAATGCACATAAGACGGAACAGAGAAAAGTTTCGAAGACGACTACTAATTAATTACAATATTGAAAGTGACTTATATAAAATTATATTACAAATTGCTACAATTCTCATTTATAAGCCCATGTTTATTCTACATGTGATATTTCCATCAAAATCTCCAATACTCCAGTCTCCAGAATTAATTAGTGAGCAGACTCCTCTAAATAACCAGCCATGGTAACTCAGGGAGAGATCAGTAGTATCATACTGCGTACCGCGGTGCTGCATCTAGGTTTTTGGTCGAGGTAAACCATGGTATATGTGGCACGATGTACCATGGTTCATTCACTGTGGTAAATCACGGTCTATTTACTGTGGTAAACTGTGGTTAACCATGGTTCATTTACTGTGGTAAACCATGGTTTAATGTGGTAAACAATGGTTTACTGTGGTTAACCATGGTACATTTACTGTGGTAAACCATGGTTTGCTGTGGTTAACCACGGTAAACTGTGGTTAACCAGGGTATATTTACTGTGGTAAACCACAGTTTACTGTGGTTAACCACAGTAAATGAACCGTGGTTTACCGTGGTAAACAGACCGTGGTTAACCACAGTAAACCGTGGTTTACCACAGTAAATGAACCGTGGTTTACCGTGGTAAACAGACCGTGGTTAACCACAGTAAACCGTGGTTTACCATGGTGAATGAACCGTGGTACATTGTGTCAAATGTACCGCGGTTTACCTCGACCAAAAAACCCCGATACAGCACCGCGGTACTTTTTAGCAAGGTTTACCGCGGTAAATTTTTATAAGGGCAACCACGCCCACATATTAGTTTTCAAGACGCATCCAAAATTAGGATTTGGACGTGAATAATATCAATCTACCAACTCGAAATCCATTTTTGATATTTTCCGTGCAAATATTCCACGCAATCAGCTCCAATAATGGCTATTACCAATAGTTTAACATGTTCTGTTCAGCGACATTAACACTTATCACACTGAGCATGATCAGAGAACCTTGAATTTCCTCGAAGCGACGCTAAAAAACATACCAATATTGCGGCGATTGGGATTATATAAAGATACTCATTTTTGGAGGTGGGTTTGTCTCGAGCGCAGAGATCTCACATATATTGTTGCTCTCCTCACATATAATGTGGGGTGTGTTCCATTTACCCGATAATATACTTATAGTAGAGTTGTCTTTCATGGACACACGGTTTCGGTTTCGCTTCCGTGCGATCGAACCAATGTGAATGGAGATTTGTTTTAACATTCCAGTAAGTGTTTAACGTACCAATGGCCAAGTACATTATTACAACACCAGGGACCTTGAATTAAGTGATTAATGAATACAACAACAACAAATTTTGGACAAAAGTAAAAACAATTGTTTTGGATGTTTGGAAAAAATTGAGCAAAAAAAATAATCAACTAATCATTGATCAAATGATCAATCAATGACGTTAACTTGTAAGTATCGGTACTATTAGTACAAGACTATTAATAATAGGGCCTATCAATTTCAACAACTGTGTTCAACTTTCAATCTTCAAATTTGAACATGAGTCATCATTTAATCAGAGACGTGGTCGCAGGGGTGTGTGGGTCATGGTGTTGGAGTGTTTTGAAATTAAGTTTAGGCCTGTGGTTAATTTAAGAAAACAATATTGTCGTACATTTTGTCATTGGAATTGTCATTAGTTGGAAATTTTCGAACCTAAGTTAGGTTTGAAATTTCCAACTCTAGGAAAGCTTGAGGCAAGTCAAGTCAGATTTCAAAATTTTCGAACCATGGTCTGCCCGGTGTGTCATTGTCCCTCCACCGTGGCCAATACAAAAGAGCTAATTAGTTTAACAAAACACTATTTTACTAGCTTTGTACATTTGTTCAAACGTGTGGACCGAAATGGTCATTAGTTGGACAATTTTCCAACCTGAGGGGGAGTATGAGGTTTGAAATTTCCAACACTATCGGAAAGCTTTAGTTGAGGCTTGTCTAAATGCTAGCATTTGCGATTTCCTTGTATAGTTTTCAAAATTTTCTCACACCAGGCCGAACAACCATGGTCAGCCCGGTGTGTCCTGATCTCTTGCCAGTAGCCGTGTGCATTTGTCTGGAGTTAGACCATTAGATGTTAGGATTGATGCAATTTTCAGGATAAAATATCTGAATGTAATCATAAGGTTTATGTATAAATAGGATATTAGGCATGAGCACCAATTCAAAAGGGGCTGCAGTAGTAATTTTCCAAGGTGGACACCCCAACGGAGACCCTCTAGCCACGTCCCTGCATTCATTTCAATGTTTCATCAACATATATCATACAAATGCCATAATCATATATATATATATCAGTTATATAGCCTAATCAATAATATTGAAAAGCTAATTCAGAATTCACAGAATCGAATACATAAATATTAACTTAAACATTATTACTATTATTAAATTATTTTAGAATTAAATTTGTCAATTTGTCAATTTACAATAGGTGTTTCAAAAGATGCCAAAACCCATTTTAAAGATACGGGTGGCATTGCGGTGGCTATTCTGTTAAAATATTCACCTCCATCAAAACCTGCCATAAACAGAAAAATTAGTAACATATAGACAGATCTTGTTCTTACACCAATCAGAAATATGGCATAAGCAGTATGTTGTCGATTGTTTTACCTTTGTTATGTAAACAAAAGTGAACAACGTTACATTTCCTGGCTTCTGTTTAGATCCTGATATGGACATATGGTAAGCATAAAGAGCGTTATTTGTTAGTTTTCCTGAAATAATGAAGAGCGTTTATATAATGTGTGTGTGATTAACCAAAAGAATTGCACTGTGCTGTGTAAACAAAAGCAACATTTATATAACACAAGCAGGTTCTTGTTTACGTACACACTCGTACGGCTTGACGACAATATACTATTTACGCGCTGATTATGTTAGGCATATCAACAAAACTATATATATTTTAATATTCCTTTTGTTGATGGCAATTTGAACAAATATGAATATTTCTGCAACGAACGTCGCCCGTGTCTTTTATTTGTATTCATATATAATTTTATTAGCTCAACTTACTTTGAAAGTTTGAGCAACTGCCATGGGTTGTCATCCGTGTGTCTGTGTGCGTGTGTCCGTCAACAATTTCCTTTGGCGTGGGCTACAGGTCGTACCTTTAGTCTGATCTTTTTTAAATTTGTCATGAATGTTGACATTGACATGTAAATGGAATGAGTCATTTTTGGTTCATCGGCAAAAAAACATGGCTGCTGGAGCCTGGTGGCCATCTTGGATTTCAAAATTAAATCCATTGGCGTGGGCTACAGGTCGTACTATTCATCTGATCTGATCATCATGAAATTTGTCATTGATGTTATTATTGATATGTAGATGGGCAATTCCATGCAGAACTGGACAAACCACAAAAATTTCAAATTCATTCTCATGTCATGTAATCTTCTTCATAGTATAGGGAAATTACTGTAATTTCATGACATATAATGGAGTTAAGCTTGGTTTGAGGCTGAAAAAATTCTTGCCTCTCAGTAAATGGTGGTGAAAAATTCCCAGATTTTCCCCTATTATCTTATCATTTAAGAAGCAGTGAACTTATTCCATTTTATAATTTTGACCGATGAATTTTTACCAAATCACTCGACACTGTCAGCAGATGTGATATTCGAAAGGGCCAGTCGATAAGATAGAAACAACCTAGCAGCATGACCGTTTGAAAATTGTCAATTTTTATGTAACGTCAGTCACATATTTCATCTATTTTCTCCTGCCTGGAAAGGATTTTAAAGATAAACCATCACCAATCTAGTAAAACCATGTCCTTGTAATGCAGAATAACACGTATGGCTCGAATTATCAGATCGATCTACGTAATTTTCAGTGTGTGGCTTCAAAGTGTGTGTAACGTCAGTCACGCGTAACGTCAGTCGCGTGGGTGTAACGTCAGTCACATGGCATGGGCATATAAATTATTGCAAGCATCAGGCATTTTTTTTTGCAATTAAAATGCATTTGCATGGAGTTAACCTTGTTGTGTTTGATGATTTGAGGAATGTGTATAAAACTGATTATACTTAGGCAAAATAAACATTAATTGTGGGCGACATTAGACTTTTCCAGTGCCAGAGAACTGTCATCTTATATGTACCTTCCCCAAATCATCAAACACAACAAAATAAACCATCAATTCCTTCAAAAGTTAAAATGAGTGTACCATATTGCCATCATCGCTCCCACAAAGGTGCATAATTTTAAAAGGATACTTGTTTGCAAGGGTCATATTACTTCTGATCAAATAAATTAAATTATCTAATATATCACGTTACAGTGCTACTAATATAGATAGGGAAATATATATGGTGCCCATATTAACGGGACACTCGTTGACGAGTAGTCATTTGGAGGATGTTCAGATAACAAGTTCAACAAACAGTCTATAATCTGAACAACCCTATATGGGAATGGCCTGGGGTTCCCGATTGAGACAGATTATGCACACACACTGTTCAGTTTAAGTTACCGGTATACATGTTCTAGTAGCTACTGAATAGTGATGTGCCCAATGTCGGTATATAGCAACTTAATAGTGAGGTGACCAATGTCAGTTTCGATGTCAGAAACTGATTCTGCATGTTGAAAAACTCACATTAAAACTTGTTTTGTTACTGATAAGGTTAACGAGATATATTTACATACTAAGTGTGATTATCACTAAAGCCAGCATTCCGATTGGTCGGCACCCACGTGGCTAGTTGAATTATTTCTCGGTGAACACGCAAGTTATTTCGGGTTTTACACAATTTATGACCACTCAGATTGGTTAACTCTTTGCCAGGCTTATTTTTTATGTTTAGTGCGTAAAATCCTGTCTATGGCTTTAAAAGTTCAGAATCATTTGAATGTGACAGGTGCTCAAAATCCATGTCTTTTTTGTGTAACGTCAGTCACGACGTCATTTTCCCACATATTTAAATAATCATGAAGGCAACTAGCACATTGGTATTATCACCTTGAAACATCACTAAGGAACTAACTTTATGACTACTTAACAAGTATGAAAAAGATATTGTTTCAGTTTTATAGGCTAATGAAGGAATGGAAAATTCATGTCGTAACGTCAGTCACGCGTGGAATTGCCCAGATGAGAACGAGTCATTTTGTAGTCATTCGGCCAAAAAACATGGCCACCAGCAGCCATCTTGGATTTTACTCTTTGCATGACCAAATCCTTTGGCACAGGCTACAGGTCGTACTTTTGGTCAGATCATTATGATATTTGTCATGGCTGTTGACATTGACATGTAGATGGGAACAAGTCATTTTGGGGTCGTTCGGCTAAAAAACATGGCACCAGCAGCCATCTTGGATTTCAAAATTCAATCCATTAGCACGGGCTACAGGTTGTATCTTTTGTCGGATCATCATTAAATTTGTCATGGATGTTAATATTGATATGTAGATGGGAACGAGACATTTTGGGGTTGTTCGGCCAAAAAACATGGCCACCAGCAGCCATCTTGGATTTTACTCCTTGTTTGACTAAATCCTTTGGCACACGCTACCGGTCCTACCTCTGGTCGGATCATTATGAAATTTTAATGGCTATTGTCATTGATATGTAGATGGGACCGAGGCATTTTGGAGTCATTCGGCAAACAAAATGGCCACCAACGGCCATCTTGGATTTCAAAATTTAATCTATTAGTATGGGCTACGGAAGTACTGTTCATCTGATCATAATGAAATTTGTCGTGGATGTTAATAATTGACATGTAGATGGGAACGAGTAATTTTGGTCGTTCTGCCAAAGAACATCTCCGCCAGCAGCCATCTTGGATTTTACACTTTGCATGACTAAATCCTTTGGCAGTAAATTGGCTACAAGTGGTATCTTTGGTCCGATCATAATGAGATTTGTCGTGGAAGTTAACAATGACATGTAGATGGCAAACGGATCATTTTGATGTCAATCGCCCAAAAAACATGGCCGGCAGCAGTATTTTACTCTTTACATGACTAAATCCTTTCACATAGGGTACAGGTCATATCTTTTGTCAGATCATCATGAAATTTGTAATGGATGTTAACAATGAAGTTTAAATGGGAACAAGTCTTTTTAGGGTCATTCGACAAAAAAAACATGGCTGCTAGCAGCCATCTTGGATTTTACTCTTTGCATAACTAGGCCTTTCAACTTTCCACATTCCTAATCACTCCATTGACTGTATCACGTGAAATTATTCCCTTTCAAAGTTGAGCTACAGTGTCATTGACACTTTCATTTAATATAAGTTTTATACAGACGTGTATGTGTCACTGTCACCAAGGCAAGGGGTGCTACACAGTAGTCAGTATACACTAGGTCTACACATTATACTGTTAGTATCGAGCAAGGTTAGCCGCCCTTCCATCATCTGAGTCATCACACATTAGTGATCGGGGGGATATATGCAAATGGATGATCAGCAGGAGTTAGCGACACAACCATTAATAGCATGCCAACATAATATTTATCAATGGGCTCCTTTATATACTCATGCGATGAAACCTTGGTCTATTGTAGGGCAATAACCAATCACAAATTGAAATTTACATTCTATATGAGTGACGTTTTACGTGAGTCTCCTGGACTCTCATGGTCTCTTTCCTCATATAGAATGTAAAATCAGTTTTAGTTGTCATTATATAGCTGATGTTGGTAGAATAATCATTTATTTCATGTGGAATGGTCAATGTGCCCCCTTTAGGCACTTAGCTGTGTAAACCCGGGGTGTTATTTTTTGTTCATTGGTGTTTATTGTCATTTTAGTCAATAGTACACCAAGTCTGTTTCCTCATGTATATTGTAGATTTTCCTATCATTGTCATTTCATAGCAGAAGTTAGTAACACAATCCTTAATAGCATGCCAACATATCAATGGGCTCCTTTATACACTCATTCGATGAAACCTAGGTCCATTGTAGGGCGATAACCAATAACAAATTGAAATATACATTCTATATGAATGACGTTTTACGTGAGTCTCCTGGACTCTCATGGTCTCTTTCCTCATATAGAATGTAAAATCAGTTTTAGTTGTCATTATATAGCTGATGTTGGTAGAATAATCATTTATTTCATGTGGAATGGTCAATGTGCCCCCTTTAGGCACTTAGCTGCGTAAACCTGGGGTGTTATTTTTTGTTCATTGGTGTTTATTGTCATTTTAGTCAATAGTACACCAAGTCTGTTTCCTCATGTATATTGTAGATTTTCCTATCATTGTCATTTCATAGCAGAAGTTAGTGACACAATCCTTAATAGAATGCCAACATATGCATGGGCTCCTTTATACACTCATTCGATGAAACCTAGGTCCATTGTAGGGCGATAACCAATCACAAATTGAAATTTACATTCTATATGAGTGACGTTTTACGTGAGTCTCCTTGACTTTCATGGTCTCTTTCCTCATATAGAATGTAAAATCAGTTTTAGTTGTCATTATATAGCTGATGTTGGTAGAATAATCATTTATTTCATGTGGAATGGTCAATGTGCCCCCTTTAGGCATTTAGCTGGGTAAACCTGGGGTGTCATTTTTTGTTCATTGGTGTTTATTGTCATTTTAGTCAATAGTACACCAAGTCTGTTTCCTCATGATATATTGTAGATTTTCCTATCACTGTCATTTCATAGCAGAAGTTAGTGACACAATCCTTAATAGCATGCCAACATATCAATGGGCTCCTTTATACACTCATTCGATGAAACCTAGGTCCATTGTAGGGCGATAACCAATCACAAATAGAAATTTACATTCTATATGAGTGACGTTTTACATGAGTCTCCTTGACTCTCATGGTCTCTTTCTCATATAGAATGTAAAATCAGTTTTAGTTGTCATTATATAGCTGTTGTTGGTAGAATAATCATTTATTTCATGTTGAATGGTCAATGTGGCCCCTTTAGGCACTTAGCTGCGTAAACCTGGGGTGTTATTTTTTGTTCATTGGTGTTTATTGTCATTTTAGTCAATAGTACACCAAGTCTGTTTACTCATGTATATTGTAGATTTTCCTATCATTGTCATTTCATAGCAGAAGTTAGTGACACAATCCTTAATAGCATGCCAACATATCAATGGGCTCCTTTAATAGCTTTATACACTCATTCGATGAAACCTAGGTCCATTGTAGGGCGATAACCAATCACAATTTGAAATTTACATTCTATATGAGTGACGTTTTACGTGAGTCTCCTTGACTCTCATGGTCTCTTTCCTCATATAGAATGTAAAATCAGTTTTAGTTGTCATTATATAGCTGATGTTGGTAGAATAATCATTTATTTCATGTGGAATGGTCAATGTGCCCCCTTTAGGCATTTAGCTGGGTAAACCTGGGTGTCATTTTTTGTTCATTGGTGTTTATTGTCATTTTAGTCAATAGTACACCAAGTCTGTTTCCTCATGATATATTGTAGATTTTCCTATCACTGTCATTTCATAGCAGAAGTTAGTGACACAATCCTTAATAGCATACCAACATATCAATGGGCTCCTTTATACACTCATTCGATGAAACCTAGGTCCATTGTAGGGCGATAACCAATAACAAATTGAAATATACATTCTATATGAGTGACGTTTTACGTGAGTCTCCTGGACTCTCATGGTCTCTTTCCTCATATAGAATGTAAAATCAGTTTTAGTTGTCATTATATAGCTGATGTTGGTAGAATAATCATTTATTTCATGTGGAATGGTCAATGTGCCCCCTTTAGGCACTTAGCTGCGTAAACCTGGGGTGTTATTTTTTGTTCATTGGTGTTTATTGTCATTTTAGTCAATAGTACACCAAGTCTGTTTCCTCATGTATATTGTAGATTTTCCTATCATTGTCATTTCATAGCAGAAGTTAGTGACACAATCCTTAATAGCATGCCAACATACCAATGGGCTCCTTTAATTGATTTATACACTCATTCGAT
The DNA here is from genome assembly GCA_032622095.1 of Siphonodentalium dalli. NCBI lineage: Eukaryota > Metazoa > Mollusca > Scaphopoda > Gadilida > Siphonodentaliidae > Siphonodentalium > Siphonodentalium dalli. Next base: position 145,971,225 of record CP136066.1, read on the forward strand.
GAAACCTAGGTCCATTGTAGGGCGATAACCAATCACAAATTGAAATTTACATTCTATATGAGTGACGTTTTACGTGAGTCTCTTTGACTCTCATGGTCTCTTTTCTCATATAGAATGTAAAATCAGTTTTAGTTGTCATTATATAGCTGATGTTGGTAGAATAATCATTTATTTCATGTGGAATGGTCAATGTGCCCCCTTTAGGCACTTAGCTGTGTAAACCCAGGGTGTTATTTTTTGTTCATTGGTGTTTATTGTCATTTTAGTCAATAGTACACCAAGTCTGTTTCCTCATGTATATTGTAGATTTTCCTATCATTGTCATTTCATAGCAGAAGTTAGTAACACAATCCTTAATAGCATGCCAACATATCAATGGGCTCCTTTATACACTCATTCGATGAACCCTAGGTCCATTGTAGGGCGATAACCAATAACAAATTGAAATATACATTCTATATGAATGACGTTTTACGTGAGTCTCCTGGACTCTCATGGTCTCTTTCCTCATATAGAATGTAAAATCAGTTTTAGTTGTCATTATATAGCTGATGTTGGTAGAATAATCATTTATTTCATGTGGAATGGTCAATGTGCCCCCTTTAGGCACTTAGCTGCGTAAACCTGGGGTGTTATTTTTTGTTCATTGGTGTTTATTGTCATTTTAGTCAATAGTACACCAAGTCTGTTTCCTCATGTATATTGTAGATTTTCCTATCATTGTCATTTTATAGCAGAAGTTAGTGACACAATCCTTAATAGAATGCCAACATATGCATGGGCTCCTTTATACACTCATTCGATGAAACCTAGGTCCATTGTAGGGCGATAACCAATCACAAATTGAAATATACATTCTATATGAATGACGTTTTACGTGAGTCTCCTGGACTCTCATGGTCTCTTTCCTCATATAGAATGTAAAATCAGTTTTAGTTGTCATTATATAGCTGATGTTGGTAGAATAATCATTTATTTCATGTGGAATGGTCAATGTGCCCCCTTTAGGCACTTAGCTGCGTAAACCTGGGGTGTTATTTTTTGTTCATTGGTGTTTATTGTCATTTTAGTCAATAGTACACCAAGTCTGTTTCCTCATGTATATTGTAGATTTTCCTATCATTGTCATTTCATAGCAGAAGTTAGTGACACAATCCTTAATAGAATGCCAACATATGCATGGGCTCCTTTATACACTCATTCGATGAAACCTAGGTCCATTGTAGGGCGATAACCAATCACAAATTGAAATTTACATTCTATATGAGTGACGTTTTACGTGAGTCTCCTTGACTTTCATGGTCTCTTTCCTCATATAGAATGTAAAATCAGTTTTAGTTGTCATTATATAGCTGATGTTGGTAGAATAATCATTTATTTCATGTGGAATGGTCAATGTGCCCCCTTTAGGCATTTAGCTGGGTAAACCTGGGGTGTCATTTTTTGTTCATTGGTGTTTATTGTCATTTTAGTCAATAGTACACCAAGTCTGTTTCCTCATGATATATTGTAGATTTTCCTATCACTGTCATTTCATAGCAGAAGTTAGTGACACAATCCTTAATAGCATGCCAACATATCAATGGGCTCCTTTATACACTCATTCGATGAAACCTAGGTCCATTGTAGGGCGATAACCAATCACAAATAGAAATTTACATTCTATATGAGTGACGTTTTACATGAGTCTCCTTGACTCTCATGGTCTCTTTCTCATATAGAATGTAAAATCAGTTTTAGTTGTCATTATATAGCTGATGTTGGTAGAATAATCATTTATTTCATGTTGAATGGTCAATGTGGCCCCTTTAGGCACTTAGCTGCGTAAACCTGGGGTGTTATTTTTTGTTCATTGGTGTTTATTGTCATTTTAGTCAATAGTACACCAAGTCTGTTTACTCATGTATATTGTAGATTTTCCTATCATTGTCATTTCATAGCAGAAGTTAGTGACACAATCCTTAATAGCATGCCAACATATCAATGGGCTCCTTTAATAGCTTTATACACTCATTCGATGAAACCTAGGTCCATTGTAGGGCGATAACCAATCACAATTTGAAATTTACATTCTATATGAGTGACGTTTTACGTGAGTCTCCTTGACTCTCATGGTCTCTTTCCTCATATAGAATGTAAAATCAGTTTTAGTTGTCATTATATAGCTGATGTTGGTAGAATAATCATTTATTTCATGTGGAATGGTCAATGTGCCCCCTTTAGGCATTTAGCTGGGTAAACCTGGGTGTCATTTTTTGTTCATTGGTGTTTATTGTCATTTTAGTCAATAGTACACCAAGTCTGTTTCCTCATGATATATTGTAGATTTTCCTATCACTGTCATTTCATAGCAGAAGTTAGTGACACAATCCTTAATAGCATACCAACATATCAATGGGCTCCTTTATACACTCATTCGATGAAACCTAGGTCCATTGTAGGGCGATAACCAATAACAAATTGAAATATACATTCTATATGAGTGACGTTTTACGTGAGTCTCCTGGACTCTCATGGTCTCTTTCCTCATATAGAATGTAAAATCAGTTTTAGTTGTCATTATATAGCTGATGTTGGTAGAATAATCATTTATTTCATGTGGAATGGTCAATGTGCCCCCTTTAGGCACTTAGCTGCGTAAACCTGGGGTGTTATTTTTTGTTCATTGGTGTTTATTGTCATTTTAGTCAATAGTACACCAAGTCTGTTTCCTCATGTATATTGTAGATTTTCCTATCATTGTCATTTCATAGCAGAAGTTAGTGACACAATCCTTAATAGCATGCCAACATACCAATGGGCTCCTTTAATTGATTTATACACTCATTCGATGAAACCTAGGTCCATTGTAGGGCGATAACCAATCACAAATTGAAATTTACATTCTATATGAGTGACGTTTTACGTGAGTCTCTTTGACTCTCATGGTCTCTTTTCTCATATAGAATGTAAAATCAGTTTTAGTTGTCATTATATAGCTGATGTTGGTAGAATAATCATTTATTTCATGTGGAATGGTCAATGTGCCCCCTTTAGGCACTTAGCTGTGTAAACCCAGGGTGTTATTTTTTGTTCATTGGTGTTTATTGTCATTTTAGTCAATAGTACACCAAGTCTGTTTCCTCATGTATATTGTAGATTTTCCTATCATTGTCATTTCATAGCAGAAGTTAGTAACACAATCCTTAATAGCATGCCAACATATCAATGGGCTCCTTTATACACTCATTCGATGAACCCTAGGTCCATTGTAGGGCGATAACCAATAACAAATTGAAATATACATTCTATATGAATGACGTTTTACGTGAGTCTCCTGGACTCTCATGGTCTCTTTCCTCATATAGAATGTAAAATCAGTTTTAGTTGTCATTATATAGCTGATGTTGGTAGAATAATCATTTATTTCATGTGGAATGGTCAATGTGCCCCCTTTAGGCACTTAGCTGCGTAAACCTGGGGTGTTATTTTTTGTTCATTGGTGTTTATTGTCATTTTAGTCAATAGTACACCAAGTCTGTTTCCTCATGTATATTGTAGATTTTCCTATCATTGTCATTTTATAGCAGAAGTTAGTGACACAATCCTTAATAGAATGCCAACATATGCATGGGCTCCTTTATACACTCATTCGATGAAACCTAGGTCCATTGTAGGGCGATAACCAATCACAAATTGAAATTTACATTCTATATGAGTGACGTTTTACGTGAGTCTCCTTGACTCTCATGGTCTCTTTCCTCATATAGAATGTAAAATCAGTTTTAGTTGTCATTATATAGCTGATGTTGGTAGAATAATCATTTATTTCATGTGGAATGGTCAATGTGCCCCCTTTAGGCATTTAGCTGGGTAAACCTGGGGTGTCATTTTTTGTTTATTGGTGTTTATTGTCATTTTAGTCAATAGTACACCAAGTCTGTTTCCTCATGATATATTGTAGATTTTCCTATCACTGTCATTTCATAGCAGAAGCTAGTGACACAATCCTTAATAGCATGCCAACATATCAATGGGCTCCTTTATACACTCATTCGATGAAACCTAGGTCCATTGTAGGGCGATAACCAATCACAAATTGAAATTTACATTCTATATGAGTGACGTTTTACGTGAGTCTCCTTGACTCTCATGGTCTCTTTCCTCATATAGAATGTAAAATCAGTTTTAGTTGTCATTATATAGCTGATGTTGGTACAATAATCATTTATTTCATGTGGAATGGTCAATGTGCCCCCTTTAGGCACTTAGCTGTGTAAACCCGGGGTGTTATTTTTTGTTCATTGGTGTTTATTGTCATTTTAGTCAATAGTACACCAAGTCTGTTTCCTCATGTATATTGTAGATTTTCCTATCATTGTCATTTCATAGCAGAAGTTAGTAACACAATCCTTAATAGCATGCCAACATATCAATGGGCTCCTTTATACACTCATTCGATGAAACCTAGGTCCATTGTAGGGCGATAACCAATAACAAATTGAAATATACATTCTATATGAATGACGTTTTACGTGAGTCTCCTGGACTCTCATGGTCTCTTTCCTCATATAGAATGTAAAATCAGTTTTAGTTGTCATTATATAGCTGATGTTGGTAGAATAATCATTTATTTCATGTGGAATGGTCAATGTGCCCCCTTTAGGCACTTAGCTGCGTAAACCTGGGGTGTTATTTTTTGTTCATTGGTGTTTATTGTCATTTTAGTCAATAGTACACCAAGTCTGTTTCCTCATGTATATTGTAGATTTTCCTATCATTGTCATTTCATAGCAGAAGTTAGTGACACAATCCTTAATAGAATGCCAACATATGCATGGGCTCCTTTATACACTCATTCGATGAAACCTAGGTCCATTGTAGGGCGATAACCAATCACAAATTGAAATTTACATTCTATATGAGTGACGTTTTACGTGAGTCTCCTTGACTCTCATGGTCTCTTTCCTCATATAGAATGTAAAATCAGTTTTAGTTGTCATTATATAGCTGATGTTGGTAGAATAATCATTTATTTTATGTGGAATGGTCAATGTGCCCCCTTTAGGCATTTAGCTGGGTAAACCTGGGGTGTCATTTTTTGTTCATTGGTGTTTATTGTCATTTTAGTCAATAGTACACCAAGTCTGTTTCCTCATGATATATTGTAGATTTTCCTATCACTGTCATTTCATAGCAGAAGTTAGTGACACAATCCTTAATAGCATGCCAACATATCAATGGGCTCCTTTATACACTCATTCGATGAAACCTAGGTCCATTGTAGGGCGATAACCAATCACAAATAGAAATTTACATTCTATATGAGTGACGTTTTACATGAGTCTCCTTGACTCTCATGGTCTCTTTCTCATATAGAATGTAAAATCAGTTTTAGTTGTCATTATATAGCTGTTGTTGGTAGAATAATCATTTATTTCATGTTGAATGGTCAATGTGGCCCCTTTAGGCACTTAGCTGCGTAAACCTGGGGTGTTATTTTTTGTTCATTGGTGTTTATTGTCATTTTAGTCAATAGTACACCAAGTCTGTTTACTCATGTATATTGTAGATTTTCCTATCATTGTCATTTCATAGCAGAAGTTAGTGACACAATCCTTAATAGCATGCCAACATATCAATGGGCTCCTTTAATAGCTTTATACACTCATTCGATGAAACCTAGGTCCATTGTAGGGCGATAACCAATCACAATTTGAAATTTACATTCTATATGAGTGACGTTTTACGTGAGTCTCCTTGACTCTCATGGTCTCTTTCCTCATATAGAATGTAAAATCAGTTTTAGTTGTCATTATATAGCTGATGTTGGTAGAATAATCATTTATTTCATGTGGAATGGTCAATGTGCCCCCTTTAGGCATTTAGCTGGGTAAACCTGGGGTGTCATTTTTTGTTCATTGGTGTTTATTGTCATTTTAGTCAATAGTACACCAAGTCTGTTTCCTCATGATATATTGTAGATTTTCCTATCACTGTCATTTCATAGCAGAAGTTAGTGACACAATCCTTAATAGCATACCAACATATCAATGGGCTCCTTTATACACTCATTCGATGAAACCTAGGTCCATTGTAGGGCGATAACCAATAACAAATTGAAATATACATTCTATATGAGTGACGTTTTACGTGAGTCTCCTGGACTCTCATGGTCTCTTTCCTCATATAGAATGTAAAATCAGTTTTAGTTGTCATTATATAGCTGATGTTGGTAGAATAATCATTTATTTCATGTGGAATGGTCAATGTGCCCCCTTTAGGCACTTAGCTGCGTAAACCTGGGGTGTTATTTTTTGTTCATTGGTGTTTATTGTCAATTTAGTCAATAGTACACCAAGTCTGTTTCCTCATGTATATTGTAGATTTTCCTATCATTGTCATTTCATAGCAGAAGTTAGTGACACAATCCTTAATAGCATGCCAACATATCAATGGGCTCCTTTAATTGATTTATACACTCATTCGATGAAACCTAGGTCCATTGTAGGGCGATAACCAATCACAAATTGAAATTTACATTCTATATGAGTGACGTTTTACGTGAGTCTCCTTGACTCTCATGGTCTCTTTCCTCATATAGAATGTAAAATCAGTTTTAGTTGTCATTATATAGCTGATGTTGGTAGAATAATCATTTATTTCATGTGGAATGGTCAATGTGCCCCCTTTAGGCACTTAGCTGTGTAAACCCAGGGTGTTATTTTTTGTTCATTGGTGTTTATTGTCATTTTAGTCAATAGTACACCAAGTCTGTTTCCTCATGTATATTGTAGATTTTCCTATCATTGTCATTTCATAGCAGAAGTTAGTAACACAATCCTTAATAGCATGCCAACATATCAATGGGCTCCTTTATACACTCATTCGATGAACCCTAGGTCCATTGTAGGGCGATAACCAATAACAAATTGAAATATACATTCTATATGAATGACGTTTTACGTGAGTCTCCTGGACTCTCATGGTCTCTTTCCTCATATAGAATGTAAAATCAGTTTTAGTTGTCATTATATAGCTGATGTTGGTAGAATAATCATTTATTTCATGTGGAATGGTCAATGTGCCCCCTTTAGGCACTTAGCTGCGTAAACCTGGGGTGTTATTTTTTGTTCATTGGTGTTTATTGTCATTTTAGTCAATAGTACACCAAGTCTGTTTCCTCATGTATATTGTAGATTTTCCTATCATTGTCATTTCATAGCAGAAGTTAGTGACACAATCCTTAATAGAATGCCAACATATGCATGGGCTCCTTTATACACTCATTCGATGAAACCTAGGTCCATTGTAGGGCGATAACCAATCACAAATTGAAATTTACATTCTATATGAGTGACGTTTTACGTGAGTCTCCTTGACTCTCATGGTCTCTTTCCTCATATAGAATGTAAAATCAGTTTTAGTTGTCATTATATAGCTGATGTTGGTAGAATAATCATTTATTTCATGTGGAATGGTCAATGTGCCCCCTTTAGGCATTTAGCTGGGTAAACCTGGGTGTCATTTTTTGTTCATTGGTGTTTATTGTCATTTTAGTCAATAGTACACCAAGTCTGTTTCCTCATGATATATTGTAGATTTTCCTATCACTGTCATTTCATAGCAGAAGTTAGTGACACAATCCTTAATAGCATGCCAACATATCAATGGGCTCCTTTATACACTCATTCGATGAAACCTAGGTCCATTGTAGGGCGATAACCAATCACAAATTGAAATTTACATTCTATATGAGTGACGTTTTACGTGAGTCTCCTTGACTCTCATGGTCTCTTTCCTCATATAGAATGTAAAATCAGTTTTAGTTGTCATTATATAGCTGATGTTGGTACAATAATCATTTATTTCATGTGGAATGGTCAATGTGCCCCCTTTAGGCACTTAGCTGTGTAAACCCGGGGTGTTATTTTTTGTTCATTGGTGTTTATTGTCATTTTAGTCAATAGTACACCAAGTCTGTTTCCTCATGTATATTGTAGATTTTCCTATCATTGTCATTTCATAGCAGAAGTTAGTAACACAATCCTTAATAGCATGCCAACATATCAATGGGCTCCTTTATACACTCATTCGATGAAACCTAGGTCCATTGTAGGGCGATAACCAATAACAAATTGAAATATACATTCTATATGAATGACGTTTTACGTGAGTCTCCTGGACTCTCATGGTCTCTTTCCTCATATAGAATGTAAAATCAGTTTTAGTTGTCATTATATAGATGATGTTGGTAGAATAATCATTTATTTCATGTGGAATGGTCAATGTGCCCCCTTTAGGCACTTAGCTGCGTAAACCTGGGGTGTTATTTTTTGTTCATTGGTGTTTATTGTCATTTTAGTCAATAGTACACCAAGTCTGTTTCCTCATGTATATTGTAGATTTTCCTATCATTGTCATTTCATAGCAGAAGTTAGTGACACAATCCTTAATAGAATGCCAACATATCAATGGGCTCCTTTATACACTCATTCGATGAAACCTAGGTCCATTGTAGGGCGATAACCAATCACAAATTGAAATTTACATTCTATATGAGTGACGTTTTACGTGAGTCTCCTTGACTCTCATGGTCTCTTTCCTCATATAGAATGTAAAATCAGTTTTAGTTGTCATTATATAGCTGATGTTGGTAGAATAATCATTTATTTCATGTGGAATGGTCAATGTGCCCCCTTTAGGCATTTAGCTGGGTAAACCTGGGGTGTCATTTTTTGTTCATTGGTGTTTATTGTCATTTTAGTCAATAGTACACCAAGTCTGTTTCCTCATGATATATTGTAGATTTTCCTATCACTGTCATTTCATAGCAGAAGTTAGTGACACAATCCTTAATAGCATGCCAACATATCAATGGGCTCCTTTATACACTCATTCGATGAAACCTAGGTCCATTGTAGGGCGATAACCAATCACAAATTGAAATTTACATTCTATATGAGTGACGTTTTACGTGAGTCTCCTTGACTCTCATGGTCTCTTTTCTCATATAGAATGTAAAATCAGTTTTAGTTGTCATTCTATAGCTGATGTTGGTACAATAATCATTCATTTCATGTGGAATGGTCAATGTGCCCCCTTTAGGCACTTAGCTGCGTAAACCTGGGGTGTCATTTTTTGTTCATTGGTGTTTATTGTCATTTTAGTCAATAGTACACCAAGTCTGTTTCCTCATGTATATTGTAGATTTTCCTATCATTGTCATTTCATAGCAGAAGTTAGTGACACAATCCTTAATAGAATGCCAACATATGCATGGGCTCCTTTATACACTCATTCGATGAAACCTAGGTCCATTGTAGGGCGATAACCAATCACAAATTGAAATTTACATTCTATATGAGTGACGTTTTACGTGAGTCTCCTTGACTCTCATGGTCTCTTTCCTCATATAGAATGTAAAATCAGTTTTAGTTGTCATTATATAGCTGATGTTGGTAGAATAATCATTTATTTCATGTGGAATGGTCAATGTGCCCCCTTTAGGCATTTAGCTGGGTAAACCTGGGTGTCATTTTTTGTTCATTGGTGTTTATTGTCATTTTAGTCAATAGTACACCAAGTCTGTTTCCTCATGATATATTGTAGATTTTCCTATCACTGTCATTTCATAGCAGAAGTTAGTGACACAATCCTTAATAGCATGCCAACATATCAATGGGCTCCTTTATACACTCATTCGATGAAACCTAGGTCCATTGTAGGGCGATAACCAATCACAAATTGAAATTTACATTCTATATGAGTGACGTTTTACGTGAGTCTCCTTGACTCTCATGGTCTCTTTCCTCATATAGAATGTAAAATCAGTTTTAGTTGTCATTATATAGCTGATGTTGGTACAATAATCATTTATTTCATGTGGAATGGTCAATGTGCCCCTTTTAGGCACTTAGCTGTGTAAACCCGGGGTGTTATTTTTTGTTCATTGGTGTTTATTGTCATTTTAGTCAATAGTACACCAAGTCTGTTTCCTCATGTATATTGTAGATTTTCCTATCATTGTCATTTCATAGCAGAAGTTAGTAACACAATCCTTAATAGCATGCCAACATATCAATGGGCTCCTTTATACACTCATTCGATGAAACCTAGGTCCATTGTAGGGCGATAACCAATAACAAATTGAAATATACATTCTATATGAATGACGTTTTACGTGAGTCTCCTGGACTCTCATGGTCTCTTTCCTCATATAGAATGTAAAATCAGTTTTAGTTGTCATTATATAGATGATGTTGGTAGAATAATCATTTATTTCATGTGGAATGGTCAATGTGCCCCCTTTAGGCACTTAGCTGCGTAAACCTGGGGTGTTATTTTTTGTTCATTGGTGTTTATTGTCATTTTAGTCAATAGTACACCAAGTCTGTTTCCTCATGTATATTGTAGATTTTCCTATCATTGTCATTTCATAGCAGAAGTTAGTGACACAATCCTTAATAGAATGCCAACATATCAATGGGCTCCTTTATACACTCATTCGATGAAACCTAGGTCCATTGTAGGGCGATAACCAATCACAAATTGAAATTTACATTCTATATGAGTGACGTTTTACGTGAGTCTCCTTGACTCTCATGGTCTCTTTCCTCATATAGAATGTAAAATCAGTTTTAGTTGTCATTATATAGCTGATGTTGGTAGAATAATCATTTATTTCATGTGGAATGGTCAATGTGCCCCCTTTAGGCATTTAGCTGGGTAAACCTGGGGTGTCATTTTTTGTTCATTGGTGTTTATTGTCATTTTAGTCAATAGTACACCAAGTCTGTTTCCTCATGATATATTGTAGATTTTCCTATCACTGTCATTTCATAGCAGAAGTTAGTGACACAATCCTTAATAGCATGCCAACATATCAATGGGCTCCTTTATACACTCATTCGATGAAACCTAGGTCCATTGTAGGGCGATAACCAATCACAAATTGAAATTTACATTCTATATGAGTGACGTTTTACGTGAGTCTCCTTGACTCTCATGGTCTCTTTTCTCATATAGAATGTAAAATCAGTTTTAGTTGTCATTCTATAGCTGATGTTGGTACAATAATCATTCATTTCATGTGGAATGGTCAATGTGCCCCCTTTAGGCACTTAGCTGCGTAAACCTGGGGTGTCATTTTTTGTTCATTGGTGTTTATTGTCATTTTAGTCAATAGTACACCAAGTCTGTTTCCTCATGTATATTGTAGATTTTCCTATCACTGTCATTTCATAGCAGAAGTTAGTGACACAATCCTTAATAGCATACCAATATATCAATGGGCTCCTTTATACACTCATTCGATGAAACCTAGGTCCATTGTAGGGCGATAACCAATAACAAATTGAAATATACATTCTATATGAGTGACGTTTTACGTGAGTCTCCTGGACTCTCATTGTCTCTTTCCTCATATAGAATGTAAAATCAGTTTTAGTTGTCATTATATAGCTGATGTTGGTAGAATAATCATTTATTTCATGTGGAATGGTCAATGTGCCCCCTTTAGGCACTTAGCTGCGTAAACCTGGGGTGTTATTTTTTGTTCATTGGTGTTTATTGTCATTTTAGTCAATAGTACACCAAGTCTGTTTCCTCATGTATATTGTACATTTTCCTATCATTGTCATTTCATAGCAGAAGTTAGTGACACAATCCTTAATAGCATGCCAACATATCAATGGGCTCCTTTAATAGCTTTATACACTCATTCGATGAAACCTAGGTCCATTGTAGGACGATAACCAATCACAAATTGAAATTTACATTCTATATGAGTGACGTTTTACGTGAGTCTCCTTGACTCTCATGGTCTCTTTCCTCATATAGAATGTAAAATCAGTTTTAGTTGTCATTATATAGCTGATGTTGGTAGAATAATCATTTATTTCATGTGGAATGGTCAATGTGCCCCCTTTAGGCATTTAGCTGGGTAAACCTGGGGTGTCATTTTTTGTTCATTGGTATTTATTGTCATTTTAGTCAATAGTACACCAAGTCTGTTTCCTCATGATATATTGTAGATTTTCCTATCACTGTCATTTCATAGCAGAAGTTAGTGACACAATCCTTAATATCATGCCAACATATCAATGGGCTCCTTTATACACTCATTCGATGAAACCTAGGTCCATTGTAGGGCGATAACCAATCACAAATTGAAATTTACATTCTATATGAGTGACGTTTTACGTGAGTCTCCTTGACTCTCATGGTCTCTTTCCTCATATAGAATGTAAAATCAGTTTTAGTTGTCATTATATAGCTGATGTTGGTAGAATAATCATTTATTTCATGTGGAATGGTCAATGTGCCCCCTTTAGGCACTTAGCTGCGTAAACCTGGGGTGTCATTTTTTGTTCATTGGTGTTTATTGTCATTTTAGTCAATGTGTTCTCCTGATTTCCATGTTGTACAGTGCTATGATAATAAAAACATCAAAAAAAGAAAGTCCCCCCTAATATAAGGTGTAATATTTTTTGGAGATATTGGTTGGAGTTTGGTGAAACTTTCCACAAATGATTACTGGAGCTATAGATACAATCCGTGCGAAGGACAGCCATGTAAGTGGTGTTACGGATGACCGAGCACCAGTTTATTGGAGGAGGGGTGCTTTTCAAAAATGGCAAACACACAGGCAGAGTGATCTCGGCCACAGTATCGTTTCCTTTATTACACATTGTGCACTGTCTGTAGTTTGTCAGAAAATTATGTTGTGAGTCCCCCTAAATACTTTAAGATCATAACAGCACACTGAAATCGTCCCTGTTAATGGGAATCTGAATGTAGGAGCCCAGAACATTTATGAGACCAACTGAAGAGAGTTGTTTATCATCGTGCCAATAACCTCACCATGCTAGGTGACATGTACTGTCTGTTGCAGGTCGAATGGAGGAACATTCCAAGTGTATAATCGCCCCTATCATCAACAGCATGCTATCCCGAATTCCCGATGCCATCATGTTATCCAGCGACACGGTGGCTACACGCAATATTGATTCATTGAATAAAATCTCATTGTTATTTCCTTTGTCATTTTTAAAATCTACTCCACTCTCATTCAATCGATGCTCAGTCAGCTGTAACACCACTTACAGGGCTGTCGCATGAATAGTGTTTCTAGCCCCAATAAGCATTTGTGAAACGTTCCATCAAAATCCACCCAATATCTCCGATATCTTTCTTTTGGCCAAAGGGGTCATTCTGTCGTCCCTGGCTGTCTGAGTATGCTTATAGCAAATACATCACTTCAAAACGTGAGAAATGGTAATCACTTTCGTTGGAGTTCGTGTCTCATACTTGAAGCAAATCGGTTATAACAGAGTATCTTTTAAGTAATACAGTTGGATAGTTACTGTTTGTTTTCATGCTTTATATTTTCTTATGCTCGATATGTTGTTGTCTTTATAACACACCAAATTTTGCATGAATATTTGAATTGCTATTAAGCACAACATTCTAAATGTACGCACTTTATTTTGTGTGCGTCATTTTGTTATATTACCACAGCAAAATGCTGTTTTGTACCTGGAACGCGACTGGCATCATGTCAAGCGGCCCTTATTTGAGTAGAATGTTGGATGGACAGACTATAGATTTCTGTGGCATATCTGAACACTGGCTTCCAGCTAAGAGTGCAAGCTTCATGAATTCAATGTCGAAATATTACCGATGCCATACTGTTTGTGATTTTTCACAACGGCTTCCCCAACAGCGGGGTCGCTATAAAGGCGGGGTCGCTCTCTTTTGGAAAACAGAACATGACGATCGTGTATCAATCATAGACTTTGTGATGATATTTATTCAACATATGTTAATCATGATGGGAATGATTGCTCAAATATTGACCATGTGATAATAAAAGACTCTGACTTACCTTTCGTAGCGAACGTTCACATAATTGATGATTCTGCACTCAATGTTTCGAATCACAGACCGGTGCAAGTTGAACTTAACTGTGACGCGGGCACTTTACCTGATTCCAATGGGTCGAGTGCGGATATCTCTAAACTAAAGTGGCGGTTGCTCGCCCAAGATGAAAATTTAGTTAATCAGTACCAACATACATTAGCTTCCTTATTGTCGCACATAGAAACGCGTATACACGATACAATCACTTTGGATTTGTATTATAATTCATTGGTAGCTGCTATGAAACAAGCAGCGCAACAATCAATTCCAACATGTAAATTCAAAAGTCACAAAAAACCATTTTGGAATGAAAACTTGAAAGAACTTCACAAAAAAATGTCCATTCTTAGAAATGATTGGATTAAAGAGGGTAGACCTCGTGGTGATGAACACAACTCTTTCCGGCTGTATAAGGACTCAAAGAGACACTTTCGGTGCTTATATCGGTCCATCTCATCTGACTTTATGAGAGAACAATTGAATGAAATTGATCGTTGCGCAGAGATAGATAATGATCATTTCTTTAGATTGCTAAACGCAAAAAGAGCAAATAACGGCACTTTGGGTGCCTCTTACTTCGAGCACGATGGCTCGATTATCCGTGATACTGATGACATATTAAGTGCCTGGTCTTCCTATTACAAAACATTATACTCACCATTGAATGACTCAATCTTCGATGACAATCACTACTCTGTCGTTACCGACACAGTTAAAAGATTGAAAGATGATATAACTTCACAGAGACCAGATGATCATTTTACTTACCCGGTCAGTATAAATGAAATGTCTTCTCTTATTCCCACTTTGAACAAGAACAAGTCACAGGGTTATGACGGTTTAGTTTATGAACACATTATATATGGCGGTGAAAATATTTTGAAATGTATTGCTTTTTTATTTTCATGTATGTTAAAATTCATTCATGTTCCAGATGATGCAAAAAAAGGCATAATGATCTCACTGTTTAAGGGAGGAAACAAGTCAGCACATAATTTCAACAATTATAGGGCTATCACCATATTACCAGTAATGTATAAATTGTTTGAGAAACTTTTAAAATCCCGGTTAGAAACCAATGCCCCACATCTCACAAATATTCACCCACTTCAAAACGGGTTTCAAAAAAATTCAAACTGTTTAGCGACTTCTTTCCTCCTGAAAGAATGTATATCTTACACAGCTGAAAGAGGCAGCAAACTATTTGCTTGCTTCCTTGATGTACAAAAGGCCTTTGATACTGTATGGATCGATGGCCTCTTGTACAAACTCCACCAGCGGGGCATAACTGGTTCTTTGTGGCGCATACTGTGTTGTTTATTAACAAATATTCAATGTTGCCTGAGGTATAAATGTAATTATTCTGTGTACTTCTTAATGAAACAAGGAGCCAGACAGGGAAGTATTCTCTCACCTCTGATGTACATGCTCTACGTTGACACACTTATCTCTGATTTAGCCAACTCAAACTACGGTTTAATGGTTTATTCAGTTCGTTGCGCTGCACCCACACAGGCTGATGATATGGTCTTACTTTCATTGTCAAAACGTGGACTACAGAACCTTCTTAATATATGTTCTGAGTACAGCAGGAAATGGCGATTTCTCTACAATCCAAGCAAAACTGTCACAATAGTGTTTAATGAACCAAAATCTGAATTCGCGCGGTGCATTCAAAACAGGAAGTTGTATCTTCTAGGTCAAGAAATTTCAGAAAAAACCGAAGCTACACACCTTGGTATCCTCTTTGACAAATACAATTTCAATCACTCCCTTGTGGAAGCCATAAGAGAAAAACAAAGAGATACATATTTTATGCTCTCAAATTCGGGCCTATACGCTGGTGGAACAACCCCTGTCAGTTGCTGTAAGATATACAAATCGATCATCCTTCCAAGATCACTTTATGGGTCTGAACTCTTGTGGCAATTAGGCAAGAGTGATACCGACCACCTGGAGAAAACTCACCGATTTTGTTTAAAGAACTTTCAGGGATTGCCTATGCGAGCAAGAACTGTTATTGTGGAGGGCGCAGTCGGTATACCATCTCTTGTCACACTTATTGACAAAAGAAAGCTTTCTCTTATGGGCTCTCTATGCAGAGGAGACCCCGAAAAAGCTTCATCACAGATATTTCTCTTACGAATGCATGAATCCTTAACTAACACAATTCGCCCCTCAAAGTCATTTTTGAATGAGCTAACCATAATCTTATTAAGATATGGTTTACTTGATTTCCTTACGAACTTTGCTAATGATAATACCTTCCCAACTAAAGATAGTTGGAAGAATCTGGTAAATGTAGCCATTGATACAAAGTACAGTGAAAGTTGGAAAACCACAATTTCTAGTGATCCGTGGCTATATATTTTCAGTCAAATTCAAAGTGAATTTTCGCTGTCATTTTTATGGCGCGTATGCCGTGCGCATCCTCAATTCAAAGAAAATTTTCTTCAGGTGGGAAGAATAATATCACAAACAACATATGACCAAAAAGGAGTGTGTGTGATGCGTGTCTGCATCCGTATATACACAAAGTAATGCACATATTGTTCGATTGTCCAGCAATTTGCGAAACTCGAAATGTTATATGGTACAAGATAATAGATCTCTTTGGGATCAATTTCTATATTATGCTGGACAATCTGAACACAGCAGAACTTGCAGCAATATTTTTGGGGCACATACCTGACATTGCTGATAACTTGATACCATTTCTTGATAAATACAAATTTGTCACATTTTTCGTTAGAAACACAGCAAAATTATGGGAAAATTATAGTAAACTAACGCAATAATTTGTTTGGCGCATCGTGGTGCCGAATTGAGTAGTCCGCTTAGAGACTTTTTTCGGCCAGACGATTTCATCTGGTCGTGGACTTTCGTTGCGAGTATGAACATTAAGTACTTGTTTCTCGCATCTTGCACGAAAACTTACGTACTGTTAGACTGGACGCTCTGGTCGCCATCCTGTTGTTGTAAATGGACGGGGACCTATGGTATGTAGTGAGTATTACATAGAGTCAATACTAACCGAACACAAAAATGGGTATGCTGATAGCCCACGAACGGAGACGGTACAATTCCAAAAATGAAACAAGCTCATTGCTTTTCTTAAACGTTGTCACTTTATCTTACATCCTAATTCATTTACTCGCTGCAAGCTATAGATCCGGCCCGGTCCCTCTATTGACTTATTGATTTTGTGTTGTGTGAACGTGTGTGTCACTGTGTGTGTATACTTGTATATGTGCATATGTATATGGATAGGTGAAACGAGTTTATGTGGATATTGCTGACTGTGCATGTTTGCACGTATATACGTACGTGTATCTGTGTGGCTGTATATCTGTATCCAGGAAAGTGTAGGTGTGTAATAGGTTTGTATGTATGAATGTATGGATTGATGCATATGTATGTATGTATTTATGTACGTACGTCAGGTGTGCGTTTCTTTGCGAGTGTTGGCCAGCATGTGAGGGGTTAATGCGGTTGTGTGCATGGATGGATGTATACATGCCTCAGGCAGGTGTATATCGATATATGCATGATTGGATGCATATATGCACGCGAATGAGCGTATATGTAAGTACGTAATACATGTACGATGGCCCGAATGTGCATCTGAACGATTGTGTGCACCTATGTATTTGTAAATACGTTATTTACATGAAGGGTGATCTTTGTTGCTGATAATACTTATCTTTCTGTCGTACTGTTCTTTGTTCACGAGTTTGTAAAACAATATATAATATGTATGTTTATCCACTCTTCGTTATCGGAGGATTAAAGATATATATATATTATTTTAGTAGCTATGAATTTTTCATTCACAGTACCCAGATTAACCAAATAAATATTTGATCTCAAAAACATCTTGCCCATCTTCAATTGGGTGAATCTCCCATTACATATGCTTCATTTTTAGCTCAACTTTACTTTGTATAGTATGAGCTATTGCCATGGCTTGGTGTCCGTCATCTATGCATGTGTGAGTCTTCAACAATACAGGCTACAGGTCGTACCTTTGGTCCGATCATAGCTGTTGACATAAACATTTAGACCGTAACGATTCATTTTGGGGTCATTCATAAAAAAAACATGGCCGCCAGCGGCCATCTTGGATTTTAAAATACAATCCATTAGAACGGGCTACAGGTCATACTGTTCGTCTGATCACCATGAAATTTTTTATGGATGTGAATATTGACATGTAGATGGGAACGATTAATCTTGGGGTCATTTGGCCAAAAAACATAGCTGCCGGCAGCCATCTTGGATTTTACTCTTTGCATGACTAAATCCTTTAGCACAGGCTACAGGTCATACCTTTAGTCTTATCATCATAAAATTAGTCATGGCTGTTGAAATTGGAATGTAGATGGGAACGAGTAATTTTGGGGGTCATTCGGACAAAAACATGGCTGCCAGCGGCCATATTGGATTTAACTCTTTGTATGACTAAATCCTTTAGCATGGGCTACAGGTCGTACCATTAGTCTGATCAAGTCTGATCATCATGAAATAATGTCATGGCTGTTGAAATTGGAATATAGATGGGAACGAGTAATTTTGGGGTCGTTCAGCTGAAAAATATGACCGCTGGCAAGCATCTTGGATTTTACTCTTTGCATGACTAAATCCTTTCACATGGGCAACAGGTTGTTTCTTTAGTCAGATGGTCATGAAATTTATCATGGATGTTAAATATGACATGTAGATGGGAACAAGTAATATTTAGGTCATTCAGCCAAAAAACATGGCCACCAGCAGAAAAATCAAGAGCCTCTTGTATGATGATTAATACAAAATACAAGAAAGTTCCCCCTAAGGATGACATGGAAATAGAGCTAACGGAGACTGATGAAGTTTTGACTGCAGATCGAGTATCAGATATACTGGCTGATAGTGAAGTGAGTTGAGTTACATTTAGTTGTACTTGGTGTCATTTTGTACATTCATTATTTGCAAGATAAATTATAGTGTGATAACCAATCACAGATTGAAAGTTACATTTTATATGATTGACTTTTTATGTTTACCCATACCATAGTATGGTAAACATAGTGTCATTGTCCGGATTGACCACTCGTTGTTAGTCCGTCCGTCCGTCTGTCTGTCTGTCTGTAGACACTTTACGCATGGTGCGATAACTGAAATATTTTCTATCTGATCGGAACCAAATTTTGTATATGAATTTCTCAGCACCAAATACAGATCGATTTCGAATGTGGGTTTGATCCGAGTTTTTTTTACGGAGTTATGGCCCTTTTTCAACTTAGAATTCATGCATGCTGCCATAACTAAAAAAAAAAAATTATCTGACCGTAACGTAACCAAATTTGGTATGCGATAATGCGAGTTGCTCAGCCCAAAATACATATCGAGTTCGAATATGGGTTTGATCCGATATTTTTTAATGGAGTTATGGCCCTTTGACATAGAATTCATGAATGCTTCGATAAATCAACAATTTTTCAACTGATAGGAACCAAATTTTGAATATGAGTTTCTCAACTCAAAATACAGATCGAGTTCGAATTTGGGTTTGATCTGGTACTTTTTAATGGAGTTATGGCCCTTTGGTTATTTTATTCATCGCTAAAATATATCAAGGATACATGGGTTGCACTGTCTAGATAGTATCTGATAAATCAGGTTCACAATGCTATGAAGTTGTCTTCTCACACAGAGATAGTATCCAGTTACAATGCCATGAAGTTGTCTCTCTCTTGTATTGAGTTAATTAACTGCTAGGAGATGTGGTGGCCATATCAGATATACTTTATACTCTATAAAGTATCTCTGGCCATATGATGAGATATCATAGATGGAATGTTTATACTATTATATTTTATATGCATGGTTATTTATATTTCATCTTAAAGGCATAATCTGGTTTCATTGTTTAATAGCATTACTATTGGAATTTTGTTGGTTGCATGGGAAGACAACATTGGTTTTCAAACTTTTAAAAACTTGAGAGCTCTGTATCAGTCTATGAGAACAAAATAATTGTTCATAACACTTTTAGAACTGTAGGTCTAGTTTGTTTTATCTATATATTAATGGAAAGCTTTTTCGACATTGATTTCAATTGATTACAAATGTGAATTGAAATATTAAAGGGGCACACCAGGTTTGATATATTTTTCCTGTACTCTGCTTGAGATAAAACTTTTTATGTGTACCTATACCATATTATGGTACACATAGTGTCAATGTCCGGATTGACTACTCGTCTGTGCGTCCGTCTATGTCTGTCTGTCCGTTCGTAGACACTTTAGGTATAATGCGATAACTCTAACATTTTCTATTTGATCGGAACCAAATTTTGTATATAGGTTTCTCATCCCAAAATACAGTTCGAGTTTGAATATGGGTTCGATCCGATTTATTTTAAAGGAGTTATGAACCTTCTTTTTTTTAAATTCGAAATTTTGATTTTTCGTATTTTTTTTAGATGGAATTTCCTCGCTCAATTTAACATGCAAAAAATATTTAAAAACTTTTATAATAATTTGTTTTAGTTGTATACCATTAATTAGGTGTGATTTCCTGTTTTGAAAATATGAAGATTTTATTGCAATAGTTACATGTAATATAATGATATCAATAAATTGCCATGTGAACATCCAATATCCAGAGTATATGAGAGTACCTTTAATAGATGTCATTCCAAGCGAAATCTGTTGTTAATTGAGTGATGACATGTGATGTATGTTACAGAGCTCTAGGGGGTGGTTGTATGAAGGTAAAGATGAACAACCTGCTGGCTGGATAATTGTTTATCCTATCTGTCAAATTGATTAATGGCTAAACGTTTGGATCTCACAGTGAGAGGTCCTTGTGTGAATAGGGACAGAGTTATGAGATTCAAAACGACTCCTCCCCCACCCCAATTACTTTAACCCCTTCTTAAGACAAATTATTTGAGCTTTTGATTTTAAGTTAGGTACTGATATATGTATTACTGTGATCATATCTTTGACCAATTATCAGTTATAGCTAATCTCTAGCGCCAAGGTATGGGTTAAACATCTGCCGATCGTGATCGGCCTCTCATTACATGAGTCTCCCTGGTTCAGAGTAGCTCCTGGTCACGTAAAATGTAAAACTTGTTTCAATTGATATTGCATAGCTAATGTTGGTAGAATAACCATTTCATGGGGAATGGTTAATGTGCCCCCTTTAGGCATGTATCTGTGCATACATTGGGTGTTAGTGTTTGTTCATTGGTGTTTACTGTCATTTTAGTCAATAGTACATAAGTCTGTTTCGTCTTATTCTCACTTTGCTGACGAGTCTGCAGAAATAACACCGGTGTACCACGTTATGTTCCCCCTGGATAAGTCACCCCATGGATAAGTCCCACCCTGGATAAGTTCCCCCCCCCAATAATAAATATTGTTTTCATTGAATATGTCATAATTGGTAACGAAATGGCGAGAAAAAGGATTTTCAGACTTTTTTCATTTTGTTCAAGTCACCCCTGGATATCCACCCCCCCCCCCCATCTCTAATATCACCACTATCATATTAATATGTCTTTTAATATTTGTGCTCAGTTGTCAATTTCGATACTACGGACCTGTATTGGCAAGAATTTAATATAGATAATATCTGACATCATGCTAAATTTGGGCTGATGGGGGAAATTTGTAAGCCTGGATACCCTCCCCCTTCCCTTAATATTGCCAACGGTGAAAAAAAAAAATTTAATTGCAATTCTTCAGTATTTGGATATGAAATGGCGAGAAAAAACATTTCTAAGAAGATTTTTTTTTTCAAGTCCCCCTTATATTATATAGTCATGAAACAGCGAGAAATTAACTTCTTCCCGAGAATAAGTTGTTTGAGTCAGGGTTTGGGGTGGGGAGGGGGGGAGATGTCCAGGTCAGGATATCTTCCCCCCCCCCACCAGCACGTACATGTACATGGCAAAAAAATCATCTTATGGTTTTTTGCTCATTTTGCTTTATATAGTCATGAAACGGCGAGAAATTAACTTCTGACAAAAAGTTTTTGAGTCAGCGTTTGGGGCGGGAGGGGGAGATGTCCTGGTCAGGATATCTCCCCCACCCAGCACCTACATGGCAAAAAAATCAACTTTTGCTTTTATCGCTTATTTTGCTTTATATAGTCATGAAACAGCGAGAAATTAACTTCTTCCGAAAAAAAGTTGTTTGAGTCAGGGTTTGGGATGGGGGATGATGTCCAGGTCAGGATATCTCTCTCCCCCCCCCCCACCCAGCACCTATATGACAAAAAAAGAAATTAACTTCTTCCGAGAAAGATGATTTTTTGTCATGTAGGTGCTGGGTGGGGGGGGGGGGAGATATCCTGACCTGGACATCTTCCCCCCACCGCAAACGCTGACTCAAAAATTGTTGTCAGAAAAGTTAATTTCTCGCCGTTTCATAACTATATAAATAAAAATAAGCGATTAAACCAAAGATAATTTTTTGTCATGTAGGTGCTGGATGTGGGGGGGGGGGGAAGATATCCTGACCTGGACATCTCCCCCCCCCCCACCCCAAACCCTGATTCAAAAACTTTTTCTCAGAAGAAGTTAATTTCTCGCTGTTTCATGACTATATAAAGCAAAATAAGCGATAAAACCATAAAATGATTTTTTGTCATGTAGGTGCTGGGTGGGGGGGGGGGTGAAGATATCCTGACCTGGACATTCCCATCCCCCCCCCCCCACCCCCAAACATGACAAAAAAATCATCTTATGGTTTTATCGCTTATTTTGCTTTATATAGTCATGAAACAGCAAGAAATTAACTTCTTCCGAGAAAAAGTTGTTTGAGTTAGGGTTTGGGGTGGGGAGAAGATGTCCAGGTCAGGATATCTCCCCCCCCCCCACCCAGCACCTACATGACAAAAAAATCATCTAATGCTTTTATCGCTTATTTTGCTTTATATAGTCTTGAAACAGCGAGAAATTAACTTCTTCCGAGAAATATGATATTTTTGTCATGTAGGTGCTGGGTGGGGGGATATATCCTGACCTGGACATCTTCCCCCACCGCAAAAACTTTTTCTCGTACGCCCTCCGTCTGATGTCTGTTCATGTCATAACTTGAACAGTAGTGCTCGGATCTCAATGAAATTAGATATGGATGTTCACTACTATGAGGACATTAAATAGAGGGTTCCATCGTTCTGTTCGGATTTTCCATTCTAGAGTTATTCATCTTTGTTTATCTGGAAATGTTATCTTTGTGGTCCGTCTGGTGTCTGTTCATGTCGCAACTTGGAACAGTTGTGCTGGGATCTCAATGGAATTTGGTATGGTCATGTTCACTGCCATTGTTCTGTTCTGCTTTTTCATTCTAGAGTTATTTATTGTTTATCTGAAAATGTTGGCTGTTTGGTCCAATGCGCGGATCTCAATGAAATTTTGTATGGATGTTCACCGCTAAGAGGACATTTAATGGCACATTCAAATGTTTGTTTTGGTTTTTTGTTCTATAGTTATTCATCTTTGTTTATATGAAAATTTCTGGGTCCATATGTCCGAGTATAGCCATCATAAGTTATAGATATGCCCAGACTAGGCGGTATTCCACATATCCTGACCTGGACATTCCCAACCCCAAACGCTGACCGAAAAACTTTTTCTTTTGCAAGAAGTTAATTTCTCGCTGTTTCATGACTATATAAAGCAAAATAAGCGATAAAACCATAAGATAAGATATCCTGACCTGGACACCTCCCCCCAACCCCAACCCCAAACCCTGACTCAAACAACTTTTTCTTGGAAGAAGTTAATTTCTCGCTGTTTCATGAATATATAAAGCAAAATAAGCGATAAAACCATAAGATAATTTTTTGTCATGTAGGTGCTGGTTGGGGGGGGGGATATCCTGACCTGGACATTTGGAAATTAAAAAAAAAAATATTTGGTAATTTCAGGAACAATCAAATGCGTAAAAAAAATGGCCATTTCAGGACCAAACGATATCAAATGACTGAAATTATTTTTTAGTCATACATGTGGGGGGGGGAGAGATGTCCAGGGGGAGATATCCTGTTACACCGGTGTAACAGTTTATCTCCCCCCCTGGGTATCTTCTTCCG
Organism: Siphonodentalium dalli; assembly: GCA_032622095.1. Taxonomy (NCBI): domain Eukaryota; kingdom Metazoa; phylum Mollusca; class Scaphopoda; order Gadilida; family Siphonodentaliidae; genus Siphonodentalium; species Siphonodentalium dalli. Next base: position 145,995,216 of record CP136066.1, read on the forward strand.
CCCTGGGTATCTTCCCCCCCCCCCCACTCATATATTTTTTTTTCCTATTAAAACTATTAAAACAAATTTTTTTAATTTTTTTTTATTTTGAAGTTTAACTTAACCCCTCACACAATAGCATAAATATGTCAAAATATTACCTTACGATTTTATCGTTTATTTTGCTTTATATTGTCATGAAATGGCGAGAAATTAACTTTATATGAGAAAAATTTAATAGAGTCAGAATTTGGGGTGGGGGGGAAATATCCAGGTCTGAGTATCTCCCCCCCCCCACCCAGTGGCTATATATGACAAAAATTAAACGTATGATTTTATTGCTTAATTTGATATATATAGTTATGAAATGGCAAGAAATTAACTTTATATGAGCAAAATTTGATAGAGTAAGAATTTGGGGTGGGGAGAAGATACACAGGCCTGAGTATCTCCCCCCCCCCCCCCCCACCCAGCGGCTACATATGACAAAATTAAACATATGATTTTATTGCTTAATTTGCTTTATATAGTCATGAAATGGCGAGAAATTAACTTTATATGAGCAAAATTTGATTAGAGTAAGAATTTGGGGTGGGGGGAAGATACCCAGGCCTGAGTATCTCCCCCCCCCCCCACCAGCACCTACATATGACAAAAATTAAACGTATGATTTTATTGCTTAATTTGCTTTATATAGTTATGAAATGGCGAGATAAACTTATATATATATTTTTTTAATTCTGCTGCTGGGTGAGGGGGGGATACTCAGGCCTCTCCCCCACACCAAATTCCTACTCTGTCAACTTTTTGTCATAAAAAGTTAATTTCTGACCATATCATGACTATTTAAAGCAATAAAATCATACGTTTAATTTTTGTCATATGTAGCTGCTGGGTGAGGGGGGGGGAAGATACTCATGCATGGGTATCCCCCCCCCCACACCCCAAATTCTTACTCAATAAAATTGTTCTCACATAAAGTTAATTTCTCGCCATTTCATGACTATATATAAAGCAAATTAAGCAATAAAATCATATGTTTAATTTTTGTCATAAGTAGGTGCTGGGTGGGGGGGGAAAGATACTCAGCACTGGGTATCTTCCCCCCCCCCCACCCCAAATTCTTACTCTATCAAATTGTTCTCACATAAAGTGAATTTCTCGCCATTTCATGACTATATATAAAGCAAATTAAGCAATAAAATCATATGTTTAATTTTTGTCATATGTAGGTGCTGGGTGGGGGGGGGGGAAGATACTCAGGCCTGGGTATTTCCCCCCCCACCCCAAATTCTTACTATAATCAAATTTTGCTCATATAAAGTTAATTTCTCGCCATTTCATGACTATATAAAGCAAATTAAGCAATAAAATCATACCTCCCCCCACCCCAAATTCTTACTCTATCAAATTTTGCTCATATAAAGTTAATTTCTCGCCATTTCATAACTATATAAAGCAAATTAAGAAATAAAATCATACGTTTAATTTTTGTCATATGTAGGTGCTGGGTGGGGGGAAGATACTCAGGCCTGGGTATCTCCCCCACCCAAAATTTTTACTCTATAAAATTTTGCTCATATAAAGTTAATTTCTCGCCATTTCATGACTATATAAAGCAAATTAAACGATAGAATCATAAGGTAATATTTTGACATATTTATGCTATTATTGGGTTAAGTTAAACTTCAAAATAACCACAAAAAAAAACTAAATTTAATAGTTTTCTCTGCATTTCTTACCATAATAATATAAAATAAATGAGGGGAAAAAAATGTACGAGTGGGGGGGAAGATACCCAGGGTGGGGGGGGGGGAGATATCCCGGGGTATGTCCCCCCCCCCCGGGGTAAGATACCCAGGGGGGAGATATCGTGTTACACCGGCAAGGTTTGAGCATTGCGCCTATAGTCTGTATTAATTAAATAACAGTTGCTCCTGATGCAGTGTTTTAGCATGCCGTCGGAACGAGTTTCAAATGAGTCATCGAAGATATCCCGGGGTATGTTCCCCCCCGGGGGGAAGATACCCAGGGGGGGAGATATCGTGTTACACCGGCAAGGTTTGAGCATTGCGCCTATAGTCTGTATTAATTAAATAACAGTTGCTCCTGATGCAGTGTTTTAGCATGCCGTCGGAACGAGTTTCAAATGAGTCATCGTTAGATTAGTGATTTTCATGTTCACTCAGTGAACAAGTATTAAACTGTTGGGTGTATTGTGTATTCTAAGCCTATTAATACTATAAATGAATTGTGTTATATATATAGCAATGATAGTGCTATTATATTTATTTATAATGTGTTTATTTATTTATAAAAATGTGTATAAAATACTTATATATGTAGCATGATATATGTAAATAGTGTACAAATGTTATCTCGATACCTATGTATTATAGGTCATGAGAATAAAGAATTGAATTGAAATATAAGACTGAATGTGGTGTCCCCATCAACAAAAAGAACGACATAGATTGTTCTGCAAAGAATCAACACAATCATCTAGCTGATTCTGACCAGATACCTGTACGACTCATGAATTTTCTTATTATTACCTGTACTGCAGGTATCATACACACATTCTTATAAAGAGTGTCCATTCTTCGGGAAAAAACTAAACCAGGGACATATCCAGGCCGTTTTTCATACCGTTTACCGGTTTGGGCGCCCAAACTACAGGCGCTCAAAAAACAAAACAAAAATTTAATTTTTAATTTTTTTTTTAATTCAGGTCCCAATTCATATCATAACAAAATATATATATTTATATATATTGATATAAGACATGTAAGTTTACAAAAAGATTTAACTTAAGTTTAACAGTTGGAATAATACTGTAAAGTATGTTTGGCTTTATCTAGCTTTCATCTGTGAAAACTTCAAATAGTTAACCCTTCAGACTACAGTATTTCAATCAAATTCAAGTGAAATTACACAATACAGTAGAGGAACAGTGACAATTTGATCAAGTAAACCTGGTTATCATGTGGGATCTCATAATACCAAATGAATAATTAATATAGAGATTAGTACTACTAGTAATTACTACATGTATCTGTTCTCTCCTTGTATATATATTATTAACTATTTTGCAAAAATAAATAAATAAAACATGACACAGATTATTTCCTAACATCAACATTGAATCAGTGCCAAAGTTTCAAAACCCCAAATGTGACAAATCATTAAAACCCTAAAAACAAAGATGACACTCCATTAAAACCCCAAAAAGAAATGAGGAATAGATTATAAGCGGAAAACGATTGAACTAAGGGATTATCGACAACTCATGCAGGTACCCCCGGAAACAATAGCCGTCGGCAGATCGAGATGCTCCCATCTGTTTCCTCATGTACCGTATATCGTATATTTGTTCTATCATTGTCATTTCATAACAGAAGTTAGTAGCGAAGTTAGTAGCACAATCCTTAATAGCATGTGAACATATCTGTGGGCCCATTTATACACTTTTACCATGAAACCTATTTCCATCATAGGACGATAACCAATCACAAATCGAAATTTACATTTTAAATGATTGACATTTTACGTGAATTGCATACATTCTATTACATAGGGTGTTAGTTTTTGAAAATTGGCGTTTATTGTCATTTTAGTCAATAGTACATCTTTCATAAGTTATTAGCTGGTAATTTCAGATATAAAAATTAGAATCGTTTTTGATGATTGATGTATTATAACTTAAAAGCCACTTTTATACTTTAATAATTTTGTTTACAGTTGATAAAAGCCCAAATAACTAGGCACAGTAATAGTGTTTATATCAGATTTTTATTTACTGGACAAAGTGATATTCAGTAGAGTCAAGATTCTGAAGAAAGGTGAACACTTTTCAGTATACAAAACCTACTGCTTCAAACCTTATATCACTACATTCGAGAAAACAATAAAATAGCAATGGTTATATACTGAAAGTATTGCTTATAATACAAGTTACTTTACTCTTTATGAGCCTTTTTTTAATATGCAATTCAAATATTTTTTATTCAAAGTCTTATTGGGACAAGATATTTCATGCATATACCAGGTTCCACTCTCTTTTTAAGAGTAGGATTTATTTATTTCTTCTAGTAACATGATTATGTTCAAATTCAGTCCTGTGTTCTTTGATGTTCTGTTATTTTTCATGACATAATTTGGTAGTATTTCCACCATATGGAGCATAGCCATTATTCATTTGACTGACCATCATTAAAAATAGATTTTTCAAACCAGCCATGTATCTTGTCACAAACAGAGTTCCACATAATTCTCACACACTGTGATCAGACTAATTACCTCTGCCTCCAAGATTTCTTAGCATTATTGTGCAATAGACCAGTTGGTTTCAAATTGAACACCCAGGGGTATGTGTGCTTTATTATTAATTGCCTTGTGTGCTCTTCTTGCTTACAATACCATTAGGCTTGTACATGTATCTGCATAGGGTGTTAGTTTTTGTTCTTGGTGTTTATTTTCATTTTAGTCAATAGTACATAAGTCTGTTACATGATCATGTATATTGTAAATTTTCCTCCTCTCATCATTTCATATTAGAATTTAGTAGCACAATACTTAATAACATGAGAACATATCAGTGGGCCCATGTATCTATACAGTTACGCGATGAAACCTAGGTCCATCATAGGGTCATAACCAATCACAGATTGAAATTTACATTTTATATGGTTGACATTTGTTGTGACTGCTGCAACACGTATATACATGTATGCATAATTAAATAAAACATTTGATCTTGGTAATTTCAAAGTGAATTATGATCGTTTCTCAAAATGGTGCAAAAATGAATTGTAAGCAACAAAAGCTTTACAAATAATGAGAGATTTTCCTCATATTCTGGGTTGCCTATGTATGTGATGGCAGTGGTCAGGTCAGCTAGTATAGCAGGGAACTGAACTCTGCCTTCAGTTAAGAAACCATTATGACAAAAATTCCTTTGATGAATGTGAAATAGAATTATATTAAAAAAAGCTGAACCCTGAATGCTTTTATGTTTAAAATATATCAACCATATCTGCTCTGGTGTTTGCAAATCGACAGGAATAGCAATTTTGAATTTATGGTTGGTTTGCACCAACTCTAATTGTTTTACATGATTTTACATTTACTTGAATTTTGCTCCTTCCATTCAAATTAGCTAAGGGCTGTGAAACTTAAAATTTTGAACAGCATTGGTTTTCCCTACTAGCATCATAGCAATTCTATACACTAGAACAACGTAAAATTAGCAGGACCACTTAAACAGTAATGGTTATTTCTGTACATAATAATCTGTTACAATTAGTTTCTCATTAATGCACAGAACTATACTCTCAGGTGCCTAATAATCGTGATGGCCTAATAATATTGATGGGTGGGGATTTAGTCTGAAATTAATAATAGTGATGGCAATTTCACTCTTTGTCTCAGTGCCAAATAATAGTGATCATCGGGAATTTTCTCCAAAATTAATAATCGTGCTGACACTACTACTGATTATTAGGCACCTGAGAGTATACTGTGGGTTATTCCATGTTCCACAGTAAATGCTCTTCAACATATTACCACTTAAATTCACATTGAAATGACAATGGGTCAGCTGAATGGGTGATATTTTTCCACATGGAATCATGTGTTATATGTTAAATAATTTATCACATGTTTGGGATGTGTCCATAATATTAATTCACCTACAATGTAAGTCCACCTCTCTCAATTTGGCACAGGTGTTGGACTTAAAATCCTTGATCTAACATCAATCACATTTGCCATGGCACCTTGCTAATTAGTTTCACACATCCCACCTACCTTATCAATTATAATAGCCAATCATATTGGACATCTGAATTCTATCAGCCAATGGAATGTGTCTCTGAATTTGAATTCTACAGATTCTGTCAGCTGGAATGATACTTTTACAATAAGTCATATATAGTTGTATTTTTCCCCTGTTGTGTTCTGTGCTCTATTTGCCCAATTGAGTTAATTCAACTTTCATCCAAGTTTAAGGTTAGTCCTAGAATGAGTCATCTTAATCTAAAATATATTGTACACTTTTGGAATTGTTAACTTTTGAAGAAAATTTATTGAATACAGTACTGTGACATGCACATGTAATTAATTTATTGGTAGATATTTCCTAAATTTCCATCATGTGTTTCTAATAATTGTACTCTATCGAGTTAAATGTCAGTCATACTAATATTTGTAATATTAGTTGGGGTCTTTGACAGATATAATTTTAAATACCGACTATACCACAATGCCGCAACAGTTGCAATGGTTATCCATAAAATGGTCTATATACTATAGTACATCCAATTTATGAAGAATAGATGTGACTGCATGGTGCCTTGATACAGTGGGGTGGGGGGTTCAATTAGAACATTTATATTCATGAAATGCAGCAGTACTGGTAGGTGCTCATCTGTTGTGAATTTGTTTAATAGGTAATTTTAACATTTTATTTGTGTGGTAGAATCTTATGTGCTAATTGTTTGGAGAAAGCTTACTGTGCGATATTGGAATTGTATATAATACAATGTAGCCACCGATACATGTTGGAGATATTCCAGCGAATATATTTTTTTGTTAATATTGGTTTCTCAATAATATACCAGTACTTAAAATTTACATTATGGGGTAGACCCAGCTTGTAGTAACATTAAGTTTAATTAAAACATTTTTAATTAATGAAATGTAGTATGAGTAGGGGGTCATCTGTTGCGAATTTGTTTGGTATTTTTAACATTTTATTTGCCTCGTGGAATCTTCTGCCGCATGCTAATTGTTTCGGGAAAGCTTACTATGCGATATTGGAATAGTATACAATGTACATAGCCAATGATACGTGTAATGTAGGTGATATCCCAGGAAATATATTTCTTTGTTAATGTTTGTTCCTCAATAATCTACTTTACATTATGGGATGGTCCCAGCTTGAGATCAATGCTAATCTGAGTTTTGTGAGCTGATACAGCAATAAACATTGAATTATTTACCTAGGAGAAATCCCATAATTATAAATGATGCAGAGCAAAATTACTCAGAAAGTCACTTAAACCATACAAATATATTCCCCACGTTATTTTTTGAACTTTATAAAGTTCCCTGTAAAAACTTCAAAAATATTCCAGGTTTTGTACTGGTGGAATATGATCTCTACGGGTGTTAGCCAGAGTAGAGGTTTGCAACATGATCTACCAGTACAAATACATGTATACATGTACCATGCTCGCCACAGTTATTGATTATCACCAGATTTCCCTATGAAATTTGTATTTTAAGCCCACATTTCCTTTTTACATACGTGTATTCTTTAAGTACAAATATCCACTGGCCTATCCAAGTGGTTAAGTTGTTTGTGTGAACATTGGCCGGTTTTCCAACCATGCAGCCACACTGAGCCACATATTATAACTTACAGGATGCTTAGTGGTCGGATATGGTGTCATGTGAGGCGAAGTGAGCCTAATATTGATCTCGCTGAGCCTCACATGGCACCATAACCAACCACTTAGTGTTCCGTAACATATTTATTATGTCAGTGGACAAAATCCGGCATATCCCTTTAAATAAATATCGCTGGAATTTATTGTACTTTGGTAAGATAATTGAGTCGTCTATGGCCAATAACATATCTAACGTCAGTGACGCGCCAAGGGCGTTGCACGTCAACCCATTGAGTCAATGGCTGATTACCTGTACCAGAAGTAGGACAACTTGTTGAGTTTGATAGTTAATTTATGAGTCTTTAGAATTCCTCAAATTTATATCGCATGCAGGTTTTGGAACATGGTACTATGTCTTTAAATTCACAGAAAATGTTTTCCGATAGATATCACCTTTTTTGGCGCCAAAATACATAAAAAATATCTCCGATATGACTGAGTATCTGAAAAAACAAGATGGCGGATAAGCACCTAATATTGATTTCATATTAGGTCACCGACCTAATACGGGTTCATATACCGTCACTATATATCGACGCTGATTGGCTAATTGCAAGAGCTGACATAATAAATATATATATATATATATAAAACATGCATTGTCGATGCGCTTAGAACTAATCAGAATGTTTGTTTTAATTTTGGATTGTATTCTAATAATGTTTGAAAGGTACCGGTACATGTAAATCGAATTTAGTGAACTCTGTTGATAAATTCCATATGAAATAGTAACTCGTTTGAGATCCTCTATATACGACATACCTTTTCCGAACATCAATGTACTTAATATGGATCTTCAGAATGTACATTGGATGGGACTCAACTTTTTTTCTTCTGAATTTCGTTTAATGGTATGCCACTGGCAGCTATCTTGGATTTTAATCTTTTGCATGACTAAATCCTTTAGCACTACTGCAGACCACATACTTCATCTGATTGAACAAACTTCATGTTGATCCTTGGCGCAACCCTCAGATTGGAGCTATCAATTATTTTGGAATTTCATTAGAAAACATGGTGGCCAGTGGATATCTTGGATTTCACTTTATATTTATCTCTTCATGTTGAAATCGAGCATTACTTAGTCAATTTCAACTTTCCGCATTTCTAATCGCTCCATTGGCTGTAACACATGAAATTATCCCCTCTAAAAGTAGTATTATTGACACTTTCATTTGTGATATCTTCTGTTTAATTCACTTGCCAAAATACATGTAGATTTCTCAACATTGCATCCCATTATTGACAATTACAGTTTCAATTGGTATATATAAACACATTAATATCAGATTGGCCAGTCGTGGTGTTACTAACAAGTGGAACTTAAAGCTTACACTAACATTTATTGATGGTCATGTACATATAATTAATTAATTCTATATGTTAAAATATTACAGCTGGCTTTCTACCATATTGCTGATATCCACCCAAAAAGAATTGGTCTGCCATGGTATGCTAATTATGATTCAATCTTATTCACTGAACTTCACTAATAATCATTATATTATCTATTATCTATCTCATATATATTTTGAAGACCTCTGTCTGTCTGTCTGTTTGTCTGTTTGTTTGTCTGTCTGTCATTAATACAAATCTACGATTCTCGACCGATCGGGACGAAACTTGGTACGTGTGTGTAGTTTGACCAGGCGGTCGTCGTTGTCGTATTGGCGAGCCCGTGCAGCGCATGCGCAGACGAGATCTCGGAAACGGGTGGAGCTATCGAATTGAAATTTGGTATGTGAATATATATTGCCCCGAGTACGAATTTTATCGGGTCGCCGAGCCCGTGCGACGCCAGCTTCGCGCATGCGCAGACGAGATCTCGGAAACGGGTGGAGCTATCGACTTGAAATTTGGTATGTGAATATATCTTGCCCCGGATACGAATTTTATCGGGTCGCCGAGCCCGTACGACGCCAGCTTCGCACATGCGCAGACCAGATCTCGGAAACGGGTGGAGCTATCGACTTGAAATTTGGTTTTTGAATAGCCCGGACAACGTCGGGCTGGGTAGAGCTATCGACTTGAAATTTGGTTTTTGAATAGCCCGGACAACGTCGGGCTCATCGGCTAGTCTATTATATATTTTGGGAAATCTGTCTGTCTGTTTGTCTGTTCGCGATGGACTCGAAAACAGCCGAGCCCATTTTGATGAAACTTGGTATGTGGGAATACTTTCGGCTGGGGAGTGGCATGGGTCTGTTAATTTGCCCGTGCGACGTGACCTTGAAATCGGGTCATTTCAAGGTCAAACGCCCGAGTATCACGGGATTTCGATGAAAATTGGTGTCTGGGGATACTTTCGTATGGGGAGTGTCGTAAGCATATTCGTTTGCCCGTGCGACGTGACCTTGACCTTGAAATCGGGTCAATTCAAGGTCAAATTGCGAATTTTTATGGGATTTCCACGAAATTTTATTCGTAGGGTTACTTTTATCCACTGAGTGTTTTGGACGGGTCAAATCGTGACCACGACCTGACCTTGACCTTCAAAATGATCAATTCGATGTCAAATCGGGTAAAACCAGATGGATTTCGACGGGTACTTTTGTCGGGTACTTTTGTCAGGGCAGTGTTTTCGACGGGTCAAATCGTGACCCACCTGACCTTGACCTTCAAAATGGACAATTCAAGCTCAAATCGTGCAATTCGCCGAAAAGCAGAGGGGAAACAGCCCGGACGAAGTCGGGTCCACCTGCTAGTAATATATATTTTGGAACTTATATCTGTTATCTATGTCTGTCTGTGTGTATGTGTTATAGACTGGAAAACTGCAGGGACTGATAAGACTCAAATTTGGTATGTAGGCCTACTTTGATCCTGGGAACAGTATGGGCATGAACAATTTCATGTGTGACTGTCCTTGATCTCACTCATATATGCTTATATAGGCATGTCTCTGGACCTTGACCGATCCAACTTCAATTTGGTATCTAGATTAGGGGCCTGCGAATAGGGTGTTTTCATTTCGAATCGAATCAGGCAAACGATTCGAAATCGAATCGAATCTCGAATCATTGTTACTGAGCCAATCTAGTTCAAATACATAGAACGTCGAAGAAATACCTAAAATTGCCTGGCGAAAATCGAATGGTGATCATCGATGTAGTGCAATATGCACTTACAACAAATGTCTACTTTTCCTGTGCCTAAGGAATCGTTGAGTACAGATACAAAGAGCATACATGAATGGGAGACCGAATAGGGACAAACGTAAATAGGGACAAGCGAACCGCGTGATGCCTGTTTCATTTTGTTGAATAGCGCAGTATTTTTCACTACATATACACTTGCGATGATTGTGTTGTCTGTCGCTTGAAGTTGAACTGAGAGACTTATCGGACAATGTTTACAAAAATACTCAGAACTTAGATTCAGACTCGTATTGACTCAAATCAAACAAAGATCTTAAATCTGGCATACATGTGTGTTATGAAATAATAGTATGTAAATAACCACCCACCACCCCATCCTGCCACCCATAGTATCTTATGCGCCGCAGGCGCCCCTAGATCATTAGAGTACCCGGGTAGGTAAAAAAATAATGAAAAAATGGCTGCCAGGATCCATTTTGGATTCAAATTCAAATCCATTGGCAGACCATGCACCCCGTATTTATGGCTAGATAGTTTTCTAATTTTGCAGATAGGAGCTATTGATTTTGAGTTATTTTCAATGAAAAACATGGCCACTGGCAGTCATCTTGGATCTATCCATGTGGATCTTCGGGGTGACCTCTAGATGGGAGCCTCCTATTTTGACCAAAATTCATTGAAAAACATTGCCACCAGCGCCATTTTGGAATTTACACTCTGTATAACTAAATAATTTGGCACACCCCTTATACCTAACTTGATTATCACCAACCATCGTATGGCTTTTCGGGGTGACCTCCAGTTTGTTCCTTCTTCTTTATGATTATATTCATTGATAAGCAAACAATTATTTCCTTCCCAAATTGAGCTACAATGTCACTTTCATTTGGCTTACATGGCAAATGTTTTGCAATTTAAAGAATTTTGTTCTGTTTGTATTCCTTATGTTTGTTTGTTTGTTTGTTTTTTTTTTAAATTTGGTAATTGGTAATATGACTACCATTCATGTAGCCTAATTGTGCTGGGGGGGGGGGGGGGTAGTCCAACTGGGAAGTGCCGTCACTGCTAGTTTGTACCTTGTTCAAATAGTTTATAGATGTGACAAAACCGAACAACATTTGCTGTTTTTCAAATTTTATATAAATTGCAATGAATTGGGGATGAGAAAATGTTCCAATCACAATGACGTACTTCAGTTGACAACTCACATTTGTAGAAATAATGAAAGTAACCTTTGCATAATAAATGTAACCTTTACCAAGAATGCTTTATGTATGCAATATGTTTTACATACCATGACTGCTTTTGAGTTGGAATTTTGAATTTCACTTCTTATCTTCCTTATTTTCAGAATAAAATAAAATACTTCAGACATTTCATGGCTGCCAAGATAATGGTATTTGGTTTCAAAATATAAGAGGTACGTCCCTGATTACTTTCTTCTCAAGATAATGTTGGTCATTTTTGGACTTGAATGGCTTTGTGGCAATAACAGAATTTTATGAAATCAGATGATGCTGTTTTTTCTTAGTCCATATGATATCTTACACTAGCCGATGAGCCCGAAGTTGTCCGGGCTATTCAAAAACCAAATTTCAAGTCGATAGCTCCACCCGTTTCCGAGATCTGGTCTGCATATGCGCGAAGCGGGCGCCGCACGGGCTCGCCAATACTACAACGTCCACCGCCTGGTCAAACTACACACACGTACCAAGTTTCGTCCCGATCGGTCGAGAATCGTAGATTTGTATAAATGACAGACAGACAAACAGAGGTCTTCAAAATATATATGAGAATAGCCGATGAGCCCGACGTTGTCCGGGCTATTCAAAAACCAAATTTCAAGTCGATAGCTCCACCTGTTTCCGAGATCTGGTCTTCGCATGCATTTCAAGTCGATAGCTCCACCCGTTTCCGAGATCTCGTCTGCGCATGCGCGAAGCTGACGTCGCACGGGCTCGGCGACCCGATAAAATTCGTATCCGGGGCAAGATACATTCACATACCAAATTTCAAGTCGATAGCTCCACCCGTTTCCGAGATCTCGTCTGCGCATGCGCGAAGCTGGCGTCGCACAGGCTCGGCGACCCGATAAAATTCGTATCCGGGGCAAGATACATTCACATAGCAAATATCAAGTCGATAGCTCCACCCGTTTCCGAGATCTCGTCTGTGCATGCGCGAAGCGGGCGCCGCACGGGCTCGCCAATACGACAACGTCCACCGCCTGGTCAAACTACACACACGTACCAAGTTTCGTCCCGATCGGTTGAGAATCGTAGATTTGTATAAATGACAGACAGACAAACAAACAGACAGACAGAGGTCTTCAAAATATATATGAGATTTGAATAAATAAAAATGTAATCAAGATTTGTGGGAGAAGAAATATTATGCGATGTCAAATGTCTAGTTCAAATCTGCCCAAAGGCCATTGATTGTGTGGCAGACAACTAGTGCTATTTGTCATAAACAGTAGTCCTTGTGTGCTAAAATGAGTGATAATTTGAATCAAGTTTAATCTCAGGCCATTTTGAAGTAATATGTTAAGAGAATGGGCCATAGTGCCTACTTATGCTGAAGTCATTTTATAAGCTGATGAAAAAAAAACTCAGTATATTATCACATGATTGAATCCCACTACTAGTATGACAATTTTATAAATTTTCACGCATGATCAGATAGATTTAAAAAAATGTGTGATGCTAATTCATTTGCAACTTCGATCTATTTTCAGATTGAAGACCTTGTCAAAGAGAGGAGAAGGCATGGTGAAACTCCCTGACTTCAATGTCCCTCTTTCAAATAGATGTAGCATCATTTACAAATATATAGGCCACTGGATCCGAGCTGAAAGTAATATATGGAATAGTATAGAGATGGGACTTGTACTAAACCAGTATTATCCCAACTGATTTCACAAGCTGATTTATTTGAAGGAAACATGAACTAATTACAATTATGAATATAAGATGAATGCAAGGTGCACTATTAGTCGGTCTCAGAAACGCGCTCCGTAGGGAAATGGTTATCACTTTATATTGATAATGGTTTGTAGGGTACTTTTCGATGAGGAATTTCATGGTGCCGGCTGATTTTTGAAAAAAAGGTGTCCAATTTACGGTTTTAGGGACCTGAACCCCAATTTATGGTTTCTGCCCTTTTTCCTTAGATATCACCCCAATAAATAATATTTATAGTTCAATTCACTTAAATGTAGTAAGCGGACATTTATGCTCATCATATTCCAGCAAAATTTGTGTAAAAAAAATCCAAAATTAGGGTTTTAGCAGTCTGAACCTCAATTTTGGGGTTTGGTCCTTTTTTCCTAGATGTATGCCTAAAAATATATTTTGTTCTCCCCAATAAGTTTAATTTGCTATGCAATAATATTGATAGTCATTGTTCCATTTTAAAAAATAGTTTTAAGTTCTAAAATCAGGGTTTCAGGGGCCTGAACCCAAATTTTGTATTTCAAACTCTTCGGTCAAAATTTGACATCTTAGATAAAAATATTTCTGTCTCTTTCACATCAATTTAGTAGTAATTATCATATCTAGTGCTGATGTTGTTAGGATATTGGCCAAATTATCACAATATTATGGATTTTGGGTCTTAACCCCCAATATTGAGGGTCTGAACCCCAATTTTGACATTCTGCCTTTAAAACTCTAAATTGTGGGCCAATTTCCCAAATTTGACTTCTAAAATACATTTTGTCCATCAATTTCACTCTGAAAAGTGATTTAGAAAACGGTCGCCTTTTCCAATCTCACTGCAAATTGCCCATGGTTTTGTTGTAATGGGCCAGTCCATTAATGTACGCAGGTCTAATTGTTTTCTGTTATGGTCAAGCAAGATTGATGTGAAGGAATTGTTTTCCTCCACAATCGAAATAGGTTTTTTGGTATCTTTTTGGTCTTGAAATGAATAAACTGGTTGTTTCTTGATTGGATCTTTGTACTCAATTTCTATCTTGCTATCTTGTGGTTCGATCCTCTTAACAAATTCCTTCATGGCCGTAACACCACGCATGTTTGCAGTCTCAACATTGGCACACATTTCTACACTGGCAGCAACACTGTTGGCAATATTTATCAATGATAGACTTCGGTCCCACAAGTTTGGTACCCACGACTTTATTCCTGAACATAAGTTCTTAACATCATTCTTGTCTTTCTGCTGTCGTTGGGATCCAAGTTCTACTTGTTTCTTAGCATCTGGTAAATATGACATTTTTTGGTTGAGATCTGCTTCAGAACAGAGAGAAGATGGCTGATACGCATCCATCTCTCACTTGCTCCATAGTTTTCAGTTTCACCAGAAAGCCCTCCTGTCTGCTTGGAAAACCGGTTAACAGTGACTTCTATGAGTTGGTCCATTGGTATACCAGAATGCTTCAGTCCAGTTAATGAACCAGTGAATCCACCTTCAGCAAGATAGCTATATGCTTCATAATCTCTTAACACGCAGGTCTCTCATATCCAGGTAGTAATAACATAGATTCGGTACATAATTTCGACGACTTTGAGCAAAACACCATGGTTGAAATTTGTGCATAGTTTCGAGGAATCCTTCCCAATTACCAGTTTGCTGGAAGTGAAGCATGTTAAGCAGTAGTCCCATAATGTCAAGAAATGAATCGATCCACTTACTCATCTCTCGGGGAAATAGAGAAAGAAGCACATGGCCAGGGTGCTGCAAAGCCTAGCTTGTATAATCTCTCTGCAGAAAGATTTGTGCTCAGTTCATTAAGAATAAAATCCAGATATAATGGAACATAGTTTCCTGAATTGAAAATTACTTGATTAGTCGTTATATCTATCGTATTGGAGATTTACACAATCCAATTTATCAAATATCTTAAAGAAAATGAGCTTTATATATCTTTATTATACATTTTTGGGTGTTAAATGGATGTAATTTGTTCAAATAATTGGGACAGGATATACTAACTGTAAATTTGAAGCCGTAGCTTGGATTATAAGTTGGAAGAAAGTGTCAATTCTGGAAAACTTGCCAACAATTTAGGGTTTTTAGGGCAGAACATCAAAATTGGGGTTCAGACCCTCAATATTGGGGCTTCAGACCCATAAACCTTAATTTTGTGATAATTTGGGCAATATCATATCAGCACCAACACTAGAAATGATAATTACTACTAAATGGAAGTGAAAGAGACAGAAAAATTATATATCTAGGATGTCAAATTTTGACCAAAAAGTTTGAAACCCAAAATTGGGATTCAGACCCCTTGAACCCTGATTTTAGAACTTAAAACTATTTTTAAAAATGGTACAAAGAATATCAATATTATTGCATAGTAAATTAAACTTATTGGGGAGAATCAAGTATATTTTTAGGCATACAATCTGGGGAATAAGGGCTGAACCCCAAAATTGAGGCCCAGGCTGCTAAAACCATAAGTTTGGTTCTTTTTACAAAATTGTTACTGGAATATGATGAGCTTACTACATTTAAGTGAATTGAACTAACAAATATTATTTATTGGTGTGAAATCTGAGGGAAAAAAGGGCTGAAATTGGGGTTTAGGCCCCTAAAACCCTAACTTGGGCATTTTTTTTCTTCAAAAATTAGCTGGCACAATGAAATTCCTCATAGAAAAGTACCCTAAAAACCATTCTCAATATAAAGTGAACACCATTTCCCTACGGAGCGCGTTTCTGAGACCGACTATATAAACATTTCCAGAAATTTGAAATTGGCATTTGTGATGATTAATTTATTGCATCCCAACAAAATATCCTAGATGGTTCCATAATATTTGTATGGTGCACAATTGCAGCCTTCTGGAACATATTAGGATGGAGTCAAACCTTTTAGTTAGTGAGATGGAACAAACTGAATGATGATCAATTAACCTCAACCAATTATTGCTAGATTAATCTGTTTCAAAAATTCCTTCTCCAATGTATCATTTACTAACTTTAAAGCACAACAGTGTAGATTGTGCCAAGTAACCCTGCATTAGCTATCTTACACACATTTCTTACCATGTTATCGTAATTATACAAGTTTATATTTTTATCTTCAGTGATTTCTTTGGTTTCTGTGTCTTTTGCTTTTTTCTCCTTAAAAATACATGGCCAAACTGTTTATGATGACCAGTAGGTCGCAAATTGGCCCCGCATAGATAGATAGATCGATAGTTAATCATCTCAAATACTGGTATGGTCCAGTATGCTACTGGTTTTTTTCTCTATGGAATGATTTGGTAACTTACATTTAAATTGCAAATGTTTAACTAGAAACTTCTTTTAGTGAGCAACATATATTTAGAGTTGGTGTATGTGGCAATATGAAAGCCAAAGTGAGCAACCCAGACCCCAAAGAAGCCCACAACCATCCCTTTTTGACATAATTTGTTTTGTTTAATATGAGAATATAGCCTGCTCTTTTATGGTGTATTACTTTCAATTAGTTAAATATGAGCATGTTGTTGGAACATATTATATGAAAATGTTCTTATTGATTACTTTATCAGTACTGTTGGCCTTTGACAGTTATTATTAACAATGATTATGTATCTGGTTTCAATTCGCTGCTATTATATTATGGCATTTAGTGCATGTATAACAATAACGCTAACGGTGGTGTGTTGTATGTTAGTTATATGAGAAAATGAATTCTCCAGGAAAAACACTAGTAAAAAACTAATCCTTTGCTATGGCCGACGCGTTTCGATTATTGTAAATCCTCATTCAGGATCAAATGTGGTTTGTGAAAAAGTACGGATTACCTCACCTTTATATAGTCCGTGTGGGGAGAAGCTTTGTTGTGATTGGCTGTTGCCATATATGGTTATCATAATGGTTCTCATGTGTGCAATGGTTCTCAGATGGTTCTTATAAATGGTTCTCATGTGATGTTCCTATATGGTTCTCATGTGTAGGATGGTTCTCATGTGATGTTCCTATATGGTTCTCATGTGTGGGATGGTTCTCAAGTGTGGGATGGATGGTTCTCATAAATGGTACTCATGTGATCCGTATATATGGTTATCATGTGCAGGGTGGTTTTTATAAATGGTTCTCATGTGATTAACATATATGGTTCTCATGTGTGGGATGGTTCTCATATATGGATTTCATGTCTGGATGGTGTGTTGTCAATTTGGATATAATATTTGTAGAAATTACAACTTTGAACAAGATTATTATCCATTTCTATTTGATCACCCTTCCTGAGTGTTTCATATCACTTTAATACAAGTGATGCTGGATAAAAAGGCATTATGCCCTGCAAGTATTCAATTTTGTGTCACTTACTTTCAAATAAGATTGTGATACATACCTCTTGATAATGAATATAAGTTTGGCCTTTGTTCTCTTATTGTGTTTTTGTTAATGCCTTTTTAAAATTTTACTACAACTGTTACATGTATATATATATTTACATTTGTTATTATTCTGATATTTTATTGTTTGTTTTTTGTACAAAGATACAGTAATGCTCTAAGTATTCAGCTCCTTAACGACAGCAGAATTATGGGCAACTTTTCAGGATTTAGTCAGAAATATGGCTTGTTGCCATTCATCGGAAAGTTCTCCCCGAGAGCTTTCCAATGAATGGCAACAAGCCATATTTCCGACTAAATCCTGAAAAGTTAGCCATAATTCTATTGTCGTTAAGGAGACTTAGAGCATTACTGTACCATACATTTGCCATCTTCCACAAAATTTCCTCATACCAAATATTATTGGATCTGACATTCTCATTGATTGGTAGCTAGATAATTCATCTTCGTCTATCATTCCATTGTGTTCATTCTTCAGTATTTAGAAATTTAGGTACCACAATTATTTTTTAACCTACTTATACAAATTGTATTCCGTGAACCTGAACTTTTTTGGATTTTGTTGTTGCACTGTCAGTGTGTAGGGACTAGACCACTCCTCTAACAAAGTGGTCTGGTCTCTGGATCCAGTTCTCATGCCCAAGCCAATCCAAAGTGGTTTACTTTAACATAAAAAATTGCTTAGTTTAACAAATATTGCAAAATAACACTTGAAACTTTGTTACATACATTGAATTGTCAGACTGATAACAGGGTTGGCGCTGGACGAAAATTTTCTCTTCCCAAACTTTTTGCCAAATGAAATTATTTTTTGCCAAATTAAAAAATATTTGCAAATATAATTGTGCATATAATTGAGAAAATTATCGTGTTTTTATCTTTACCCGAATACTAACCACAGACACAGGTAAAATGAACTAGAAAGGCAAGTTACTATTATTAACAAATATCAGAGTAGCAATAAATATCTAAGCAACACCTTCTGGAAACTGCGTTTAGTTTTGCTACACAGTCATCAAGCACGCATATTATTTCGCCTTGTATTGCTGCTTAAATCAACGAGCCATCAATTAATCCGTCGTCATTCGCAATCAGCTGATTAACCTATTGTCTTATACTTGCTGGTATTATAACCCTGACATCATAAATGTCGCCATTAATATGCATTGTTACAATGACTACAGGCATCTATAATCCAAAGGGAGGATTAACTGTCAAAACAAATTAAAATTATTACACTGTTGAGGTATCTACATTGAGATCATGTTACAAAGTACTTACAACAGCCTCATTGAAAATTTACAGAACGTCGCTTTTTTCCGACTGTAATTCGGCACGCATAACGAATAACCGA
Source organism: Siphonodentalium dalli (assembly GCA_032622095.1). Taxonomy (NCBI): domain Eukaryota; kingdom Metazoa; phylum Mollusca; class Scaphopoda; order Gadilida; family Siphonodentaliidae; genus Siphonodentalium; species Siphonodentalium dalli. Next base: position 146,014,416 of record CP136066.1, read on the forward strand.
TGTTCGATGATGTTTTATGACAAGATAGTTCACATCCCATAATTAAAAACTCACTTGCCAAATTTTTTGCCAAATGAAAGTATTTTTTGCCATTGGCAAATTTGGCAAGCGGCAGCACGAACCCTGACTGATATATTCCCATGTCTATATGCAGTTTAAATAGACTATAACTGGAAAATTGTGCCCCTCATTTTATACAAGCGAAATGGTTTTGAAAAATGAGATTATTTGAAAAATGAGATTATTTGAAAATGCAGTTGGAATAGCCTCATATTCAGTCCTTAAAGGTACTCAATCCGAACAGAGGGTCCCCATCTCAACAGATTCCAACAACAACAATCCGATCAGAGGGTCCTATATTACTATTTCTTTGGCTTTGGGGGTAAAAAATATTTGATTCGAGTCGAGGAACCCATCAAACAAAGCTCAGAGTTATTAGATATTGATTTTTGAAATTTGTTATTTACTCGAGATGAGTACTAATAATTGCCTTCAACTGCCGTAATCTAATCTGCTCGGGATGTGTACACCAAAATCTATTCAAACAGACAAGGATGGATAACTCTGAAATCAAGTGGTAATAATAACGCAATTTTGACTGAGTTCTGGGCCAGAAAGTATTCCCGATAATGAAAAATAATAGATTTCTAAAATCGATATCTAACAAATCTGAGCTTTGATGGGTGACTTCCTCGACTCGAATCAAATATTTTTGACCCCCGAAGCCATTGAAATAGTAATTGAGAGGAGTTTTATCGGATTGAGTACCTTTAAGTAATATATATAGGGTTGTGTTCTAATTAGTATGTGACTTTCACCACTGGTTTGTATTCACGAGCTGTGTTTATTTATAGTCCATGTAGTTTATACGAGGTGACGCTCAATGCGAACCTCTTGGTGGACATCGATGGGAAGACCGCTGTGCATGCGGATTGAGGCCGTTGGTGCTCGAGATTTAGTCATAACACATTGACAAATACAAATGGAAAATCTGATAGATTGGGTCGATCACATCGTTGGTAGCGTGTGTCCTTAACGCTATACCGAAGACACATTGGCATTGAGCCACTACCAAATAAACTACCTGGTTTATAAAATAAACCCACTTGGTGAATATGGCCCCAAATGTCTAATTTATCACTTATCTTAGGCTAATATTGGTACTACCATCATATACTGTCAGTCTGACAAGGTATCTTTCTCATTATGAAATAAGCAGTCCATTTAATGTTATGATTTTGTGGTTGACAATTTAAAAGATAGTTACAATTGACATTACACCTTTTCACTAATGTTTTAATCTACCTGTCAATTTGTTAAAAACAACAACAGAACAATACTGATCAAACAACCGTGTCTGGAAATAAGATATATATAGTCATTGTTTCATTTCCGATTTCATCTATGCATTGCCCGATTAAGGCAAAAGTGGACCGGACCAGAAAGTACCAGATCGAGGGGATTGCACCAGTCAAAATTGGTCCATGAGTGGCAGTCATGGTCCAGGGAAAGAGAGGACCGGTCCAGTATGGTCCATGCTGCATCCCTATTGGTATGCAATACATAATTTGATGATGAAAGTAACCCTCATTCATTTAACATTCAATTTTATTGACCTGGAACTAATTTTAAATAACTACTATATTTGGTGCCTTCATAGTGAAATCATCTTCTCCTATAATACATTTTGGTGCCCATGTACATGTACCTATGATGTAGGATATTATTTTTTAACATACTGAAAATGTCTAACAGGCATCATGTTGATGTAAGGAATTACATACAATTGTCACCCACTTTCTTGATTTACAATACAGTAAAGAACCTTTTTAGTTTGTGACAATAACAATTATTACCTAACCATCATGCAAACTAATGGATTAACTTGGATTTAATGATGAACTTAGAATCAGCACCAAGAGTTTTTTGCTTGTTTTAATATTTTTATTCAGATCTAACAAGAGTTAATGGGTAGTTTTCTCAGAAACTTCAAAGTCCTAATTCTTATATAAGTTTGTTAAAGGTACTCAATCCGATTAAGAACCCCTAAATTACTATTTCTTTGGCTTCGGGGGGTGAAAAAATATTTGATTCCAGCCGATGAACCCACACATTAAAGCTCAGTGATCAGATATTGATTTTTGAAATCCGTTAATTTCTCGAGATTTGGGCCTGTAATTTAGTCTGTCTCGTGGTCAGACAAATTGCGAGTGTAAGATGAATAACCCTAAAATTAAATTGTTAGTTATTAACAATAATAACCACTTGATTTTAGAGTTATCCATCTTACACCAGCAATTTGTCTGTTTGACCACAAGGCAGACTAAATCACTGGCCCAAATCTTGAGAAATTAACGAACTTCAAAAATCGATATCTGATCACTCTGAGCTTTGATGTTTGGTTCCTCGACTCAATTAAATATTTTTTACCCCCCCCCCTGAAGCCAATGAAATAGTAATTTAGGGGTGCTAAATCTGATTGAGTGCCTTTAACATATTTTGAGAAATAACTTTACTGAAGTGACTCAACAGCCTAAATTTACAATAGGCTGAGAAATGGTTATATACTGACTCTATATACCTTGAAAAAACTCATTGAACTAATACAAATGACAAATGGAACTCAGAAAATGGATTCCTTTTTCCCCACATAATGTAATAATGAAAAGCATTTCTGGATATAATACAAATAAAGGGCATTGGTGAAGGAACTTAGAAAATCATTGTTATATCATCTTTGAGCATATAGATTTTTCTTGATAAATCTATTCTGATCCTTGTAAAGAAATAGAACAGAAAACCACAGAGCAGGTACATGTACTAGGATCGAAGCATAATGTTAATGTATGGTGTTTAAAGTGAATGGGATTATATTTGGTTCAAATTAATTTTCTTATCATTGCCACTGTATTTCTAGTCATTACTTATGATTTCACAAATTTAATCTAGTAACAATGATTATGGATTCAAGAATAATCAGTCTAGTCATAATTTGCTTGTCTTAGTCATAATTTACCTAATCAGTCTTGTCGTAATTTGCTTGTCTTAGTCATAATTTACCTGCATGGTGAAACAAGAATTTATTCTCTTTTTGTTAATTTGTTTTCGTTTTCTGCATTTTACAGTTTGTTTAAAATTTAAAAGTTTTGAATATTTGAAGATGTATTTATGTTTCAATACCTTCAGTTATAACAGTTAATGTACCATACAAAATTTTATTTAAAGGTACTCAATCCGATCAGATGGTCCCCATTTCAAGTTATAAAAAAAAACATTTCTTTAAAATAATGCTTTAGTTATCAGAATTGATTAATCACAACAAAATAATGCTAACCATTGTCAACTATGGTATAAAATTTCCCAAAACGTGTTATTCATCAACATGTTCTTCAACGAAATTTGGCCCTATTTTCAATACAAAGCCACTTGATTTTAAAGTTATCCATATTCATCTGCAATTTTCCATGTTATATACCATTTGAAAGAGGAAGCTCCAAAACATTGTATTATTAACTGATCCGCTTGAATAAACTGGGAACATGTTGCTTTTGTTGAGGTACTATTATAAAGGTGTGTCCTGCATTTACTTTTGATCTTGACTTTACTATAAAGTCTATTATACTCAATGGAAGAGGAATAACTATCTATTTGTTTGAATTTTGATGCATTCTGGGTTGACAAGGGGGTGGAGTCTGGAAATGAATCTCTACGACTTGGTGGACAGTTCCAGGCCACAGCTGTTTTGTATTTTTGTGGAATATTTTGTTTTTATTTGCTCTTCCAAATGGTATATAATATGGAATAATGTGATCTGGGCATTCAAAATTAAGTGGGGCTTTAATAATATTTGTCATAAAAGGTGACATGGACCCCACAGACCATCTTTAGATTTGTTTTAATCATTTTTCTTTGTATATGTATTGTACATATTTATATATGCTTCTATTTCTATTTCATTCTATTCTGCTATCTAGACATGGGCTCTAATCCTCTTGCATATATATCTGTGGATTATTGCCTATCCTAAATATACCTATTTACTTTTATGTAACATCTACATGTGGCTAGGTGTGAATATGTAGCCAATAAAAATACTATGTTGAATTGGATATTTGGCAATTCGAGATGGAAACAGTTTGTAACCAGCCAGCTTGCAGACTCGTTCACAACGGTTTTCATGCTTGATTACCCGAATATCCATCAATATGTGCAGGGTATTATTATCCCCATTGTCATTCAATACACCAATAACTTACAATGGGGATAAACATAACCCCTGTATGTTTTGTTGGATATTCAGTTAATTCAATCCACCAATAAATTAAAAGAAATTTTTTGAGAACCACAATACATTCTTTGAATTGAGATATCATTTTTGCTGTGGTAACAGTGGGGTTAGTTGTAACAGCGCCAGAACAATTTCCTGCTAACTGTGTCAATAGAAAACTAAAGTAAGCAGCTCTCAACCAATCAGACCTGTTCAACAAAGATTCAACTTGAACTACAATTACAACCCCCTCCAACATACCTGGTATGGGAAAGAAATTTAAATTTATACAATATGCGAATATGTGTGTTTCTCATTGTAAAACAAACATCGGACAAAATATTGTGTCCATACAAATCAGGAATATTTACCTGCAAAATGTCAGTCCGTTATTACAGATATAGCAATTTACCAATTTTTAGATTGAATGGTGTTTTTGATTTTGCTCTCTCATAAGTTTATGAAAAAACATATTCACCTTAAAGACTTATTTTTTAATATACATTTTCACTCATTTAAAGACGTAGTTTTTACAAAGTTCAATTATTGTAACCTTTAAAGTGATGTGAAACACTATAAGAAGGGTGATCAAATAGAAATGTAGAATAATTATGCTCAAAGTAGTTATTTTTACGAATATATTTCCAAATTTTCAACAAACACCGTCATTATATGTTATTGTGGTGGTTGACAGTAACATGGTGTGACATTGACGGCTTGGAGTTTAACTGAGTCGCAAAGTGACGAGGTTGAACATACGTTCCAAGCTGTCATTGTCACACCATGTTACTGTCAATCCACCACAATAACGACAGTCCCAGTCTTCTTAGAAACTGATGATTTTTTTTTTCAGTGCAATTGTTTTCTGTTACAAAATGACATGGCATTGGAAATATTTGCAATAGGAACTCAGACATCAGATCACACACCTACCTGGACCTTGTATTTGGAGGACCCACCCCCCCCCCACTCATACCCTTGACAAGTGGGCCAGTTTCTACCAAATAAAATTCTTATGTATATCATCATTGGAGATATTTGTATCAGATATTTTCTGCTGACTCCTATGATTTGTGTTGCGTGTCATGAGCTGATGTTGAAATTATTTTGTGTGATAAAACTTACTGATTGCAGCTATTGTATATTATATGCTGTGTGATCTCACTACTCAATTGTGATGACTGTTAATAATGTTTTTATTAAATCTATCATGAAAAGTTGCTTTGTAGAATTCTTAATCCCACTTGGAACAGTAAGGGTTAATTGGGTTGACAAAATTTAAAGATGTCTACACCACTGTCAAGTTCCATGATTATATTCTAATAATAATAATAATAATACACCCACTACATTCACACAATTAGTGCCCGTAAGAATCAGTACAAATCACCATATAGCTTAAACAAACATTTCCAAGGTTTATCAATCAATAACTCTTCATAAAAAGCAATGTACCACCTGCTTCACTTTAAGCCAATCACTTGCAAGCACTCCCTTTTACTTTCATTCTGAGCTACTGTGCCTAAATTATGCACATTTCTGATCTAATATATGTACATAAGATAATATTAATTCAAATTAATCTACCATCTTCCTGAGAAAATTCTATGAATAGCACATGTGGTTAACATTAACATTAGCTGTTAAACTCTTCTGGATTTAACTGACTTATTTAAGTATTAATAATAATGTTGTCCCATTCTGTTAAGTTTTGAGTATAACAACAGGTAAAATTATTTTTATTAAAGAACCAAATCTAATTTTATTCTCACAAAAGAGGCAGAAAACACCTCAGCTGTATGATGTGCTATGTTATGGCTCATGCCCGTGTAAAATATACTATGCCAAAAGCCATGTGAACCCATGTAAATTCAAAGTAAAGGCACGGTGAACCACAATTACAGTATATTCTGGTAAATACTGGTGTATTACCATTACATACAAAACATAAATAAACTTGGGAGCCTGTGTACCAGCAGATGAGCATATTGATTACAGATTGATTGCATGGACTCCCATGTGCACGTACATTGAAGAGTTGTTTCAATTTTTGTGCCCCAGCATTCTGAAAGAAAAGGGGGACTACAGAAACGGGCTCAGTCCGTACATACATACATCCATGCGTTCGTTCGTCCGTACATCCGTTTGTCTATCACACTTCTGAGTGCCTTGATGGTGTAATTATTTACTACATATTTCATCTCAGATATTTGAAACTTCAGGATATTGTTGCCCAAATATTGAATACTAGCAGATTAGCCCGCCACTGGCGTGGTTCGTCTAGTGGCTTTGTTCGAAAGAGCAATTGCAACAGCTTCCGAGACACGTGTGCTGCACCTAGGTGTAAAATTTCGTCGAAGTTGCCATTTCCGCGGTGTTTTGCTAGCCCGAGCGATTTGAGAGAAAAACCAGTGTGTGTATGAAACATTCAAGAACATATTTATTTTAAATATATATAATAATGCCTGCGCTGCATGGTGCTTCTAAAACGACGCGAATAACCATCTTGAATATAGTCAATTTTCAACAACTAATACAACCGGTATTAACAATGTTTCGCAATAAATGTTTTTGAATGTTTGATACGCATAATGGCTTTTTTATATATATATATATATATATATATATATGTTCAGATTATTGGAACACTGCGAAAAAGACAAATAAAAAAAATATAACGGTACTTTTTGTTAACAGCATCAGTTTGCCCTAACAGCATCATAGCAATTCAGCAGGACCCAACCGCATCATAGCACATTAGCAGGATCACTTGGCCAGGGGTGTTACTATAGAGAATGAAGTGGGTGTAATTATATTATTATATATCCCAGATAGCATGACTTCGTTGGGCCAACGTTGGCATAATATCGGCACGGTTGGCATTAGGTTTGGTTGTATGGGTTGACGTTGTTGGTCATTGGTTGGTCCAGCGTATTTCTACCCAACCGTTGAAAATGTAAATCGGTCCAACATTGGGCCGACGCGAACATCATCGTGCCAACGGAATTATCTGCAGTAAATTGGTTGGGTTGGCGTGGTTGGCCAAATGTATTAGTCCCAGTCGTTGCGTTGGCCCATGCATGCAACATTTGGTAAACGCCAACATGAACAAGGGTCAAATTATTTGGACCAGTCACTGCTGAACTATGAGCAACTATACATTGAATATAAATTTATAATTTACTCACCAGTCACCACAAATTCAATAAATGAAATTTTGCAAATGATTATGATGAAGGGGCTACATGAATCATGTGTCCTTTTTCTTCTGTTCTTGGATGGTTGATGGGGACTACCTTGAGAGTGGCTCGTCTTTGCTACCAGCATTGCTGGTATGTTGACATTTGAGGCAGTCACTTGTGAGATGGTTCTCGACAGACATCCAGGAACACTTGATATTATCCAAAGAATTTCTGCTAACTAGTTGTGAACAGCAGTTTAATGTTTTCTCTATAATTTGTATTATATAGTTTAAGTGCTAGCAAATGGGAGGAATGCAAACTAAATTATGTTAACCACACATGTGCAGACTTATTCTAAGCATCACTTAAAAAAAATATTTTTGTCTTGAATGTTTGTTTATGATTCTTCCATGTTATTTATACAAAATTAGGTATTTGGACATTTGCGATTAACTTAATCCTTATATGAAGGATTGGGAGGTTCGTAGGTGTCCAAATGATAGGGCTCCCCTTGGTATAGGGTCAAATTATTTGGACCAGTCACTGCTGAACTATGAGCAACCATACATTGAATATAAATTTATAATTTACTCACCAGTCACCACAAATTCAATAAATGAAATTGAATTCAGACATGGTACCCCTCTCGATTTAATATTGGAAGTCTTGTCATCACAAGGTGACTTACTTCAATCGTGTCTAATAATAATAATTGTCCATGACTAAAATTATCTAATAGTCATCAAAAATTAAATAAATGGTACTTCTCTAAATTATTCATCATTATAAATTGACCCGATAAACATTATTCTTACTATTAGTAGTACTACTAGTAGTATATCCTATACTAGCCACTGTTGATGAGATAGCAAATATGGTAAACATGTACATGGGTGGGTGGTGCTGCAGTGAGCCCCTTGATTCTTTGATCACAGGCGATTGGTCCATGGGGGATACTCCTGGTGCGTGTCACAGATACTGCACTTGGTAGGTGTCCCTTGAGGGATCGGGAGCTGGTGGATGAAGATCGGGGGTTCTATGATGGTGCTTCCCACCAATTATTATTATCGTATACCTCTAGCGTCTTGGTAAAAACTTCTTAAAAAACGGCGAATTGGAGCTACAAATTACACGTACTTGTACTGTTCATTAAGTGGTATTGTAATAATAGAAACCATAGGCATTCACCGACCTGAAATTTATGACTGATCCATTATAATAGGATCATTTTTGGATAAAAGCATCTAACTGATATTAAAGTGGTATAGTGGACTCATTCTTTTACTGAACTGAGAATGGGAGAGAAAACTAAATTTTACTAATCCTTAAGCAGGATCTTTATACCACTACAGTCATGTATTTCTATATATTTCGCAAAATAAGTTTTGGAAATAGACACAATTTCTTACATTCACTCAAGATACACTTCTAAGCCAGTTCTTTATACAATTATTATATTTTCTACATATACCGTATATGCAGAACTCTACCCTTCAACTGGACACAATACATGTCCAGAGGATGATGTATTACTTTTGTTTTCTTTATTTTTGTTTATTTGCTGTGTGTATAAATCTTATAGATTTCACATGTATGGAAAACATATTTGTCAGTAGAGCAGATGCCAATCATAAATTTCTGATGTATCAAATTTCCAACCTTTTCTTGCCCCCTGGACGCAGGAGTTTCCATTTGGTAACACACATACCCAATGGTTAGCCTAGAGCTCTATAGGGCAAGAGTTGGAACTTTCTACACCAGAGCTATCAGATTGACAAAGAATCGTAGGCTAAGTGAAGCGCAGACGCATTCATTTATATTCTTACTTAAATTGCACTCAAGTGGAATGTCAATGAAGAAAGCATTCATTCTAACACTACTTATAGAAATGGTATTCTCTGAATCAAAACCTCCACCAATGCACAATAGCTGTTATAAAACCATGAGAAATAAGGATGATTGCTTGAAAAAATCTCAAAAAGACAAACTTGGTTTACTGTTGGCTAATAATAAACTAGTATTTTTAATGATCATCTGCCTACTGCTAATAGTCCTAGCAAATGATATTCATATGAATCCTGGTCCAACCTTTGAAACAAAACCCCAATTATTAAAAATTTTGTCGTTAAACATTCAAAGCCTCAAACCAAAAATCGATATATTAAGTGCAGAATCGGAAGATTATGATATATTAGCTCTTACCGAAACGTGGTTGGACAGTACAGTTGACAACTCTGAGCTATCAATACCAGGATTCCACGAACCTATCCGTATGGACAGGCAAGGCAAACAGGGAGGAGGAGTAGCAATTTATATCAGGAATACGATTGCATACAGACAATTAAATGACCCAGAAATACAGGTACCTTCACTAGAGGCAGCATGGGTGGTTATATTTTCTAGTAAATTAAATCTTTCTTTTGGATGCATTTATCGGCCTCCAAATATCTCCAATTGGGAAAGTATTGAGATGTCTATTGGAACGGTCAGGGACCATGGGCGAGACATAATAGTATGTGGAGATTTTAATGAGAATCAGCTGTACGGCCCAGGCAAAGAGATAGGACACCTTAAGGGGAAGTTTGAACTAAAACAATTAGTTAGCCAGCCCACACACTTCACAGAAACAAGTGCAACGTTAATTGATCTTGTCTTGACAAATAACCCCAGTATCGTGGATAATACTGAAGTCATTGGCTCATTTATCCCATCACAGCAAATAAGATACCACTGTCCTGTCCTAATCAAATTAAAAGCACCCCAAAAACGAAAGAATGAGTTATTGGAAAGAATTGTTTGGGATTACTCAGACGCAAATTATGATGCTATTAATGACCAAATTAATAAATGGAATTTCAGAAAGGAACTAAAAAACTTGCCCCTAAACCAAATAACCAATAAAGTAACTAATGTAATAATGCAGACTGTTAAAGAAAATATCCCACATAAACAAGTTAAAATAAGAAGTGATACCCCACCTTGGTTAACCTGTGGTATTAGAAAGTTAATTCGAAAAAGAAAGAGGTCACATAAATTGGCCAAGAAAACACAAAATATAAATAACTGGGCAAAATTCCGAGCTATTCGTAATGAAGTTGTAGATGCAATAAGAAAAGCTAAAAGGGACTACATATCTAAGAATGAAATAATACTAAATAATGAAAATACTGAATCTTCAATATGGTGGAAAACGATGAATAAATTTGTCATGAATGAAACTCGTAAACAAATCCCCCCATTGCAGTCAGACGGTAGCTTCCTGACAGAAAACTTTCAGAAAGCTGAATGCCTTAATACTCACTTTTGTGAGATATCATCATTAAATGATAAGAATAGATTAGTGCCAAAATTGGATCATGATAAGGGAAAACCCAAACTTGACCACATAAAATTAAATTATGATGATGTATTCACTGCATTAAAATCACAAAATCCAGCAAAAGCAATTGGACCCGACTCAATTAGCCCCAAGGTACTCAAATACTGTGCGGAATCCCTATGTGCACCTTTGTTACATATATTCAACATATTTCTGGAAAATTCATTTTTTCCATCTGAGTGGAAACAAGCTAACGTTGTCCCTATATTTAAGAAAGGTGACCCAGCTATTCCCAGTAACTACCGACCAGTATCATTACTCAGTTGCTTGTCAAAGGCATTTGAAAGATGCATATATAATAAAGTAATAACATTTATCCATGGACATAGGCTAATTTCAAATTTACAATCTGGCTTCACTGCAGGCGATGGTGCGGTATTCCAGTTAACGGATATATATGACCATATTAGCAACTCACTTGACAATGGGAAAGAAGTTCGGTGCACTTTTATGGATATAAGTAAGGCCTTCGATAAAGTATGGCATAAGGGTTTAATAAGAAAATTGGAATTCATTGGAATTGAAGGCAAATTACTGAGGCTGATGCAAAACTATCTTTCTCATAGAGAGCAACGCGTAGTGCTAGAAAATACTACATCAGAGTGGGGTAAGATCAATGCTGGGGTCCCTCAAGGATCCATAATTGGGCCTTTACTCTTTCTTATTTACATAAATGACATAACAGATGGTGTTATCAGTAATATACGTTTGTTTGCTGATGACACTTCAATATATTTAGCAGTGGAAGACCCAGTTCTAGCTGCAAACTTATTAAATGAGGATATGAACAAAATCTCAGATTGGGCAAACAAATGGTTGGTTACTTTCAACCCTCAAAAAACAGAGACTATGTTGATTTCCCGTAAAAAGAATGAAACTTACCATCCAACTCTTAACCTATCTGGAGTGACCATCCAAGAAGTAAAAATACACAAACACTTGGGATTGACATTTAATGATCATGGTGAGTGGAGTAATCATATCGAGGACATACTTTCCCGGGCATGGAAAAGAGTGGGTATCCTTAGAAAACATAAATTTCAACTGAACAGGAGAGCACTTGAAAGGATATATACTGCGTTCATTCGACCCCTATTAGAATATGCTGGCCCTGTTTGGGACAATTGCTCAGCTGAAGATTCAAGATTATTAGAAGAATTACAATATGAAGCTGCCAGAATTGTCACTGGGGCAACAAGAAGTTTAAAAAAGGAAAAACTCCTTGAAGAGGCAGGGTGGTAGACACTTGCAGCCCGCAGAAAAAAGGCCAAACTGATACAATTTCTGAAAATGAAAATTGGTAAAGCACCATCATATCTCTACCACCTATTCCCCAAAACGTCGCGATCAGCAGACAACTATGATATGAGATATATTCCCTTACGGGTACCTCCATATAATTACAATGCTTATAGGGACACTTTTCTCCCTTCAACAACTATCGAATGGAACAAATTGCCTGATGATGAAAAAAACTGTACCACCCTAGAAGAATTTAAATCACTTATATACACAGATGCCTCCGAACCAAAATCGTATTATTACACAGCAACTAGTAGAGAAAGCCAAATTTATCATACTAGGATAAGAACGAAGTGTAGCAATTTGAATTCAGATTTGAAAGAAAATTATCTCAAAGATGACCCATCATGTGCATGTGGAAGCATTGAAACTGCGGGGCACTACCTCTTATACTGCCGACTATTTAGGGAGCAAAGAATAAAATTCCTTGAGAACTTACCATATACAATAACATGTGATATACTACTGAAAGGATCTGATAATTTATCAGCGGAAGAAAATGAGAACATATTTCTAGCAGTTGGACTCTATATTGACAGAACCGGTAGATTTCATAAATACTGCCACTGACCAGCATGAATAGCTCTGAGGTCTAAATGTATATTACACATTGGCAACTGCACTGCTGACAAATTCAATCCAGTTATATAATATGCACCATTTATTATATACATACACGTAGCACAACACAAGTGGGATTATCAATTGTGCTTTTCTTTTCTTTATTAATATTAATTTATTCTAGTTCTCTTTAAAATATCCTAGTCATACACTATTGACTGATAAGAGTATCATATATATACAGTTCATGACCAACTTCAGTTACAATATATTTTCGAAATCTTTTACCCATTCATATATTTTCACTTGAACCAGAAGTAAAAAAGCTAACTTGGCATATAGTAACACATATTTAACAAATAATGAAAATGAAATAATTTCTGATTCAGAAGTAACACACTGAGGAGATGGCTTTATAAAAGCATTTAGCTTGTTGTCAGATCCTCCATATCTCACAATTGAAAAACTCACCAAAACCAAGAAAACTAAAAATTGCACTTATTATTATGTAATTATTATGTATACATGTATGTGAGAGCTAGAATAAATATTGTTTACACCAACATGGAATTTACTTTGCACAATGCATTGGTTGGGTTTACATCGTTGCAATCCATGCAACAGTTGGAATTATAACGTTGGCCCAATATGATACATCTCAACGATATGTGGATACTTTTTGTTCAGTAAACACATGTCCAATCGTTACTGACACAATATATGCAACGATTTGTCATACTATAACTGTATGGTGTCGGTTGGCATAATCGTTGGACCAACGTTGTAATGCAAATTTTAGCAAATAAAAGTTTCTGTAATTTGGAATTCAAGGATGTGTTCGTTATTTAGATGCCACCATCGGTCACCGGGTCGTTATTTGAGGTCGATTTACGTTTGTAGTTTAAAATTTACTTAATTATTTTCCCAATTAATATAATTCTAGGAATCGCAAAATTCTGAATGTTTGCACGGCATATGCCTACATATAAGTTATAGCGGAGAATACATAATTATATGACTGGCATGCATATTAGTTTCTCACAAACTTACACCAGATAGTGACATTGTGGCTGACGATGGTAGCTAAATTATGAACGGGTTATTAGATGCCAAAAACAAAATAAAATTGCCCAACATTACGTTAAGCAATTTAGTTTGAGGTTCCAACGTTGTCCCTCCGCTGAGTCAACTTTATGCCAACCAATGGGCTTAGTTTCCAATTACGTTGGGCCAACCATGCGGTCTGGATATCAACATTGGGCCAGCGCTCTGTATATGTCGGACAACGTAGGCCCAATACGTTGGCGCAATGAGCAAAATTTCGTTGGCCCAACCATTTAGAGGGTGGTTGGCCAAAATGTCATGCTATCTTGGATATACATGTAGTGTATACTTTTGGCCATATATGCTGCATGTTTACTGTTGAAAAGGCGTTACGCATGCAATATCCGCTGCATATATAGGGACGAGTAGTGAGACCGGCCGGGGCATGTTGGAGCGTGGGGTACATTGAAGCACCCACCTCTCTTGTAAAAAAAAAACAGCATTAATTAAAGCATTAACAATTGTCACGTATGTGTGGAAATGACTCTTGTATGCACAAATAACACAAAACATCTGACTATTCTAAGAATGGTGTAAGAGATATGCACAAACATAATTTTTGGGGGATATAAAGTAATATTTTTTTCGATTTTCAGGTTTAATCAATGTACAAGAGAAAATTTCAGGACGTAAAATGTGTATATTTTGTCAGTTGATTAAGTTTCATTTAATTTCAGTCAAAAAAAAATACCGATTAATTAGTGGCTTTCGAAGATGGTATACCATTAGACCCATTTCCACGTTCGGGGCATTTTGGAACACGCTATGCATGGTGTCCCCATATATAGTGCGCTTACAGGAAACCCGCATCAGAATTATGCGTCGATATGGTATAACTAACCAGCATTATGGAAAACATCAGATGGAATTATGGATGAATGCATTTTAGTTGCTTGCAACAATGTCCTAAATATTATTTCAATACGTTTTCGTTGATGAATAATTATTTGTGTGGCAAATGGGGAGATTTGTATCTACAACATTAAAACCCCCTTCAAATTTTACACTGCTACTTCCCTCATGTTTGTGAAACGACGTTTTCATTGAATGTGTTGCATGCAATGATGACGATTTCTCGAACATACTTGATTTCCCGGACTCAGATATTATGTTTTATACTAGCAATTTAATATAGTTCTTGAATTATATTAGTGGTTTTACCTCCACATACATTGATTTCATGTGTGTTCCTTACATGCTCAGTGTTCTGACTTACCCCAGTTGATGATCCAATTTGCCCCTGGTTTCAAACAACCCGGGGTATGTTGGAATTTATTTTTCCACCTTTTCTATGTAATAAAAGCGAAATAGATCATATTTAATTATATGCCTTATTTAAAGTGTTTGGTGTACTTTATGATAATAGTTGAACAAATTAAGCAATGGACCCATGCTCACATTTCCCTGTAAGTGTAATTTAATTAAAATGTTCAACGTGACCCGCTGTCCCCTAAACATATTGAATGTTTCAACTGTACTCGGTTTCCCATATTCAACCAGGCCAAATGTCCGGCCAAATTAGCATTTTCACCCCATCCATGTTAGAATTCTTAACTGCTAGTAAAATATATGCTCTAATTGGTTTCTTGTTTTGATTGGCAGTCTTTGACTGACACTCGGAGGGACCTTAGGCACTAATTGCTTGTTGGAAAATCAAACTACGAGAACAATTTCAACCTATATAGTTTTGGTTTGAAATGTGTATAATGTAATTGGGTGACGCACATGCATGGACTTTAAACATTTTGAACAAAGTTGAAAGTTGTGGGGGGTCCAGATCATGCACCCATGTCACAAAAAATCTGCTCAGCGTGTGAAACAATGTGGTTAATTAGAACCATAATATAAGTATAAGGGGTGTAGTGCTGCTCGGAGAGGTAGCTTGCGATGTGAAGAGAGTGGTTGGGGAACCAACCCCGGGATTATCGAAGGCGCCGAATGGTATAAATAGCTTGCCATCTGAGCCGATCCCAATTTAAGCCCCTAATCTTTTTCATCATTTAACTGCAAGCTCAGATACATGTATATATAGTCCACATAATTTTATCCAGCTTTCCCGTCGTTAGATAATTATCGTGAAACGTCACGCATCGATAGCTCCCAATATCTAAAACGCGTTAAATTATTTGAACACACTTTGGTACGACATTGTATGTGTACGTTATTAGTATCCCTGGAGTTGCGCGGAGTGGGTTGAACCGAGCGCATCCGAATATTCTAATTTTGCCTTACAATTTATGTGAGGACCTTATTAATTACCAGCAACTCATTAAAACAACCAATCTAAGAATTTTACTCCCATTTACCGTTTACCCAAAAGCAAACAAAATACAAACGGTATGCGGCTTATACGGACCCTGGCTCTTACGGACCCTGGCTTTTACGGACCACCGGCTGATACGGACCCTGGCTTATACGGACCCCGGCTCATACGGACCTCAATTAAATTATGCAATTTGCAAACTGATATTTATGAATTTAATGTATTATTATGATTGTCTTTTCACACATGTATCTGTATTAATTGAGAATTTATGTGATTTTTTTGGTGATTTTCAAACTTATATTTATGAATTTAACCGATTTTTTCGGTGATTTTCAAACTTATATTTATGAATTTAATATATAATTATGATTGTCTTTTCACACATATATCTGTATTAATTGAGAATTTATGTGATGTTCTGACTTGAAAAAGCATTTATTGAATCGTGTTAATTAAACAGACATGCGGTGATAAATGGTCAGTGAATGGTAATCAGGATGAATCCACTGAGTTTGATTTGTTACGAAAACATGTTTAGTAAAAACACATCTTGTTTCAACTGATTCATTGTCCGTTATATAAACACTCGTATGTGATCCCTTTATATTGTTTTATAAACAGACATGCGAGGGTGAATGGTCAGTGAATGGTAATCAGGATGAATCCACTGAGTTTGATTTGTTACGAAAACATGTTTAGTAAAAACACATCTTGTTTCAACTGATTCATTGTCCGTTATATAAACACTCGTATGTGATCCCTTTATATTGTTTTATAAACAGACATGCGAGGATGAATGGTCAGTGAATGGTGATCAGGATGAATCCACTGAGTTTGATTTGCTATGAAAACATGTTAGTAAAAACACAACTGGTATATATTCAACTGATTTATTGTTGACTGGCATAATTCCACAATGTCTAACTGTGCTTCATGTGGAGATACCATGTTATCATCATATTTTTGTTATCTCTGTATGTATGTTGTCATAATTTAAATTTATTTAATTAAACATAAAAAATAAAATTGTGTATTTTAATTGAGGTCCGTATGAGCCAAGGTCCGTATAAGCCGGGGGTCCGTATAAGCCAGGGTCCGTATCAGCCGGAGGTCCGTATGAGCCAGGGTCCGTATGAGCCAGGGTCCGTATCAGCCGGCATTCATACAAACAACGCAAAAACAACCCCACCGCCTAGTATAGTATAGTAATAATAGTATGTGAGCAATACATTTTATGTGAGGACTCCCGCCTCGAGTCATAGTCATATGCATTTTTGAAATATAATCACAACAACGCGTGTGGGATCCCACGCGTGTCACGTGTGATCCCGATTGTATATCAATCGCCTTCTCATCGTAAACAGCGATAAACTATCTTTCGATATTCAAACGTGTGTGTATTAGGTGCAGGTTGACATGCAGGATTATCCCAAACCTCACGTGCCACGCGTTGCACGATTGTCCATTTATTAACGACCGTTTTAGGTAAGGATTGTCCATTTATTAATGGACAAACTTATGCGCATTAGGTGCAAAATATCTGTCGTGATTCACATTTGGCTGATTAAGCTATTGTCTTACACTTGGTGCTCATAAACCTCGACCGTCATAAATACAATATCATCATAAACATGCATTGTGAGGGAGTCCCGTGAGTGACCAGACAGACAATGGGAGATTAGGGGATTAAATGTAAAATAATAACCTTTTGCTGTTTCGTGCAGAGTGACGTAATCTTTCTCCAGATTAAAACAGCCTGTTACGAACAAATTGCTTATATAACAGCGTCAATGCACACTTTACAAAATATTGCTTTCTTCACATTGTCATGATTCAACCACGGTCGGTTTAATGTCCATGCGTCTTTGAATGTCCGTCTTGTGAAAACTAAAGATGATAATTGCATATCACTGTGTGATCGCTTGGTTGATAGAGTTGTCGATCGGGTTTCCCTTTGTACTGTGCGCGATCGGGTTTCCCTTTGCACAGTCGGCAATATATTCCCACTTTCGATATTTTCGGACTGGATCGTTCATATCACAGAATTGAAAACCCACTTGCCAAAATTTATGTTAGATTTGGAAATAAAAATATGTTTACTGTACACTAATTGTTAGAGCTTACCTTTTGCTGTTACGGAACGATATTTCATAAGTACGAAAATAATGATATACTTTCGTCACCTAACTATTACGGAGTGGCTACAGTTACGGGACTGTAACCGGAAGTTATGAAAATAATTATTGTTACAGTCCCGTAACTGTAGCCTCAGAGTCACGTTAGGCTATTGTTACATTGCCAGTGTGCTTCCGGTTTCGCTTTTTCTAGTTTCAAAAAACGTCAAACTTGCACGCGACCGTAACCCGTAGTG
The DNA here is from genome assembly GCA_032622095.1 of Siphonodentalium dalli. NCBI lineage: Eukaryota > Metazoa > Mollusca > Scaphopoda > Gadilida > Siphonodentaliidae > Siphonodentalium > Siphonodentalium dalli. Next base: position 146,032,848 of record CP136066.1, read on the forward strand.
ACGTAGTTTCACCATGAGCTCGCGCATGGCATTACTTGCTTATCACGTGACAGCAGGTGCTCGATTCAGACCTCGTGCTCAGTCTCAGGCTGTGCGTTCGATGTCAACTTGTTTTGTACTAGTAAGTTGATGTTATATTCGGGAGGTTCTTGATGGCGATGAAGTAAATCAACCTGGCTACGGAAAGAGAATGTAGAAAAGGTACAGTCGTTTCTGAAGTATAAATGCAATTGCTTTATGATTATTTCAACTATTTATTTAAAAATTTGAGTAGGAATTTGTATGAATTGAATTTTGTCCCCCCCCCCCCCCCCCGGTTTTAATTTTTTTCATTGGTTTAACTTTAAATAAACTGCATGCCCACCAGTCCAAACATGCAGAGTTGGCAATCTCATACGACTTCCCCGTCAAGAACATTTTGGGCTGAAGTTTGTTAGACAGTAACTTAACCCTTCTAGATAGTAAGGTAACATAAATGTCAAAATATTAAAATAAAATATAATCTGAATTGTCCTTTGAATGAGTAGAGCTATGTTCACATTTAATATAACTAATTATCATCTCCCTAATAATATTTCAGGCACTGGAGGCTGAAATAATTCAAATAACATTGCTTTCATAACGCCGTGTTCTGAAGACATGGCAAATCCTACAGCTTGTGACAGTTCCAAAGATATGGTAAGTATTCTATGACCACCTCAGTATGATTGTTCATTATTCAATGTCAAGTTGGCAATATCCTATGATATTAAACAAACTTCAACCCAAAATTTACTCGACTGGGAAGTCATGTGAGATTGCTGTCAAGTTTTGGGATCAGTTGATATCAAGCTGACTAAGCTGACAGTGCAAATAATTTATTGTTAAAATTATTGGAAATACTATTTTAATACCGAGAACAAGTCCAAATAATAATCTTCCCACTATAGTTTACCCGGTATATAACAATTTTAAGTGAATATTATACCATACTTGACCTTTTAAATAATATATGTAGTTATGATGGGTACCAATCTATCAATAACTTGAAACACAACCACCATGTTCTTGGTTGGCGGTAACACAAAGGCATGAGCCGTGCAGGCTATGTGTAAGAACTAGCTGCACGGTGGATCTGATTGGTGATCAAAATCCATTAAGTTTTTTATACAAAAAGGTGATTCTTCTGAAATCAGTAAGTGAATCAAACATTTTATGAGACGGCGCATAGAAGCTGATAACCTAATGCAAAGAAGACTATATTACCAATTAATTTAGGCCATTACGACTAAAATACTTGATGCTCGAAGCAAAATAAAAACATACCAAAATGTTGGACAAATAGCAATTGTAAGTCCACGTACAACATCAATATGATTCTCTTATAGTTGATCATTTGCAATGTATAAACATCTGGATCGACAGTGGTCCATCCACACATTTTATCACCCTACGGTGAACGAAACTGCTGTATATAAATATGATAGTATAATATTCAAGATTGATATATACATGTACATGTAATTGAAGATTATTATGATTTTATTATTAATTATAGACTTATTCTCGGTAGCCTTCACCAAAAGTTGTGATGGATACAACAAGTAACATAAACACAGTTTAATATATAAAACTAACAATTATAATGCAGTGTTAAAATAAATAGGGATGCATTCTACAATAACAGCAATGATATATTTACATGTCAGAGATACTAGTATTATAACAAATATCTGTTGGGTTGAAGAATTCTGTTACTATTAAATTTAACAGTGAAAATAAATATTAATAATCATTTCAATGAAGTTCATGTGTTATCTATTGCTGATATTCAGAATGTATTGAATAATAAATTTATATTAAAACAAAAACTGGTCACTCTCATTAAAGGGGTACTGTTACTACTGTACACTAAATCCGACCATTTATGTGACCATCTCCTATTATACTCAACAGGATATACAGTGTATACAACAAATGAATGAATTTGAGCCATGGATTAGTGCAAAATACACTCAGTCTCACTTACTTTATGAATGATGTAAAACAACATGGTAATTATAATTAAAATGAATTTATGACTGGAGTCATCTTTCATACATCACATGAGTGTATTTTGCACTAATCCATGGCTTTAATTCATTCATTTGTTGCATATATTCATTATATTGACTATATTCTGTTGAATATAAAAGCAGAGGTCCCATAAATGGCCATTTTCGTACACCTTTAAGTTTAAAGTACATAGATGTAATTTCATAGATTTCATGAAATATGGTAGATGATGAGATTATTTTATTTTACAGCTGTACATTATTAGATTTTGTTCTAACAGTTGTCTATAGATATAAACTACAAAGTATTTGTTCTCATTGTCTCTGGCCATGGTTAATTAATTTTATGTTCCTGAAGCAATAGCATCAATTGTCAGATTTTTTGTTTTTTCATAATGCATTTGATTAATTATTGGCACCATTGTTTTAAAGAGTGTCCCTGGTGAAATTTCAGATACTAAGCATAAACGTAATTAACCATGGCCTTAGAAAAAATAAATTGATAGATATTCATGATTGCAAACAAGACTCTCAGGTGCCTAATAACAGTGATGTGTTGGGATTAGGCTGAGTATATAGTTTTACAGTAATTCCCAAAGTAATTGACCACTTAACCACAGCAGAATTATGGGTAATTTAGCTTTCCGATGAATGGCAACAAGCCATATTTCGACTAAATCCTGAAAAATTACCCATAATTCTGCCATGGTTAAGTGGTCAATTACTTTGAGCATTACTGTAATTGTGATGGCTATTTCAATATACTAGAATGTGTCAATGCCAAATAATAGTGAAACTTTGGGAATTAATAAATTAATAACTAATGACACTATTATTGGGAACCTGAGCATAATGTCTGTAATCGCTAAAAACTTTCTCTTCACATAAAACAGAAACGACAGAACCAGTTATCAGCCTTTGGCTCTTTGGATAGACCTACACACTTCAAGTCATACCACTTCAGGCAGCGGTCACAACAGACCGATTTCTCCATCACGGACCTGCAAATACCGCAGAGCCATGTAACGTTGGTGGACAGATTCTTCACCTTCTCTGTGAGTGCAGCCCATGCCTCACAAGAACAATAGTTTTTTATAATGGCAAGGTCAACATCTTTATCACATACAGAGTTTGGAATATCCTCACGGATATTCTTGGCAGTTAAAAATACATCATCAGGTGAGTTTATACATTTTGCCAAACCTTTATCCCCCGTTATCCATTCCAGTATGACTGAAAATAAGAAAAAAGTGAAGTTAAAATCACGTTCATTATTATGCTGTGAATGTCATTTATTGTCCCCGAAACAATTTTTTTGAGGGACTACCGGTATTAAAATAGCCTGTGTTCGTGCGTTCGAAATGGCTTCCGGATGATAACTTTAGTTTCGGCTATTAGATCAAAAGCAAATTTTATAGGTGAGTTTATCAGACAAAAATACAGGTCAAATTTGGTGATGCTAACCCGCATTGCAGGATTGTGTCATTAAATTCACCCTTTGGGGACCTCATTCCTGAAATGTCAGACACTATGTTCAGGCTTGTCTGTTCGAATATTATGTTCTTAACCACCAGTATCCAGTTGAACTCATTATACCCTGATTTTGCAAAGAAAACTTGGGGGGGGGGGGTATATTGGATTGAATTTGTCAGTCTCTATGTCAGACTATTCTCCCATCCATCCATCTGTCATTATGTCTCTATCCGTCCATTAATTGTTTTCTTTTCCAGATACATATTAAAGACCAAATGGGTATTTTTGTGTAGACGCAACTTGCTCTGACCCACGATAATAACATTGGATATGGAAGCTTGAAACTCTTTTATTCTGCCAACTTGCATCCATACTCTATGGAACGCAACAAAATCAACATCCATTTCTTAATTGGATCCAAAGAGTAAGTTCAATCATCCCAATATCTTAAGATGTTTCATGAATCTGTTTGAAGCATACCTTGGCGCCTCTCATTATCCTGGAGCTCGCGAAATGGTGTCAACTTTTTTTTCCTGTTTAAGCCAATGGCTGTCATGTCAGAACCTTTTGGTCTTCCTTTCGCCTTCACTTTGGGTAGCTTAAGCGTGTTTGGTTCTAGAAGTGAAAAGATTGTATCACTGAATGTCTTTTCCTCACAAGCAATTCTAGTGTTGAGGAATATTAAACCAGAATTATCTCCTTCTGCCCAAAATCATAAATTCAGTGTTTAAATAGATTATTAAAACAAAATAATATTTGATTAGGATGAACAATAGAAATGAGTGCACCTTACTTCATTACTGGCTGATACTGGTACATGTATTTCCATTCAGTGTAATTATAATTACATTTGTACTGTATATTAAAGTAACTACAGAAACCTATCATGAATAATTAAAATTAATAATCAATGCATTTCACATTTAATGGTCAGAATCATGGATGACTCTAGTTTGTCATTAAACATATTTAACTCTTTCATGACGGGAGTTGCGTTGGTGCAGCATTGGTGGAGCCTCACTTGAATAAGAGGTCAATATAAGTTATGTTAGGCCAATGGCCCAATGCATTCTCTTATGATAATTTCAGGACGCTCCATACATGAAAACGTTATTTAACCATGACCTTTAGGTTCAAACTATCTGTTATATGTTATATGTTATACCTTGTGATAGTGTTTTTGTTGCCACGTTACATTTACCAGCTCCTTTTGGTTTCCCTGCTTTTATCATCTTAGGAGGGAGCTTCACCAACCTGATTATTCTTGCTGTAAAAAAACAGCAGTAAAAGCATAGTTAACCCTTTGTTTACTTTTAAAATAATCATAAGTACAATGTAGTAATACCTCTCACATATCTCCGACTAAATCCGAAAACAATTCCCATAATTATGATGTGGTTAAGGAGTTAGTTATTTAGGGCATTACTGTACCTGTAGATTAGGACCCCTGCGAATCGGAAGATTACAGTTAAATCCGAATCTCGAAGATTCGCATGGCCCTAGCTACTCTAATTCTATTGCAATTAAAAAAAATTTACTTGGCTCGCTGTGCATATTATAACATAAAATAATATGGGAGAGGCCTATTCTACTATTATATTAAAGCAAGTATTTTATTTCTCCCGACCCTATTGTTTGGCAATTAAAATTTTATTTTTTACAGGTTTTATTATAATTTTTTTTCTCCCACCTCCCCTATCTTTTATCCAAAACAATCTGTAAACAAAGTAATAAGAAATAAAATGCCTTGGCATACCTGATCGTGAAGTTGAAGCTTGCTTAAAAGCAATGTGTATTGCTCCATCTGATGGTGGATAAGTTAACAGTGGACCCTTAGTCACCTGGTCTGTCATTTCTGGAATCTTATCTGGAGGATGTGTTTCAGACGTCAACACTTGAGAACCTGAGGTTCCTTCTGTATGAGCTGCAGGTGTGAAGATGTAAAAGAAACTAGATAATGAAATCAAAGACTTGAGTGGTACTAAATTAGATCTGAATATCTGTTGATTATAATATTCTAACCACCACGTCCAAAATATGGCTTTTTAGCTCACCTGAGACGAAGGAAGAGGGGAGAGGAGTTAAAAAATATAGGTCATGTTTGAATATGGGTTCTGTCCAGTGATTTGGAATGGATTTTTTCCGATAATGGGGATTAGATATGATTCACTTAATTTAGCTAACCTGTTGATTTCTTTGAATCTTTGATGCCATCCAGTGGAATGGAGTTCTCTACCAAAGTCGGAGGTTTGGCAGCAGCATGGGTAGTTGAGGTCTCTGACCCTGTGGTAGAAATATTGTTAAAGTCTGACATTGTTTTGTTAAATCTACATCCCACCTGGGACATTCAATATGGGGTATGTTAGGGATCATCTATTATGATATGTATCGCTGCACTAGTGCAGCTCCCACCATGAAAGATTAACTAAATGGTGAGAATCTGTGATCTCTAGACCAACAAAAAACTTTAGCGCAACCTGTTTTTTTTTATGTGGCATTTTCATTGTATGTAAGCCCAGGTGAACTGAACTGTTGTTGAACTAAAATCTGCAGCTATGTTGATGGGATAACTAGATAATCAGGACCTGTTTTGTTAAGTGTCCCATTTATTGAGGTACCATTTCCGCAACCCCTTGCAGCAACCCTGTGTATGTAAAAAAAAAATGTAAAACAGGATTGTACAGTAATTGTTGAGAAGACTAACCTTCATCCAGTTGATCCTGGCACTTCAACAAGGACTCCAAAACCTGAATATTGTTGATAGTGCAATCTGCGAGTTCTACAAGATGAAATATATGAACTTTTTGTGGGAATAAACTCTTTAAACAAAGTTAATTATACATGTAAAAGCCTGTTGAAACCACATGGCCCAAAGTAAAATTTCAATAAACCTGTAGCAACAGGTCCATTAAATTGTTCATGAAAACAATGGTGAGGATCTAATCTTGTTTTGGTCTCTTTCTGATGTGGAATTTTACAATATAAATTGTTTTCAAGTGAGAGCTTTATCATTATAATTATGAAATTTCATGTATTGAAACAACATAAAAAATCATGCTATAGAGTATAGACACAAGAATCTGCAAACGAGTTGCTGAACTGGACATGATTGACAGTTTACAAAAATATTAAATTAAAATTTGTAATTAATTTAAAAAAATCACCTCTATTGACCTTGTCTTCATCATATTCAACATTTGATGTGTTTGCTTCTGCAGGTGTACCTGAAATTGATTGAAGTGGGACCAGTTGGTGCTTTGACCTGAGGCATCCACAACAAGCTGCATAGCTAGCTATATTGCTGCCATGTAAGTTAGTCAAATTGTTTTACATTTCATTCCTAAAACTGCTTACATTAAAAAGGTATACCCATTACCAATCAGAATTGCTGTTCCAATATTGTTTTGTTAACCACCACTTAGCTAGGTGAACTTCTTATATCCCCATTTTTGCGAAGAAACACAGGGAGGGGTATACTGGATTCAGATTGACTTTGTCTGTCCAACCGTCTGGTCATATATCACAGCTATGTGTTATCTGATCTGAATGAAATTTATTTTAAAGAGAGGCTAGTGATGTTTTTTAATTTTATTCTTAAGGTTGTTTGTCCATCCACGCAGATATCACAACATTCCCTTAATGTTGGTTTATGATTTGTATGCAGTATGCTTACATTGCTCTAGATTTGGCAGATCTGGTTCACTCTCATATTTTTCCATTTCGTCGTTAAGCATTGATCCAGTATCTGGAAAATAGTGAAAAAGTTCTAGTTATTGGTTAGAGAGTCTGAATTATTAAAAAATAAATATTACTCACTGATGTATAATTCTCACAGTTAGGACTGATTGTTCGGTAATAAAAAAAACTAACAAATAACCAAACAATGCTATGCACAAAATTGGGCCAAATATTTTGGAAATCTAAAATTTTACTTTAACCCTTTCTCTCTATTTTGAGACATTGAAAATATTTGTTATCTGTAATTTTTTGAAACATTGTTTTTATTACTGTTTATACAAAGATAATCAAAATTACTTTACCAAAATCTTGAACAAACGTTATACTTATTTATGTTATACTTATTATTTATGTTATACTTATTATTTATATGGGCAGTAGCCTCTTTAAAGGCTTGCACAAGATATGAAAATCCATAAGACTGTCAAAAATAAAAACAAATTATTAAAAGATTGATTTGGAGGAGTGTTCGGGTAATAACAGCAGATAGCAGACTGTTTAAACCATCATTTGAGTAAAGTGTTTGGATAATGTGGTGAGTTACAATACACTCAATTTAGCTAACCTGATGATTTCTGTTGACATTCAATACCATCCAGTGGAATGGAGTGGCCTGCGAAGGCTGGTATCGTATTGACCAGAGTCAGTGGGCGGGCAGCAACATGGGTACTTGTAGACTGTTGGCCTGTGTAAGAAAATTATTCAGGTCAATGTTTTTTATTGTTTTGGCTCAAAGAATTAACACCCCTAAATTACTATTTCTTCATCGCGGTAAAAAAAAATTGGATAAAAGGAACCCAATCCTCAAAGCTCAAGAGTTATCAGATTTTTAAAATCTGTTACTTTTACAGGCTGATCTCAATTGTATCTGCTGACAATTCATTTTTAGCTCAACTTACTTCGCGCAATTCGCCGAAAAGCAGAGGGGAAACAGCCCGGACGAAGTCGGGTCCACCTGCTAGTACTCTATAAAGTATCTCTGGCCATATGATGAGATAGCATAGATGGAATGTTTATACTATTATATTTTATATGCATGGTTATTATACCCCCACTTTCGCCCCCACTTTCGAAGAAAATGGGGGGTATACTGGATTGACTGCGTCTGTCCGTCCGTCCGTCCGTCACGCTTTCTCCGTCCGTTTGTCTGTCCGTCCGTCCGTCCGACCTCATAACTCGAACAACTATGAATCAATTTCAATAATTTTTTGTATGCAATCTCCTTAGGACATAAGGACAGTCTCTCTGCATGATGCTAATTGCGGTACGGTCCGACTTTTTTTTTTCAAGTTATGCCTCTCTACATGATGTGGCTAGGGATTGGCTCAGGCTGTTTTTCATAATATTACACTTCAATTTTGAACTTATTTTGACTTAGAAAATTCTGTCCGAATTATTATAACTCAACCAGTTGTATATGTATATTTGTGCACTAGAGTCTGCAGTATAGTCTCAGTCAGATTTTATTCTTGATTTTAGTTTGAACTTTGAAGACATTTGAAGAATGTCATTTCTCAAAGCATCTGAATGCATATAAACAATAAACAGTAACGGCCATTCATCATAACCAATTCAGTTTTATTTGGATAAGTGCTGCAAATTAACATTACTTGCAATCATTAAAAAGACGAGAAATAACCAGAATGAATGAATTTGATTGCATGCCAGAACAAGACAGTATTTCAGACATTAGAATTTATGAGATACTCTTTTCAATTTCATGTTATGCAACAATCGGGTCAATGATATATAGTCATCATTGAGTATTCACCATGTAGTATTTGTGATACAGTTTTTTTTATTTTATTACTTTTATTCGGGTAATACAACTGGGTAATACATTTTTTTTTTTAATAAATTACGGTTTTCCACTGAGAAGTGGGACGGGATCCTGTGAAATCCAGAATGTTGCTAAATCTGAGGCTAAATAGTCACTATAGCTGTCTATATAGCCATATTCCAACAAACATGATACTAACATGCTTACAAACAACATTACATGGTCAGTACAGCGATGTATATACGTCCATGGTCCATGGTCAGTACTTGTAAATTGTTTGAAAAAAAAACCCATTTTGGAGAAAAAAAATTACAAGCAAGATTGTTTCGGCCTCTGGACCACCCACCCATCCCGGCCCTATATACGGATTTTTTTGGTAGACCCACTCATGTCGTCGGTGGTATATTTTGCCCCACGTCCTTTTCCTCGGTTGCTCATTGTTGAAATGTGTACAAACGTGTACTGTTACACGCAGCATGTTTATGTGACCGATGGTCAATCTATGATTGACGCCAATCACCTTGATTGGATAATCCCATATGGCGCGGCGATGTCTTCCCATCGATATGTCCACCGATAGCTTCGCATTGAGCGTCGCCTCGTAAAACTACCTGGACTATATTATAAACCCAGCCGGTGAATAGCACCCCAGTTGTAGCTAATGCTAAATCAAAATTGAAAGAAACCTTTGATTGGGACGTTTGCCCTTCCCGCGACTTTCAGGCTTCCTGCCGCCGTGAATACATCTGTATTCCAGTTCTGTGTGTTTGATTTCTTGTTTAAATAATCTGTTTGGGCTTCGTTTGATAGTTGCTGCTATGGAACGGCTGTTCCTTATGTAAAGATTAATATAATTATCTTTCTCATATTCTTGTATTTTGCCATTCAGTTCCTCAAAAGTATAGAATTCTTTTCCCAAACAAAAGACATCCATTTTGTATGTTTTGAAATCTGGGCAAAAAAAACTCCGAATTAATCCCATAATTACTCAATTTATTTCCGTTTTACTCTTTTATCTTATGGTTAAGAGAAACGGATGCGCAATGTAACAATAGCCTAACGTGACTCCGAGGCTACAGTTACGGGACTGTAACAATAATTATTTTCATAACTTCCGGTTACAGTCCCGTAACTGTAGCCACTCCGCTTTTATTAATTAGCTTTCTGCTGACTCCATGCTTTCAGTCTCCATTTGGGGTAAAAAAAAGTTTAGCCAAATGAAATTTTTATTAGCCAAATTCGAAAAAGATTAGCCATTGGCTAATTTGGCTACCGACAGCGTGAACACTGACCGTAAGTGAAACGAAATGATGGCCGAGCCCGAATAGTTAACATTTCGTCGCATCAGTGCTATAATGTAACCCACATTTTCAACTTTCCGAGAAAATGAAGGTTGAGGTTTTCAGACAACATTTCTCCTAATGTTGACAAAGCATGACGTATTGTTGTATTTATCCCAATGAAAACTGGCATTAGCTGTTCATTGAACCACACATTTGTTCTGTTTACTCCCTCGTTTCCTATTAAAAAGCAATAACTTGTTTGGAGATACGACCTTTTGCGTACGCCAACGACGATTGGTTTCCATGCTATAACGAAGTTGTGCTAATACATGCAGATTAAGCTAAATATGGTGGCAATAGCATGTGTCTATGAACTAGAAAGTGCCTATTCTACACTATGAAAATTCACCCATGTGCATCATCATACAGAAATTTGTGGAACAATCACAAAATTTAAATCACCAAATAATCACGTGACTAACATGGAGATACTACCATATAGCACACATTTTAGAATTCACAAACACAAAAACAGAAGTCACGTGGACAACCTGAAGCATCCGATTGGCTGATGTTGGACATACGACCTTATAGCACGAATAATTGTAAAGATCGCTGGAGACACATTTGCTTCACTGGTTTGTGCGAATATTTGCCATCCAATGCAAAAACAGTTTGGCCCATCGGATTGGATTTTTTTTCTCACGATTCGAATGGTACCAAATACTCATTTCCCGCCATAATGGAGTTACGACATTATAGCACTGATGCGTCGAGATTTTGTTAACCCGCGGGAAGCCACCAAAAGATTGAAAATAGTTTTGATGTATATGAGCCACATATATTAGCCAACTATCAACTGCATCCACCACTCACAACTTTCATTATATGACAAGCTGGGCAGAGTCTACAATTTTCGTTTTTGGAAGCCATATTAGATAAAATTTATTGTTTCTTTTGGTCTATTTGAGATGGAAAGTTCACAAATAAAAGAAACGCTCAATTATTTTGCAGACAAGATCTGCTCATCCCTAAATATCAAATGTGACCAAAGCCCCAAAGCCGATTTTGTTTAAATTTCACTGATGCCGCATTCGTTAGAACTTATTAGTGAAAGACCGGTGTAAACTATGACCTAATCGATTAGACATGTCATTGCTGGAATGATCAGCTGACACGAATATTGAAAGCATATACCCATTGTTTCCCAGTTCAGAGAGCAATAAGTGATAAACAGAAGTGATAGAAAATAGTATTTTTCACATCGGGTGGCCATTTTTGGTACCCCGTGTACCCATGGGCCTGAAATTAGTTCAGGAAATATGTTTTCTAATTTGTAACCAATGTAACAGGGTACTTTGAGATTCCTAAGAAAAAAAGAAAAAAAGTAACAATGTAACATTAAAGTAACCAGAAGTAACCATTTGTACCCCGTGCACCCATGGTCCTAAAATTAGTTCAGGAAATATGTTTTCTAATTTGTAACCAATGTAACAGGGTACTTTGAGATTCCTAAGAAAAAAAATAAAAGTAACAAATGTAACATTAACTAATAGGTAAAGTAACCAGAAGTAACCATTTGTACCCCGTGTACCCATGGGCCTGAACTTAGTTCAGGAAATATGTTTTCTAATTTGTAACCAATGTAACAGGGTACTTTGAGATTCCTAAGAAAAAAAAATAAAGTAACAAATGTAACATTAACTAATTGGTAAAGTAACCAGAAGTAACCATTTGTACCCCGTGTACCCATGGGCCTGAAATTAGTTCAGGAAATATGTTTTCTAATTTGTAACCAATGTAACAGGGTACTTTGAGATTCCTAAGAAACAAAAATAAAAGTAACAAATGTAACATTAAAGTAACCAGAAGTAACCATTTGTACCCCGTGCACCCATGGTCCTAAAATTAGTTCAGGAAATATGTTTTCTAATTTGTAACCAATGTAACAGGGTACTTTGAGATTCCTAAGAAACAAAAATAAAAGTAACAAATGTAACATTAAAGTAACCAGAAGTAACCATTTGTACCCTATGTACCCATGGGCATGAAAGTAGTTCAGGAAATATGTTTTCTAATTTGTAACCAATGTAACAGGGTACTTTGAGATTCCTAAGAAAAAAAATAAAAGTAACAAATGTAACATTAACTAATAGGTAAAGTAACCAGAAGTAACCATTTGTACCCCGTGCACCCATGGGCCTGAAATTAGTTCAGGAAATATGTTTTCTAATTTTTAACCAATGTAACAGGGTACTTTGAGATTTCTAAGGGAAAAAAATATATAAGTAATAAATGTAACATTAACTAATAGGTAAAGTAACCAGAAGTAACCATTTGTACCCCGTGTACCCATGGGCCTGAAATTAGTTCAGGAAATATGTTTTCTAATTTGTAACCAATGTAACAGGGTACTTTGAGATTCCTAAGAAAAAAAAATAAAAGTAACAAATGTAACATTAAAGTAACCAGAAGTAACCATTTGTACCCCGTGCACCCATGGTCCTAAAATTAGTTCAGGAAATATGTTTTCTAATTTGTAACCAATGTAACAGGGTACTTTGAGATTCCTAAGAAAAAAAATAAAAGTAACAAATGTAACATTAACTAATAGGTAAAGTAACCAGAAGTAACCATTTGTACCCCGTGCACCAATGGGCCTGAAATTAGTTCAGGAAATATGTTTTCTAATTTTTAACCAATGTAACAGGGTACTTTGAGATTCCTAAGAAAAAAAAAATGTAACAAATGTAACATTAACTAATAGGTAAAGTAATCAGAAGTAACCATTTGTACCCCGTGTACCCATGGGCCTGAACTTAGTTCAGGAAATATGTTTTCTAATTTGTAACCAATGTAACAGGGTACTTTGAGATTCCTAAGAAAAAAAAATAAAGTAACAAATGTAACATTAACTAATAGGTAAAGTAACCAGAAGTAACCATTTGTACCCCGTGTACCCATGGGCCTGAAATTAGTTCAGGAAATATGTTTTCTAATTTGTAACCAATGTAACAGGGTACTTTGAGATTCCTAAGAAACAAAAATAAAAGTAACAAATGTAACATTAAAGTAACCAGAAGTAACCATTTGTACCCTATGTACCCATGGGCATGAAAGTAGTTCAGGAAATATGTTTTCTAATTTGTAACCAATGTAACAGGGTACTTTGAGATTCCTAAGAAAAAAAAATAAAAGTAACAAATGTAACATTAAAGTAACCAGAAGTAACCATTTGTACCCCGTGCACCCATGGTCCTAAAATTAGTTCAGGAAATATGTTTTCTAATTTGTAACCAATGTAACAGGGTACTTTGAGATTCCTAAGAAAAAAAAATAAAGTAACAAATGTAACATTAACTAATAGGTAAAGTAACCAGAAGTAACCATTTGTACCCCGTGTACCCATGGGCCTGAAATTAGTTCAGGAAATATGTTTTCTAATTTGTAACCAATGTAACAGGGTACTTTGAGATTCCTAAGAAACAAAAATAAAAGTAACATTAAAGTAACCAGAAGTAACCATTTGTACCCTATGTACCCATGGGCATGAAAGTAGTTCAGGAAATATGTTTTCTAATTTGTAACCAATGTAACAGGGTACTTTGAGATTCCTAAGAAAAAAAAATAAAAGTAACAAATGTAACATTAAAGTAACCAGAAGTAACCATTTGTACCCCGTGCACCCATGGTCCTAAAATTAGTTCAGGAAATATGTTTTCTAATTTGTAACCAATGTAACAGGGTACTTTGAGATTCCTAAGAAACAAAAATAAAAGTAACAAATGTAACATTAAAGTAACCAGAAGTAACCATGTGTACCCTATGTACCCATGGGCATGAAAGTAGTTAAGGAAATATGTTTTCTAATTTGTAACCAATGTAACAGGGTACTTTGAGATTCCTAAGAAAAAAAATTAAAGTAACAAATGTAACATTAACTAATAGGTAAAGTAACCAGAAGTAACCATTTGTACCCCGTGCACCCATGGGCCTGAAATTAGTTCAGGAAATATGTTTTCTAATTTTTAACCAATGTAACAGGGTACTTTGAGATTTCTAAGGGAAAAAAATATATAAGTAACAAATGTAACATTAACTAATAGGTAAAGTAACCAGAAGTAACCATTTGTACCCCGTGTACCCATGGGCCTGAAATTAGTTCAGGAAATATGTTTTCTAATTTGTAACCAATGTAACAGGGTACTTTGAGATTCCTAAGAAAAAAAAAAGAGTAACAAATGTAACATTAAAGTAACCAGAAGTAACCATTTGTACCCCGTGCACCCATGGTCCTGAAATTAGTTCAGGAAATATGTTTTCTAATTTGTAACCAATGTAACAGGGTACTTTGAGATTCTTAAGAAAAAAAAATAAAAGTAACAAATGTAACATTAAAGTAACCAGAAGTAACCATTTGTACCCCGTGTAACCATGGTCCTGAAATTAGTTCAGGAAATATGTTTTCTAATTTGTAACCAATGTAACAGGGTACTTTGAGATTCCTAAGAAAAAAAAAAAAAAAGTAACAAATGTAACATTAAAGTAACCAGAAGTAACAATTTGTACCCCGTGTACCCATGGTCCTTAAATTAGTTCAGGAAATATGTTTTATAATTTGTAACCAATGTAACAGGGTACTTTGAGATTCCTAAGAAAAAAAATAGAAGTAACAAATGTAACATTAACTAATAGGTAAAGTAACCAGAAGTAACCATTTGTACCCCGTGTACCCATGGGCCTGAAATTAGTTCAGGAAATATGTTTTCTAATTTGTAACCAATGTAACAGGGTACTTTGAGATTCCTAAGAAAAAAAAATAAAAGTAACAAATGTAACATTAAAGTAACCAGAAGTAACCATTTGTACCCCGTGCACCCATGGTCCTAAAATTAGTTCAGGAAATATGTTTTCTAATTTGTAACCAATGTAACAGGGTACTTTGAGATTCCTAAGAAAAAAAATAAAAGTAACAAATGTAACATTAACTAATAGGTAAAGTAACCAGAAGTAACCATTTGTACCCCGTGCACCAATGGGCCTGAAATTAGTTCAGGAAATATGTTTTCTAATTTTTAACCAATGTAACAGGGTACTTTGAGATTCCTAAGAAAAAAAAAATGTAACAAATGTAACATTAACTAATAGGTAAAGTAATCAGAAGTAACCATTTGTACCCCGTGTACCCATGGGCCTGAACTTAGTTCAGGAAATATGTTTTCTAATTTGTAACCAATGTAACAGGGTACTTTGAGATTCCTAAGAAAAAAAAATAAAGTAACAAATGTAACATTAACTAATAGGTAAAGTAACCAGAAGTAACCATTTGTACCCCGTGTACCCATGGGCCTGAAATTAGTTCAGGAAATATGTTTTCTAATTTGTAACCAATGTAACAGGGTACTTTGAGATTCCTAAGAAACAAAAATAAAAGTAACAAATGTAACATTAAAGTAACCAGAAGTAACCATTTGTACCCTATGTACCCATGGGCATGAAAGTAGTTCAGGAAATATGTTTTCTAATTTGTAACCAATGTAACAGGGTACTTTGAGATTCCTAAGAAAAAAAAATAAAAGTAACAAATGTAACATTAAAGTAACCAGAAGTAACCATTTGTACCCCGTGCACCCATGGTCCTAAAATTAGTTCAGGAAATATGTTTTCTAATTTGTAACCAATGTAACAGGGTACTTTGAGATTCCTAAGAAAAAAAAATAAAGTAACAAATGTAACATTAACTAATAGGTAAAGTAACCAGAAGTAACCATTTGTACCCCGTGTACCCATGGGCCTGAAATTAGTTCAGGAAATATGTTTTCTAATTTGTAACCAATGTAACAGGGTACTTTGAGATTCCTAAGAAACAAAAATAAAAGTAACATTAAAGTAACCAGAAGTAACCATTTGTACCCTATGTACCCATGGGCATGAAAGTAGTTCAGGAAATATGTTTTCTAATTTGTAACCAATGTAACAGGGTACTTTGAGATTCCTAAGAAAAAAAAATAAAAGTAACAAATGTAACATTAAAGTAACCAGAAGTAACCATTTGTACCCCGTGCACCCATGGTCCTAAAATTAGTTCAGGAAATATGTTTTCTAATTTGTAACCAATGTAACAGGGTACTTTGAGATTCCTAAGAAACAAAAATAAAAGTAACATTAAAGTAACCAGAAGTAACCATTTGTACCCTATGTACCCATGGGCATGAAAGTAGTTCAGGAAATATGTTTTCTAATTTGTAACCAATGTAACAGGGTACTTTGAGATTCCTAAGAAACAAAAATAAAAGTAACAAATGTAACATTAAAGTAACCAGAAGTAACCATGTGTACCCTATGTACCCATGGGCATGAAAGTAGTTCAGGAAATATGTTTTCTAATTTGTAACCAATGTAACAGGGTACTTTGAGATTCCTAAGAAAAAAAATTAAAGTAACAAATGTAACATTAACTAATAGGTAAAGTAACCAGAAGTAACCATTTGTACCCCGTGCACCCATGGTCCTGAAATTAGTTCAGGAAATATGTTTTCTAATTTGTAACCAATGTAACACGGTACTTTGAGATTCCTAAGAAAAAAAAATAGAAGTAACAAATGTAACATTAAAGTAACCAGAAGTAACCATTTGTACCCCGTGCACCCATGGTCCTAAAATTAGTTCAGGAAATATGTTTTCTAATTTGTAACCAATGTAACAGGGTACTTTGAGATTCCTAAGAAAAAAAAATAAAGTAACAAATGTAACATTAACTAATAGGTAAAGTAACCAGAAGTAACCATTTGTACCCCGTGTACCCATGGGCCTGAAATTAGTTCAGGAAATATGTTTTCTAATTTGTAACCAATGTAACAGGGGTACTTTGAGATTCCTAAGAAACAAAAATAAAAGTAACATTAAAGTAACCAGAAGTAACCATTTGTACCCTATGTACCCATGGGCATGAAAGTAGTTCAGGAAATATGTTTTCTAATTTGTAACCAATGTAACAGGGTACTTTGAGATTCCTAAGAAAAAAAAATAAAAGTAACAAATGTAACATTAAAGTAACCAGAAGTAACCATTTGTACCCCGTGCACCCATGGTCCTAAAATTAGTTCAGGAAATATGTTTTCTAATTTGTAACCAATGTAACAGGGTACTTTGAGATTCCTAAGAAACAAAAATAAAAGTAACAAATGTAACATTAAAGTAACCAGAAGTAACCATGTGTACCCTATGTACCCATGGGCATGAAAGTAGTTCAGGAAATATGTTTTCTAATTTGTAACCAATGTAACAGGGTACTTTGAGATTCCTAAGAAAAAAAATTAAAGTAACAAATGTAACATTAACTAATAGGTAAAGTAACCAGAAGTAACCATTTGTACCCCGTGCACCCATGGGCCTGAAATTAGTTCAGGAAATATGTTTTCTAATTTTTAACCAATGTAACAGGGTACTTTGAGATTTCTAAGGGAAAAAAATATATAAGTAACAAATGTAACATTAACTAATAGGTAAAGTAACCAGAAGTAACCATTTGTACCCCGTGTACCCATGGGCCTGAAATTAGTTCAGGAAATATGTTTTCTAATTTGTAACCAATGTAACAGGGTACTTTGAGATTCCTAAGAAAAAAAAAAGAGTAACAAATGTAACATTAAAGTAACCAGAAGTAACCATTTGTACCCCGTGCACTAGAGCCCGAAGCCGCCATCGTACGCCGCCGCCGCCAGCCATATTGGCCACAAGCCGCCGCCAGCCATATTATTTCTAACGCCAGCCACATTTAAAAATCTCCGCCGCCGGAATTGTAAAATGGCTGAGCCATGTGCATGGGCTTATATGTCAAGCACAACTGTACTGTGAATCGCAAAGAACTAAACCGCATTGCCTAATATTGGCATACTCGCATGGTTGTTATATTATCAGAACACCTGGCCCCTTAATGTGGAATAGACTATCCCAATGCATGCTTTCATATAACTGAATGGGCGCATCCATTCGGTATTGAAAGGGTTAAAATATAAATTGTTTATATCGACAACACCCAGTCTCAGACATCACTGGCATTTGTCAATATATACACATAAGAATAGAAAAAGTTTGAAATAGTATATATCATTACTATCCGGTTCATCATTCAATGATGCATGCATATATCGCAAGATGGCAGTGATGATAGCAGTCTGAAGTCGACAGAAGTCCCAATGTAACTACTTATACCGATTAGATGGGAAACTACATAGTATATCCATGTCAGTCCTTCGTGAATTTCGCCGTAATGGAAAAGCCCAACATCAAAAGATTACGTGTGGTCTGGAATTCTACGGGTTCACCACAAACGCTAAAAAAACGGCATCTATAACCGATAACAGGGGATTAGGAACATTTCGGAAACGGAAATACGCTGAATGATAACATCTCAGCCGGCTGAGCCGCCATATTTCGTCAGCCACGAACGTCGTGACTGAGCCGGCTTAGCTAGCTAACCAGCCACGAAAATCGGTTGAGCCAGCCATGAAAACTATTTGTCGTGGCTTCGGGGTCTACCGTGCACCCATGGTCCTGAAATTAGTTCAGGAAATATGTTTTCTAATTTGTAACCAATGTAACAGGGTACTTTGAGATTCCTAAGAAAAAAAAAAAAAAGTAACAAATGTAACATTAAAGTAACCAGAAGTAACCATTTGTACCCCGTGTAACCATGGTCCTGAAATTAGTTCAGGAAATATGTTTTCTAATTTGTAACCAATGTAACAGGGTACTTTGAGATTCCTAAGAAAAAAAAAATAAAAGTAACAAATGTAACATTAAAGTAACCAGAAGTAACAATTTGTACCCCGTGTACCCATGGTCCTTAAATTAGTTCAGGAAATATGTTTTATAATTTGTAACCAATGTAACAGGGTACTTTGAGATTCCTAAGAAAAAAAATAGAAGTAACAAATGTAACATTAACTAATAGGTAAAGTAACCAGAAGTAACCATTTGTACCCCGTGCACCCATGGTCCTGAAAGTAGTTCAGGAAATATGTTTTATAATTTGTAACAAATGTAACAGGGTACTTTGAGATTCCTAAGAAAAAAGAAAAAAAAGTAACAAATGTAACATTAAAGTAACCAGAAGTAACCATTTGTACCCCGTGTAACCATGGTCCTGAAATTAGTTCAGGAAATATGTTTTCTAATTTGTAACCAATGTAACAGGGTACTTTGAGATTCCTAAGAAAAAAAGAAAAAAAAGTAACAAATGTAACATTAAAGTAACCAGAAGTAACAATTTGTACCCCGTGTACCCATGGTCCTTAAATTAGTTCAGGAAATATGTTTTCTAATTTGTAACCAATGTAACAGGGTACTTTGAGATTCCTAAGAAAAAAAAAATAAAAGTAACAAATGTAACATTAAAGTAACCAGAAGTAACAATTTGTACCCCGTGTACCCATGGTCCTTAAATTAGTTCAGGAAATATGTTTTCTAATTTGTAACCAATGTAACAGGGTACTTTGAGATTCCTAAGAAAAAAAATAGAAGTAACAAATGTAACATTAACTAATAGGTAAAGTAACCAGAAGTAACCATTTGTACCCCGTGCACCCATGGTCCTGAAATTAGTTCAGGAAATATGTTTTCTAATTTGTAACCAATGTAACAGGGTACTTTGAGATTCCTAAGAAAAAAAATAGAAGTAACAAATGTAACATTAACT
The DNA here is from genome assembly GCA_032622095.1 of Siphonodentalium dalli. Classification (NCBI taxonomy): domain Eukaryota; kingdom Metazoa; phylum Mollusca; class Scaphopoda; order Gadilida; family Siphonodentaliidae; genus Siphonodentalium; species Siphonodentalium dalli. The sequence continues at coordinate 146,052,855 of CP136066.1, forward strand.
AATAGGTAAAGTAACCATTTGTACCCCGTGTACCCATGGGCCTGAAAGTAGTTCAGGAAATATGTTTTATAATTTGTAACCAATGTAACAGGGTACTTTGAGATTCCTAAGAAAAAAGAAAAAAAAGTAACAAATGTAACATTAAAGTAACCAGAAGTAACCATTTGTACCCCGTGTAACCATGGTCCTGAAATTAGTTCAGGAAATATGTTTTCTAATTTGTAACCAATGTAACAGGGTACTTTGAGATTCCTAAGAAAAAAGAAAAAAAAAGTAACAAATGTAACATTAAAGTAACCAGAAGTAACCATTTGTACCCCGTGTAACCATGGTCCTTAAATTAGTTCAGGAAATATGTTTTATAATTTGTAACCAATGTAACAGGGTACTTTGAGATTCCTAAGAAAAAAAATAGAAGTAACAAATGTAACATTAACTAATAGGTAAAGTAACCAGAAGTAACCATTTGTACCCCGTGTACCCATGGGCCTGAAATTAGTTCAGGAAATATGTTTTCTAATTTGTAACCAATGTAACAGGGTACTTTGATATTCCTAAGAAAAAAGAAAAAAAAAGTAACAAATGTAACATTAACTAATAGGTAAAGCAACCAGAAGTAACAATTTGTACCATGTGTACCCATGGGCCTGAAAGTAGTTCAGGAAATATGTTTTCTAATTTGTAACCAATGTAACAGGGTACTTTGAGATTCCTAAGAAAAAAAAATAAAAGTAACAAATGTAACATTAAAGTAACCAGAAGTAACCATTTGTACCCCGTGCACCCATGGTCCTGAAATTAGTTCAGGAAATATGTTTTCTAATTTGTAACCAATGTAACACGGTACTTTGAGATTCCTAAGAAAAAAAAATAGAAGTAACAAATGTAACATTAAAGTAACCAGAAGTAACCATTTGTACCCCGTGCACCCATGGTCCTGAAATTAGTTAAGGAAATATGTTTTCTAATTTGTAACCAATGTAACAGGGTACTTTGAGATTCCTAAGAAAAAAAAATAAAAGTAACAAATGTAACATTAAAGTATCCAGAAGTAACCATTTGTACCCCGTGTAACCATGGTCCTGAAATTAGTTCAGGAAATATGTTTTCTAATTTGTAACCAATGTAACAGGGTACTTTGAGATTCCTAAGAAGAAAAAAATAAATGTAACAAATGTAACATTAACTAATAGGTAAAGTAACTAGAAGTAACCATTTGTACCCCGTGCACCCATGGTCCTGAAATTAGTTCAGGAAATATGTTTTCTAATTTGTAACCAATGTAACAGGGTACTTTGAGATTCCTAAGAAAAAAAAAAAATAATAATAAATGAAACATTAACTAATAGGTAAAGTACATGTAACTAGAAGTAACCATTTGTACCCGTGCACCCATGGGCCTGAAATTAGTTCAGGAAATAAATTTTCTAAGTTGCTAAATTTGTGCTCATAAAATGTAACCAATGTACCCGACGTAACAACAGGGTACAAAAGTTGAGATGTTTTTCGGCGTACCAAAATTTGCCATATATGTAATCACATGGTTTCGAGTTGATAGAGTATCACGCATTGAAAATGGCCGAGGCGACTGGAGGCGATCGTAAATGCGACCAGAACCTAGGAAACAGGTATAACAAACTAGGATAATTATATATTACATAGTATTTTGGCAGCTGTATGCATGCGAGCATAATTATGCTATACTATTTTTCAAACAAGCTGATACCTCATTTGTGTCCAAATTCACAGTTGTTTGTTTTAACATTCTGTCAAAGTGTAGGTGAATGTCCCAGCACACAATTGCATGCTTTTCTCCAACTTTTGTGAGCCGACATCGCAATAAACATTAATTAATTACACAGGAGAAATTCCATAATTGTAAGTGACGCAAAGCAAAATCGCTCATTAGTTCACTTAAATCGTGAAATTTCGAGTTGGTAGTGTACCTTCACATTAAGGAACAGATAATAACTACGAAATTTATTCCTCGCAGTTATTTTTTCGACTTTATAAGGTTCTCTTTCAAAACTTCAAAAAGTTCCAAGGTTTTGTACTGGTGGAATAGGAACTCTACGGGCGTTAGCCAGAGTAGAGATTCATAGCATGATCTATAGAATATCACAAGAAAATACTGAGTTTTTGCAATCCAGGGTGGATTCAATCTCAAGTGGAAATAAGTTAATATTTGTTATAGTTCTGGCTTAATATTTGTTTTAGGTCTGGCTTAATATTTAAATCGCGGCAACTCTGCTGAAAAAAATCGGTCAAATCCGTTAATAGAAATATACCGTTGGTGCTTAACACCAAACGAGAGGCCGATCACAATCGGCAGATGTTAACCCATCCCTTGGCGACAGTAAATTACTATGATCGGAATCATAAATGAGAGTTTTGATGTTGAATTATAGAGTATACTGTTATGTACTATTATAGACAAATGTACATAAAACAATTTTTTGGAATTTTAGGGTCACTCGCACTTATATAAGAGAATGCAATGGTACAGGATCTGTAATGCTGCACCAGCACAGCCTTGGGTTAAATATCAAAAGGTGATCTGGACATGGAATACTTGGGTTAAGAGAGTCCAATTTAAGTTTACAATGGTAATGTATCAAATTCTACCAACAAATCAAGATAAGAAACCTCACTGCTGACCCATTAATATCAATTATATAGCAGAGCTTTCAACAAATCACAGGAATTGTTTATGTTGAAAGCTGACATCATCTCTATTAAACCAATAACATTTATAATGACATCAGACCATCTGTAGAGTTATATCTTCAGCTGTGCAAGGCAGCACAGATGTCCAAGTCTACTGTTAATATCATGTGATGTGTATTGTTGAATCTTTATTTTAAATTAGATACCATAGCTCTCTTTATCAGATTAGCTGCACATTGACATAAGAAAATAATATAGCCTTATCAATAGCTAAGTAGTCCAGAGGCATGGGATGGAATTAGTGAATTGGTTTTAATGTCGCTCCAAACAAATTTACCAGTACATAACACAAGATTTGGACCGATTTAAACAAATTTGGTGTGGTGACTCGGGGTACCTTTGGCAGAGTTATAATGGTATTAGTTTTTCAAATTTTGTTAATTTAAAAAAAAAATTGTTTTTAATTATTTAAAAAACAAAATTTTGTATTTTATATATTTTTTTATTTATTTATTTTTTGTTTTGTTTTGTTAAATTGAGCAAGGAATTCAATTTTTTTTTTAAGGGTGAATATTTTATCGAAAAAGGGCCATAACTCAGTTAAAAATAGTCGGATCATACCCATATTCGAACTCGATCTGTCTTTTGTGCTGAGAAACTCATATACAAAATTTGGTTCCGATCAGATAGAAAATATTTGAGTTATCGCACCATGCATAAAGTGTCTACAGAAAGACAGACTGACGGATGGATGGACGGACTAACGACGAGTGGTCAATCCGGACAACGACACTATGTTTACCATACTATGGTATGAGTAAACATAAAAATGATGAAAGGGCCATCAGGCCCGTAACTCTGGTGAAAATGTATGGCCGAATTAATTGCATATACTCATCTTGTGAACTCATATACCAAAAATCTTTAAAATCCGTTGATAATTGTCCCTCGAATCAAGGTGGCTTTTTGGGGCATTGGCTTTTGTAACAACAAAAATGTCAAATTGTGGAACATTTTACTGCTACTAGATAATGGCCTGCGTTTTCTCAAAGGTGAGCACACACCAAGTATAGAGATTCTTTTGAAGTTTGCTCAATTTATCATTTAGAGAACACAAATATTATTTCTGAAATTCTGTTGAATATTGCTCAAGTTATCATGCGGACAACACGAAAACAGCGATTTCCAAGTCAAATAAAAGGTCGCAGACCCACGTCCCCCGAATCGAGGTGGCTTTTGAGGACATTGGCTTTTTTAAAGAACAAACAGTTCAAATTCTGGTAAATTTTTTCTCAAACTAGATGATGACCTTGATGTTCTCAAAGGTGAGCCAAACACCAAGAATCCACAGATTCTTTTGAAGAATGCTCAATTTATCATTGAGACAACACAAATGTTATTTCTAAAAGGAATAAAATAGAACTTGGTCTGCGTCTTCTCAAATGTGAACCATATACTAAATATCAAGAAATTATGTTGAATTTTGTTCAAGTTACCAACCAGACGAAAACAGCGATTTCTATGTTGAAAAAGAGGCATAACTCCTTCAAAAATCATCGGATCGTGACCACATTCAAACTTGGATTGCGTCTTCTCAAATAAGAACCACATTCCAAATATCAAGAAATTCTGTTGAATTTTGTTCAAGTTACCAAGCGAAATCAGCGATTTCTCACAACCCCTTCAAAAATCGTTAAACTGCATACCAAATATCAAGAAATTCTGTTGAATATTGCTCAAGTTATCATCCAGAATACCCAGATAGATGGACACCCATGCTGATTATAAGTCCTCCGAAAGTTTTTTGGGGGACAATAAACCACGGACAACTTTTCCTGTGTGCTAAACACCAAAAAATGACACTCAAAAGGCCGCAACTCGGGTAAAAATGTATGGCCGGGCCTAGTTTACGAAATTGTATCAGAAACTCTTCTTATGAACTCACATACCAAATTTTTTTCCAATCTGTTGATAATTGTTAGAAATAAACCCAGCAGAACTTTATGTGGGTGCTATATGCAAGTAACTGGTGAAAATGTACAGCCGGGCCCATTTTGCAAACTCCTTTCAGAAATTCCTCTTTTGAACTCATATATACCAAAAATCTTTGAAATCTGTTGATAATTGTTCGAAATAAACCGAGGCAACTTCTCCCAGGTGCTCAACGCCATAAAGTTACAATAAAAGGGACATAACTCTGCTGGAAATTAGGGGTGCCACGATTAATCGTATAATCGATGAACCGTTGATAAAGCCGATAATCGATTACCATTTCCATCGTCGATTAATCTGTGTTATTTATATCGGATGTCAGAAGATGCCGGGTATTATTGAATACCGTGTTTATTTTACACAGTTCTATCTACAACCGAGGTGTTAACATCCTTTGATCGCGTACCAAAGAGATTCCAATAACATGAGTACTACTGATATATGTTGCAAACAGTTGGCAGTTCATTTGACGATGCGACATGGTTTCTCGTCGGATCGTTGTATATTCTACAAATTGGCCGCACTGCAGATTTGAACACATTGCGACATCGTTGTATATTTTAATATACTTGAAAGGTGGCAATATGTCTTTGAAATGTGCCAACTGTCACCGTGTTCAATGAACTGAATGCACTCGCCCTTGAATCTGATTGGACCAATGGGAAGTTGATTGACATTCTCTCTAAAACCAGGGAACAATATACATGTACATGTATATATGGCATTTTAATCAGTGATGTTCTCCCCAATTGCATTGCAAGTGTACTTTGTTTGGATATTATAAGTAGAATTGTATACTTAGAAGTTACTAGTAAAGGCTATCGCATATCGTGTGGTGAATGCTGAATGAAACAGACTGTTATCAAATACTTAAAATTGTTCTGAGTCATGCAATTTGCAGGTGGGGCACACGTTTGTGATTGTTATCCACGCTCTGGAAGTTTGATGAAACTTATAGTTTCCATAACATTTGATTCCTTTATTTACCGTAGGAACAACCGGCGGTCCATTTTTATTCCTACTTTTGTATCGTTTGTTTATGTATTTGGCTATTCCTAAAACTTAAATTAATCGCTACGTTCGTTCTAATGAACTCACAAATATTATAACCATAACATCACTGAGAACTGTGCTGGTATTCAATACATTGTGCTCATTAGTCATTAACAGTGGTTTATGATGCACTTTATTAACGTAAAAATTACATCAGCCAATGTCTCAAATGACCAGCGACAGTGCAGTTATTGAGTTAACAAGCACCCAGGCAATAGGCCATATTACGGTATACTTCCACTGATGTTATTAATATTAGGTACGATTAATCGATTATAGTCGATTATTGACGACCGATTATCGATTATCAATAATCGTGGCACCTCTACTGGAAATGTCCGGCTGGGCCTAGTTTGCAAACTCATCTTGTGATTAAAGTTGTGAACTCATACACCAAAATCTGTTGATAATTGTTCTAAATAACTCCACGGACAACATTTTGGGATGGACAGATGGACGGAACCCATTCCTATATCCCCCACCAAAATGTTTTTGGTGGTGGATAATATAACAGACTGTGGCAATGTGGCTACCTGTTGGTCTGGAAACAGGTTGTACAGCAAGCCTGAAAATAAGCGTATTCATGAACTCATGTTCAATGACAAACCAAAAATGCTCAGATGACCAATGTATGTTTGTGTGTGCCTGTCATTATGGCACAGGTAAAGAATAATATATTTTGTTGCTATAATTGGTGAAAGATAAATAATTTGTTTTTAAAACTATATGCTCAATTGAGTTCTTTATTCTAATAAAAAATCGCACGAAAGGGTGCTACTTTATAGAACGCACCATATTGTTATGTAAAAAAAATTTGTTTTGTATGTTTTCGATTTTATTCGTTTGTGTTAACCATTTATAGGGGCTCATTTTAATTAAAATTCATAATTTTATTTCATTAGATACAGTAATGCCCTAAATAATCGCTCCTTAACCACAGCAGAATTGTTGGTAACTTTTCAGGATTTAGTCGGAAATATGGCTTGTTGCCATTCATAGGAAAGCTCTCAGTGAGAGCTTTCCGATGAATGGCAACAAGCCATATTTCCGACTAAAACCTAAAAAGTTACCCATAATTCTGCTGTGGTTAAGGAGTCTATTATTAAGGCATTACTGTACATGAATTGTCCATAACTCATAGGAAATACTTCGTAAAAAAATATTCGATAGGCACACAATTATTAATGACTGGCAGAAACCAATTGGTGTCTGTAATTTTATCCAGCACCAACATTTCAGTTATTTCCAGGCTTGTTGTATAGAATTGTTTTGCTCTAAAAAAATCGACTCCTTAACCACAGCAGAATGATGGGTAACTTTTCAATATTTAGTCGGAAATATGGCTTGTTGCCATTCATCGGAAAGCTCTCACTGAGAGCTTTCCGATGAATGGCAACAAGTCATATTTCCGACTAAATCCTGAAAAGTTACCCATAATTCTGCTGTGGTTAAGGAGTTGATTATTTAGGGCATTGCTGTAGAATGGTTTTGCTTGTCTGGAAGAACTAAAGCCTAAATTCCCACTTACAATATATCAATAACTTTATTCAGCAAATTATTCTGTATACAATATACACAATTTGATTAACTTCACCCTCAGTCAGGAACTTCCTCAAATCTTGACATCGTGGTTTCAAAGTGTCAAGATTTGATTTATTCCTCTCATGCAACAATAAAAATTTAATAAGAACGGGACTAGACATAAGTATTTAGTGACAGGCGTCCTCCAAAGTCTTCAGTAAGGCCACACAAGGTGAATTTCTCGTTTTTTTCAAGCCCGCACACACATGATCCTGAATCTCTGCATGTGCAACCTATTTATTCCTGTTTAATATGTCAAAGCGACATCTGATTGGTACTAAATAATTGAGGTTAGTATTTTATACAAAGATGCGTGGAACTGAGATCGAACAGACCCATTTCTGGTCAGTTTTCATATTTATTACTGTGATTGGTAACTATGTTTAAACATGTGTTGAAAAACATGAAGAAAAGAATGGCGACTGCAATCTCAATCAAAACTGTCGAAAATGTGGCAGCGATACTTGATTGGCCGATTGTGAATGAAATAAAAATCACAAAGAATTAATCCACAATGTGTTAATTGACATCTGTTCAGAAAATATTGGCCACATGTGACTGAAATTAGACCAAGAGCTAGGCAATGTGAAAATGGAATACTTCCTTTGCTTGTGCCCTAGAAATAACAGATCAAATAAAAGATAAAATCATGTGTGAATGCTTTTCAAAACATTTTGGCCTGAGAAATTGGAATTTGACTTGGAGTGGCCTAATATGTCTTATATCTCTCAGACATGCACGCCCACATATATTTACTCCAAAAAATGGTCTATAATTTATAATCAATTGAAATCATAGTCCAAGCTTCCTACAATGTAAACTACAGTAATGCCCTAATTAATCGACTCCTTTAACCACAGCAGAATTATGGGTAACTTTTCAGGATTTAGTCGGAGATATGGCTTGTTGTCATTCATCGGAAAGCTCTCCCCCTGAAAAGTTACCCATAATTCTGCTGTGGTTAAAGGAGTCGATAAATTAGGGCATTACTGTAGCTAATGAAATCGGTAGGGATGATACTGATTTATGTCGAAGAAGCACAATTGTCTTCTCTTCTATAGCGGACTTGATGCCCAGATCCAGTGGTGGTATTTTTTCGTCAATTTTAATTGACTTTATATTAAAAATATCAATACAAAATGTTATATTTTTCGGAAAGAGTGTGATAATGATGTATTATAAACAAATGTTGAGTTATATTAATTTAACACACATAATATGCCATGTAATTAGGAATAACTCTAATTAAATGTGTTTGTTTATGCTCAGAGTAGACCTGAACTGTTACGAAGTCGTGATGTCAAATGAGTTTGTTTTCTTTTGAAATTATGTATTACTACTTTCAGTTGACAACTCTTGTGGAGTTCAGAACATATCTGTTTTCTATGAAATAAACCAGTTTACTTTCACAATTGTGACATTTTATTACCGTCATTTGGTGATTTTAGATGAGCATTAATTTACACTTAAAGTCCGCTATAGAAGAGTAAGTCAACTATACTTTGACGTAAACCAGTATTATCCCTACCGATTTCACTAGCTGGTTTACGTCGAAGACTCTTGGACTATTGAAATCCATCTTCTACGACCCTAGCTAAACCAATCTGATCTGACCAGTCATGGCAGTATATTTAGAAGATAAACATACCTGTTGAGTTGGATATCCGGGGATTCGAGTATGAAAACAGTTTGTGAACTCGCCAGAAATCTGCCAAATTTACAAACTGTTTTCATGCTCAAATCCCCAAATATCCAAGTCAACAGCTATGTTTATCTCCATTATAATTCAATCCATCAACAAATTAAAAGAAACTGCACAAAAGGCACTTTTTTATCGACATTACATGCTTTGAAGTGAGATACAGACAGTAATGCACTAAATAATTGACTCATTAACCACAGCAGAATTATGAGTAATTTTTCAGGACTAAATCCTGAAAAATTACCCAAAATTCGGCTGTGGTTAAGGAGTCAATTATTTAGGGCATTACTGTATCCTTTTTTTGGTTATCAAATACATTCAATGTGGTAACTCGTAACAGCACCAGAACAACTTCCTGTTAAACACGTCAATATAAAACGTTCTGCTTTACTCGATTAGGAGGCTCCTGGCAATGCAGTGATTTATTACACGCATTGTGAATAACACAGTGCTCCATTCAAATATTGTGCATGCTTCAACGACAGATGCTGGTGAATCGAAAATTAAAGTTAGCAGCTCTCAGCCAATCAGAATGCCTGTTTCAGTTACAAATATTGGACTTGAATTACAATTTGAGTTAATAATTCCAGGTAGTATTACATCTGGGAGAGATAAACATGTACGACTATCAAGCCTGCAAATAGTGTGTCTGTCTGACTGTCATTTGCAGAAGGTGAATTTAGTGATGCTATCCCGCACAGTGGGCTAGCATAACCAAATGCACCCTCTGGGGACCTTATTCTGCTTAGGCCTAATCTATTGGAAAGCATCTATAGTCTCAAATTAACATTGTTTTTAGTTACTTTTTCCCTTTTGGGAAGTTTCTATATCACCTACCATTTGCAGAAGGTAAAATGCATAATCGAGGGGACTAATGGGTGAACATCATCAACTTCAACTGGGGAAATTCAATCTAATCAGTGGTCTCCCATAGCAATTGCGGCCTAAGCTGAATAAGGTTCCCAGAGGGTGAATTTGGTGATGCTAGGCAACCATATCATGTAGGATAGCGTCACTAAATTCACTCTCTGGGGACCTCATTCTGCAAATGAGAGACACACTATTTACAGGCTTGATGACTATTTGAGACTCTGTTCCATGAGAAATCCTTCCTCCTAGCTTGAGGCTTCACTGGTGAACATCACTCAACTTTTACTAGACAGTTGCCATTTTAAGAAGCATTGTATTTGTCACACTGTCAAGACATTAAATCTATCGATAGATCTATTTGATCAACTCAGTGTGAACAAAATATAAGAGAATGCAATGGCTTACAAGGTCAAAGTAGATATTGTTAGGCCAATGTATTCTTGTATCTATGCAAGGCTCCCAATGAGAATACATTGACACAGGGCTTTCTCAAAATTTCGGGAAGCTCCAGGCATGGACCTCATTCTGCAGGATGATATATATTCAAGATGTCACATATACATGTATAATGCGCGCATGATGTACAAGACAGGTTGCACAAAAAGTTGCTATATGTGCCCAAATTGTGCTAAATTAGATCAGTTGCATAAATCAAATTATATGGAACAAAATACAGTGAGTCTGAACTTAATCATTTCTAGATAAACAAAAGGAACTCTGAAATAGAAATTGTGAAAATCAACCCTTTCATTAGGTTCATGATGGGAGCTGTGCTGGTGCATCATTAAAGATCCTGTGCCAGTGCATTCTCTTATATATTCAAGTCTCCCATAGGAAGCCTTGCATTATGGGAGACTCGCATATATAAGAGAATGCACTGGCTTACAAGGTCAACTGGTCAAGGTAAATATTGTTAGGCCAATGCATTCTCTTATATCTGCAATTTTCCCTATGGAGACTCGCATATATAAGAGAATGCATTGGCACAGGGTTTTCACAAAATTTCAGGAAGCTCCAGTCCTGAAAGTGTTAATTCACACAATAGGACTCCCAAAAAAGAACATGCTCTCCCTAAAACATAAACCCTGGAAAATGCATCTGTCTATCGGAATATCCAAGTGACTTTCACCATTGAGACTTCAAGCCTAATTCCTCACATGGGTCACATAGACGATTCGTCACAGAAGCACTTGATAAGTAGCACTTTGTATCCAATTGGAAGCTTACACCAGAACTTGGCACAGCTGAATGACTGATCAGCTGAGTGACGTGCCGCAGAAATAATCTGCTAACATCCGGTGAAGCTTCCTGTGTGGCATCTGGATAAATTTTCAATGAATGGCACAACGAACTATCACCATTCTGCCTCACCGATCGCTTTCTGAAAGACGTAGTCTCTACTGTTTAAGTTCATAACACCGTCTTTAAGATGGAACTTCCATTTGTTTTTATTTCTGTTAATCTGCAGGAGAGAAAATAAATAATTGGTAATTCACAGCCATGAATCTCTACTCTGTCTAACGACCATAGAGATCGTTTTCCACCAGTACAAAACCTTGGAACTTTTTGAAGTTTTAACAGGGAACCTTATAAAGTCGAAAAATAATGCGGTGTCTGTGAATATATTTCTTAGTTATTATCAGTTCCTTAATAATCCCTTCACTGCAGGTGAATGTCCCAACTCAAAATTGCATGTTATTCTCTGACTTTTGTGAGCCGATATCGCAATAAACACCGAATTAATTACCCAGGATAAATTCCATAATTGTAAGCAACGCAAAGCAAAATCGCTCACAAATTCACTTAAATTGTGAAATTTCGAGTTGAGACCTTCGCCTACAGTGAAGTATATTATTAACAGATATTACTAAGAAATCTTTTCGCAGCTTTATTTTTCCAACTTTATAAGGTACACTGTCAAAAGTTCAAAAAGTTCCCAAGGTTTTGTACTGGTGGAATATGATCTATACGGGCGTAGAGATTCATGGCATGATCTGGGACCAGCCTAGACCAAGTCTTCACGGTCCACAACAGCTTGGGATATCAGTTCGGTTGAACCGAGTCCCATCCTGTTACTCTTCTATAATGGACTTTATGCCAAGAACAAAGAGGGCAGCCTTTCCCAAGCATGATGGTATCAAACATACATATATCAGTGGTCGGTTGAATGTCAAACCAACAAGATTATAAGTAACAAGACAGTCAAAGACTGTGGGGTCGCTCACCAGACTGCAAAGACTGATGAGACTGGGACTCTGGAGACCACAATAGTCAGAACTTTTCATAAGCACTTTGAAAAAAGTAGATCTAAACACGATATGTGGCTAGAGAGGCTTCAGTAGTGTACAGTGGGTAATTTCAAGGTGAATATCCACCATGAAATTGCCCACTGTTCACTACTGATCACCCCCCTCCTCCAGCTCAACAAGTCCCCTCCCGACCGGGCTCCAGACTCCCAAGTCTTGGGTTGGAATTTCACAACCGACATCTCAAACTTTCTCAATTTTTGGAAATTTCCAATCTCACAAGCACCTTTTTATAAAACCATTTAGACATGTTTGAAGCCCATTTATCCATGGACCCAAAACACCATACATGTATGTCAGATTAATCAGTTAGGTAGTTCCAAGGAAGATGTTTTAATGAATTTGGTATTTCAATGATTTTTTAAACACAAAATTGTTAACTCCCCATAGCCCCCGTCATTTCTTGTTGACCTGATGTTAACAAATCTGAATATCAGTCACTAAAGGATCCATACTATATGTAAGCTAAATAGTCCAACCTCTCTTGAGAAGACAATTTAAGAATGACTATAGAGACATACAGTTATGTCCCTGGTCCCACCCTATTTAACCTGGTGACCACATCTGAATAAATTTCAATACCAGACACCAAAGAACCCTTCATACTAAATATCAGCAAAATAGACCTGTTAACATTTGTGGCGATTTCGGTCGAACAGTTTAACCAGAAGTAGGAAAATGTGGACTGTTACTGGTTGAAAAATCAAATCTACAGCCTCATTGCCTCCACCCAGGCAGCTTAGAAATCAATAGGAATCTATATATTATTATACCAGTATCAAACAGCATACATACAGGTAGGGTGGGTGGTTGAGAGTTAAATCTCTTATCTCTGCCCTTATTTGAACAAATGTGAATCCCCATCTATGAGATCTATTCATCTAGAAATTTCAAACGGTAGATTTTAAGAGTTGAAGAAAACTGATTTTCCTCAAAAGTTTCCTAAAAATGACCTCACGTGTACAAATCTGAACCCCACTCACCAAAGGACCCTCCATACCAAAAGCTAAATAGGCCTGATGGTTTCTGAAGAATTACTATGGAGGGAAAGAGTTATGGCCCTGGCTTCTCACCTATATGACCTGATGAACTCATTTGAACAAATCTGAATGTGAGTCAAATTATATAAACCATTTCGGTCTTTAATATGTATGTGGAGAAGAACAAAATTGATGGACGGATGGAAACATCCCAACAGAGGGATGGACGGGAGGACATACTGACAGACAAATTCAATCCAATATACCCCCCCCCCCCAAGTTTTCTTTGCAAATCAGGGTATAATGAGTACAACTGGATAGGTGGTGGTTAAGAATATAATAGTGGAACAGCCAAGCCTGAATATAGTGTCTGACTTTTGCAGATTGAGGTCACTAAAGGGTGAATTTAGTGCTGCAATCCTGTAAGGTGGGCTAGCATCACCAAATTCACCCTCTGTGGACCTCATTATGCTTAGGCCTCAACTGCCATGGGAGACATAGGAACAGATTGAAGTTGTCCAGTTAATTGGTGATGTGCACCCATTGGGCACTTCAATTATCAATTTTATCTTCTGACAGCAAATTAGGGAATATAGAAACTGAACAGAAGGGAAAAAGTAAGTAGAAATGTCAATTTAAGACCTGTATACTTCCCTGAAGATGATGGGTAAGCAGAATGAGGTCCCTAGAGAGTGTATTTGGTGATGCTAGCCTACTGTGCAGAGTAGCATAACTAAATTCACCCTCTGGGGACCTCATTCTGCAAATGTCAGACATACAGCATTTTGTTTTGATATGATATGTTAATGATACACACAGAGCATGACTGTTTACACCTAGCTGTCAACCAGCTAGATAACATCTGAATTGATGACTGTTATTAACTCTTTCTGTCTGGGGCTAATACCATACTTTATGGATGTTACAAGGTGTCAGTTTTTCTAATTAATTTTTTCTTGACTGCAGTGGGTGCAGGGCTGCGCAGATTGGGGGGGGGGGGTGGTGGTAGTGGGGACAGGGGTGAGGAGGGAAAGGGGTGGAATGGGGTGTTTTGTTTCTAAAAAAATACAAAAAATCAGGGGTTAAAATGAAAAAAATATTTTTGTATTGGTTCATTTTGAATTGTGATTTGTTTTTTGAATTGAGCAAGGATTTAAATTTAACAATATTTAAAAAAAAAAAAAAAAAAAAAAAAAAATTAAAGTTATGTTCCTGACACGGCCCCTATTTGACACACTGACCCCATTTGAACAAATCTGAACCCCAGTCACACAAGGACCCACCATACAAAATAGTAGCTAAATCGGCCTGATGATTCTGGAGAAGAAGTCATTCTAATAATTATTAGGGAGAATAGAGTTATGTCCCTGATTCTGCCCCTATTTGACCCAGTGACCCCATTTGAACAAATCTGACCCCCAGTCACTCAAGGACCTTCCATACCAAATATAAGCTAAATAGGCCTGATTGTTCTTGAAAAGAAGTTGTTTTAAGAATTACTATGGCGGGAAAGAGTTATGGGCCATTTGAGTTATGGGCAACTATTTGACTCAGTGACCTTATTTTAACAAATCTGAGTCTGAGTCAAGCAGGGAACATCCACACCAAATATGAACTCATTTGGCCTTATGATACTGGAGAAGAAGATGATTGTTGACGGACGGACGGCCGGACGAGGAGTGATGACTATAGCTCCACCGGAGACTTCGTCTCAGGTGAGCTAAAAAGCCTTTGTTGCCAGAGAATTTTGATTTGTCGCGCTATCAGAAAATGCGTGTAAACAATGCATTAAATGATCGTATTATCACTAAACATTTTTTTTTACATGTGTATCATGCTAAATGTGTATATATATGTAGTACTTCTTTTGAATGAAAGTCTGTTGCAGAAGAGCAACAGGGCGGGACTCGGCCCAAAAACAGCATCATCCCAAATGATATATGTTGTGGACCAAGAAGGCTTGGTCTAGGACCAGCCCAGATGTTTCAAATTAGGAGAAGTCACTTCTCCCTGTTTGGTTATTAGGGAGAAGTGGACTGTTTGTTATCAGGGAGACTGTAGTTCAATTTAACCCCACATAACCCTTCTATGATCAGATAGGTATTATGCAACACAAGAGCCCATTTATAAAACCATTATAGTGAGTAAAAACATCATTATCATCAGTATGTATACTTTACATATGAGGTGGGATACATGCATACTGGTATATGAGAGAGAAGTCAACTCTCTCTGGGACAAAAATAGGCAGAAGTGGCAAAATTTAGGTAAATGGTGTCTCCCAAGCAGGGTTCAGGCAAAAAAAGATTTCATTTGGAAAAAAATTTGGCAAGTGGGTTTTTAAATTATGTGATGTGAAATATCTGGTCATAAAACATCATCGACGGTGGATTATCCGTCATGAGTGCTGACTTAGAGACAATGCAAAGGGAAACCCAATCAACAAATCTATCAACCTAGCGGTCAGAAGTGATATGTCGAAAATGTTATTTTTCTTTAGTTTTCACAAAACGGTAATACAGTTAAACTTCGTTAAGTCGAATCGCAAGGGACCGCTGGTTTACTTCGAGTTATCGGTGTGTTCGACTTAACCATTTCGACCACAAATTCCAACTAGTCGAATTCATTTCGATCCGATAATAATTGTTTTCAACCTTGTGCACGCTATATACCCACGCTAAATAAATAGTCAGTTACTATGCTGATCATATACAACAGACGAGATGATATTTGTTCTGATTATTTATTGAATAATATAATAAAAACACAGAATATGATAAGAAAACATCAACAAATTCGCGGTAGAAATAACAAAAGTACATTTGACCCGGAAGTGGTTACAATAGTATTTACAAAAATTGGGATTCAGGATTGGAAGTGACTGGTTATCAAGGACTATGGTTTCTGCAAAAAATTAGTTGTTGAATCTCTCTTTAGTTTATCGCTGATGCCCAAAATCTTCATTAAGTCGTAGCTCGTGTCTGCTTGGGTCATGAGATAACGCGGTACAATGTCGCAGCTATGCATTGCGTCATCGATTGTCGGGTCGGGCTTGGTGCACTCGATGACCTCGTCTTCAAGCCGTTCTTCGATGCTTTTAACGTCCATGTTTTTCTTTCCACCATTAGGTGGATGGCGTATTTTTTCGTTCGGAACATTGTTTTCGTTTTGGGAAAGCATGACTGAATGAAATTATTCTCCATATCAGCTAGGCGATTTAAATATCATTTTCATTTCGTCTGTCAACACTTCTAATCCTCACACGGGGAAATTGATCCACGCAACTCGTTAATATGTTAAAGAAACAATGCATGAGGACAAATAAAGACTCCAGGAAACTTCACAGCTTTTTAGGCAATTGAATATAATCACATGGCGATGCATCGCCGACGGCGCTTCGACTTAACCATAGTAATTAGTGTTATAAGCTTGCTGGTGGGATCAAATTTCGTTTCGACTTAAGCGGAATTTCGACTTATCCGCCTTCGACTTAACCTTGATTATTCTATTGGCTTTGCACACAAGCTCAGCCGGGACCAGGCAATGGCTTCGACTTAAGTGGGGTATTCGAGTTACCGACATTCGACTTAACGAAGTTTGACTGTAACTTTTCAGGATTTAACTTAGACTTAGAGACAATGCAAAGGGAAACGCAATCAACAAATCTATCAACCTAGCGGTCAGAAGTGATATGTCGAAAATGTAATTTTCTTTAATTTTCACAAAACGGTAATACTTCTTTCTGTATATATCAAACTGCCATCAAACAGTTACAGTAATGCCCTAATTAATCGACTCCTTAACCACAGCAGAATTATGGGTAACTTTTCAGGATTTAACTTAGACTTGGAGACAATGCAAAGGGAAACCCAATCAACAAATCTATCAACCTAGCGGTCAGAAGTGATATGTCGAAAATGTAATTTTCTTTAGTTTTCACAAAACGGTAATACTTTCTTTCTGTATATATCAAACTGCCATCAAACAGTTACAGTAATGCCCTAATTAATCGACTCCTTAACCACAGCAGAATTATGGGTAACTTTTCAGGATTTAAATCCTGAAAAGTTACCCATAATTCTGCTGTGGTTATGGAGTCGATTAATTAGGGCATTACAGTTAATATGGCAGTCAACAGTCAGGCTCTCAAGGTAGATTACAAAACTTTGCACAAAACAGCAAAAGGTAATTATAAAATTGTTTCTACAGTTAATCTCCTTTGTATGCAAATTACTGGCACACTGTACACCACGTATTTATGATATCTGTGTGTTGTGACCAGGGATTATAAGACAATATGTTAATCAGTCGAATGTTAATGGCGATCGAGGGATTAATTGGTGGTTCGGCTTTGTTGTCAACTAAGACACAGGATGTATGCTATGATTGCTGTGATGACAGATACTTCAAGTTTGATAACTATCTTAGAAACATTAAACGTAATTTCTGGTGTCACTTATATATTTATTGTTACTTTGATATATATTAATAATACTAGCTCATTGTACCTGTGTATGCGGTTAAGTTTTACAATATATAATTTTTTTTTAAATTAGAAATTCCTTCAATTTCCCCAATGATACTCCCTCAATTAAATTTGGCAAAGCATTTTGAAATTTGGCAACAAAAAAAAATTTATTTGGCAAAAATAATGGCAAGAAACAATTTGGGTGCAGCGACAACCCTGCTCCAGTGTCGCTCTCAAGGCTGGTCCAAGAATTTCTCAGGCACTGGTATAACAATGTTATTTTGTGAAAATTCAGTCAACAGTGGAACTCTCTTCACTGCATTTTTTTATATAGATCTAGGCTCTACACTGAGCAAAAGGTGCATCAAAGTCGAGAATCTTTTTATGACTAGCTCATCACTCCCTCTAGGGAGTTTGGTGGAAGAACTTTGAAAACAAATTCATTTGTGAAGCATATTAAAATTTCAAACGGGATTACAAGTAGAGCACAGTAAAAGTGTTGAGGATTTTGTTTCTTTTCAGTTTGGTTAATATTGTTGGTATTTTTTAAACAACCCGAAAAATATGAAATAAAATCCTACCATTCTCCCAAAATTATGATATGAAATGCTGCTATCCTCTCACAATTATGTTTGGGTATTATTCATAGTTATTAGGGTCATGAAGTGAACATAAAGACTCCATATTTCAGCCATTGTTTCATAAGTTTACTTGACAAATTACATCTCTCCTGTTTTCGCTCTATAGTGACTACTGTCATAGACTTTGATAAATTTCAATTTCGTAGACTCACTTCGCCCTATAGAATGGCCACTTCGCCCTGAAAATTTAGTCTATGCTTAGCATCATTCAGCGAAATCGGATACATTCAAGAGCTTTGAAATAAAACACCTGCCGAATCTCACAGAGCACATGCTGTGATGATGGGTAATGGAATGTTCCGTCGGTGTGAAATATTATAATGTTTTTTACTAAATGCCAGGAAATAAGGTGTATTACTTTCAAAGTATTTAACTTATAGATTAGACCAATTATTCACTTCCCGGTTTAATTATTATAAATCATACATTTAAATCTACGTTTATGAATGTGATCAATCATTCCCACTTGATAACACCCTGGGAAATAATGAGCTGTCCCACGCATTCAGCAGTTTAAAAATAACACAGAATGATGCAAGCATAAATTGCGATAAAATATTGGGCTGCATTTTCAATAAATGAAAACATGGGATGAATCCACATAAAAGGTGTTGCATAAATTTGCATGGCACACGCAATATAAGTCTTGCAACATATACGCGGTTGACCTAATAGACCAAAGCTGCAACACTTTACAACAACGCCCCTTACCCCTGCACCTCGCGTTTGTCTCCAAACACTTACTCACAGCCTGTGGTTCGGTTTTCAATGAAATACGGAGTAAAGAAACCAAGTAGTTGGTATGAACTGTAACCATGACATTACCATCTTCAAGGTTTATTAATTATGAAAATGAAAGAGGCACTGTAGCTCAACTTGGATGGGGGATAATTTCACGTGTTACAGTCAATACAGCGATTAGGAATGTGGAAAGTTTAAATGTCTAAGTAATACTAGATGTCAACATGAAGAGATATGTATAAAGTAAAATCCAAGATGGCAGCCATTATTTTTCTACAAAATTCGGAAAAAAAATCATGGCTCCCATCTAGAAGTCACCCCGAAGATCAACATGAAGTTTGGTGATGGTCGGATGGGGGATGTGGTCTGTAGGTTGTGCCAAAGAATTTAGTCATGCAAAATGAGTAAACATGCAAAGAGTAAAATCCAAGATGGCTGCCATCGGCCATGTTTTTAAACTAATTTCAGTTAAAATAGGAGGCTCCCATCTAGAAGTGACCCCCAAAGATCCATATGAAGTATGGTGATGTTCGGATGTGAGATGCAGGCTGCGCCGATGTATTGAAATTTGCAAACCAAGATGGCTGCTGGTGGCCATGATTTTTAACAAATTTCAGTCAAAATAGGAGGCTCCCATCTAGAGGTCACCCTGAAGATCCATATGAAGTTTGAGATGAGAGATGTGACCTGTAGGATGTGCTAATGGAAATTGTTGATGGACGCCAACCCATGGCAATACGTCAAACTTGGCTTCGTCAAGTTGAGCTAAAAATGACTGTAACCAGTTGGTTAGTTTTCAGACTCCATGAATAAGACAAAGAAACCTAAATTTGCTGCTTACCTTGTCAAATTGGCACACTATCACATTATCTGTTTCAAAGACATCTATCGGGTCCTCATCGCTAACATCATCATTGGAATTCAAAGGCTCCTGTAAAAGAGTTGGATTGTCTTCAAAAACCATAATTTGTTTTAACTATTTAACACTTTCATGACTGAAATTTTGCAAAAACCCTGTGCCAATGCATTCTCTTATATATGCAAGTCTCCCATAGAGAGCTTTGCATTAATAAGAGAATACATTGGCCTAACATAATTTACCTTCACCTTGTAAGCCAGTGAATTCTCTTATATATGTGAGGCTCCCTGTAGGAGACTCATATAGGCTCCCTATAGGAGACTCGTATACATAAGAAAATGCACTGGCACAGGATCTTTAATGCTGCAAAAGCACAGGTCCCATCTTGAAATGGTTAATACCTTTTTCATTTGGCACCACATTCATACAAATTTTAATCACGGACTGCCATGATATGATAGTCCGCACTCGTAATTGAAACAATCCATTTATGTCACTTGCAGATTTGTCACAACACAACATTAACACAATGCACAAAAAATTTCAGTTCTTTTCGCCTTGGTATTTGCTGTAGCTCAGCTGAAAGCTGACAGAAATGAACTTGGAGGGCTGGATGTAAACATAAATTTGACAGCAGTGAAAGTACTGTCCATAGGTACCTCTTCTTCTCCCTCCTCATCTTCATCTTTCTCATCATCATTGTCGTCATCGTCATTTTCATCATCATATTCATTGTCAGACGAACTCGAGTCGCCCTGTCCATCAAACTGGACTATCTTCTGGTCTCCATCCAGATGTATGACTCCATGAGGATTCTATGGAGAAAAGAAAATAACATGTCTTAGAAGTTAGAATAGATACATGTAAATAGCTAGCATCCAGCCACAGGAACCTAAATAGAGAGTGGCCTCCCCTCTTTTACTAAACACCCGAACAAAAGTATATCCCCCCGCAATATTTCAGGTTTTTTTTCTTCAAATATATCGATTCCAATTTTATGAAATTTGGCACAGGTATCTGAAAACTAATCCACTCTGAATGATCAACATGCAGGTAGTGTTGCACTTGAATGCGTGCCAACTAAAGGAACAAACGGCACATTTCAACGAGAGCATTGGGCGTGGCAAAACAGACCCGTGGTAATTCCAACAAATGGCCATAACTCTGGTGAATATTGGCAGGCGGAACCAGTGATTCTCCATATATCTGTGGACGCATGGACATATTATTTTATTCCAACTTTTTGTGTGATGACCCGCTAATAGACCGCGGTATCATGAACCACACGTACCACTGCAGTGACAGTCTTGATCCGCTGTGGTTACTCTATACTACCATATAATACTGCGGACATTACCGGGATATCACCCTGTTTTTCAAGTCAATTACTTTGAGGATAGTGGTAACTGTACTGGAGCTTTACCAAACATACAAGGTATGCAAACCTGAAAATAGTATGTCTGTCATTTGCAGAATGAGGTCCACAGAGGGTGAATTTAGTGATGCAATCTCACACAGCGGGCTAGCATTACATAATTCACCCTATGGGGACCTCATTCTGCTTAGGCCTCATCTTCTGGGAAGTATCTATAGTCTCAAATTGACATTGTTTTTTGTTACTTTTTCCCTTCTGGGGAATTTTCTATATCTAATTGGCAGAAGATAAAATGCATAATCGAGGTGACTAATGGGTGAACATCAACTTCAACTGGGGATCTTCAATCTGTTCCTAGATCTCATATAGCAGTTGAGGCCTAAGCTGAATGAGGTCCACAGAGGGTGAATTTGGTGACGATAGCCCACAGTACTGGATAGCATAACTAAATTCCCCCTCTGGGGACCTCATTCTGCAAATGACAGAACACTATTTGCAGGGTTGAATGTATGCGACCTTGACTAACTGTGAATACGAGCGACACATGGTGAGTACAATCGTACTTACTCTACCCATATGTTCGAACCAAATTGGGTCGATAAATATGTGTTATATACCGATTCATGTATCGCAATGAGGCCCATTATCATGGTCATATAGCGACGAGGCGACCTTGGTCGCCGAGTCGCTATATGACCATGAAAATGAGCTGAGTCGCGATACATGAATCGGTACAAACACATTGTGTGTATAACGCGTTTATCTCCCATTTGTGTGACAGAATCCACCACACAAATTAAATCTTAAAGAGTTTTTAGGATTTGTGCCCGATGATTAGCATTATTGAGTAAATTCTCCCAACCTGCAAATGTAACTGTGCTAAATTCTCCCAAAGCAATTGCACGTGCATATGTCTAACCAAAATTGAATTAAATGAACAAAATCTCTTAAACCTGCATTTTTATATATAATTAAATAATAAAGAGTCAACAAATATATGTTAATTACTTTCTTATATGTTTTAAGGGGGCAATCAAATACTGATAAAAACTAGGAACTATTTTTTTTGTATGCAAGAATACATGTTGGATTTTGCACGCGATTGCATGTGACGTCAGTTCATTGATGATTTTGAACAGCCAAAGATGTCATGAGCGCTTTGTATTTCAACTACAGTAATGATACAGATGCTTTTATCGCCAATTCGTTGTCACCACTTTTATCAGGGAATTTCATAGGAAATGGTAGATAAGTGTGTTTACAGTTCCACTGTGTCACATAGCTCACCATGTCCGACCCATGCCTTCAATTTCAGGAGTGATGTGGGCACTCACTCATGAAAAATCTTGCCACTGAATCTGGGCATAAAGTCCGCTATAGAAGAGTAAGGCAATCGTACTTCGACGTAAACCAGTATTGTCCCTACCGATTTCACTACCTGGTTTACATAGAAGGAAACTTTTACTACAGTAATGCCATACATAATTGATTCCTTAACCACAGCAGAATTATGGGTAACTTTTCAGGATTTAGTCGGAAATATGGCTTGTTGCCATTCATCGGAAGCTCTCATTGAGAGCTTTCCGATGAATGGCAACAAGCCATATTTCCGACTAAATCCTGAAGTTACCCATAATTCTGCTGTGGTTAAGGAGTCGATTATTTAGGGCATTACTGTAGTTATGAATCCTGCTAGAGCAGAAACTCACATGACTGAGCTGACGGACTTGTGGTATTGCAGTATTAACAGCCTGTAACATTGGTTGTTGGATGGTGGAGATGGGTACCTGGCCGGCTTGTTGTTGTTGCTGTGGTTGCTGAGTTTGCACTGCTATGTACTGACCATTTCCTGTAAAAGGTATATAAATGAATTTATCACATAATTAGCCCCTAAATCCGGCCACCATATTATTGGCATGCACCAGGGCCCCGATTTACTTGTTAAATGTTGCATAGCAAACTGCTATGCATAACTGGAGATTGCATAGCACTCTTGAAGAATTGCATAGCAATGTTTAAATTCTTGAAATGGACCCGTAAACCTTTTTTTTTTTTTTTGGGGATTAATTTTGTGGGGAAAACAAACAGCTACACAATTATTAATATTAATATAAAATTTATAAATTAGATATCTGAATTTGATTTACAATTTTTTATTATATATTGTATTAATATACAACTGAAACCAAGCTAGTTGGAACCCAACATTCCCAATCATATCAATGGCTATCATACCAGGGAGGGGATAGCCATGTCAAATAATAGAGCTACCCTGCTGGACAAAACAAGTGTCAACTTAACTGCGGTGCGGTTAGCGTTGCCACCGCGGCCGAAATGCAACTACACCGTGGCTCCACCGGCTAACTACAGTTGGGCTGCGGTTTACTTGCTATTTGGCATGGTGTAGTTGCCGCGGTGTACTTTCATTAAACTGAAAAAAGAAAATACAAACCAAAAATGTACATGTCATTCGGCCGCGAGGGTAGTTGCCATTCGGACGCAGTGAACTTGCCGTTCGGCCGCAGTGTACTCGCTGTTCAGCCGCGGTGCTCAACTGCAGTTACAAACTCTGACACCGCGGCCGAACGGCAAATACACCGCGGTGCCAATGGACACTTGTTTTGTCCAGCAGGGTATGCCTCTTGCGTTGTAAATTATATCGACCTCAGTCAGTTACGCTCTGTATTCTGCAAGCTGGCAATATGTGGACCAGATCGTGGGTTTTGCATGCAAACATGGTGTATAGCAATTCGTGAGATGCAATACTGCATAAATCATGCCCTGGCATGCACAGTGACGTAAGAGCTTAGCACAATGATATCGATATCTATGTCGGAACTTTGTTATTATGTTATTAAATGAGAATATAATAATGATATTCAATTTGCTTTGGGTTAGTTAGTGTTGACTATGAGATAAATATGGGTGATATGGATGGTTGAACAATTTTGTCAACATGAAAATGACATATCTAAAATTTAACTTTATTTTTTCTTGAATGTTTCTTTATTTCTTCTGTGGTTGGAAATCAATATTAATTTGTTTTAACCCTTTCAGTGCCAAGAGCTCTTTCCATCAATGTATCACATTATTATAATCAATAAATTTGAAAAATGATCAAGAAAATATGGGTTGATACAAAAATAATATAATGATAGAGCTCTTTCCATCAATGTATCACATTATTATAATCAATAAATTTGAAAAATGACCAAGGAAATATGGGTTGATACACAACTTGGCACTGAACTGGTTAAATAGGTAAACTAATGGATTTTCATTGAATCATCATACAGATGATGGGAATTAAGGCACAACTGATATACATACCAGCTGGTTGAAGAGTTATTCCTCCTACGCCTACTTGACCAATTTGTGCGAACTGTTGCTGGAACAGGCCGGCAGGAAGAGCCATGGCAGCAGCCTGGGATGCTGCACTTTGCTGTAAATAGATTTATTGTATTGTTTCACAGCAGGATATAGTGTGTCTGACATTTGCAGAATTAGGTTCCCAGAGGATGAATTTAGTGACGCTATCCCGCACAGCGAGCTAGCATCACCAAATTCACCCTCTGGGAACCTCATTCTGCTTTAGGCCTCAACTGCTATTGGAGACCTAGGATCCTATTGAAGTTCCTCGCGTGAATCACATGTATTGAAAATTACTGTTAATGAAAGTGTCAATGACACTGTACATGTAGCTCAACTTGGGGAGGCGTTAATAATTTTATGCAGAGCAGTCAATAGAATGATAAAGTAAAAAGTAAATAAGTACAGTGCAAATGAAATTAATTTCATTTCTCCACTAAATGTGGGCTGCAGGGTGTGCGGTGGATTCAAATGTGAAATCAAAGATGGCTCCAGGCGCACCATGTTTTTAACAAATTTCGGAAGAATTTGACAGCTTCCATCTAGAGGTCACACCAAAGAACATTATGAAGATGGATGAGGGATATGGCATGTAGGGTGTGCCAAAGGATTTTAGTCATTAAAAGAGTAAAATCCAAGATGGTCACTAGTGACCAAGTTTTTTTAATGAAATTCTGAAAGTATCATTGGCTCCCATCTAGAGATCACCCTGAAGATCATTCTGAAGTTTGGTGACAATTGGATGAGGGATGTGGCCTGTAGGTTGTGCCGAAGGATTTAGTCACGAATACAAAGATTGAAATCCAAGATGGCCGATGGCAATGTTTTTCAACGAATTTCAGAATAAATCGATGACTCCCATCTGGAGGCCACCCTGAAGCATGGTTTCCGCGAGGGGGAAATTAATGAGTCCATATTGGGGAAACAGATAACGCGACGGGACGACCATTTTGTTATTTGACACTGAAAAGTAGCAATTTCCTTGCACCTAAGAGTCTCACAAAGCAACCAAAGCAACGTATATATTACGCAAGTCAATCATTTCCGTGGGTGCATTAATTATGTTGATGGTATCCAGATAATCAATCAATTAATTACGCACATAAGACTGCCGTCTGATTGAAGATTATATATAAATAAACAAGCTACGAGTTAGTGTTTACAAATTTATACAATAAGATTCCAACAAGTATAATGAATCTAAACGCTACAAAGCATCTATGCATTGACCAATAATAGATAGCAAGGAGAATTGAATAAAGTATTTCCTATAATTGCAAGCAGCTTCTGTGAAAATGAAACTGACATGATATACGCTGTCAATCGTAAAACTATTTGTGCACTGTGACGTCATACTGCAGGGTTTGTCTGCAGGAGATATTTATAGCGGCAAAATGCGAATGGTAGCGACACAGGTATTTGGCAACAAACAAAAACAGATTTTTATTAAATTAAAAAAAATAATTGTGCCTAATACCCGTGGGTAGCGACATCATTCACTCGGAACGCGTAGCTTGTTCACTAGTCTCTATTAGTCCATAAACTGACGACCGCAATTGCTTATTATGTGCATAGTCAACAAAATATTTTATAACACGTTGGCTAAAACTCTATTCTATACCTCATGGACTCTGCAGAGGGACCCATTTATTATGTACCGTATGATAGCACGGGATCTCTGAGAGGAGTAGTTTCATCCATGAAAATCCCGTGCATAAAAATGTCCCGACTAAGAAATTCGGTGTTCTTTGATCAAATTATGTAATTGTAGGATATCACGGGATTTTCGAGCATGAGTAGTTTCATCCCGTGCACAAGAATATGCGTACTCGGCAGTCCGGCGTTCTTTGATGTTACCGCGACATGCATTACGCTGTATCTAACGTCGCTATTTGACCCGCTTTTTCACCAGTATTCTATTTAACCCCCGAACTCCCGTTGTAACCGGATTTGTTTACGATATTGCGACTGACATTTGGTATATGTATGAACCAAACAGATAATCTGCGAGGGGAATGAGGCCGTCCTACGGATGCTGAGCCGTACTAACGGAAATCCTGCCTGAAGATGCATATAAAGTTTGATGAATATCAGATGAGGGATGTGGCCTGTAGGGTGTGCCAAAGGTTTCAATCATGCAAAGAGTAAAATTCAAGATGGCTGCCAGCGGCCATGTTTTTCTATCAAAATTCGCTAAAATTTGATAGCTCCTGACTAGAGGGGATCTAGTCCAAGTCTTCTTGTACTAAAACCAGCTTAGATATTGGTATGGCGATTTGCTGGTGTTTAGTCCAAGCCCGCCTGCATAGGCTTCTTATAACACGACTTAAGCGTTAGTGACCCGCTCAAATAAAACCACAATTATACGAAATAAAATATCACAATTGCGACAATAAACGGATATTTTCCGCAGAAGACGTGCTATTTGATCTGAAACCCACATCAGTTGTGATTTGAACGCGGTAATTTAATGTGAAAAGAGACATTTAACGCAATGTTTACATAATTTTAAAAGTATGCGAACTCAGTTGACATCGCGAACTGCGTTCGGCATTTTCCGTGGAAAATATTCCGTAGATTTTCGATCAACCACGCACGATGAATTCTACATTGTAATCGTAATTGTACGTGTCAATAAAAAAAAAATATTCATAGATTAAGTAAATATTGAAGATATAAATGTAATACATTAAATAAATTGCGGGAATTACAACCATCTCACAGTTTAAAACAGTGTAAACACTATGAGAATTAGAATAATATGGGGGCCGCCATTTTGTTTGTATAGCCAGAACAAACTCCGGAATGTGCCGGAGTTCTTCCGTACGACTTCGGCTTTCGGTTAAAACGTAATCAAAATATACAGCGATGTCACAAAATGCGATGTCGGTGATAATCAACCGGAATATTCTATGCGTAATTTAACATGAAAGTTAGATTATTATACACCATTATGACCATAAGATGTCACTCTTTCCGATGTATTTAGCATCATGTATTGATTTTTTAGGTAAATCAAGTAAAATACACCACAAATTCCTGCCACAGATCCTGGGTGTAAGTCGTGTTATAAGAAGCCTATGCAGGCGGGCTTTGACTAAACACCAGCAAATCGCCATACCAATATCTTAGCTGGTTTTAGTAC
Organism: Siphonodentalium dalli; assembly: GCA_032622095.1. Taxonomy (NCBI): domain Eukaryota; kingdom Metazoa; phylum Mollusca; class Scaphopoda; order Gadilida; family Siphonodentaliidae; genus Siphonodentalium; species Siphonodentalium dalli. The sequence continues at coordinate 146,080,604 of CP136066.1, forward strand.
AAGAAGACTTGGACTAGAGGGGATCCTAAACATGCCTGTAAATTTTAAAACATGTCTCCAATAAATGCGGGGCTGCTGGGTGTGCTGATGGATTCAAATTTGGTGGCCATGTTTTTTTAACGAATTTCGGAAAATATCAATGGCTCACATCTATAGATCACCGTGAAGATCAATATGAAGTTTGGTGATCATCAGACGAGGGATGCGGCCTGTAGGGTGAGTCAAAGGAAATTGCACCGATGAAGGACGCCAACCCATTACAATAGCTCAAACTTTACAAAGTGAAGTTGAGCTAAACATAACCAAAAATGCAGCCATTGAAATTAGGATAAATGTGCTCAACTTGGAAATATGGGGAAATATGGGATCATGCCATATATTACATTCCAAAAACATGAATTCTGAGAAAGCCATGTCATTTGAACCTAACCCAACATGCTATGTCACAGGAGTGATAACTCTATATTTTTGTCGAACGAGTGACTTCGGGATTTCCGGTTTATTAAATGGAGGTGAAGGTCGCAACGCATATCACACCTGCTGTTTATAAATACATAATGAAAGTGTCAATGACACTGTAGCTCAACTTGGAAAGGGAATAATTTCATGTGTTTGCCGAATGACCCCAAAAAGACTAGTTCCCATTTATATGTCATTGTTAACATCTATGACAAATTTCATGATGATCCGACAAAAGATACGACCTGTAGCCTGTGTCAAAGGATTTAGTCATGTAAAGAGTAAAATCCAAGATGGCTGCTGGCGGTCATGTTTTTTTGCCGAATGACCCCAAAATGACTCGTTCCCATCTACTAGTACATGTCAATATTAACATCCATGACAAATTTCATGATGATCAGATGAACAGTATGACCTGTAGCCCTTGCTAATGGATCGAATTTTGAAATCCAAGATGGCTGCTGGCAGCCATGTTTTTTTGCCGAATGACCCCACAATCAATTGTTCCCATCTACATACATGTATGTCATTGTTAACATCCATGGCAAATTTCATGAAGATCCGACCAAAGATACGACCTGTAGCCCGTGCCAAAGGATTTAGTCATGCAAAGAGTAAAATTCAAGATGTCTGCTGGCAGCCATGTATTTAGGCCAAGGACCCCAAAATGACTCGTTCCCATCAACATGTCATTGTTAACATACATGACAAATTTCATGAAGATCCGACTAAAGCTACGACCTGCAGCCCGTGCCAAAGAGTTTAGTCATGCAAAGAGTAAAATCCAAGATGGCTGCTGGCGGCCATGTTTTTTGGCCGAACGACCCCAAAATGACTCGTTTCCATCTACATGTCAATATTAACATCCATGACAAATTTCATGATGATCAGTACGTACTGACCTGTAGCCCGTGCTAATGGATTGAATTTTGAAATCCAAGATGGCTGCTGGTGGCCATGTTTATTTGCCGAATGACCCCAAAATGACTCGTTCCCATCTACATGTCATTGTTAACATCCATGACAAATTTCATGAAGATCCGACCAAAGGTACAACCTGTAGCCCGTGCCAAAGGATTTAGTCATGCAAAGAGTAAAATTCAAGATGGCTGCTGGCAGCCATGTTTTTTGGACGAATGACCCCAAAATGACTCGTTCCCATCTACATGTCATTGTTAACATCCATGACAAATTTCACGAAGATACGACCAAAGCTACGACCTGTAGCCTGTGCCAAAGAATTTAGTCATGCAAAGAGTAAAATTCAAGATGGCTGCTGGTGGCCATGTTTTTTGGCCGAATGCCCCCAAAATAACTCGTTCCCATCTACATGTCAATGTTAACATCCATGACAAATTTCATGATGATCAGATGAACAGTACGACCTGTAGCCCGTGCTAATGGATCGAATTTTGAAATCCAAGATGGCTGCTGGCGGCCATGATTTTTTGCCAAATGACCCCACAATGAATCGTTCCCATCTACATGTCATTGTTAACATCAATGGCAAATTTCATGAAAGGATTTAGTCATGCAATTTAGCAAAGAGTAAAATTCAAGATGGCTGCTGGCGGCATTGTTTTTTGGCTGAATGACCCCAAAATGACTCGTTCCCATCTACATGTCAATGTCAACAGCCATGACAAATTTCATAATGATCCGGCCAAAGGTACGACCTGTAGCCCATGCTAAAGGAAATTGTTGACGAGTCACACACGCACCAACACACACACAGACGACGGATACCAAGCCATGGCAACAGCTCAAACTTTACAAAGTAAAGTTGAGCTTTTGTAAAGTTGAGCTAATTATAAGCAATGCAGCAGACCTTACGGGATTCAATGGTATCAATTTGTTAATATCAAATCCAGTGAACATATTTCTCCAGACACTTGTTTGTCATTAGTCATTTACAATTATGACGACCGATGAAGATACTGGAAATGGATCACTCCTGTGAAGGCTATATTGTGGTTGCTTCAGATTCACTTTAATATGGTTGAAACGATTGAGCATGACCCTACTGGGTGGGTACATTTAACCCTATCAGTACCAAGTTTTTGCCACTAATCGCACTCTTGGAGCTGATTTTTTCTGGCAATTTGCTCATGATTAGCTAGCTAGCCAGACATTTATTTTTATTTGGCAGAGCCATATGAAAAACTAGCATATGTCATTATCCCTTTAATGACTGAAGCTTCCTGGATTATTGTGAAAACCCTGTGTCCATGCAGTCTCTTATATATGTGAGATGCCCATAGGGCACATTGCATATATAAGAGAATGCATTGGCCTAACAATAGTTACCTTGTTATTGTAAGCCAGTGCATTCTCTTATATATGCGAGGCTCCCTATGGGTGACTCGCATATATATAAGAGAATGTTTATAGTATACATGTAATTATATTAAGGCATTAACTCTTTCATCCCTGAATATACAGATATAGATGTCCCAGAACCCTGGATTATCAGCTTGCCTGAGAAAAATTATGTATCCCTGATATATTGCTGTAACACTCTACCTTTAGAGTGATGTCGGGTATGGCAAACTGAATGTTTTATGATCGTTAACAGGTGACCTTCAATTTGTGTTATATACCAATTGGGGGCGTCACATCTAAATGGTATATCAGGTGTGTGCAGGTGAGAACCGAGAAGGGACATTGAATCCCAACATATGCTATAGGGGCATGTATCACCTGTATCTGGGATATCAAATTAGCATATCAATGTTTTCCACAAATACATACATGCATGTGTCACATGATTCTTTGCAAGTGTGGTGTATATACTTGGTTGTGATGCCACCGTGCATGGTTTCAAATGTTTTACCAATCGGTTCATTGAACATAATTGCATTATCAAAGGCACGAGCAGACCAGTACTAACCCAGCTAGTATGACAGAAAGACGCGATTTGACCGAAACAGACATATACTCCCACATCTAGCAATTTTAGACCCAGGGATTTACTTGTCAGTATGCTGAGGAATTATGAGTAACATTCCAAATAAAACAACTGCCAATGTCCTGATTCGATTCCCAAAATGATTATGAATGTCGATTTCATGTTTATAATATGCACGTGCAGCTATTATTATTAAAGTCGCGCCGTAGTGCGGCACAGTGATTTCCGTAACATTGCGTCGAAAATAGGAGACATTAGACAGATACGACAAATAAAACATCGTTAGAAAGGTCAGCATTATCTTCTTTATTTCATAAACATAATAATAATAATTGTATCGGTAAGTTTTTGTGATAAATAATAAACCAAAATCGAAATATGACTCAAAACAACAAAATAGTCACCATGCACACCTGTCGGTAGTATTGCGTCATCGATTTTTAGGAAAACCCAAAATAGTAATCGTGACGTCATCCAGCTGCTGTCTATATTTATAGGCCCGGAAAGTCTCTTAATCGCGTACATGCTAGGTATTCGTGCGCACCGATAAATTAGTATTGATGCCGAATATCACCCAAAGGATATACAAGTCGCTAACCAATAAAATCATTTGTATATCTCTGGAAATATTGTATTATTCCCGACAATTGCGCTCTGCCCGCTAAAGCGGGCTGCCGGGATGAACGTAAATTACGTCGTGCCCACTTTAGCGGGCTGCCGGGTTGAAAGAGTTAAAGCTGCACCAGCACAGCTCCCGTCATGAAAGGGTTAAAGTGCCTTAATATAATTACATGTATACTATAAAGGAAGCTGTACACACCTGGAATGGCATCTGGATTGTCTGGAGTGTCTGTTGTTGATGATGTTGTTGTTGTTGGTGTTGTTGAGGCTGTGTCTGCTGCATCAGCACATGTGTCGGAATGATTGAGTCGATTTCTGGCTGAACTGGGTCCAAAGCCTTTGAACTGTGCATCTTACCCGTCCATAACTGAAAAACAAATTCAAAATCTTAAAGATGGTGTATTCAAGTTCCCGGCGTGAGCTTTTTGTATTGATTCAGATGTACATGTACTGGTACATGCAAGGATGGATCCAGGGCTCTTTTGATACCTGTTACAGGTTTGGGCGCCCAAACTCTGGTTGCCTAAATGTCCCCAAATTGCAAGTGGATAGTTTTATTAAAGCTGAATTTTCTATATTTTGAAGGAAATCTTCTATTATAATTCAACAACATGCAATGCAAATCATCAATATACAGTTGATATAGAGCCTTTATTTGCTTAATCAAGTGTCCAGTGAGAAATAATTTAACCCTTTCATGACTGGGGCTTCTTGAAATTTTGCAAAAATCCTGTGCCAATACATTCTCTTATATAAATGAGTCTCCCATCTAAGGAGCCTCGTATATATAATATAATACATTGGCCTTTATCTTGACCTTGTAAGCCAGTGCATTTTCTTATGCGGGATTTTTAATGCTGCACCTAAGGGAGGGGGCGACCCTCCCCCCTCCCGTACCCACCCCCATCTCGGGCCAACGGCCCTCGGGATATGCCTTCGGCATATCATGGTCCCAAAACAGGTGTCCCCAAAAAATCCCTGGATCCATCCCTGGGTACATGTATAAAAGAGTATTATAAATGTTTCATTTAATATTTTGTAAATAAGTTCAGGGAATATGTTTTCTAATATGTACCCAATGTTTCCTGGGATTTCTAAGAAAAAAATAAAAGTAACCAACGTATTGAATGTAACAATAACTGATAGGCACAGTAACCAGAAGTAATAACCACAGGTCCCTGGCACAATAGACCCCAAACACCCAAAGACATATATATAAGACCCTTTATATATATGTCTTTGGGTGTTTGGGGTCTATTGTGCCAGGGACCTGTGGTAATAACGTGTATCCTGTGGGTTTTAAATTAGTTCAGTGAATATGTTTTCTAATTTATTTTCTAAATTTGTTCTTCTGAATTGTTACCAATGTACCCGAAGTACATGTAACAATAGGGTACACAAGTTTTGATATATTGCTACATAACAAATTTTTTGCCTCATCTTCTCCGGAAAGTTTCTTTATTATAAAATTTCTCTAGAAACTTCTTCAAATACATGTAGATTCTATTTCTTTTTAGTTTAGTTTCTCTATATTCCCAAATTGGCATAATCGAGGTGAATCACAATATTCACCATTTGGGAACTTGCAGAAGGGTGAAATTGGTGATGCTAGCCCGATATGCGGGATAGCATCATTATACTCACCCTCTGGGGACCTCATTCTGAAAACGACAGGCACACTAAACTCAGGCTTACCAGCCAACAGGAGCTTCTGTCACTTAGAGTTAATTTTTCACCTAATTTTTTCAAAGAACTGGGAAAGAATGGTTACTATCTTTAGAACATTGCAAGTTATTAATGAAATAAAAGGTCGCAGAACCCACGTTCCCCCGAAACGAGGTGGCTTTTTGGGACATCGTTTTTTTATATAAAGAAATTAAGAATGGATTCCAACTTGACAATGATCTGCGTGTTCACCAAGGTGTTCATCTGCATGTTCACCAACACACAAAATATCAAGAGATTCTTTTGAAGATTGCTCAAGTTAACATTTAGATTGCAAATGTGATTTCTAAGTTGAAACAAAGGCACACAAGTCCGTCGTAAATCATTGGAACATGACACACTTCAAATTAGACCCGTGTTTTCTGATCTCAAAACAATTGACTAATTATTAAGAATTTTTATTAATTGTTCATGTTATCATCCGGCCAACCCAAAAATTATTTATATCATATTTCCATAAGTATATTAAAACAAGTGGCATAACTCTGGTTTAAAAGTGAGGTCGGACCCAATTTTCTGTGCACAGCTCTCCCACATGACAATTAACTCACATTCCAAAAAATGTCAGAATCCATCAATAAACAGCTATGTTATATAGGTTTGTGGCCGCCTGCCCAGAAGCTCGCCAACAACACACCCCATATCAATAATAAGTTTTGATAAAAACTTAACTAAAAATTCAGCAATCCACAATGCAAAACTTAAAGTGATGTGAAACACTCCGGTAGGATGATCAAATATAAATGGGAAATAATCTTGTTCAAACTAGTAATTTATACAAATATTATATCCAAATTGACAACCCACGCATTATTTCTTATATATTAATTAAATGCAGTGACTCTCGATGGCGAAATCGTTTTCATAGTTTATCGCCGTTAAATGCGTCCCGAATCGAGCAGTTAATATTTACAATTGAGCGTAGTTCAGACGATGTTTTCTATGGAGTGGTACGGTAGTTTAGCTTCAGATTTTCGCAATGTTAGTAGAATGTTACATTCCTCCAGTTGGCATACTGCCTGGATACTAACTGATCAGTTTTACGCACCCGAACCCATACATAATATGTCTTTAACAATAATTATAAAAATTACCTGTTTGAGTTCCTGTAATACTTGCTCGTCTACACCCTCATCAAGAAATGCTTCTCTGACGTTATTAATCACATCATCCACCACCGACTGGTACAGCTTGGGCTGCAAGAGATGAAAGTACTGTGCTAAGTAATGCCCTAAATAATGGACTCCTTAACCACAATATAATTATTGGTAATTTTTCAGGATTTAGTCGGAAACATGGCTTGTTGCCATTCATCCGAAAGCTCTCGGGAGAGCTTTCCGATGAATGGCAACAAGCCATATTTCCGACTAAATCCTGAAAAATTACCCATAATTCTGCTGTTTTTAAGGAGTCCATTATTTAGGGCATTAATGTAAGTAACATTTAGTTCTTCTTTTATGAGGATATCAAGCAAGTGTTAATATATAAACATCTTACAGAATTTAGCAAATTCCGTCAGCTAAATTCCGTCACTTATTTTAATTTATTTTCATGCGAAGTATTCTAAAATATTTGTAGATAAACTTAAAGCACACAAGGCCTTCTCATTGGGTACATAACAAGTACAGTAATGCTCTAAATAATTGACTCCTTAACCACAGCGGAATTATGGGTAATTTTCAAGGATTTAGTCGGAAATATGGCTGTTGCCATTCACCGGAAAGCTCTCAGATAGAGCTTTCCGATGAATGGCAACAAGCCATATTTCCGACTAAATCCTGAAAAGATACTCATAATTCTGCTGTGGTTAAGGAGTCGATTATTTAGGGCATTAATGTAGAAACATCTTTGGCAAATTCTGTCACTTAATTTAATTTATTTTCATGCGAAGTATTCTAATATATTTGTAGATAAACTTAAAGGCACACAAGGCCTTCTCATTGGGTACATAACAAGTACATGTACGAAAAATTATAAAAGAAAGGTTCTTATTTTCATTATCAATAATCCTCCAGTACTGAGATCATACATGTATGTCACTTTTGGAAACCTTTGTTATGTAAACATCAACTGTTACAGTTATGGTAGCTCCAGCTTCTTTATTTGTTTACTGCAAAAACCACGGGTGCTTTCAAATGAAATGATGGAATCACAAAGGTGAAGGGGAAAAGGTCATAGCATTGAAAAATATTCAGAAAAAAACCCAACAGATTTGCAAGTGAATATTGGAACCAACTTTGGTCAAAATTTTCAACAGTTGGAAATTTCATACCTGACACAACATTAGTTGGAAATTTCACATCAACAATAGGTTGAAAATGTTCGTGTAGTTTGGTTTTCAAACAATTTATTAGGGGGGATTTATTGTTTTTGGACCAATATTTGCATATTTTCCTTCTTTTGGACTGAAATGGCCATCAGTTGGAAATTTTGCAACCTTAGGGGGGTGTCAGGTTGGAAATTTTCAACACTTGGAAAGATTGTGTCCTGGTCCCTCGGACTCCCTCCCCCGTGGCCAGTCAAAAACTGCTAGTTAATTTAAAAAAACAATATTGCCCTACAATTGGTCAAAATTGTCACTGGAATTGTCATCAGTTGGAAATTTTCCAACCTAAGTCGGGGTGTTAGGTTTTAAATTTCCAACACTTGGAAGGCTTGAGGCGTCTAGATGCTAGGATTTTGCGATTTTCTAGTTCAGATTTCAAAATTTTCGCATACCGGGCTGAACCATGGTCGACCCGGTGTGTCCTGGTCTCTCCACCGTGGCCAATAAAAAATTGCTAATTAGTTTAAGAAAACAATATATTACTACATTTGGTCAAAATTGTGGACTGAAATGGTTATCACTTGGAAAATTTCCAACCTAAGGGTGAGTATGAGGTTTCAAATTTCCAACACTAGGAAAGCTTGAGGTCAGTCTAGATGCTAGGATTTTGCAATTTTCTTGTTTAGTTTTCAAAATTTTCTCGCACTGGGCCGAACAACCATGGTCAGCCCGGTGTGTCCTGGTCTCTTGCTCATAGTCGTGTGCATTTGTCTGGAGTTAGACCACTAGATGTTAGGATTTATGCAATTTTCCGGTTCAAATATCTGAATATTATCATACCGGGTAGACAAGTACCATTGTTTATGAATAGGTACTGAACAGTTAAGTGCAAAAAACACAAGATTTTGGTTTGGTTCAAGGGGGTGTGTGCAAAGGAAATTATGCAAAACCTTGTCTTTGGTCTGATTCAAGTGCAGGTGCAGTTGGAATTCCCCAAGGTGGACACCCCCCTCCCCAACGTAGACCCTCTAGCAATGTCCCTGGGGGTAGGATACTGGTGTTGGATTGAGAATGAAACCCCTACAAGCATTAATGTAAAAGACATAACCAAATCGGAACATATAATCGCATATATAAGAGAATACACTGGAACATGGTCTTTAATGTTGCACAAGCGCAGCTCCCACAGAGATCATATTCCAGCAGTACAAAACCTTGGAACTTTTTGAAGTTTTGACAGGGAACATTATAAAGCCGATACAATATTGAATTGAATATATTTTATTATAGTGACCTGTGTATAAATAGAATACATATGCGTACAAAATTTATGTTACATGTCCAATACACCCGGCCGTTAAGGCCCATAAGTCACTTTAAGTCCAATATTTACATTAAATTGCACTGCGTGGTCTCGAAACTATGGACTGTCTCCTCTCGAATGCTTTATGTACAGTTTTTGATGTCTGACGTGGAAAGTTAGTCATTAAATAACCAGCCATGAAACTAAGAGTATTTACACCATTTATACAGAAATTTATCTTTGAGAAGAAGTCACCTCTGATATCATCGTAAGCTCCACATGAAAAAATGAAATGGAGTTCATCCTCAACACTTTTCCTATGGCAAGATACACATAACCGTTCATCCAAATCCTCTCTCTTCCATCTGCCGGTTTCAACACGCAATGGTAGTATTCCACACCGTAACTGCGCCATTACAGAACGTTCATGTTTCGAAATGTTAAAACTATTTACATACAGTTCGGTGTTATAACTAAATTTAATATCTTTATACAGTCTTAGCTTCCTGAGTCGTTCTAGATCACTCAACCATTTATCCTGGTTTTTATCATTGAGGTGTTTCTCACAAATTGTTAAATCTACATTGTACACTTAGTTGACTATCATACACGTGGATTTGTTGACAAAGAGAGAATAACTTCCTCATATCACCCGTCCAACTATCAATCCGACCTACATGTATCCTCAGTTCCCATTTAAATACTGCTTTCGCAAGTCGTTTGGAGTCCATTCGAATAAGAGTATTCCAAAGTTTAAACATATTCAAGTGGCGCCTGACACTAGAAGGTATCCAACCCATTTCTCCATTCAATGCTGGGATTGGAGCAAACCGATGTACCCCTAGAAAAAATCGCTGGGCTCTGTTCTGGACCGCATCGATACAGTGAAAGTTCTGATAACCCCAAACTCCGCTACAATAATCTAGAATAGGCACAACACAAGAATCATATAGTTTTGAGAAAGTTTTGAATCCAATGGAATTGAATGAACGGACTTTCGATATCACTGCTGCTACAGCTCGTCCACCAGAATTAGAAAGGGTCTCTGCACACGCACCAAACTTATGGGTTTCATTTAGTAATACCCCGAGATACTTATAGTTTTCGGCGTACTCGATATCATCCGCCCCTATTTTGAATACAAAGTCGCTACGTGCTCGTTGGTGTTTACGGAAATGAATAATTTTAGTTTTGTTCTTATTTACACGTAGTCTCCATTTTCGACACCAATCATCCATGACATCAAGCATGCACTGAAGATCTCGTTCATTTCCAGCCAATAATGCAATATCATCTGCATATAGCAGTATTCCAACGTTCCTATCTCCGATGTCCAATCCCCTGTTGAGAACTTTAATACTCCGCGCCAGATCGTTCACATACAGAGACAAAAGTGTTGGTGAAAGATTATTTCCCTGAACCACCCCATTGCGACACGGGAACCAGTCAGAAAGTGTATCACCCAATCGGACACAAGACTCAGTCTGAGTGTAGAGTTACTTCACCGCTGCTAGAAAATTTCCGTGGACACCAGTTTCCACAAGTCTATACTCTAGTAGATCCCTATCAATGCAATCAAATGCTTTACGCATGTCAACGAATGCCACAAATGTAGATTTCCGTGAACGCGTTAAACTCGACAATGTATATATGTGTTCCAGACAAGATCTCCCCTTCCTGAATCCACTCTGTTCATCTACAAGAATATCATTAACATCAAGGAATTCTGAGAGTCTAGTATTTAGGACCGCACTGTATAACTTGGCTGCAACCGATTGAAGGCTGACACCTCGATAGTTCAGCGGTACTCTACAGTCCATTGTTGAGTCTTTTTGAAGGGGCACGATGATAGCACGTTTCCACTCTGTTGGGATAAAACTATGATTGAATGAAAGGTCGAATAGTTTATAAAGAATGGACACAGATGCATTTGATTTGAGCAGCTCGTTGGGTATTTGGTCAAATCCTGGAGCTTTTCCAGATTTCGCACGATTCACAACTCGCTCTACTTCTTCGCGAGTTATAGAATGGTTAAAAATGTCAGATGTCCCTATAGTGTCGTGTGAATATAAGTACTTCATGCGTGATTTCTCGGCCATAATTCTCCCTCTGAAATCATTGTCGAAATAGTCATCATCACGAAAATTGAACATATCCGCGAAATCAGTCTGCCATTTCCGTAACACATCAGTCGGATCAGTTTTTATTGTACCATCGTCATTGTAACATTCATTTGGAACTTTCCGCTTTCGCCGGGGTCCCAAATTTCGGAGATGATCCCAGAATTTGTTGGGTTGATCTAAAATAACCGAGTCCCACTGCAAGGCTAAGTCATGTTTATATTTTCGTTCAAAGAAGCGAATTCTCCTGTCAAGAAATTGTTGGATAGCTTTAAACTTTTTACGAGCGTTCAGCTTAGCACGATTATGTCCTGGAATTTTAGAGTATAGTTTTTCATTTGCATGCATTGCTTTCCATAAATCCGTAAGTTCATCATTCCAGAAAGGTTTATCAGGCCTCAATCGTTTACGACATCGTTTGCTACCGTCTCTTGTCGGAATTGATCGGGTGGCTTCTCTGAACAACAAATCTTTGAATTCCGTATACAGTTCATCGATTTTATTTTGAGTTTTTGCAGACGATTCGATCAGGACGATAAGTTTAGAAACTTCGGACCAACACTCCGTGTTATTCATAAACAAATCTGGTAATTTATCAACTCTGATATACGGCGAGGTTGATGACTGTGTTCTGAAGTTTGCTCTTCTGTAGAAGGAACCTTTGAAAGTTTATATTTGGCACTAAGAAATGAGTGGTCGGGAATACGGCTTCTGTTACCCAGTAAATCATGCAGTTTGTTACAGTCAATTAAATTCCGACATGATTCAACCTTGAAATCTGAACACATACTCAACTGATCATGCGGCACACATATATAATCAACCACAGAGTTTCCATTGGTAGACTGGTATGTGTACTTGTTAGAGTCTCTGCCGAATCGTCCATTCAAAACCAGACACTTAACATCATTCAAGAACTCAAGGAAACTTTGTCCGTGTTGGTTGACGGTTTCATCAATCGACAAGCGTTTGGGAACACAATCAGTATCAGCATTAAAATCTCGTTCATTTCCAGTTCTCGAATTAAAATTGCCACATATAAATACAGTCAGCTTCAGCGATAGTATGAATAGAGCCTATGACATGAGCAAGAAATGCGGAAGCATCCCATCCCCATGGTGAATTTTGGGGTGGCAAGTAACAACTGTAGACAATAAAACAACAGCCAGTTTTGGGGTCGAAGAATTTAACACCAATAATTCCTTCATAGCCTTTATCACATACAGTTACAATGAATTGTTTATACACCCACTCCTTTATTAACAGACCAACACCCCCTGATCCCTTCGGTGCATCCCTGTGTAATCCCTTTCTGTTTTGGCCGATCCATCGATAACCAGCTGTATAACTCGGTTCAGCATTGTCCTTCAAATGTGTTTCACTTATGGCAATAATGTCACAATTCACACAATTAACAAGTTCTGCTCTGAGTTTACCGTTGGCGTCCGTCCAGCCACACACGTTGAATTGTCCAATTTTGACATTGTCTACCAGCCGGTATGATTGCTACTCATTATTACTGTGTTGTCGCTTTCCGTCACTATCCTGATTGTTCTTTCTGACTATTCGTCCACTGCCTGTTATGCGAAATTGATTACCGTCTGGCACCTGCTGGAGAAGAGTACGAGCATTTAACTCAATGAGTCTCTCAGCGTGAGATTTACATGAGCGTATATACACGTTTTTATATGTCACATTGTCCTTTAAAGACATTTTCTTTCGTAAGACGCCCTTCTTTTCATTTAGGGAACTGAACGCTATTTTCACCAAGCCGGGCTGTCCCTGCTTACGAGAATGAAGACGTTTAGCGGCAACGACATGCTCCTCAATATTATCACCCAGGCTTTGAATTAGCTGCTTAGCTTCGAACACAATGTCCTCATTCTCTTTATGCGGTACATTTGTAGCAATGATTGTCAGGTCATTGTTGTCTAACGGGTCCCCGTCTGATTTCTGCTGAGTACAATAACACGGGGAATGTATTTCTTAACTTTGTTATCTGTGTTCCTTAATAATGTACTTCACCATTGGTGACTTCCATTTTCCACAGCTCCCCACCAGGTTGGAGTTTCCAACTGGTACCTCAAGCTTTCCAAATATTGGCAATTTCCAACCTGACATCCCCCCTAAAGTTGGAAAATTGCCAAATATGCAACAGAATATGTTACCGACGAAAAAACTCTTATACATGGCTCTTGAAATTATTTTTACAACATGGATTACTCAGTGAAAGTGAACTTATAGGCAGCACATTATATATGTACTGTCCGTTCTGTTATGTTTGCTACGTAGTGTTCGAAGCAATTCCATAAGTAGTGCCACTTTAGAAGGGTACGGAAATTTTGCGCCAGCTACGTTACCTACATGTAGCTTTTACCCTGCATCTCCAATGGTTGGGAGTCATTTCTTTATTCATACTCAGTTGTTTGCATATTGCATATAATTTATTATACACATCGAGTATTGGGACCAGTTGGAGGTTTTTATGATTTCCCAGTGAAATAATTGTTTGATTCCAACAGAATATGTTACCGACAGAATACGTTACCATTTCTATTAATCATCCACTGTAGCAATCTATGCCAGAGTTGTTTATGAATTTACAAGAATCGTGTAAAAACTCGGTGTTTTAACAGCGTCACTATCCATGAGAAAGGATGACAATGCTGGGAGAGCATGCTCTTGCAGGCCATACTTCGCTCAAATCAGTAGGCTACCGTATAATACCTGTATTATGTAATATGGCAATTTTGAGCATGGATTCGGACAAGCTTCGTGAATAATGGTCGAACTATCAACAGTAATTAGTTTATGTACATGCCTATATGCGATCAATATGGGAGAATTTGATATAGAAAAAAAACTGATAGCAGATCACAACATATTCCATTATTCTAAGACCACGACGAACAGCAATATAAAAACAAAAATATTAGTATCCTTTAAAATGTATTTTTTCCACACTCTATCTCTTTTTCTTTTACTTCCCTTTCTCCTCTGATTTCAACTATCTAACTCTCTATAACTGACTCCACTAATTCTCCTTTTTCTATTATTTATACAGTATGTTTATTATATCACCTATATATATATTTTTGTTGACATAATACAAATATTATTTAAAAAAAAAATCTTCTTAATCTGATTAGGGATTATTTGCTATTTTGTAAGTCTGGGAGCCAACATCCTATCATCTTATTGACTTGATTCACTTCAATGTTTGGTTATATTCTAATGATCGTTAGAATACTATTCTTAGAATTCAACAACTTTTTTTAATTGGATCCCGAGAGTATAATACTCCTGCACAGTTAACGATATAAACGATGCATTATTTATATATTATAATATATATGTACTAGCCGATGAGCCCGACGTTGTCCGGGCTATTCAAAAACCAAATTTCATGTCGATAGCTCCACCAGTTTCCGAGATCTGGTCTGCACATGCGCGAAGCTGGCGTCGCACGAGCTCGGCGACCCGATAAAATTTGTATCCGGGGCAAGATACATTCACATAGCAAATTTCAAGTCGATAGCTCCACCCGTTTCCGAGATCTCGTCTGCGCATGCGCGAAGCTGGCGTCGCACGGGCTCGGCGACCCGATAAAATTTGTATCCGGGGCAAGATACATTCACATAGCAAATTTCAAGTCGATAGCTCCACCCGTTTCCGAGATCTCGTCTGCGCATGCGCTGCACGGGCGCCGCACGGGCTCGCCAATACGACAACGTCCACCGCCTGGTCAAACTACACACACGTACCAAGTTGCGTCCCGATCGGTCGAGAATCGTAGATTTGTATAAATGACAGACAAACATACATACAAACAGACAAACAGACAGAGGTCTTCAAAATATATATGAGATGTCTGGTTTAAAGCTGTGATAGATAAAAGTGTGAGTAAACAAAACAGTTGGGTGCATTATCATGCAACTGATTTTCATCGGAGATAATATAAATAGCAGACGTAGCCCATTTATTTCCATTATGGCCCCTGGTGTTATTCAGTCACATGAAAGACCACAAAACATATCTGGAACTTATCCTTTTCTAAGCTGATTTGTCAATATTGCTTTCGGATATTATTGCATTTACGAAGTATATCATTTTCTCTATCTCTGGTCATGTGTTTACAAATTCAAATGGCTCATCATGCTCGGTTCGTCCTTCAATTTTGAAAAACGCTGGTGTGCAGTTTATTGAGTGCCTGATTTCAGTGATTTTGGATCCAGGTGCGCAATTTTGCTGTGGTGCACCTAGTGGGAAGTTGTGAACTATAAGTTATAACAGATGCATGGGCATGTAAACATGTATACAGTACATTCAAATAACATTCCTTTGTGATATTTTTGGTTTACTTCAACAAAAAGTTCCTTCGTTGGGGATCCTGGGGTTGTTTTGTACACTGCAGACTTATGGGAATATACTCCCTGACTGACTCCCAAGTGTGATCGCATTGTTACTAATAAGTCATTATGTCAAATTGGTAATTCATACTGGTACCACTTACTCTTTCCTGTTTCATACGGACTACGGACTGGTGTCTGTTCCACTGTGATTTGGAATCTGTTCCCACATGCTTACAAGTATTGAGCGATGACATCGTAATATAATTGATTGTTTTGACAACATTGTCTCTTTGATTCCATTGATGATCGATTTAAATAGTAGGCATGCAGACTGTTAAAGGTTAAAAAAACACCACCTTGGGTGGCCGGTCCACTATCAAGGCAGTCCAGTCCAGACCGATCAAGGCCATTGTGGTCCGGTACCAAGTCCTTATATGTTAATGAATTGCCTGTTTTCTCAGTTCTTACCCTATATATTAAAAAATAATGTTTACTGCATATTTGTATGCTCTTTATTGATCATATAATTTATTAATCCCCCTTTAAGTCATATGCGGTCAAACTTCAAATATGCCCATCCCATAGCATTCCCCGGGTCAGGTGAGTGGTGACCTATATTAGGGCCCGACGAATCGGCAATTTCAACATCGAATCGAATCTCGAATAGAATCTTTTTCAAACACTTTAGTACTAGTAGATTTGCGGTACCGTATCGGTGGGAGGTACATGTACGAGCAAAAATTGGGGCAAATGTCCGATGATTTTATAACGTCAGTGAGATAACTCAGATTACGAAAGAGGTTCATTAAACTTAATTTATATGACATGATAATATTTAATCACAGTTTAATATGAGAATGGCACATCTTTTCATATTTTGTGCCACTGCCACTATGCGTGATTGAAGTTCGTGAAAAGTAAGCAGTTTGGAGTCAATGGAGTCTGATTTGAGTCAATGCAAATGCAAACTCCTCTGCACATGTACGCTTCACCCTGTCGCGCACAGCAGGCACGCGCGATATCAATATTGCGCATTGTGACTTGGAAATAGCACATACGCCAAGGGGATTACAGGAGCTATAGTATCCCAACTTGGGCCTATCCATCGGAAAGCTGAATGGACAACAATATTCCATTTCCCGGATAACATATAAGCTGTTTAAAGATTTTGGAGATTTGGAGACGACATAAGGGAGCACAAAATGTTTATTTAATATATATCTTTATCGTTTTAAATTTTAAACAAATAAAAATATATATATTATTTGATTGAGCTGTGTAACGCAATATAGGCTTTTCTGGTAAGAATTTCAGATACCGACATACAAATATGTCCCACAAGAAATTCACTTGCTTCGGCAGCTGGGGCCGGACTATATTGTGACATAGCTGGTTTTATGTGGTGGAGGAAACCGTGTGCGCTAAGATTACAGTACAACCGTGAGGCCTAAAAAAAATACCTTTGTTTCCCCTAACGGAGCTGAAAAATATAGGTGCGGGGCGAGCGGGAATTTTTGTTTTTTGGGTGGAAATCTCCCAAAAGTTCTCACTTTCCCATGTACATGTATATATACATGTCAGGTGTGATTTGAATGCTGGAAGCTTCATATTATGATATTGGAAGGAGATCAGCAAGACACAAGGCATAAAATAGAATAGCATAGTATTTATTTGTCAATAAAAAGTAAATATTCAATACCAATTCAATCAAAAATATCCTATAGGGAGTATAGGCTATACCAACATATGCTACAAGATGCTGATGTACACTAAATGTTTGTTGCCAAACATTATAAAATCCCTATGCCTTGCCATATGGTCTGGTCCGGCTTCGATACAAGACTTACAAATTGGGGTAACTGTTTTATAACGTGCTCGCCTCACACGATGCGATATTTGTTGCACGATATTTGTCGCAGACCCTTGCGACGTAAGATCTGTGTGTGCACACGGTACAATTTTAGTCGTGCGACTGGTGCGACTTGTTTTTATCACGTACGGTAGACCACCGCACACGATGCGATCGGATCGTACGATCTGGTTGTTTACTATCTCGTGAATGCAATGGGTTACAGTATTATTAACGTTAATATAGGCTATAGGTATAGGTCTATATTTGTATTTAATACTATTTATAGCAGATATTAAATACTAATTTCCAATAAATATTAATATTACAAGTGTTTGTAATTCTATTGACTAGAAGGCCCTATACCTGATTTAATTCCCCACTGAGTGACTGACAAATTCACAATAAGATATTAGTTTGACACCAAGTTGCTGTGTCCAGTCCATGCACCTGTTTCAATTGTAGTTGTATTCTAATGTATTCCGCCGTCCACAATATCCTGCTATACTCTGACTTTGACGGACACTGTATGGACGCCATGTTGTTGTGAAAGAAAACATGTGATCGCCGCGTGATCAGATTAATAGTTGAATCTGATTGGCTATTTCGAATAAATCGTACGACTCTATCGTAGATAATCAAAATTATTTGATTCCTTGCGGGGCCGATCGTGCGACAAAATGTCGTACGATTTTCCACCGCACACGCTGCGATTTGACCCGTATTAAAGGGCCTGCGACAAATATCGTGCAACATATATTGCATCGTGTGCGGCGGCCTTAAAGGCTTAGTGAGCTTTTTATTTCACTGCCCAGCTCTCCACACTGCACGCAACGGTGTGCATCACCCAAGCCAGATGCATAATATTGTTGTTCAATGGGCATACAGCATGGTGTTCTTGAAACACGTGTAAAAACTTCTTAGCATGTGAAACTATGGTAAATTTGTTTACCGCGTCCATGTGAGAACATTTTAGAAACTTTAGCCCTAACACACTGCTGCTAACCATGGTTCGTGACGCCATGACATATGTGAATATTCCTGTTTTGATGGAAGATTTAAACGAAAACGATGATTTTCTTTTATTTCCGAACCATCACAGACCTACATGCAGGTTGCACCGACCTTCCACGAGCAACCATCATTGGGACTGGGAGGCCAATATATATATATACATGCATATATACGAGCATTGAGCTATTGGGCAACTTACCCTGTACACATTGGACCACCAGATGTTCGAGGAAGGCGACTCAGGTTAAGTATTGGGGACATAATGAAAATTTTTAACAGATAATGCAGTCTATTCCCGGTGATAAAGGACTTGCATATAATGATTCAAAATATCCCGAAACGCCCGACTGCTTTTGAATCGAATCGGAACATTAGATTCGAAATCGAATCGAATCTCAAAGCTTCGTTGGGCCCTAACCCATGTGTACCATATTTTCCTACATATCTTCTAAGCTGATAAGGAATGCTCAAGATTTATTGCTCATATTTGCCCCTTTATCTTGTCTGAAGTCAACGGCGTCTAACTCTTGACAATCTATGGGTCAATTTACCCCCATGTTTCAATTTTCACCAACCACATTGCAACCATTTTGGTTATAAAATGAATTATTTTATTTTAATATTAAATCAATAATTAGTGGCCTTTTAAGACATCTGATGTCAACGGGGCCTATCTAATAAGATTTTCCGGGTCAAATTACATCTACATACAAATTTTCAGCTCCGATAGTCAAGCCATTTCTGTATAAATGATCCGTGCCCGCCAGTAGATAAAGCCAATTGAGTGAGCCTTTCAAGTTTGACACTGCATGTCGCTAGTTGTACATCACATGATGGAACATTAAATTGGCATAACTTCAGTTATGGGTGGAATATCACAAAAATCTTTTCGGCACCATGGCTCAGTGGATTAGCGGCTATCGATAACGTTAACAAAAATCTAGACCGGAGTAATCCTTTAAGTTACGGAATAATACATGTGTATATTATTTCTTATTATTACATCAAATAAAAATCATAATGATCGAAGTATATCTTAGTTTTCTTTAAACAAACGACCACATCATAATCAGTCTAATTGCACATCTAATATTAAAGCCTTCACACCTCCTATAGATACATGTTATTACCATTATAATTTTTAGGGGGCAGGTTGTCACACAGCGAAATGAGTGGTTTGGCTCAGGGGTGCATGGGTGGTCACGGAATCGAGATTCATGGGATGATCTAAATGATATATCAGTACCGGTAGCGGTTTGAATTTACCACAACACAGCTCTAAATTATCGCCCAATCAAGATAAAATAGAAAAATTATTAACACTCTTTATTGAGTATATGTACTATATTATAGGACGCATGTTACCAAAACCAGTCTATCCACATAATTGATGCAAGCACCGTGATCAGAACATGATCATTTTCAGAAATGTTCCATTAAATTTGAGTCCTAATGGCTAAACACAATGAGTCGCTTTAAATGTTAATTATTTGGACATTTAAATCAAGTTACAATTCAGCCTAAGGTATATAATTATAGGCCTATCCAGAGGATAGAAATTGTATGTGAGCAATTGTGACAACAAAAGTGAATAGTGACATTTTTTATTTTTTATAAACTTCTCAAATTAAATACATTTCTTTTCAGCGTTTGTTCCCCAGTAATACACTGACGATAAAATAATGACAAAACGTGTGACAAAGTTACTTGAGCGAGTACATCAGATTCAAGTTATAGTAAATTATACGAAGGTATTTTTCAGCATGCCAGACACGCGCACCTGCCATGCGATGCCAACTCACGTCAGGAAAAAAAATGCTGATCAAGATTAAAACACATTTTTATCGTTAAACACTGAAGTATCCGTACTATTTTAGTTTCTGACATACCACAAGATTAGGTGCCGCCATGTCCAGTCACGAATTTCGAATTCAAACGACGTAGAAGACGCTTAAAACGGAGGTGTGGGCTTCGAACGAAGCCGACGTAAACTGCCAAAGGCCTTGCTTTTATACTCGTTAATATACCGCAAAGCACGATAGGGGGGTCCACGAATTGGTCGAAATTGGATTTTCTGCTATCGAATTGAATCTTCTCGCGAGACTACACGATCTTTACTAAAAATAGATTGAATTGCACAAAATAACACTCGGTTTAGAAAGTGGCGCGAAACTTGAAGCCGACAGTGATCGGTAGTGTACAATTTTATTGTCGTATTGTTGACAGTGAGGCATAAATTGTCACTGTCACCCCTTTCGTTCATTTGGGTACCCAGCTTTTTTTTTATTTTCAGTTGGGTTCCCAGCTTGGGTGCCCGGCCAGCTTTATGAAAGCAATATGCAGGACCTATGTCCCATGCCTACAATTCTTCTCCGGTATTATTTTCAAGCATCGTGCAGCATCGTGACGAATATATCAACTATATCTTTATTTGCGCATGTCTGTCTAGGTGTCCTCCAAATCTTAGTCTAAACCGCTAGATTGATTTGTACATTTATATATATATCTACATACTAAGTGTTGTCATCACTAAATCCAGCATTCTGATTGGTCGGCGCCCACGTGGCTAGTTGCAGTTATTTCTCGGTGAATGCGCAACGGCTCATGACACCAAGCTCATAACACCATCGATACGTCATTGGGTTTGGAAAGACGAACGCGTAATGTTTTGGGCGCATTTGGACTCGCGCAGGATTGACTTAATACATCATCGGGTTTCAATATGAAGAGAAATTGTTCCTATTAACTTTTGCCAAGGGTGCTATTGGGTAATTTGGGCTGTTTTTGTCACGATACACTTTTCGATTTAAATACATTTACAAAAGTGGCTTTTTCGCTAAATGTATATAAATATAAGGATTAACTGTCATGTGGACTATTTTTATGGAGATGTAACCGTGAGGTAAGTGGACATAACTTGTGTAAAACCCGAAGGTCCACATGACAGTTAATCCTTATGTAAAATCCAATTGTCGTCTTTCATTTTTGCGAACTAATGTGATTATGATATCATGATTTGATCCCAATACAAAATTAACAAAAAACAAACGTCAATATTCTAACCACGTCGACTGTATATACGATTTAAAAATGATAACGTCTGAAGTAAGCGCAATTGTAAATAAATACATAAATAGTTCTTTATCGGTGGGACGAATTAATCGCCACTACTTATAATCCATATAAGAATGATGTTTTGTGATGCCATTTGGATATACAATTTATGATAATACGTGTAACACATTGAGCAAGAGAATTCCCACTAAATGTCCACAGCAGAGGGTTTCATATCACTTTAAAGATACGGTTGGCCTTGGCGGTGGGTATCCAGTGAAAATATTTCCACCCGTCAAAAACCGCCACAAACAGAAAGAACATCAAAATGTAGACAGACTTTGTCCGTATACAAATAAGAAATATCGCATAAACTGTATGGTATTGACATATGTTTGACCATTGTTATGTAAACAAAAGCATAAAAAGTTACTTTCCTGGTGTTTGTTTATATTATGATGGTAAACATAAAGAGCGTTCTTTGTTGTTGAATTCCTGATATGGAATTAATAAAGAGCGTTTATGCCATTTACGTGTGATTAGCCAGTAGCATTCTGCTGTCTTCTGTAACACAATCATACTCTTGCTTAGGTAAACTATGGTAGGTTTTGGTGATAACATGCTGTTTACGCGATGGTCATGGTATATATGAACGAAACTGTATGCGTTTTAATGTTTTTCTGTTTACGGTGATTGGAACAAATATGAATATTTTCGACAACAAAGGCCGCACGTGCCTTTAACCTGGGCAACGCCGGGTAACCCTGCTAGTAGGCATATATACACTGAAGGTCTCGTTGAATAAAATTTGACTAAAAAAAACTGTACACAACAGTTGTGCAAATACTGATTGACTTTGACTGAAAAAGTTGACCAACGTCGAGGAGTCATCAATTCTTTGTTATTCTGTGGAATAATTATTGGGGGGGGGGTAACCCCCGGATGGTCGTGGGCCCCTTTGTTATTTTGTGATACAATTTGATTCATCTCTGCATTGTCTGTGATGTCCACGAAATTAGAAACTCGTCTTCGAAAGGTTTACTCTGTAATGAGGTGATGAACTTTTGAAGTTCTGACCACAGGTCCCCGGAACAAAACTTGACCCCACCCCGATAATACTTAATCCTATAAGATTAATTATTATTGAGGGTGGGATCAATTGGTATAGGATTAATTGTTATTGGGGTGGGGTAAAATTTAGTTCTGGGACCTGTGGTTAACAACTCTGATACACATATTGGCTGTCTCCTCCCATTTGGATTGTTGCAGTTCTATATAGATCCAAAAGTAATGGGGTACCGTATGGATTAAACATCTCGAATCGACTACCATCATATATGATGGTATAAATATTTGTATTGATTTTAACATTTTATTATCATAAGGGTTTTTAAACATGTTTGCTTTTTCGTCTGTAGTGATATGGTGATACATTCGATCAGTACACTACAGAATGAAAATATAAACAATTTTTCACCAAAAAATCCACTTTTCATACAGAAAGTAGTCCATGAAATTAAAATCTGTATTCGTCATCGGGACCTCCAATATAACACATTCTACATCATTGAAATTTCCGACTGGTAGTTGAAACACGTCTTTCCATTTTCTCGTGCTAGTGTCATAAGAGTCAACAGCTTTGATTCCATAATCTCTCGTGTAACTTTTTCCGCCAAGAACGTACACACTCTTCCCTGGAAATAAAACAGTTAATAGTTCATGCCGGAGCTGCATTGGCACAGCATTAAAGACCCTGTGCCAGTGTATTCTCTTATATCTGCGAGTCTGGCATAGGGAGCTTCACATATATATAAGAGAATACATAGGCTTACAAGGTCAAGGTAAATATTGTTTTTTAGTACAATATATTATCTATATATGCGAAGCTCACATATATAAGAGAATGCATTGGCACAGGGTTTTCGCAAAATTTTAGGAAGCTCGAGAGATCCATGCAGTCATGGAAGGGTCAATTGGCAGATTATGGTATAGATATAACCTTCATTCTTCACTTCGCTGTTTTGTAAAATTGGTAAACATGCACCGTACAATTGGTCTTAATTCGGAATGAGGAACAGCCTACGTATACAATATGCACACAAATTAAGGCTATACGTTCATACCAGCAGACAACTTCACACTTAAAGTCTCACAATGAGACTTTTTCCGCAACAATAATTTTTTTTCCGAGTTATCCCCCTGCATAGCTTTTTTATATTATAATAGGTTGGCGATTATTGCAATACGATAGAGGAACACTCTGACTTTCGTACTCAGATTCATACATTTTTGTACCTCGCTTGCCTGACTGAAATTTTACGGGGAAATGGCTAATTTGGATTTATTTGTCGTTCTAGATATGGTTATTGTGCCTTTTATCATTCCTTTTCATGAAAACAAATTAAAAACAAGTCGAATATGTTATGATAATTTTTAAACATTCTTGTGCATGAAATTGGGGATAAATTGTTCCCAGAGTTAGAGTACGTTATTTCACAGTCCGTATTCGCCACCCCTGCACATTCGCAATGCGCAGCCGAACTTCCGGTGTGGAATTTTTATGTGTTAAAAATAAATAGTTTTTTCATCTGTCATATCTGCTTGTTTCGTTCATTATTCGCAGAAAATGTGTATCTCATTCTTTCGTGTACATAACGGATTAGATATAGACTGTTTTAACCCGTTTGGATGTTAGAAATACCGCTTAATTATCAGAAAATATCATGTGAAGTGACGGGACCAATCCGAATATCGCACACTGGACTTTCACTTTGTGAAGTTGGTCAACATGACCGCTTTCGCAGATTGCTGCTTCCAGCGTAGAAGGATACGCACTACGTTCATGACTGAACTAACACTGGACTGGTCACAGACACTGTGTGTGAGTCACTGAGTGTGGCAGGTCAGGCTATGCCGTATTCAACTGTTATTATCATGGACATTGACTCGAATAAGTGAATAGCACTGATTGACCCAAGGCAATGGAAGAATGCAAACAATGTGAATGTAATGATTATTGCAAAATATGATGATTATAGTTCTATTCTGGACTCCTCAGCCCTTCAATGCTGAAATGCAGTCAACGCTGACGCCGTAAAAGGTCATTGAATGTTCAGAATTCAGATTCTATCATTCTGCATAGTACATTAGACTGATTAGAAGTACAGTAGCTACATGTGTGTGAACTTGTGAAGGGTAGAACATGATATGGAGATTGGAGAATCAGAATGGCAATGGCACCACTCACCAGTGTCAGTGAATCGAGTGAGGATGTTGACCAAACATGTCATGAAACATGCAGACATGGACAATGCTGTGAAATGGATTATAATTCACCAGACTCCCGGATCATGATCATAAGTTACCGGTACATACTAGTAACATTCCGCCTTTGATCATTAGATCAAGACTAAACCAGACTTGGATAATGAGTAATGGACAAAGACAGTTACATGTTACACATGCGGCTGCACATGGTTTTGATTCATTAAAATTATTTTGTAAAAATCATGAACTTATGTTATCAAAATCTATGACTAACAGTGATCACCAAAGTCACTTACTGGTACATTGTTTATGCCAAACAACAGGTCTGACACAACTTGAATTCCATTGTACCGGTACATGTACCATATATATTCAACTATTATGAAGTGGTGAAAATATCTCATGTACGGTACCTACTACATGTACTAAGTACAGTATATATATCGGTGCTGGCATTTTTGATTATTTAACTGATTTACTTGTACTGGTAGTTAGAATTTTGAAATCATCTTGGTGAGAAGTTATTTATAATGTCATTCAAATGGCATACCGGTACATGCACATGTACTTCTGCCATTATGAAATAAACAGGTCTCCTGTAATAAGCTGTAGAATTCTTTTTATATTGGAATATGATGCCTTCTCATTTGCTCTGTTAAAATTATAGTGTTATATATATGTACATTTTAAGTGGTTGTGCATTACGAAGTGAGATGATTCCATGAAGTTTTAGTAAAAATAGAGAAAACCTGGAGTTTACGTATATACCGTACCAGTATACATTGTGTATGGTAGTACAATTAAGATATAATACATGTAGTTGAATATCACTATGATAGTTGAATTCAAGAAGAGCCAGACTTGATAATGACTTACTCATATTAGCATCTACATGTACTAGTAACGGTACTCTCATGTGCAATAATAGTGTCAATAATATGATAGTGTCAACACTGTTATTATATTTGGAGAACACTTCCCATGATCAGATCACTAAGAGACATAGAGTGAAATTGCTGTGGTTACTATTATTAATTTTAGCTAAAAAATCCCACCATCACTATTATTAGTTTGTCTCTATTATTACGCAACTTAGAGGATGTTGTCTGAATGAACTATCATTTATTATATTACCTGATGTATCAGAACAAATTAAAAAGGTAATAAACAGGCCAGACACCTACATGTACAGTATGGTCGGTTCCAGTACTGCTAGTGTTATTGTACCAGTACTGTTTATATTCAGTACTAGGAAAATTTAATGAAAGTTATGCAACGAATGATTGTGTAGGCCTACTGATGTTAAAAGGAGTATAAATTTAAAATGACCTTGCCACTTTAACAAACACATCGCTATTGATATAATACTCAATAATGAGTTTGTTAAAGTGGTGCGCTCGTTTTAAATTAACATGGAGAATATAGCAATTCATGTGGGTCCAATATGTGTACATATACATGTATACCGGTACACGCAGAGCTGATTGATTTACAATTATGGCTTTCATTATATCGTAGACAAGGTGTGGGATGTTTCTTTCATTTTCAGATGCGGTTAAAATTATTCATCAGGTTCACTGATTGTAGCTGGGACTAATACATGTATAACATATATTAGTCCCAGATTGTAGTGGGGTTGAGATATGGTTGCTGTTAGATCTTAAAGGTACTCAATCCGAATTAACGGTCGCAAATTACTATTTCCTTGACTTCGGGGGTAAAAAATATTTGATTCGAGTCGAGGAACCCACCCACCACAGCTCAGAGTGATCAGATATCGATGTTATAAATCTATTATTTTAATTTAAGTGGCCCAATAGACAGTCAACGAGAAGAATTTCATTGACCAAATTGCGGGCAAAGATGGATAACTCTAAAATCAAGTGGCTTTTTGTGTCAGATATTTGACAAACCGGCAAAATAGAAAGTCATCGAGAAGAATTTCATTGACCAAATTGCGGGCAAAGATGGATAACTCTAAAATCAAGTGGCTTTTTGTGTCAGATATTTGACAAACCGGTAAATTTCGTTGAACATAATGTTGATAAATAACAGGTTTTGTGCAATTTTATACTATAGTTGATGGTGCTTTTCATTATTTTTGGGCAATTATTAGATTCTGAAAACTGAAGCGTCATTTCAAAAAATGTTGTTGTTGGAATGTGATTATATGGGGACCCTCTGATCGGATTAAGTACCGGTACCTGTAAGAGATTTTATGGTATCTGGAACATTTCATATTTAATTACATGTAGCATGGCATTCAGAAATATGATATGTCGCCTTGAGGCAAAAAATTATATTACCATATTTATGGTAGTGATCGCCTACAATCCCTACATGTATTGACCAAAATGGACAGGATTACATTTTTCTCTTGTCTTGTCTATTTCATTCCTAACTTAGAAGTATGTCGATCTGGTAAATAATTGACTGGAGAGAATAGCATTTATGTCTTGGCCACTAACTGGGAGCTGTGATAATAATAGTAAGTTATCGTTGGAGACCCCCCCCCCCCCCCCCCCCCCCCTCCCACAATGGAGATCTCTAGTCGCATCCATGTAGCCAATGTGTCTTATACCTTATAACCGGGGAGGTGGCTACATGTAGATGGTCCCCATTGGTGGGTGGTTGGGAAACTTGGGTTTGTCCACCTTGACATTTTCAAATGTACGTACCTTGAACCAGACCAAAGTCAAATGTTCTTGAAATACTACTTTGCACCCCCCCTCCCCCCCACCCCCCCAGTTGAATTTTCCAAATGGTACCTCAAACATTTCCAACTGAAATGTCCAACCTGACACCCTCTAAACCTAAATTGTTCAACCGATAGCCATTCCGACCAAACTTTGGACCAAAAGTAGAAGAATATACTGCTGTTGGTCTAAAAACAACACATTCCCCCCACTAAATACTGGTTGGAAAATCAAACAATCAATAATATATATTGTTTGTATCTCAGGATGTCTACTGTTCACATTTCTACCTACATGTAGCTGGGACTAATATATTATTATATATTATATGAGTCCCAGTCTCTAGTAAGCTATTATTATGGGAGGCCAAATTCACATTTAATAATCAATTGCGCTTAAGCGCAATCATTGCGCTTAAGCGTAATTATTTGCGCTTAAGCGCAATTCATGGTTATATGTAACAAAACACCCCTGGTGAATAAATAGGTTTCTCCATAACTTAGCATTAACTCCTATTGACATGTCACTTCTTGGTTTCATTGGTTTGGATGGGTAGGGAGCTAGCCCAACTTCTTTATCAAAATGGCTGACTCGCAATAGTCTCACCTTCTGTTTTAGTTGGAGCGATTCGTGATAGCATTATATTATCTTCGGTATATATTAGTTGGGGCTACTTGCAATAGCATTACTTTCTGTATTAGTCGGGGCGACATTGATTTTCTAAAATTTTCGAGTATACAGGCACACCATATGAGGGAAGCAAGCCCTCGGTGACACCACATTCACACTATATGATCATGGAAATACTATAGATTTGTGCAAGAGCTGCTGATTTAATAAGAAAAACTAGAGCTTCAGGACTGAGACATCAAAGCTCCAGTAATTACACACCATTTTTTGGACAGGGATCAGCTGCAGGGATGCTGATAATATGAAAATAGAGTTTTTTTCCCCCTGATTTAAGTCAATAAGTAAACCATACATTAATGCTCTAATTAATCGACTCCTTAACCACAGCAGAATTATGGATAACTTTTCAGGATTTAGTCGGAAATATGGCTTGTTGCCATTCATCGGAAAGCTCTCGAGAGCTTTTCGATGAATGGCAACAAGCCATATTTCCGACTAAATCCTGAAAAGTTACCCATAATTCTGCTGTGGTTAAGAAGTCGATTAAATAGAGCATTACTGTATGAGGTAAGAAAGCCCTCATGCAGTGACACAGCATGCATGTATAGGATATTACCATAGTAAAGGCTAAAATCTGTGCAAAAATACATTAAAAACATCATACAAAACATTCCTAGAGTTCCGGGAAGGCGACATCAATTCTTTGGATAGAGGGATGCTGATAATATGTAATTAGGGGATTCTCCTTGTTGAACACATACCCACAGTTTGACTGGTGAGTACAGGTCAAAATTAGCCCAATGCTCATCTTGTGTTGCTAGGTGATACACCAGGTCATGCTAATAGTTTATGGGTAGGTTAGATAGTAGTCACAATTTCGCTTAAGCGCAATTGATTGCGCTTAAGTGCAATTAAGCGTAATTAATTACGCTTAAGCGTAATGGCAATTCATTATTAAATGTGAATTTGGCCTCCCATATATTATATGTTTTGGGTTGGGAGGTAGGCCTACCACCCGGGGGTGATACGTGGTGGCTAGGAGTGTTTTTAGGTGGTATTTAGGGCGGGCCACCCACACATTCCGTTAAATCGGTCGAAATCCTTACCATTCTCGAAAATGGTCCATACCCAATTTTCACCCCTCGGGGTGGTACCACCCGCGGGGGGTGATGGGTGGAGGTCGGGGTGTTTCTATGTGGTATTTGGGGCGGGCCACACACCCATGCCGTCAAGTCAGCCGAAAGCGACATTTTTGAAAATAAGGAATATATATATAGGGAAGGGAATAAGTTCCAAATGTCATGATCGTTGTGATAGCGCCATATACAAATGTCTGCCATTAGCATGAATTGTAATTCGCCAGACACAAAGAATGATGAGGCGATCAGCATAATAATTGCATTAGAATATCAATTGTATGGAATACTATTATGGCCACTTCCTAATGGCGCTTACGGTGCGCGCCGAAAGCGACAAAAAGTGTGCCAACGCGCCGAAAGCGACAAATGTGCGTCGTTACGGTGCATGGCGGAATCTAGACCGTATACTATATAGATTGAAATTTGAGATATATGATGCATGTTTTTGCCGACTGGCCCACAAAATGACTCGTTCCCAATCTATATGTTACCAATTCCAACAGTCTCATAATGATCCGACCAAAGTTACAACCTGTAGCCTATGCCAATGGAAATTGTCGACGGACGTACTTGTGTTCGGAAACCACTGGCGATGGATACCAACCCATGGAAAATTGGCAATATCTCAACTTGAATTTTCATGTTCAGCAGCTTGAGCTAAAATGCATTCTGAAATAGCGTTTTATTTATCAAATTATGCAGCTTCTCATGTCTCAGCCACAAATAATGATAATCCTATTTATTCGAACAACGTATTCGGAAACACACATGAATAGTACTACCACTGGCCCCTGGCACAAATTGGTCATAATACTAAAAGTACATATATATAAGACACAGGGGTCCGGGAATTTTTTTTATTATATTATTTTTAGGGTCACATTCCCCACTTTAAAGAAATAACACCAAGCTTGGTGAAAATGGCTTCAAAATCACAATTTTTTCAAAATACCAAATGTGTTGACAGGACTGCCCCCTTCCTTAAATAGTATAATAGTCTTTAAAACTAACATCCATAAAATGGGATAAAGCAAAACAAGTTTTAAAAATCCATTCCCAAATTCCGGCCAAAAAATGATCGATTTTTTAATAATCTGCCGATCTGCCCGTCCGTTTGATCGCCTATATATAGCAACAGTTATAAACATTATCAGCGCCCTTAATCCCCGGGTTGGAATATCATTGGTGTGGAATACTATTAGGAACATTAGGAAACATATATCTCAAATTTCAATCTATATATAGTATACGGGCTAGATGCCGCCACCGAAAACGACAAAATGTGCGATATTAACGCATGTTTCGACGCGCAGAAAGCGACAAAAAGTGCGCCATTAGTAACGCGCCGAAAGCGACAAAATGTGCGTCGTTACGGCGCACGTTTTGTCGCTTTCGGCGCGCCGAAACATGCGCTAATATCGCACATTTTGACGCTTTCGGTGCATGGCGGAATCTAGCCCGTATACTATATAGATTGAAATTTGAGATATATGATGCATGTTTTTGCCGACTGGCCCACAAAATGACTCGTTCCCAATCTATATGTTACCAATTCCAACAGTCTCATAATGATCCGACCAAAGTTACAACCTGTAGCCTATGCCAATGGAAATTGTCGACGGACGTACTTGTGTTCGGAAACCACTGGCGATGGATACCAACCCATGGAAAATTGGCAATATCTCAACTTGAATTTTCATGTTCAGCAGCTTGAGCTAAAATGCATTCTGAAATAGCGTTTTATTTATCAAATTATGCAGCTTCTCATGTCTCAGCCACAAATAATGATAATCCTATTTATTCGAACAACGTATTCGGAAACACACATGAATAGTACTACCACTGGCCCCTGGCACAAATTGGTCATAATACTAAAAGTACATATATATAAGACACAGGGGTCCGGGAATTTTTTTTATTATATTATTTTTAGGGTCAAATTCCCCATTTTAAAGAAATAACACCAAGCTTGGTGAAAATGGCTTCAAAATCAATTTTTTTTCAAAATACCAAATTTGTTGACAGGACTGCCCCTTCCTTAAATATTATAATAGTCTTCAACACTAACATCCATAAAATAGGATGAAGCAAAACAAATTGTAAAAATCTATTCCCAAATTCAAAAACATTTCGATTTTTTTTTTAATCTGCCGATCTGCCACTCCGTTTGATCGCCTATATATAGCCAAAGTCATAAACATTATTAGCGCCCTTAATCCCCGGGTTACGTGTATGATATGACCCTATGACCACATTTTCAGAGGGGTTAAGTCGTTTTGTCGCCTTTTTCCGGACAGACACACGAACTCAATTTATTTTTATTAGTAAAGGTTAGTGCTAATGTCACTACATGTATATATTTGCACGCGTGACACCCCGTCAACAACCCCGCCATCGCTAATGTACGTCCCTAACCTCGGCACAGAAACTGACCAACATCCCGCGTCTGGACGTCGCCTTGATATGAATCTTGAAAGCATAATTTCGAGTTTTACTATACGAGTATAGGCTGCACTTTCAAGAATGAACAGTCCGTAGCTGCAGGTAAAATAAAGTCCATCCTGATTACGATGCGGCAAACTAACTTCATTTATATTATTCGATTAATACAAGCCATTACTCTTTTCATCATTACTATCAATAAAACACGAATTATGCATGCACGCAAGAAACAGGTCTGTTGTGACAAACGCATGGCCAAATAGCCTGTCTCTTTGAAAAGCCGACGAAATTCCTAACAGATGTACATCGTTTAGGAATTTCGTCTGCTTTCCCAAGAGACATACGCATCGTACTCCGGTATCAGGCTATAGGAGGCCATGCAGTTAGCTCGTACTGCGAGAAGCACACTCGATTAATTATCTTCATCCGGGCACTCTGAACCAACGGGGCCCGCTTCTTGGTTATATCGCAATAATCAAAGTGCCCCTTTAAAATAAAAAAAAAATACACACAGCTTATTCCAACCTAGTATGTAGAGTTACCTCGCTTCAACAAAAAATACAAAAAATACACGATGTTTTGTCCGCGTGTGATGTACTGAGATAAAATCATTATTACACACCCAATACAACAGCAGCCGAGTTGCATCTCGGGTTGAACATCGTTGGGTGGTCCGAGTTCCAGATATAGTCTAGTTTATCCCGTCCGATCAAGTCAACATACAGACTACACACTGTTGTTTCGTCTTTCTCAATGAAGTGCTCGTTGTCGAAGCTCCGCCCTGCAAGTGGGTCGAAAATTAGTCACGATAATATTTCTTAGACCAGGCAGTCAACGCGAACGGATCACGTCGACAATAAAAAAAATATGGAAAAAAAACGACAGGAGGATCGGTCATGATATTATTATATTAGCCAGCCTAAAGTCGTCGAATACAACCCTCTCCCATGGTACCAATAATATATATGTTGCATACCAGAAGGTGCTCTGTAGCACTCTCCCTCGTCACCCGCCACCCAGTCATTGCTATATACCCCCATCTTCCACAGCGGCGAATTTATTTGACTATTAATCTGTGCGATTCGTCACGCATGGACGTGGCGACGTACATGCTGGGGTTTAATTGGGTGTCTTATGCCCCACAACTATTTCATGGCCGATGCAACATCTATTGGAAATTTCAGATTCAAATTAAGTTCAAATTGTTCTGATAGTTTGACCTTACAACCATGCAGTATATTTATAGTGTGAAATGTGTTGTTTTTGGACCAAAAAGTCGCATCTTTTAATCCAATTGGGCATGGACTGAAATGACCATTAGTTAGAAAGTTCAACATTATATAGGGGGTGTGAGGTTGGACATTTCCAACAGTTAGAAATCTTGAGGTAACATTTGGAAATTTTGAGTCTGGTTCGGGGGGGGGGGGGCAGTTGGAAATTCTAATATGGACACCCCAATGGAGACTAATTAACAATATCTCTGTCGGCACGTACAGTTATTTATGGTTTATTTTGAACGTAATATGCATAATTATATATGCAATGCATGCACGGTGTGTGTAACACCGCGTCATGCTCATGCAGTGTGGTTATTATGATATGTGTAATATTCTACAAGCGATACCTCATACAAATGGTATTTCTTGTCATAATTTTATTCTCCTATCCAACAACATACATGGTACGGAGAAGACAGCCGGTTGCACTAAACAATAGCTATCCCCGGTCACGTGCGGATAACAATTTATTTTAAATGCGAGCATGTTTACGTTCCTTTTTTTTTGTTGATCAATCTGTGCATGTGTCAAAAGGTAAAATAATTTACGCTAATGTGATATCAGGACATGACAGAGGACTCGAACTTGCATGCATGGCCATCAAATATCGGCCAATAATCAATCGTACTTAAAGGCACGTGAGGCCTTAGTTGTCGAAAATATTCATATTTGTTCCAATCACCGTAAACAGAAAAACATTAAAACGCATACAGTTTCGTTCATATATACCATGACCATCGCGTAAACAGCATGTTATCATAAAGATTTACTATATTTTACCTAAGCAATAGCCTGATTGTGTTACAGAAGACAACACAATGCTGCTGGTTAATCACACGCAAATGGCATAAACGCTCTTTATTCGTTCCATATCAGGAATTCACCCACAAAGAACGCTCTTTATGTTTACCATCATAATATAAACAAACACCAGAAAAGTTACTTTTTATGCTTTTGTTTACATAACAATGGTCAAAAACATGACAATAACATACTGTTTATGCGATATTTCTTATTTGTATACGGACAAAGTCTGTCTACATTTTGTTGTTCTTTCTGTTTGTGGCGGTTTTTGACGGGTGGAAATATTTTCACAGGATACCCACCGCCAAGGCCAACCGTACCTTTAATTACTAGTTCCATGCCACAGGTCCAACAATAAAAACCAACAGCAAGTCATAGAGTCACATGTATACAACTCTCGTAACTTAATTCTCAAAATTATACACAATAAATATACATGTGACCCGCCATATAAAATCCAGTCGGAAGTCGGGATTTTTTTTACCCTGTGCCAATGCATTCTCTTATATATGCGAGTCGACCATAGGTCGCCTCGCATATATAAGAGAATGCATTGGCCTAACAATTTTTTATCATGTTTTTTAAATAAATGTTTCTTACAATTTTTAGGACATCAAATAAAAAAACATCCATTACCCTGCAGGGAGCCCCACACATATATAGAAGCATATATAGAAGAGTGTCGTCTGCTCATGTTTGTCTGGGGCTCTGTATGGGTGAAATTATAAAATTGTTAAAGAATACAAGAACAAATTATTAAAATTGTAAAAAATTGTTAGGCCAATGCATTCTCTTATATATGGGAGGCGACCTAGGGTCGACTCGCATATATAAGAGAATGCATTGGCACAGGGTAAAAAAATCCCGACTTCCGACTGGATTTCATATGGCGGGTCACATATAAGCAAATTTGTCAGGTAAATTTTTCAGTGTTAAACGTAGTTTGACAGATGGTCCATCTCTTCCAACATAACATGTTTTATATATATAGTTTCCTGGGTATAACCTAATGAATATGAACCGAAGACCCGTTTCCGGAATAAAACACTTTTTAATTAGTATCGATTTTATTTCGAATTTTCTGGTATAATATACATAAAATTAATTTGGGACATTTTACTCCATTTCCAAAACCATATCAATTGCTTGATTACTATACAGTATATATGGACTTGAACTGGACTAGTCGGCCCAGTCGAAATACCAAACGATTTGTGCATGGATGCCATCACGTATATATAGTTCATATTACTCAAAACATATGTAGGTGTGTATATTCACGTGACATGCTATAATCAAATGCACACGGTACTCTATAGTCAAACTGCTAAAGTGCCATATAAGGTACTTTAGCAGTTCTGCTAAATTGCCGTATATATGCGGTACTTCGTAGCAGTTTGAATAGAATGTGGATATATAAAGTCTCAATTCTCTAATCTCAATAAACCAATATATATAGGTATGTGTGATTTACATATTCTAATACAAAAACATCTTTTAATCTCAATAAACCAACACATATATAGGTTTGTGATATTTACATATTCAAATACAAAAACATGCCGTATATACGGTACTTTATAGCAGCCTGACTAAATACAGCATACGGTATACTCTATATAATAGCAACGGTCTATAAGAAAATATCGATATAAAATCAATATCCCGAAAACTATATAAAAACGTGTTATGGAAAAGATAGACCATCTATATATAACGTTCTGCATGGTAATGGGCTATGTTGAAAATGGCGCAGACTCCACAAACTCACTAACGCGCACATATAAACAGACAACTAGACAATTTTTCAGACGAATCCCACAACTGCATTTAAAAAATATGTAAATATATGTTTGGGAATAGAGAAAGTGTGAATAATAGGCAGTAAGAAAGTATAGAAAGACGAAGAATGACAAAATACACCTGGAATGAATTAGATGGATAGAGGAAGAGAGAGGTGGAGAAGAGAGATACATCTATGGGTGAAGAGGGGTAGAGGAGAGGATATAAAGATCCAGTTATACCTGTTATATGGGAAAATAAATATAAATATATATGTGGGGTCTTTATTAGTCCAAGTCTTCTTGTACTAAAACCAGCTAAGATATTGGGATGGCGATGCTGGCGTTTAGTCCAAGACCGCTTGCATACCAATCCTACCACACGACTTACGCCCACGATCTGTGGCGGGAATCTGTGGTGTATTTTACTCGATTTACCTAGCAAATCAATACATGATGCTATATACATCGGAAAGGCTTACATCTTATGGTCACAATGGTGTATAATAATCTAACTTTAATGTTAAATTACACATAGAATATTCCGGTTGATTGCCATAAACATCGTTGTTTTTTCTGTTTGTTTACTTAACTGAAAGCCGAACTCAGGTTCCGAAGAACTTCGGCATTGTCCGGTGTTTGTTTTGGCCGAGACGAATTTCGATACAAACAAAATGGCGGCCCCCATGATATTCTAATGGTCATTGTGTTTACACTGTTTTAAACTGTGAGATGGTTATAATTCCCGTAATTTATTTAATGTATTACATTTATATCTTCAATATGTATTTAATCTATGTATTTATTTATTTATTGTCACGTATAATTACGATTACAATGGAGAATTCATCGTGCGTGGTTGATTGAAAATCTACGGAATATTTTCACCGGAAAATGCCGAACGCAGTTCGCAAGGTCAACTGAGTTCGCATACTTTAAAAAATATGTAAACACTGCGGCAAAAGTTTCTTTTCACATTAAATTACCGCTTTCAATTCACAACCGATGTGGGTTTCAGATCAAATAGCATGTCTTCTGCGGAAACTATCCGTTTATTGTAGCAATTGTGATATTTTATTTCATATAATTGTGGTTTTATTTGAGCGGGTCACTAACGCTTAAGCCGTGTCATAAGCGAGCATATAGGGCGGTCTTGGACTAAACGCCAGCATCGCCATCCCAATATCTTAGCTGGTTTTAGTACAAGAAGACTTGGACTAGGTCTTTATATGCATGATAGCGAGATATATACGAGAGTTAAATACCATTGCGATGTTTTTTGTCGGAACACTTTAACGTCGCACATCAAGCATCGAGAGACTATTTCTTAATACCTATTTCTGAAAATATGACCATAGCGAGACAGAGAGAGAGAGAGAGAGAGAGAGAGAGAGAGAGATAGATAGAAAAAAAATAGGGACGTGCTCCCTTTTCAAACTAAATACATACATTACCGGTGGTATTCACCAGATTAGACTGCGCGAAAGCTACTCGGGTGGAACATAGATCTCATTGGGTCTATGTTGCCGAGATATGAATGTCAAAGTCTGTCGTCATTTGGAGTGTACCTTCGATGTTTTCTTGCCTAACCTCTCCAATATTATAATATGAAATGCATTACCTCCAAAAATGAATATTTCCTGATCTATTTCTATCATCCGGTGCTTGGCCCGTTCCTGTGGAATGGCGTACATCCCATGTTCATCGCTATCATGCCAAGCGTTCACCCGAGAGTTGTATATCCTGCAATATAATATAACCATTTGTTGTATGCTATGCTGTCAAATAGTAGCATTTTTGCATCAGATAAAAGCCATTACCCGTCTAGTGAGATATCTATATCTCACTCATATCCATCCGCGCTAAACTTAAAAGTGATTCGGTACTAGGTGAGTTATAACATCGCTTAGCCACTGAGTGTTCAGGTTAAAACAAATTATAATATGTTATCAATTAAATTTGTTTGTTAAACATACTATGCTGTTAGCTCCCTTTCCCCTCAACCAATCTGCACATGTCTGGAAAAAAATAGAACTATTTTTATATACTCAAGCTCATTACCATGGTTGTGATTGGTTATACAAATTTGCACTTTTTACTCTTCTTTCGAGCTGAGCCATGGGTCATCTGAGCGGATCAAATAATAAACAGAATATATACACATTTTGTTGGATATGGTAATTATCTCATTCGTGATGACACAAAACAAATGAATTTCCACTCGTGGCAGAGCCATTCGTTGAAATTGATTTTTTATTTTGCCATCACTCTTGAGATAATTTCCATATCTATTAACCAAAAAGTGTAGATATCCTCTATGTATATGATATAGTTTATCAAGTAATTTAGATTTGGATCCCCTCCGGCCCCACGAGCCGCGATGATTAAAATAATTTACATCACTGACGCATAACATGACATATATACGCATATGCAGAAAGAGATATATATAGTGATTACTATACTGAATTGGTTGGTCGTTAACTCATGTTTTGGATAAAAAGTCACCCAGGTTCCCAAAATAATCCCAAAGCAAGCAAATGGTCACTCAGGTTCGCTGACACTGCATGCTAAATGACACACATGTAGAATCGTTCAACATACATGATCTATTGTTTAACACAGCTCATTGCTCTGTTCCGCTGAAAATTGGCGAAAATCAGATGTTACATATACTAAGCAATATGTAAATAATAATAAAATAATCATTTTTAGTATTTTCCTCCATAACATCGAATCTGTCTAAAACAAGCACAACGCCAAACGTGGTGTAATCCCCCCCCCCCCCCCCCGACGCTCAGTTTAGAGAGTGCATGGGCAATGATGGAAATTATTATTTTTATTTTCATAATCCAAGAAACTGGATATCCTTTCCCATTACACTGGGCTGCGTACATCAAGACACCAAAAGCACAACCAAATGCGACGATCAATGCCAAAGGTACTAAGCTTGTAAAATGGACGAAGGTCGTAGTATGTAGTTACCCCCCCATTAAACCTATGCTATCACCATGCCAAAGGACAACGAACATCCACAGCACAATGTTTGTCATATAGACGCGGGTTGACGCGTTTTACACCGAGTCCAGCAAAGGGCATAACTCTGGAAAATAGTGCAGACAAAACCACTATGTGGAGATCCATTCCACAATGCTTGATTCTAACGGCATAACAAAGGACATCCAAATTGGACTATCGATACTTGAGATGTGTTGTGAAATGTTTGTTACGGACGGACGGACGGCTAGACGTCTCGAAGGACGGACGGCTATACCGACGATAGGGAGTCTCTACTATATACACCAGAATCCTCCTTCGGAGGGTCGGATGCATAATTTTATGGATAGAGAGTTCTATATCGGACATCATGGTAGTATCCTCATTAAAGTGGCACTTCGCGTTCCAGTCATGTTATTTTATCAGGCCATTATTATTGGGTTATAAACACAACTAAATATACTTAATCGGAGGGGTGTTTAATATACAATCCCAACCACAGGGGACACACGTACAAAATCACTATATTAAATCAAGATATATTAAGATTGGTCTTAGGATTAATCGAGGTTTAATATTGACAAAATAACTGAGATATTTGTAAAAGTGTATATATTTAAAGAAAGAATTCCTTATCACATCATGAAATGTGCAAATTGTATATTGTTATATATGGAAGATGAAAGCCACTTTTTTCAATATATACCGGTACTGCTCAAAATACGATGATATTACAAAGGAATGATCAATTTATAACTTTAAAAACCGGCACTCGTTATTAACCACTAAGGTTTTATATTAAAATTACTCATATTTCGCACATATATGCTTTTTAAATAACCGGGAACGCTTTTAGAATTATCTGACGGGAAGGTTGTCGAAATTGACACATGCGCGATGTCGATCAAATTAGGTCGTCCTTATGGGGAATTGTGTGTCGATCTGATATTCGATTAAAATGACTGTTTTAGGCCAATTAATTGTATTAACTAAGCGATGACAAATACAATATGAGTCATATCGGAGTTAGTGAGATAAGCTGGTACAATCGCATTCTATCGGGACTAGAAATTAGCTTTCTGGGAAGTGTCCATTGCTCCGATAGCCGACGGCCAAATTAGCGCCAATAGCCAAATTACCACGCCGTTCTCGTTTTTAATTCAATGACCATGTGTAGCCTGTTATGGTGCTGTGGTGTTATATATGGACATTATGATTTTAGGGACGGCATGCCCAGTGTTCGCGCTGTAGGTAGCCAAATTAGCCAATGGCTAATATTTTTCGAATTTGGCTAATAAAAATTTCATTTGGCTAAACTTTTTTTGAACCCAAATGGAGACTGAAAGCATGGAGCCAGAAAGCTAATTAATAAAAGCGCTCAATAGATCGACATTCAAGACGAAGTTAGGTGACGAAAGTATTTCATTATTTTCGTACAAAGGGAAACCCGATCGACAACTCTATCAACCAAGCGATCACAAAGTGATATGCAATCATCCTTAGTTTTCACAAGACGGACATTCAAAGACGCATGGACATTAAACCGACAATGGTTGAATTATGACAATGTGAAGAAAGGAATGTTTTGTAAAGTGCATTGACGCCGGTATATAAGCAATTTGTTCGTAACAGGCTGTTTTAATCTGGAGAAAGATTATGTCACTCTGCACGAAGCAGCAAAAGGTCATTATTAATTTTTAAATTTAATCCCCTAATCCCCCATTCAGCCCATTGTCTGTCTGGTCACTCACGGCGCGCCTGCACAATGCATGTTTATGATGACATGGTAATTATGACGGACCAGGTTTATGAGCACCAAGTGTAAGACAATTGCTTAATCAGCCAAATGTGAATCACGACAGATATTTTGTGGCTATTTGTCGTCAATACCGATACAGTCAAAATAATATGCATGCATTTATGACAGATTGTAATTTGACAATTAAAAAATAATGACATTAAGAAGGACAATCCCGGGTTACCCCCCCCCCCAATCACTCTTTCACATAAGATTAATAAATTATATATATAAAAATACTTCTAGTTCATCAAAATTATTTAAATTATTGTGTATTTTACATGTGTCTGTTAGATTTTACCATTTAGTCATTAATTGTGAACCGACCAGAAAACGATGATTTAATTTGGCAAAAGTATTTTTTTAATTTGGCCAAAAAACATTTGGCTAAAGTTTTTTTCATTTGGCTAATAAAATTTTCATTTGGCTAAACTTTTGGCTAAAGTTTTTTTCGGTCAAGCGCGAACACTGGGCATGCCCCTGCTCGACAGCATGCACATACATGCACCATGTGACTATTTGGGTCCATATATATGTAGACTTCATAATAAGGCCAGTCTTAAATATACATGCCAAGTCATAGCAATATTCCAACTGTTTTCGATTTTTCGGACATAATGAATTTATTGTTTAAAGATACGGCGGTGTTGGCGCTGGGTATGCTATTAAAATATTCAGCTCCGTCAAAAACCGCCATAAACCGAAAGAATAGTAAAATATAGACATATTTTGTTCTTATACCAATCAGAAATATGGCATAAACAAAAGCAAAAAAACGTTACAATACATGGCTTGTGTTTAGATCCGGATATAGTAAACATAAATAGTGTTATTTGTTACTGTTTTCTTGATATGGAAATAATAAAGAGCGTTTATATCATTTGTGTGTGATCAGGGATGTGGCTAGAGGGTCTCCGCTGGGGGGGTGTCCACCTTGGGAATTTCCAACTGCACCCCCCCCCCCTTGAGTCGGAATCACACCAACACAACTTTTTGCATAATTCCACTTGCACCCCCCCCCCCCTTTGAGTCGAAATCGCACCAACAACTGTTTGTTTGCATAATTCCATTTTTCCGTTTTCGACGCATGTTACTTGTGGCAGATCTTGTGAATTTTCGCGACGCATGTGTGATACAAATGATGCATGCTGATCAGAAAATTTAAAACAATTCCACTTGCACCCCCCCCCCCCTTTGAGTCGAAATCGCACCAACAACTGTTTGTTTGCATAATTCCATTTGCACCCCCCCCCTTGTACCTCATGCTCAGGCCTAATTTCCTATATATTCATAAGCCATGCTTCTATTTTCCCAGTATGAAAACATTAAGATATTTTAACCTGAAAATTGCCTCATAAAAACAACTAGTGATCTAATTCCAGACAAATGCACACAGCTACCGACAACAGACCAGGAAACACCGGGCCGACCATGGTTGTTTGGCCCGGTGTGAGAAAATTTTGAAAACTATATACAAGAAAATCGCAAATCCTAGCATCTAGACTGGCCCCAACTGAAGCTTTCCTAGTGTTGGAAATTTCAAACCTCATGCTCCCCCTCAGGTTGGAAAATTCTTCAACTGATGACCATTTATGTCTACAAGTTTGACCAAATGTAGTAAAATATTGTTTTGCTAAACTAATTAGCAGTTTTGTATTGGCCATGTGGATGGGCAATGACACACCGGGCCGACCATGGTTCGGCCCGGTGTGCGAAAATTTTGAAATCTGAACAAGAAAATCGCAAAATCCTAACATCTAGACTAGCCTCAAGCCTTCCTACTGTTGGAAATTTCAAACCCTACACCCCCACTTAGTTTGGAAAATTTCCAACTGATGACAATTCCAATGACAATGTTGACCAATTGTATGACAATATTGTTTTCTTAAATTAACTAGAAGTTTTTGACTGGCCACGGGGGAGGGACCAGGACACAAGCTTTCCAAGTGTTGGAAATTTCCAACCTGTCACCCCCCTAAGGTTGGAAAATTTCCAACTGATGTCCATTTCTGTCAAAAATTTTGACCAAAAATAGGAACATATGCAAATATTGGTCGAAAAACAATAAATTCCCCCAATAAATTGTTTTATAATCAAACTACAAGAACATTTTCAACCTATTGTTGGTGTGAAATTTCGTTGTGGCAGGTATGAAATTTCCAACTATTGAAAATATAGCTCTCTGCTGGGGGGGGGGGGGGGGTGAGACACCCCACACCCCCCTCTAGCCACATCCCTGTGTGTGATTAACCAATATAATTGCGCTGTGTTATGTAAAAAGAACCAAAACTTCTGTAACACGAGCAGGTTCTTGTTTACGTACACCATCGTACGTCTTGATGAAATATACCATTTACGCGCTGATTATGTTTGGCATATGAACAAAACTATATATATTTTAATATCCCTTATGTTGATGGCGATTTGAACAAATATGAATATTTCTGCAACGAACGCCGCCCGTGCCTTTAAAATCATGAATATATACTAACAAGTAACGCTCTTTATTGTTACAGTTGTCTGACGATTGTATACTATTTTGGCTTAAAGGGGTACTGTACCCAAGATGTTGTTGTTGATTTCTATAATCCCCGAGTCGGAGAATAAGGTAACAACTTTTCCATTTTTTGAAAGTCTGTTGAGTACGAAGTATTGTTACGGATGGCAAATTTACCGGAATGCAAAAATACAAATTGTCGTTGTCGAGTAATTTTTGTACAGTTTTCAACCAAATGAATCAAATAAACATTATATTATATGCTTAGCAGTCCCATATACTCATTTAAGTTAGTGTATGGTCACTAGTCAATGAGTGGCTTGGGTTTTCTCCCCGTATAAGCTTAATGTTTCAAACGATCGTGTGTGCAATTGTTTTATTAATCCAGTATCCCTCAATTATAATTTGATTACGTTTTGTACACGGAAATTCCAATTTTAAGAGACGCCATTTTATGGCTGGAGCCATAAAATCAATTTATATTAAATTATTAACTTTTAAATTATTAAATTTTAAGATAGCCTATTAACCTGAGCGTTTACAGAATACATCTTCGACTCAAATTACTTATATTTCTATATAGTATCGATAATAGATCGTTGTTATCACCGGGAATTTATTGAAAATGGCGTACAGTACCCCTTTAAATAACGTTTATGCAATTAGACGAATAAATATATTTAAACTAAAAGCCATGACGTTTAAACCAGTGTCGCCCATTTAAATTATGAGTGGATATGAAGATCACAAGCAATACGACCTCGTTATATTAACCCGGTCTATACTAAAGCATCATTGATGAGTAGTTATCCCATCGGAAATGTTCAGATAATAAGTTCAACAACTTTTGTGGTATAGTTATTGTCTAAACATTTCCTCCAATAAATAGGAGCATTATACTAGCGTTATTTGTAACATTCCGGTATGTTGTAAACAACGTTGTTACATTCTTAACTAAAGTTCATTAGTGGGGTCTGCGGTTATTTTAATTCTTCGCTCAAAAGTGAGCCGGACGCTATTTAGATTACCTTACCGGTAATAAACGTATACTGTATGAAACAAGGAAAACTCTTTATTATTCTATGCTGAAGATAAATCTGGGCCTGAATGTTCTAAATTTTGTTATCGGAATAATTCGTTCTGTGGCAAATGGAGTCCGTTTAAAAATAATTAATATATTTATCGACTTATTTTGAGAAATTGTTTGTAAATTGTTTTTCAGAGTATATACCGGTCGATATATTTA
Organism: Siphonodentalium dalli; assembly: GCA_032622095.1. Classification (NCBI taxonomy): domain Eukaryota; kingdom Metazoa; phylum Mollusca; class Scaphopoda; order Gadilida; family Siphonodentaliidae; genus Siphonodentalium; species Siphonodentalium dalli. The sequence continues at coordinate 146,124,849 of CP136066.1, forward strand.
AGGTCTGATGAGCGATATTTCGTGAATTTGTGTCAGAGTAGCAAAGTTTCTAATGACCGTCTCTTATAAAGAGCGTTCATGCTTCCTTCGTCCAAAAGAGGTAGATAATAAAGAGCGTTCTCAATTATGACGTTTATGGTCGTTTTCGACGCATGTTACTTGTGGCAGATCTTGTGAATTTTCGCGACGCATGTGTGATACAAATGATGCATGCTGATCAGAAAATTTAGTTAGGGTGGATACACACATGCATGTAATCTCTGTATGTAAAATACATGTATTTTACATGGCCACACCAATAATTGACAACAGTTATCACCTGCGCGCGAGCGGTTCATTGTTAACAGGCCAGACAAGTGAGTATAGTCATAAGCGAAGTCAAACTCTCTATTATCAGGACATTTAAGGCCAGTCCAAAACAGGTCGTCTCTTATGGATGTGGAAATTAGTTAAGTCTGTCTGATATCTGGCATTTTATTAATGCACGAACACCAGAAGCGACACATCTGGTGTATACAGGCTTGATATAGAACATTTTCGACCATGATGCTTGCTTGGCGTGTGGTTTCGAAAGCTTCAAATCGTTAAGGGACTTAGTTGAATGTATCGGTCGGAATAACCTGGGCAAAAAGGTACAATACAATATGTTTTACTTAAATAGCTCAGAGTTAGCCACCCCCACCTTGTAGCGTTCCGGATCATATATAGCCTCAGGTCGGGGATCATATAGCCCCTGCGTAAGAAAATCCTGATAATACCCCCCCCCCCCCATGTTGGGGATCATATAAAAATCAAGAGAAGACTGACAATGATTTGAACAGAAAGTCCAACATTTGGGTTATCGCGCGAACAATTATTTTAAGCGGCCTGACGACTTCGTTCAGTCAACGGCTCTTTGTACGCTCAGAGCTTGGCTCACTGTGGTCAAACATAGCCGCAATGATTGGGTTGTCAACGGACACATATTACATGGTCTGTATGATCCATGTAAAACGCCAAATACACGATAATTACAGAGATTACATGCATGTGTGTGTCCACCCTTAGGAAATTCTTAATTATTTGGTGTCAAATCGGACCGTGCACCTTTAACTGCCTTGAAGCTCGAGCTAATACTATTTACACTCGTAGAATAAATGTGTTAAATTCGGCACAATTTGATCTTTAAAAAAATGTTATAGAAATGACACATATCTGTCGGAATTTTCTCAACATTGAATATGAGTGAATATGTGAGTATATTATAGTTAGTATATATGAGATAATTATTTTCTATTTGAGACACAAACCTCGTAAAAGCTACGATATTAAAACTCTGGCAGCAGCTTTAAAAAATTGTGCTACACAATTATGTGCTTTTCATTTTTGACACAAACATAGTGCATAACAAATTTTATAGCTGCTACCAATTTTTTTTCTTTGATAGCCTTTACGAGTTTTATGTCTCCAATGAAACACATCTCATCTAATAAATATGATAATCTCACACATTCGACTTTGATGAAATTCCACCGAAATTATGTCATGTGTCATTTCTACACAATTTTATTTAAGGTCAAATGTAACACACATTGTGTAGAATTTATACACATTTGTTCTAAGAGTGTACGTACATTTATATCTCACAAAGTGGACACCATTTAGTTTTGGGAAGGCCGTCGGAAATAATAACAACTGGGATGACTCGTCATCCGAAAGATCCCCGCAGCCAACTGCCGACTTTAATTCATTGTCCGGCAGGTCTTTGTTTCTCTCTGAGTCACGCGTCATTATTCATCGCAGTGACAATTATCAAAATCTGCGCTAATTCCGAAAGGACCTCCATTCCAAAATCTGACATCTGTATCTTCATAATTAGAAGTGACAGTTTTAAATAGTTTTCAATTAGCGAACTTTTCTAATGAGTTATTTCCCGCGGACAGCTCCCATGTTGCCCTGTGATTATGAGTCAGAGTGAATACTGCGTCAAACCAATACTAAAAGGAGAAAGCACAATTATACAAATAGACCAATACCGAATATACAAAACCGGTACGTGTTGTTACAAAGAGGACTATTCACAATTTAATTTACAAAGCTGTACTTCTAAAACAATTAAAAGAATTAAACAAATGTTTTCTTACAATCCTGTACAATCTATTGATATATCCAATCATGTAGTTATTCAACTCGTTTAATGTTGACATATACCTCCATCAAAATAAGTCGACAAATACATGTAATATTTGAACTATACACGCCCTCGAAAACCTATTGAATTGATAAATTATCGAGTCCATTTTTTTCGGATGACATCTTGTAAATGTAAAGGCATTTCTTGTTTGATATATCATAATATGACAAAGAGTATAAAACAGCGTTTATGTGGAAAGTTAAAACTTATTAAGTTGTGATTTTCTGTCATGTTGGTACATCCCCGGACCGATTTGACACTAAATTATTTTAAATTTTCTACGTCAATTTTCCGTTTAACACGCAAAAGGAAATGAAAAATACTAGCAACACCATCATTCATATATCACACAGGCATCGCTAAAATCCATAAATTCGTTCATATGAAAACGATCACTCGGAATGGCACACTGAGATGTCCCTCAACTCAGATCAAGCATAAAAATCGGCCACGATGTTCGCCAATGTCAGGGTTTGAAACCTCACCAACCTCTTTGTGTTTGAACTGATGTCATTTACTTACATGTATGCAGCTATATGATTGAAATACATATGTTTACACCAACACCAGCAATTATATATTAAAGTTTAATTTGAGGACTGAACAATGAGCAGCTGCAGTGCACCCTAGTAAAACTTAATTCTAAGATGGATTATAAATAAAGATATGAGACTTCATTTGAGAATGCACAATCCTGTTTCTCTGGAAATGATCTTATCGTGAAATGTAATAAACATATAATGAAACAAACAAACAAACCACATCAGTCACAAATTGGCCAAACCCTTGTATTATACGCCGTGTATAAATTATACTGGTTTCTCGTATCTTGTTGAGCAAGATGTATAATCTGATTTATGTGGTAGGGGATTGTATGTGGATTATTATCGCAACTCGTGATGCAGAAACATTAGAATTAAACTCTTTGATCAATGTTTGGTTCGTTAGGACCACCCGGGTCAAACGAATGAACAAGGGGAACTCCCGAAAGCAAGCATGTTCATGCATACCTTTGAACAAGAGTGTATCGCTCATTAAATCATAATTCGTCATGGAGTATATATAGCAACAACAAAAACACGCACATACTATCTAAACGAAGGTAATAATCTGAACACAAACATAATATGCAGATTCTCTAAGTTAAAAGGGGGATAACGCTGTGAGGGAAGGTGGAACTGGAACCGAATTTGGACTTGGCCTGTACTGTCATGTATATTAATCATCAACAGCCATATAATTTGATAGCAATCGGACAACTAAAACTAAAATTATCACCCCGACATAAAAATAGTACAACAACATTCTAAGTAGAACAGGTGCATAATGCCGGCAGAAATGTTCGGACATGACCAACCGAGTTTGGCCTGTATGTCCATTATTGTCCATACATGTTGGTAATCCACGAACTAAATTTGGGAGTATAGTTGGATAACTCTTACTTGAGTTAGCGTCTGGACAGAAAACTAAGCCTTGTAACTTAATCGTTCTGCGTGGCGGATATATTAGTCTGGTCGTTGAAGCATTGGACCAAGAACAGATTGGTTACAAGCTGTTTGATGTCATTTTGTCTGGCACAACCTAGGGAACAACATATCTAAAATCCGCTTTGGGGAAAAATTTCTAAAGCATTTGGAAAAAAAGGTCCTATTTGTGTTTTTTATGTATGATTTTCCGTTTCTTATGAAATATACACATGCATGTCATTTAATTAAAGTTATACAGATGGCAGGAATATGCAAAATAAACAAATTATTATTGTTGTCATGACAGACGTATGTTATTTAGTGTACAATTGTATTGCCAAAATTCAAAATGGCTGACAAAATGGCGACGAAATTGGTAAAAAATTGGACAATTTTCACTAAATTTCACCAGATCGTTTCCATTTATAAGAAATTTGGTTTGAATGGCCATTTGTGCCAATATACACAATTTTAAATCAATGTCTGATAATTGTGAGCCATATCACGAGGATCCGGAATTTGGATCCTTCAAATTCGAAATAGATAGTGTAGCGGTTTTAGGTCCCGAAGAGTACCGGTTATCCGGCCCGAGTGCACCCGAGGATGTGACGTCACTACCAGCTATCGAGAATGACAGAACAGAACTGAATCCCGACAAGACAACACCGATATTGGCAGACATGTTGAATATGACTTTACCTTGAATTATGACATCTAATACTTTACAATAAACCATGTTAATAGACAATATAATGTCCTGTTTTGGTTTCATTGGCGACGGAGGCCTATGACGTAACAGAAGTCCACGGAGGCCTATGACGTAACAGAAGTCTTGTTGGAACGGTTATCCGGCCCGAGGGCACCCGAGGATGTGACGTCACTCCCAGCTACCGATATTGACAGAACAGAACTGACCACGAACAAGAACACACGTCTTTTGGCTGACATGTTGAATTACCGTATTGTGACATCTTAATGTATAGAATAAACCATGATGTTAAATAGAATACAATGTCCTGTTTTGGTTTCAATAGTACTAAATTTGGAAGAAAAATCAAATATTATTTTAATGCTCAGAATAACCGCAAATCGAACACACCACTGTACTGAATGCTCATTAGCCGTCAGATATAAATACTAGTGCCCATTTTAGCAGAAACGAGGCAATCACTTCCAAAAATAGGGACACTATGGCTGCTGAAAGTAGTATAATTGGGAATTTTCGTTAAAGTTCACCAGATTGTTTCCATTTAGACGAAAACACATGTAATGGCTAGCACAACAGTAAATGATGTCGGACACTAATCCGATAATAATGAGCTATATGTCGAGAATTTGTCCCTAAAGTGTCCCAAAAGGGCGGCGAATATTGCAATCGAAAGTCAAAAATATCTATTTCGTCATTGATTTTTAACTAAATCTTCTCATATCCGGTATCGAGTATAGTTTGATGAGTGTACACAGCAACAAACTAGTGTCGAAATACATCCAATGGGTGTCAAAAACAACTTAACGCATGTCCCAAACCATCTATATAAGGAGTGTAAAACTACGCAACAGGTGTCTCAACCGCCTTCTTAATAATATACCAAATTAATCTCATCCATATCATCGATTCTATTATCTTTATTTGTATTTTGTTTATTGCCTGACGGATAATAAAATATGTTTAAATCAATCGGTGAGTGTCCCAGTCCATAGAAGGGGCATCCAAATCAGCCAACGAGTGTCCCAAACCACATAATATGTAACACAGTCCACCCAAATAGTGTCACAAACCATCCAATTAGTGCCCAAACCAGAGCAATGTGTGTTCCATACCATCCAACGATTGCCATATGTCACCCATCGAGTGTCCCAATTCATGTACGTGGTGTCCCAAACCAACACAAGTGGGTGTCTCAAATTATCAAGTGTGTACCACAAACCATCCAATGGGTGTCCCAAACCAACAGATGAGTGTCCATAATCGTCCAATGAGTGTCCCAAGCCACACGATGATTATCAAAACCATCAGGAGTGTCTAAAATGTCCAACTAGTGTCTCAAACTACACACTGAATGTCCCAGTCATTTAATATGTGTCCCAAAAATAGTGTACAAAACCATCCATCAAATATATCAAAAGTTATATGTTTTGGTAAACTCATTTGATCGTTTGACAAACTCACTTGATCGTGTGAAATACTCGATGGAGGGTTTTGTACACTATTGTAGATTTATTGATATGATAGTTGGTTGTTGGTTCGTAACACCAGTCCTGTCCAGTTGGATGGATAGGGAACTTGTTGGATGGTTTTTGATGCTAATGTTATGGTTTGGGTCACCAGCTGGGTGACTTGTGACTTCAGTTGGATGCTTTTGGGACACCACGCAATTGGGTGGAGAGTTCACATTGAGTGGTTTGGGACACTCGCTTTAGATTTTAGATACTGGTTATGTGCATTGGGACAATGCGTTGCCGATTGGGTCACTGGTTGGGCCGTTTGGGACACTGCAGTTGAATGGATTGCGACGACAGTTGTATGTTGTATGACATATGACATGGGCTACACATTGGATGCCTGCCTCTCGTGTGGTTTCGAACACCCGATGGATGGTTTGGTAACCATTGTACACCCATTGTGTTGTTTGGGGCGCTGCTTGGGTGGTTCGACACACTCAATTGGTGCTCATTGTATGTTTTACTCACCTGATGGTTATGGACACTCATTGGCTATTTCTGGAACCTACCTGATGGCTTGGGACACACCTATTATGTTGTTTCGAACATAGGTTGCAACATATGGAGCACTACTGGTGTGGTTTGGGGGACATTCGTTGAATAGATTGCATGAGTCCTTAATCAGGTCGATTGAGACACTCATTTAGTAGTTTGGGACACTCATTTTGGGTGAGTTGGAATACCAGATGCATGATTTGGGGGACTATATATGTGGGTAATGACACCAGTTGAGTATCGTTTGGGAAGCTACCTACCTCAGTCTGGGTGGTTTGTTAAACTCGTTTGGTGGATTGGGACACCCCGTCGATGGTTTGGAACAATGTTTGGATTTGGCGCGCCCGTCGTATGGATTTGGATACTCACACGTTGGTTTTTTTGGATGCCAGATGGGTTCTGTAACTCTGTATGTGGTTTGGCGGACTCGTCGTGTGGTTTGGGACACTCATTTGATGTATTATGAAACTATTGGTGGCTTTTGAAACTCGTATGGTAGCATATATGACTACATATTGGCTATACGATATCGTATGATTTAGTAAAAAAATAAAAAAAACACTTCAATTGTTCACTTCCGACTGTCATTTTTGCTGTCATTTTGAAAACTGTTTAGACACCGAATTGTCAATCCTCGGGATATGACTTACTATAACGTCGCGACCTCACAATGTTATTCCGATTTAGCTTTTCTAACTTGTCCATCAAACGCAATAGTATATAAGATATATACTCGTAAGTTCACAATTTATACCATTTTCAATTAAAATGATCAATATAGTTAAATTATTTAACATTAACACCAACCAGCAAACCTGAAACTACATATGCCATCATATTTTCTTATTGTATTATTGATTGAGGGGCAGCAGGAAGACGGCCAGTAGGTCATGCTGCTCCTGTACAATACCATTAATTCATATATCAATGCTTTGTTATCTATTCTTATCTATTGTACAAATAAACGGATTAGGATTCGCCATTTTATAGTTTTATGGTCAAATTATGCACGAAATCACAGGCAACAGGAATAATGGTCTTTTTTGTTGCATGTTTCTGTCACATTAATACATTCAGAGGACCCTGTAGTGAATGGTAGTACACTCCAGGAAATTGCCGGCATATAGCCCCGTAACATTCACGGCCACATGTTAGCGTCAAACTAGTTGGAGCAGACATTCTTACGAAAAAATGGATCAAGTTTATTACTGGTGCCCCAGTCTGGAGAAGCATTTTGGCCGACCTGGTTCCCAAACAAAAATTCCAATTTTCACCATTTTCTTACATATTTTCTTCATTTTTATCCAAAATTAACGACTTTCCCTTAATAAACGCATAGCCATTTTGGATATGTTATTATATGGTCACATTTGGCAGTCAGGGAACTCGACTGAGCATTTATGGTTGGCAGATTTGTTTATTAAAAAAATTCCAATTTTCACCATTTCTGTTTACATATTCCAGTAGTTTAACACAAAAATACGACTTTCCCATTCTGGTTCATGGGGATTTTGGATATGTTATTATATGCATGAGTATAGTCACACTCAAAAAATTGAAAGACCAAAAGTCATTGCATAGCAAATTTTTTCACGGTTGGGCATTTCCTTCCACCCGTTTGACTGGACTAATAAGGAACTTCATACTTGACACAAACAAGCCATAAATAGGACCCTATTTCAAAGATGTGTAGAAAATTTCCTCCAAAGCAAATTTTTGATATATTGTTCCCCAGATTCTGCCCGACAAAATAACACCAACAACAGCTTGTTACCAATTTAATATACGTTCACCTTAAAATCTGAGTCTCAACCAGAAAATTACAATTTTCACCATTTTTGTTCACATATTCCTGTCTTTTGACCCAAAAATGACGATTTTCCCACACTGGGATTCATGGGGATTCATGGGGATTTTGGTTATGTTATCATATGGATATAGTCACATTCAAACACACCAACAGACATTGCATAGTAATTTGTTCACGTTTGGGTTTTTCTTTCCATCAGATTGACTAGACTAATAAGAAACAGCAAAATTTACACAAAAAGCCATAAATAGGATCCCATTTCAACGAGCTGTAGAAAAATTTCCCCAAAGCAGATTTTAGCGGATTTTGGATATATTGTTCCCCAGATTCTGCCCGACAAAATCACACAAAAAACAGCTTGTAACCAATTTGTTCTAGGTTCACCTCAAAATCGAGTCTCAACGACCAGACTATATATGTTTATTAAAGACCACGACGACGAACATGTGCATCGAGTATATACTGTATCATTATTGTGTTGTGAAGGGGGGAATTTATATGCTCCAACATAACCATTCTGATATTTAAATAGTTATGGATATCATTGAATTCAGAAGAAGTATAAAACCACAACCGTGTAGTCTGATGACTTAAGAATTTGGATTGACATAAACAATTCTCATAAAATTCACGGTTCCACTACATGTGGGCTGTACGGAGACGTGCCTTCGTGAACTTTCAGTCTGGAATATGTGTATGTTTATATACATGCATTTCAACATCGAGATTATATCCAGATGTATCGCTTCACATATGAATAATGCATGGTGTGGAGATTGGTGCTCCCCCATGCACATATAATTTCTATTCGGTCAAACATTCCGCAACTCGTCTGTTAACACACCGCTCTTATTGTCCGTGCATGTGAGGTTTGGTATAAACTCAGGAGTCGTACTATTTTTTGCTCAGTTTAAATTCGCTCACCGATTGGAGTGCGAAAAATAGTACCGTAATGTGCGAATTTAAATACAAGTAAGGTATAGCCTATATACTTTGCAAAATAACCGGCGGTATTGGTCAAAATTTGTTTACGTCGTTGAAAAGCTCAATAGAAATGTGTTGTATGGAAACTGTTGGATGCCGATTTCGAGATAAACTTTTAATTGATTACCCGGGGGAAATGTTTATGATTTTAAGCGACTCACGGCGAAAAAAGTCGCCTAAATCATGTAATCTCCAGCTGGGAATGGATCTTCACCAACTGTAAAATGTATTATTAAGGAACAACTGTTAATATTAACTAAGAGATATATTGCATGCGTTACTTTTTCAATAGATACATTTCGCATAATGAACGACGACAGATAATTATTACGACACTATTTTTAGTCATAATTTTTTCGGACAGTCCATAGACCTTTTCGCAGAATTGACGACTACGAGTCTGTTTGTGAGCCAATCGTGCTTACCACTAGCAGTAATTATGTGTTGTTATCAGGTTATATCTTAGCGCTTTGTGTTTGGCAAGATTCTCGCGCTCCACTTCGACGAACGATTTGATTACCACTAATGGGTAAAAATTAAGGCCACATTGGGATCACAATTTAAGGACATAAGCTCAAAATCATCTCCAACATTGATGAGGAGCTGAGAAAGATCGCCAACTTATTACTATATGATGTATTTGTGAGTTTTGTTGAAAATCCGAAACCGCGATCGTAATAACGAATATGGAAAAAGAACGAATAGAAACAACACAAATTCTAGTGACGCACGTAGTGTCCTATTCGTAATAATTATATGTCGTCGTTCATTATGCGAATGGTGTTTAATGTTATAAAGTTAACCGTCAGATCATAAACAAAATTCCCAGTTTTTGAACTGGCTGAACCTGATCCCTGCGAGTAGAGGAGTAGAGATTCATGGCTCGATCTATATCTATTGTAGCCTTTTATCCCCATGTATTGCTGTCGAGGGAGGACCAGGCTTATGCCACCGCGAGGACAGCAATTTACTCCCTTTACGAGGAATCAATCGGACGTCTAAATCACAGAACAGCTGTAAATATGCCGTAATACGTCTCGCTAACATCGTGAAATCATTGTTTTATTCAATCGATCATCATCAAACAGGACCGCTATTAATTGCCATGCTCGTGTGGTCTGAGAGTGTTTGTATTGTTCTATCATGCTGTCGAGGCAATTAGAATCTCACAGAAAACTGGTCCGTGATTACCGTGACTCACGCCACACGTTTACCTGAGATCGAGCAAATACATCGATGAAAGGAAGCAGAACGGCTTGTTGAATCTGTCACAGCGTCACGATATTCCTATATTATACGGTCCATGACTAGACATAGACGTGGCAACTGGGTCGGGCTTTATTGCGGGGGGTGTCCAACTTAAAATGTTCAACTGCACCCCAACCCAGATAGCAGATACTTTCGAATTATATGAATTCGAACAAGTTGGGAGAGACTAGCAACAACAACAACAACAACATAAACAACAACAACAACATATAAGATTATACACATGTATAATTGTTTAATGCCATGTTCATGTTTTTTTCACTTGAGTGTCTGGTGATCGGGAAAGAAGTAGCGTATAAGTTGCCCGCATTTGTTCTTCAATCCCGTTGCCGAATGTATGTATTTATATGCATATATATGGCGAATAAATATGTTTAAACGACCCCAACCCAATATTCCAAAATCTGGGAAACGTTATATGCACCCCGTTTGGTTCGGGTAGGGTTCTCTATTCCGAAGGTTCATTATTCTGAAGGTTCGCTATTCCGAAGGTTCATTATTCCGAAGGTTCATTATTCCGAAGGTTCGCTATTCCGACGTTTTTTTTATTCTGGGCGTATTTAATCAGAAATGAATCAAAATCACAAAAACCACACGAGGAATGAAAAATACTTTCGCTAGTATTCACATATAGTACAATTATACACCCCATTATAATTCCCAAATTGTCCCAGATGTCGGATATTAATAGCAAGAAGACAGTATCAGTTTATCGTTTATTATGGAAATTTGAAAACACGTTTGAATTCTGTTGCGTTCTGGGAGCCATAACGGGGGAATCTTTATGATTTCAGCTGTTTTCTATTTCTTATTGGGCATCTTCCGAGACACAGACGTTTCAAATGGTGATGAATTATAGTATTTTAATCATATGTTATGGCATAGATTGTTATTAAAACCGTATATCAAGGCACTATCAAAAATAATAGGTGACTCGGAAATTAAGTGCATGGGCATTAAAGTCAATACAAAGTCACCATTGCAGTTACGTTCATCTCATATCCGTCTATTCAGCGATATTCTGCTATGCAGTATGTTATGGCGCTCCAGTATTCATTAAGCGTTATAGCCCCACTGTTATAATCCACCTTTAGCTGACGTATTCTTATTATTGAGATATAACGTCATACGCAATGACATTAAATCGTATGGAAACATAGCAATTGTGTGGTCTGCTTGGTGTGAATATGTATTGAGGAATAACGTGATACGTAATGACATTAAATCCCAAGGAAACCCGCGAAAACAAACAAAATCACATTTAATGTTTTATTGTTTTAAGTTATTTCTTTCATAAAAGGAGTTTTCGTGATAAAGAACCCTCTCAATACTTTAGAATATAGAATTAACCTATAAAATAACAAAAACCTTCGGAATAGCGAACCTTCGGAATAGAGAACCTTCGGAATAGCGAACCTTCGGAATAGTGAATCTTCGGAATAGCGAACCTTCGGAATAGTTAACCTTCGGAATAGTCAACCTTCGGAATAGCGAACCTTCGGAATAGAGACATGTTCCCGTTTGGTTCACATGATCCATATGATGGGTTAAGATTTCCAACTGTTGTAAATTTCAAACCTGACACCCATGGTCAGAACTTTCCAACTAATAGCCATTTCAGTCCAAACATGTGACCGAAAGAAAGAAAATATTCCACTTTGGTTTTAATAAACAAAAAATCACACTAAATACTGGTTGAAAGATCAAACTGTCGGAACAATTGCAGCCTATATTTGGTTCTACAGTAACATGTTTTCCACGCTTGATCGATCCAGTACTATCATCTATCGTGTTATATTCGCAACATTATGTGTAGACCCAAACTGATCCAGTTAACGTACTACAGTACCACAGCTCCCCAGAACAAAATTTGACCCCACCCAGTAATACTTAATATTATATATAGAATTAAGTAGTACTGGGGTGCATGTGGTCCAATTTTGTTCTGGGAACCTGTGTTCCTGTACCACTTAAATCAACCAATGACAACAATGACCAAATCAAAGAAAAAAAACACAATTTTTTTTCGTCGCCCTCATCAACAGAAGGCACTGTCCGATATCATTGTTGGTCGACTATCGACATGAATCATCGGTTGCAATTTTACGAGATTGGCTCACGGATGTTCCCGTTGATATGGAGATTAATGTAATAAAACAATTGGCGAGAGCTTGGACACTGCATATCCTGTAAACGAGTCATTCCACAGCTCTATGTTTGAGTTTAGGCCGACAGTCGCGATTCGTTCCATCCCCGGATTCCATATTTGATTCACCGGCTTTAAGTGGGAATCACCTCGCTCGTAATTGATAAATCTCCCAGAACATTAGGCCAATTACAAAGGATGTTATTGGCACGAGGATTGATTGAGATGTATGGTTGTTTGCCCACTGAAGGTGCCCCGTCTGGTACCATGTCTGCATTTGTCACATCAAACATATGCCAACAACCCATTTCATGCAACCTTCGTCAGTATATACAGCAATGCCCTAAATAATCGACTCCTTAACCACAGCAGAATTATGGGTAACTTTTCAGGATTTAGTCGGAAATATGGCTTGTTGCCATTCAACAAGCCATATTTCCGACTAAATCCTGAAAAAGTTACCCATAATTCTGCTGTGGTTAAGGAGTCGATTATTTAGGGCATTATTGTATGTATCACCTTATGGCGAGAACAGCAACCCGTATTGGCGGGTGTGGTTAACTCTGCTACATGGGGTTTTCATGCAGATACAAAAACAGAAAGACGAACAATCTTACTCAATGTTGTTGTTTTCGTATACTTTTGTAAATCCAATTTAGCAGTATACTACGAATTGTTATATATCAATTATATTTAGTGACTCTCGTTCGCAAAATCATTTTCATATTCATAACTACTATATCAGCCCGATGCGAAGTGCGAGACACGTTTTACCCTCAACATTTAGATTTACGAGAAACATCAGACATGTATATTCGACTGTTATTCGAAACGCCTAGCATTCTAATCGGAAATTCGTGCATATACCGAACACTTACATATAGAATTATTGTCAAATAATCATATCCGACATGTACACACACATAACACATATATACAAAAGTGTCACGTGATCAATTAAGAAAGATCATAGACAGCCGTACCGATGCATCAGAGGGCCCGAATCTCTTAAAGTCTGTACTGACATAATAGTAATGTGGTTATAAACTACCTGCGCCGCCTATTTGCTTCAAATATAAAGAGGAAATTTGGGCAATATTTCAGTTTCATTTTGTTGTGAAAAAAACTGATTTTGAGAGTTTTTTCCCCATGATATCATCAAATCTTTAAGTTCTTTAAAAATCTATACATATATAGCTACAACCTCTAACGTTATATATGTAACAATAAAGGTATCTTAAATAACTATCAAAAAGGCAGTTTCGTGAATAAATATGAGAAGGATTAACAGTTAATCCCAGGAGGAAATTAAAATGTTGATGTGATACGAACAGAAGAATCAATGAGTTTTTTTTATTAAGCATGATATACATGACACGTTCGTATACTATCTCTTTAATAATTAATCTCGTCACGGGAGTAATACATTGTTAGGGTCTTTTAGAAGATAAAACAGAGAACAAATATTTAATGACGAGAGTATCGAGCGCTGATTGCCGGACATTGATCAATGCAAATAGTGTGTCTGCGTTTGCAGAATGAGGTCGACAGAGGGTGAAATTAGTTATGCTATCCCGCACAGCGGACTAGCATCACCAAATTCACCATATGGGGGACCCCATTCTGCATAGGCCTCATCTTCTGGGAAGTATCTTTAGTTTCAAATTAACATTGTTTTTAGTTACTTTTTCCCTTCTGTGAAGTTTCTTATCCCCTAATTTTCAGAAGACAAAATGCATAATCGAGGTGACGAATGGGTCCAGCTTCAACTGGGGAATTTCAATATGATCTTATAGGTCTCCCATAGCAGTTGGGGCATAAGAAGAAAGAGGTTCACAGAGGGTGAATTTGGTGACGCTAGCCAGCCATGCGGGATAGCGTCACTAAATTTACCTTATATGTGGACCTCATTCTGCAAATGACAGACACACTATTTGCAGGCTTACCGGACATTGATCAATGGATGGACGGTATTTGGCTCTGATGAACAGGCGTGATGTGCTATAGCAATCGGAAGGTATGAGTCATCGAGACATTGAGAATATTGATATAGACGTGACAGGTTGCTCGATAATAATATACGTGTGTATATGATAGAATACGCCGTATTTTGACAGGCACGTGTAAACTAACAGATCGATGATTCATGCGACGTTTATTGCCAGAGCACTCTGATTCTCTCACAGATATTTCATCAAATTCCGGTATTAAAGAGCCATATACACTTCAAGGTTGGAATTTTCCCTACACGTATCTATAGATTTTGTTTTGCTTTTGGTGCGTGGCTGGGTTCGAAGTACATAACTATATATCTGCCTATAAATGTAAAGGGCAAATATTAAGTATACAAATACAACAATTTATTATACTACTGTGAAATTTAAATAACATCTTCGCCAGGGACGTGGCGACAGGGGAAGTTTGGGTACCTATACTCCCTCACCAACTTTGGTCAAAATGTTCAACAGTTGGAAATTGCATGCCCGACACAACAATAGTTGAACATTTTACCCACATATAGGTTGACATTGTTCTCATTTGATTTCCCCCACCAGTAATTAGATGGCCATGTTGAATATTTTCCACTTTAGGGGAGTTTTGCTCTGGTTCAAGGGGGTGCAGTAGGTGGACACCCCACCAACGCGCGGGGACACTCTCCACGTCTCCGGCCTCTCTGGTTTAGCTTGTTTGGCATCCACATGTATATCAGTTCATTTCAATCAATCAACAAGGCTAACAATGTATGTATCCAAAACAGAAACCACATTGTAACAAAGCAAAATGTGTTATTGTCCGGGACTCGGAGAAAGCCGGTATCAATATACGAAATACTAATAATTATACTCATGACTTTAGTTTAAACAGTATTTATTCCATGAACATTACAGTATAAACTCCGGGCATTCATGCCGATGTCATCAACCCTTGTCGCTAGTTTTCGACATTATGAACATAAGGTAAAGCTAAGTGGAACAAACTCATTTTGAACATATCAGGAACGAGAAAAACGCTATCACTATTTTAAAGTGTGTGTTATGAGTTCTAGTATAATTTCGGAATTCCAATGGCATATACTATGGAACACAGACCATTTCTCTAGTCATTGTTTTTGCCGTTTCGTTAAAACATGATTCGATAGATAGAGTAAGAAAATAACAAAGCAAAATGTGTTATTGTCCGGGACTCGGAGAAAGCCGGTATCAATATACGAAATACTAATAATTATACTCATGACTTTAGTTTAAACAGTATTTATTCCATGAACATTACAGTATAAACTCCGGGCATTCATGCCGATGTCATCAACCCTTGTCGCTAGTTTTCGACATTATGACCATAAGGTAAAGCTAAGTGGAACAAACTCATTTTGAACATATCAGGAACGAGAAAAAAACTATCACTATTTTAAAGTGTGTGTTATGAGTTCCAGTATAATTTCGGAATTCCAATGGCATATACTATGGAACACAGACCATTTCTCTAGTCATTGTTTTTGCCGTTTCGTTAAAACATGATTCGATAGATAGAGTAAGAAAATAACATCGCCGACTGGGATGTTCTGAAACTTATGTTTATCAACATCTTATCTGGTTTCGCGAGTATCAGACATATCATTTCAATACAATCAATCAGGAAGGAGTGCGCTACACTCCCGGAAAACATCTGCAACCCAAACAGAAACCTCACCAAAGAAAATGTGCGATAATTGACGCGATCTATGATCCGGGGGTCAGAGAAAGTCGATGCCGATAGACTCATAATTGGTAGTCAAAACCCTCATCGATCGCGCGTTGTCAGGCTGTGAAAACAGGAATCAGCCGATTTTTGACTCTTTGTGTTCTCCTGGGATAGGAGAGCTCTTTATGTCGACACGCGCGCTGACTCACCGATATATGGTTTGTTTGAGTGAGTTTATTTGTACACTCTTGACATTATGATTTGCTTGATGTTGTGACACCCGTCGG
Source organism: Siphonodentalium dalli (assembly GCA_032622095.1). Lineage (NCBI taxonomy): Eukaryota > Metazoa > Mollusca > Scaphopoda > Gadilida > Siphonodentaliidae > Siphonodentalium > Siphonodentalium dalli. The sequence continues at coordinate 146,141,380 of CP136066.1, forward strand.
ATAGAGCTACTCTCCGAGGACACTTTATTTTCGCATTAGACCAATTACGGATGTGATGATGGTCGTCACTAAATACCAAACACTCTTTGTTTGGGAATGATAGCGCCGCTTAGAGATGTTAATCCAGTTACATGAATGGCATAAGCAACCCTGGAAAATTGGTCCCTCTATAATTCTATGCTGATGTATGGGTTCTGCTGATTTAGCTATATTTGTGAGTGAGAACGTTGCTGTTGAGAAAAAGAGTATGGTCCATGTCAAGGAAATTTAATTAACTGTTATGGTTATATAGAATAACATCAACATAATTACTTGCGCCAGTCCATGCTGGACGCAAGTAATGTTTTCGGCTCGGATGTCTGTCCTTCCGTGAATATGTTACGTCATACCGGAAGTACATATTGTAAAAAATGAACACGCGCTAATATGAAATGGTTGCATCAATTGTAATTTAAATCCACATATATACTTAATTTGCATTGTTATCTGGTTTTATTTTGGTAATAAATCGTTCATAAATGAACAATATTGAATTATTTCTTTCTGGAAACCGATCAAGACGCCATGACGTCACGACGCACATCAGGACGTCACGAGCTACATGGGCGCGCAAAACACCAGACATGATTGCGTCGATGTCCAGACAGCTGAGACTCGTATTACACGGACAGACTAAACCATTCCATCTGCCAACAACTTCGTGTTTGATTATTATAAATATATATACTACATGTAAAACAAACGTCGGCAACAGTACATGCCCATTAGAAGCCTATTTTATATATCTTGAAACTCGAGGAAATGAGTTGAGATCAGTCTAAAAGATGCGTGCGGAATCGTTTTTTTTTTCGCAGTGACTGTGAGGTGCGAACATATTTCTGGAAAGTTCAAAACATTTTCGAAAGATCCTGGTGCATATAAATCATGTCCGGTCAAACAGTCGGGCGCGTGGTTCAATTGAAAAACAATTGCACTGAAAATGTGAATGTGGAAACATGGATTATTAAAATGCCTTATTAATTAACTGGGAAAACAAGCTTTCTCATTCTCAAACGCAATAGACATTTTGATATGTTCCCGAAGTATGTAGATCAGTCGCTAAGGGCATGTTCACATTGACACATTGTTAATCAAAGACTAACCAATGATCCCGTTTCCTTTATTTAATTGTGTCGGTATTTTGTAATTTATTTTGATGGTTTTTGCCACTGGCATACACACTTGATATCATTCTAGTCAAACTAGTAAGTTAACCCAATTGGCATATAATATAGTATCGTCGGCAACCAATCGTCTTCACGCCCTTCATATGAACGATGTCTATATTGTTATATTAATATGTCAAACAACTCGTACGTATTACTAAGACTATCATTAGCAGATTAGTGTAACTAGTGTAGATCAAATTGAGATATTAAACAGAGATATTATGTCCGTACACACAACTATTTCAGCGATGGATGAACAGAGATTTGATATCTAGATTTTTGTTATCAATCTCTCAAACGAGGGGCCAGCACCGTGGTTCAATCTGTTGTTGGCAAGACACCACACAACATGCCAAATGTGTGATGGGCGCAAGTATAGGCAGCTCCAGTGAGTGCATTCTAGTTATATAGTTTCTTGACGCGGAACAGGTTATAATATTTTTTGGCTTTCGATTATCCGATTATGTCGTCGACGAGATTTTGATTTAATTGCGGTAGTATCGTCCAAATGGTGACAGTTATATTTGGAATCTTTTCCCCGCACATGAAATCCTATATCAGCTCAATATGAACGTACTTCAAAACGAAATAAGTCAAATGTGGCACTATTTGAGCAATATGTGTTCACATCATCAGAATGGATCGTTTGCCACCGCATCACTGTGGTGGTTTGACCACACCACGATGAGCCCATTACCGCAGAAAATCACGATTGGCTATATATGAGGACCCAATACGATGGGCTGTTTATCACATCACGATGACGATGCATGCATAGGCTATTTGGGGACAGTTTGCCATACAGCCAACATGTTGTGGGACATTAATAGCGGATATGTGAATGCTATATTCTTACCAGAACACGTTGGAACATTGGTGCTTGATGTCACTGACGCCACCCGAGAGATAGAGTTTGTCATCTATGACGCATGCCGCGTGATCTGCCCGGGGCATTAGCATTAGTCTCCGTTCACGCCATCTATCCAGTACCGGGTCGTACGCCTCCACCTTGTCTGTAACTTTACCCTGCGAGATTTCACCACCTGTCAACGGACATGTCGGAAATGCACTCGGAAATACTGATAATTGAGACGATTTGAGTGAATGGGGTTGTCGATCCGGGACTTGTGTCTGCGCGGAAGAATATAGCGCAGCCTCGTGTTGTATCCTTCCGCGATGGCCCATACAAGTTCCGTATCGAAAAACCCATTTACATACGCGTCTTTCTGTGTTTATTACATACCACACGTCCTATACATGTGTATATAATCCATGAATCGAAAGAAAGATAGTTTATTCAGAAGCAGACTGGGCTTTATTAACGATGATGAAATGACAACCACCCATGCATACTTCTCAGTCGAATTACTTCATTATCATTTAAACATAATTTATGGTATAGAACTAGAAAATATACAAATAGGTTCTACACAACTTATTAAAACTAAGTATTCAAAATTCCTGTTTAAAATGGACACTTAAATTAACGGTATCGCTGCAAACTATAAGAGCATTCTGGTTGTTTCAAATTCAGCGAATCGCCTGCAAGTTCAAGTTGCGCCCTGTGGGTTCTATTTCGTCGGATCCGCACGATTCGAATGCATGATATTCTACACTATGCAGAGAAGGGTCAGAAGCGCTTCGAAGAGTTCGTTTATGAACGTTTGACCTCCACATCAACTCTCTCGGTTTGGGACAAGATGAAGAAGCTCAAGTTGAAGGCCCTCTCAAATTGGATGGACATAATGAAAGTACGCATTGGAGATAAGGTCATCAAGTTGCGCGAGGGGCGTGAATTACTGGGCAGATTTCTAATCGTCCAAGGAATCCGACCAGGTTTAGTTCCAAAACTTGAGGAGCCTATTGGCGAGTATGAGATGTCAACGGTGCCCCGCTCTCTCTGTGCTGTTGGTGGATCCCTGTACATCTCATCTGACAAAGCCAGTCTGATGCACGCAGTTGAAGATGCCACGGTCGAGTCCCTTGATGTTCTGACAGTGCATGGCATAGTGCAGGAAGATCCCCCAGTCAAAGTTCTGATCATTGACGCGATGGGTGTACTTCAGAGTATGACAAAGATGCCAAAGATGCTGAAGCTTTCACACCTTCAGGATGCATTCAGCAAGCGCATAGAAATGATGATGGCCAGTTATGATGAGGGTCGAGTTGTGTTCGATCGATACATGGATCAGTCGTTGAAGAACAAGACCCGACAGAAGCGATCGAATACATCCATTGAGTACGAAGTTCATCCCGAAATGAAGCTCACTATGTCCATCAAGGACCTACTGTCAGCATCAACAACAAAGAGGAAACTCACATGCCTGTTTGGCCAGGGACTGCTGGACTATTTTGCAAGCAAAGGTTCATTCGTGCTGGTTGTCGTGTATGATACTCATATCAAGGGACGTGGTTTCGAGTACTGACGTACTCCTGCTCCTAGTTGATCTGGTCGCCAGCAGACAAATAACATTTCCCACATCCTTGAAGTTTCATACTGGCAAAGGAATGAAGAAACGTGAAATAGACATCTTTGAGAGAGTTCAGGTTATTGGCCGTCGCAAATGTCAAGGTCTCCTTGGACTCCACAACTTCTCTGGTGCTGACTGGGGAGGCAAATTCATTGGAATCTCGAAGAAGTCATGGGTTAATGCATACCTGAAGCTTGATGAAGATGACCCTGCCATTGACTGCGTCAAGGCATTAGGATGTATTTCCATTCCTGATGAGATGAACGATGGCAAGCTTCCCACACAGGTGATGGCATTGGAGACTTGGATGGACTTGGATGGAAATTGAAGAAAGAGGTGTATGTTCCAGTGAGATGTCTTGCCTTGCCTGCCCCACGGGCTGTAGTTGAACTCGTCAAATGTGGCTGCAAAGCAGGGTGCAAAGGAATTAGGTGTAGCTGTTTGAAGAATGGCCTGCCCTGCACTCCACTCTGTAAATGCTATGGTGGTGATTGTGCAAATACTATTCGGGAGGATACTCCAGATATGGACATCGATGAATAGCGTACTGATTCTTCGGAATTTCGATGTCGGATTTGACAGTTTTGCCAGCAAATACTTCAATAACTCTCCCAGAGGAACTTTGCAATGAATCAGCTCAGAGTTCTTCACAAAAGTCTCACAAATTGTGAAAATCTGATCATACATGGTGAGGATACGGAGCGAGACCCTATATACTGACCGGAAGTGCAAGAAGGAAACTTCCGGTTACTTTGTAAGTGCTACAAATCAACTCAGCTTACCTGAAAACCTACAAATTGACACTTCAAGTATGAAAATCGGTCAATAACTTCCGGAGATAGGTGAATGGCCAGTTGCGGGGGGTCTCAAAACGGAAATGACCCCCCACGAAGGGGAGAGGGGTCTGAAAATTTGGACCCCATCATTTTCTGTTAGCCTGAACCCTATCGAAGCCAGAAGTGCAAAAAAATCAATTTTAGCACAAAAATCCTACGGGAGCTGTTTTCCTTACATTACATACCGCACTACCATGAAGAGACGCACAATGCGCTTTACCGACATTCAATCATAAAACAGGTGAATGCGGCCGAAGATATCAGGCTATATATACCACGAATCGGACAACTCATTTAATTAGGACAAAACCATTATAGCATATGTCTCTTTTATATTTTGGAGGCCATTTTGAGCCAAAGCGACAATTTTGGTACCATTGAGTTAGAATATCCATAAGAAATGGAATGCATCACTTAAATTGTTCAGTTCTTCCCATTTCTTGATGAAATATGATTAGAATCCCAATGGTAATTTTTTTTGTGAGATTGTATAACGCTTTCTGCAAAATTTCATTTTTGAGCGATCAGACGGGTGGGGACCCCATGCATGGTATATTTCGTTGCTCCAATGGTCAGTTAATATGCTAAATACAAAATAAAGTCACAATTCTCAACCAGTTCCAAACAGCAGAAACTGATCTTAAAGATAACAGTAAAACGTAACATTTTCAACTTCCGTGGAATTGCATCTTGGGCGGGGAGTTCCAATATTGACATAAAAGGTGACCGTATATCTTAGCTTCACAAAATTGTGTACATGTGTATACATATGGCAAAATTTTCTCACTATAATTGCATCAAACCGACTTAACGGAAAATTGCAACCATCTTGGACGCCATCATGAATTACAGAAAATTCTCAAAGCGGATTTTGGATATGTTATAGAGGATATCTTCCTCTTCAAAATGGTATATAAACCAACTTAGTCCAAATTGTTTCTAGGTTGACCCTAAATTTTTCAATTTATCGACCTGACTATTCCGTTAAATCACGTGGTTTGTACATCACGGACGTTTGAAAATAGATTTTCCTCTAATTAAATTATGTACTTTAAATGTTTTCTGCCCTAAACAATGTCGTCGGTCAATGTTCTTGTGACGTTTCTCTGTTATTGGCACGCATGTATACGTCACTAGTTGAATTGACTGGTTTCTGGTCCGAAACTGTGACAGTTCAAAATCGCAGTAACCTGATCACATACATAGCAAATTATATATCGGCAAAAATGACTTCAACTTCAAAAGATTATCGAATTGTGTCCCCGCCACATGCCCATGTATCTCACAAACAAATGAACTGCTGGTGGAATTTTTTTTAGAAACCAGCACAATTTGGACAGTCACATACTCTTTCAGAAAACACTTTATGACAGAACACGAGGCCACGAGGTTCCCTATTTAGATAAGAATGTGGGACAGTACTTTTTATCAAACATTTGAACAATGTATCGGACTTAATTGTTGGCATGGAATCTCAAGACCAATTTAAAATAAAAAATTATTATTACTTTTTTATTGCATGAAATATGACTATATATGATTCCTCAAATTAAAAAATAAATATATATATCCATTTTGTGACGTGAAAACTAAGTGACATGTAATATGCTGTTGGAACTAAACGTCAATAGACTTATTCCGAATTCAATTGATATTCAATTCAAATTCAGTTTATTCTGGTCGTCAATAATAGACATTACAGATGTTTATACATAAATACAATATATGGTCATTACAGCTAAACATTATATAGGATGAGTGGTCGATATTCGTTAGTTACACTATTTCGGTTCGACATGCTGGTGGTGGTAGTAAGCCTCATGGGGCCTAAGTATATTTCAAGGAACTTTTTATTAAATACGACAAATTTTTAATTGTCTTATGACTTCTGGAGTTGCATAGAGCGATTAGTTTATAAGTGTTGGGTCTCTGGCAGTATATAGTAGGGTTTCAGATATTTTATTCTAAGTTTCCTATATTGATATACATACCTGTGACGTAAATATGTCCCGCTAGAACATTGACCGCAAACCGAGATCGAGCCGTTTGCATGTGGGCGAGTTCCACCCAGCCCCCTGTGACAGGATCATACCGCCACGTAGCCGCTTGTTGTGCCGCAGTTTCCCAGTTCTTGCCACCGATGACATACAATTTGTTGTTCATGACAACGGCTCCAAACGATGTGATCCCTCTTGTTTTACCAAGCACAAATGTATTGGACTTTGGCAGAATCTTTCGGTGCCTCCCTGTTTTTGGATCGATCATGAAGTAGTAAGATTTCCCACTTCCGGTGGATTTGTCGAACAAGAGAATGAATTTGTACTTCCGACCTGAGCCAGGCCTTTCCATCAAGTCAAACATTGTGTGGTTACGCATGTGTTTTGTAAACTTATATAGTCATCTGTTTATATTCTTCCCTTCGTCTGTTTATATTCTTCCCGTCACCGGCCAATATCATCATATATTCGGTTCATACTGCAACGAAATGGTTGATTGGGGTTTAATGTCGCTTCCAGCAACTAAGACCATATCACGACATTGTCAGTTTTAGTGGTGGGAGAAATCCGCACATTTTACGACTGATCTAACATTGATTTCAATGGCTGATAAAACTCGTCGATCATGTGTGGCAAACCACCGGCCATCGGCGAGTAACTGGCAACTCCACCCGATAACGATTTCGAGTTACAAAGTCCACGATGGACACATGATATGGATTATAACCCTTATCGCCAGCGCTGGAGGGCGAAACGACTTGGAGTTGTACCTCTAACCGATTGAGTCACCAAGCCCCCCCCCCCCCACCACAATGAAATTCCGAGTTCATCTCGGAGAACGCGAATTATGGTATCAGACTGAAAGCCAGAAAAAATGGTAAACTCCTCGTTCTTTAGGTTATAACTTTCTATCTTACGAGAACACAATTTTATTCAAACGAAGATTCAAACACCGTTCGGTGATGATATACGTGCTTAAAGCTTCCACACACAGTTGACATACAAATATTTTGAGAAGCATATTTATCTGCTTCAGTTCTATCAAAAGATCACTATTAACCATTTCTATACTGATGGATTCTCCCATTCAGTTATAAAAATGAACATTTGAGTGGTTTATTATTCATTTGGAGGGGTGTCTGTGTAATTTAAGCAGATGGCAGACAGTCAAACATATAATACAAGTGTAGAATAATTCATATTCATTGGTGGCAAATGTTCAGATAATAAGTTCAACAACGAACTATATGAACTTAGTATCTGAACATGTCATAAGGGAACTAAACATCAATTAGTGTTTAATGTAGCAATGGTTAAATTGCCCCTTTGCAAGGGTAGGTTGTGGGTGCCAGCTTGTTATCCTTACAATGGGCGGGTGTTATAACGACCCACATATATGTGTGGTATGTCAAATTTAACACATGCGCATAAACAACATATAAATACTAAATTATGAAGTGCAACTTTTGTTGAAATACGTAACTGTTGACATGGATCACATTGTGAGTATTATCCACTGCACCAATAACATTTGGCCACGAACATACATCCAAGTAAACTTGTGAGCCTTTTGTCACATATGATGGACGCCACTCAATTATAGGGGATGCCAATTTTGCTACCCTCTACAATGCCTTTCAGAACACATTGTCTCGCCAGTTGGCTGAGAACATCGCAAAAATCCGTGTTGATCATATGTGACCATTGTGTTTGTTAGCTTATATTTATCCATAATCTATTGGCTGCGGACACACGAATCACAGTAGCGATGGCATAGTAGGTGTGACCATTATATATGGTGGAGTTTGGTGACAATTGGTTGTCATAATTAATATGCCATATCGAGCAATGTCGCCCACTGCATATTCGCATAATGAGTCCTCCAAAGTTCGTTATAATCAGTCTTTTTCTTGTTTTTGGTCCTTGTATAGTTCGCTTTGTTTATTCCAGATACTGTCTCGCAGCTGCAGTTCCCCCAACAGTTCTGACACAGCTTCATTTGCCCACATGATAATATTAGCGGAATTATGCGGAGAACTAAACGTCGCAAAAATAAAAAATGCAATTGGGGAACTGTCTTAATACGCATGAAATTTATATAAGTGGATAAACATGAATTGAGATCATATCAACAAAACGTACTGCATGCATGATATGTGAGCGAAGGAATGACACGGTCAAACATAATTCTGGACGATCGATCGTGCAATTATATAATTATATCGTAGAGAACACAATGCAGCAAAACGTAATGAGTAGAGATCAGCCTTGGTGAAACGCCATGGGTTAATTGGTCGAGTCAACTCATTGTGCGGAAACTCAGCGGGCGACACGCTAGCTATGGCACAGAAATATGACGACCAATTGTCACCAAAATTGCACCAAAATACATTGTCACACCTACTATTCCATCGCAACTGTGATACGTGTGTCCGCAGCCATTGTAAGTTATACATCAATATTTAGGGAGATGTTGCTCGTTTCGTGTTTTGTTTCATTTCAGTTTGCCATATTTGGTGCTACCTCAAATACTGCTGCACATCTATATATAGTAGCATGTGTTTTATCTGCAAATCTAAATTAAACAAAGCGTATAGTCATCAAAACTCATGTTTATATATATGTTTCAAAAGTGATCCGACATATTTCGCAACGTGCATGTTACAAACTCCTAGGCCGATTTTATGAAGATTTGTATCCGAGATATATATGTATTTCCACATCGCAAATTGTTAGATTGTATAGGCACATGTGTGGCGTGCACAGTAAGCTAACAAATAGCTTAATGCGTGTTGCATAACAACCCACTGTACGCATATCTTCCCATTAAGGCAATAATTGTAAGATATCCTTGAAGCACTTTAATATGATGGATATTCATGAGAGTCAATAGCTATTATGTCACTTCCAATTATAGACCAAAAGCTCAATCGCAGTTATGTGCACTGCCACAGTGATTCATATTGTATTGGTTGAATGCGAATAATAGTCTAACTCATACCTATAAATATCATTGTCAGAAACGGTGCCACAAATGGACATTACTGCACTGTTCATCATAGAATTGAATAAAATGAATTACAACTTACTGTATAGAGTCACACCTCTGGAATACACTACAGGGCCACGTCCGTATGGTATTCACACTGAATGTTTATTATTGAACGCACCACATGCTCGTGGGCTGATTTTATTGAAGCGATTCTTCCATGAACATTGAAGGTAACTTACTAAAGGATTATATGGGATTTGTCTGTGTATTAAGTGATTATCGTTCAGAACATTATTATAAATGGGCAATAGTGTCCGTTATGCGATTATACATGATACTTTGGGTTTGTAGTGAGAACTTCATATCTAGAGTTAGGACAGCCTTACATTCTCGTTTGTCCCTTGTTAATTCACGCGATAACCCACCCAACTGCATGGTCAGTGTTGTATCAAAGATGCATTCAAAGATGTATATGCATGGTTTTCGTCTCTTCCTATATATGTTGTATCTGTTATTTATTACACACCAGTTGGCGCTATACACATGCATTCAACTGAATCACAATCCTTGGTTACATGTTGTATACACATGTTGCATACAAGCGGAAACTCAATATTTGGTGCTGACGTTTTCACCAAGAGCGATGACTTCCATTGCGTCAACCGTCCGCTTCCGATGATGTCACCAAAATGACCGGTTTCTCGTCAGACGCAAATAACAACTAGAATGCACTCAGAGAGATGCCAACGTGCGCAAAAATGTAATAAAGAATAATTAAAAAAATAATTTCACTGTATTTTACTTAATTTATTTTATTTAATTTAATGTTAGCAAAAAAAGACAATTACCATTTCTCATTTCATCACAGATAAAAGGCAAATTACTATATTAATCATTTAAGTAATTAAAACCAATTCCATGTTGCCGAAAGGATGAGACTTTAATATCGATTACATTTTTTTCAGCGGCATATTTTCATTTTCATTTTCCGATAGTCAAAGTTGACCAAAGGAGCAATTATAAGAAATAATTAATACTATTTGTGTAAATATTGATAGCAGCCAATATGCAACAATAAATATCAATAATTAATCAATAATTAATCAATAACGATCATTTTATGTAATAATAAACTCTTCAAACGGTGTTTGTGTCAACAAATGCGTTTTGTTTTGTGTTACGTCATTTGTCGTATTTGACCCGGAACTCGGCTGAAGGTTAGGCTATTCAGCCTATTGCGTCGAATTACGAAATCGCGTTTTGAATGTCTCTCTTTTCCCGCACGATAAAAAGAGGTCTTCGCACGAACCAAAATGATAAAACTTCCCAATTATAATTAAAATACCCAAATAAAGGAGTCTATGTAGGTCCCGAAGGAGTCTATAGACTCTTTGATGTAGAGTTCTGATGGAGAAAATGTAGGTAGATCTATTTTTGTCATAACTCTGACGTATTTTGACCTGGGAGAAAAAATCGAAATCGAGGCTCACTACGAGCATGCCAGTTTTAAATATAGAAACAGGGAATCCCGACAAATGGAGATATCGGCGACAAACAAATAATCGAAAACAACACATAAAATAAACATAGCAAAAACGCGGCACAGTATAAATGTCAGAACGCCACGAGGTTTTACGTCGTTTTTGGTGACTTCATGGAGTGAAACGGAGTAGGGTGACACCAACCTACGAATCTGTCTGAACACCATACTGTTGCGCGAGCGCACGTAATTATGTTAGAGCTCTGAGGCCACAGTCAAGAACTGAACATACCGACACAAGAGTGTGGAATAAATATAGAACACATATTATGCTTAATCTCAACTCTTTTATATATATCGTAATCGTTGCGAACGGTATATAATTACATCTCATTCGAGCTCCGCTCTCGTCACATTGAAATATATCCTTCCGAATCTTATTCGATAAAAGATATTGCCCCCACTTCATGTTGTATCAAACTGTTTGGCTGCGTTACGTTCAAATCACAAAAAAAACCCACTGCATTCTTCTTATTGATTGGTGTCATTTATTGTACAGATGAAAAGCAGATACACTTAACTTGAGGCCGTATAGTAAGACTATAATTGTTTTGGGGCAATATCGTTATTTACGGCAATATATCGTGAGGTATCGTGAGGGACAATATCGTTATCTACGGCAATATATCGTGAGGTATACATGGGGATTTTAATTTGATACCTGAATGTCTCATTTGGAAACACTCGGCTCTGCCTCGGTGTTCAAATCTACAATCAGGTATGTTAATTTCCATGTACCCACGATATTTCGAAGACCCAATATTTCGAAGGTCGATATTCCGAAGACCCGATACTACGAACATCCGATATTCCGAAGGCCTAATACATCGAAGGTCTGATTTTCCGAAAGTTATGAATACTCAGAAGGCCCAATAGTCAGAAGTATTAATACTCCGGTGTTCGGGGGGGGGGGGGGGGGGGGGTCGGAAATGTTTTTCAGGCACGTATGCTGATTTTTACATTTCGACCCTTGTTGGGACCCACACACCCCCCGCGTCCAAATTTTTCCGTTTTTCGGCAGTTTTTTCTGACCATTTTTGGAACCCCCCCCCTTTTAACACAAAAACAGAGATTTGTGGGGGGAATTCACTGTAAACAGCTGTATATGAATTTCTGTGCATACTATTTGTCATGGATGTTAACATTGACATGTAAATAGGAACGAGTCATTTTGGGGTCATTCGGCCAAAAAAACATGGCTGCCAGCGGCCATGTTGGATTTCAAAATTTGCAACAAAATACAACACAATAACTGCCTGCAGTCAGTTTAGCAGTTAGAATTACATTATTTCTCTTATTCTAATGTGTTTTAAGCCCAACTCATTGCAAAAACAGTCAAAAAACTTGCAGGAAAAAAATTGATTGTTGGTCCCATCGACCATAGAACCCACCCACCCCGGCATACGTGCCCGGAACCCCCTGTGGTGTTCTGATATAACGACGGGGTTCACTGTCGTCGTTTTGTTGATATCGGTCTACATATTGCATTGTCAGAAACAGAAGAGTGAGGTGTGTGGTGTTCTGAGATTTCGCATCGTTCCAGTATATAGACCCAGACGAACGCAAACCCATTTCTTGCACGTATGCTTGTTGATATAATTTCAACTTAATTATTTCTTTCTGCGAAGGCCCAGCAAACTGGGTCGGTGTATACGTGTGACTTACTACTTATATGGGGATGCTGAGTTAGATGCCATTAAAGTGCCGAGATTATATGTCGACATAAGGTATTAAGTCACAGACATGAGATACCGACGAAGTGGCATATAATCTTCGGTTATCGAATTGAAACTGAATAACTGAATACACTATATAAGTACTATATCTGTATAGAATGAGCACTGCCACGAACACAATGATCGGATTATATATAATCAACAAGTTTCAGCTTGATTATATGTAAGTGAATACTGATCCGGTTATAAAATGAGTATTTGTTCGAATAAATCATCTTTCGATACAATATCAACCTTTTTTCCAGTCATAAATTCCAAATACCGGACTTACTTGTCTCTCGTATTGTATAAAAAAATGTAATAGTAAATTTTAGTACCCCCCCCCCCCCCAGCATGGGCATGTGTTTGGCTATAGATATAAGATTTTTCATAGAAATCTATATCTATATATGCGCTATTTGGACTTCTAGGTTCTCTGAAGTAAACAAGTTCGTGGATTAGGATTATTAGCACACTTCGTCGTTCTAACTTGCTCAGATATGTCAATTCTGAGAATCCTCTTATATGCACATAATCCATATTAATCTGTAACATGTGCAGATAAATCGGGGTCATGTAATATTTAGCGCAACTTGACGTTTGATCTATTGCCACACGGATAGGCGTCCGTCGTCCGTTCGTCAACAATTTCCTTTATCATATATACCATATATGCCACACCCCTCATCCGATCGCCACCAAACTTCATTTAAAGCTTCGGGGTGACCTCCAGATTGGAGCAATTGATTTTATTTTGTGAAATTCGTTTAAACACATGCATGGTCGCCAGTAGCCATCTTAGATTTCACATCTGAATTAATCAGCACACCTTGTATTCAGCTTTTTCGAGTTGCCCTACGAAATTGGTATCCTTGCCATGGTAACACATTTTTCCACGTTCTTACATCTTTTGGTTACTATACAATCATGGAAGCCTAATCAGATCCGCAATACCACAGCATTCAAAACGATATACATGTATAGGAACCCCTTATGTACGGTGGTGCATTAAATCAAATGGTATGTGGTCTCTGCATCAGTTATTGGATAATTGTTTACAAGGCATGTTTAGGATTACTTCTAGATGGGAACTATCGAATTTGAAAGATTTTGGATGACAAAGATGGCCGCCGGCAACCGTCTTGGATAAGATTGTCACTAAGCTTCTTATAAATGTTCGGGTTATAGATGGGAGTCTTCGATCCCACCCCCCGAATTTCTTTAAAAAACTACCTGGCCGCCAGCGTCCATGTTGGATTTTACTCATTGCATCTAGATAAATGGCAGCAATCCATTCTTCCAGAATTTGTTGAAAAATATGGCCACCAGCGGCCATCTTGGATTTCACGTTTGAATTCATCGGCATATCCTGCATTCCACATTTATTGGAGAAGTATGTACAGGCATGTTTCGGGTCACCCCTATAGATGGGAGCTATAGAATTTGAACAAGTTTGGAAGAAACAAATGGCCATCGGCACCCATAATGGATTTTAATCTTTGCATGAGTAAATCATTTGGCTCACACTATATATACAGGCCACATCCCTCATCCGATCTTCGGGGTGACCACTAGATGGGACTTTTCCATAATTCATTATGGCCGCCAGCAGGCATCTTGGATTTCACATTTGAAGCCATCGGCACACCCTGCAGTCAACATTTATTGGAGAAATATTTCAATTGAAAAAGCTTTTTCACTTGCCGTAGACCAAACAAAATTAAACCTGTATTTGGGTTCTGATATCTGTGACATCGTCCTTCATTATAGTAGGTATACATATGCGGGGTACGATGCTATATCGTCTGTTAAATATCTTTTCGAGAAGAAAAAAAACAGTCTAATCATAAAATGCCTCAATGTATTACATACATATATATACGTCTGCATCAGCATGACAAATTTTATTTAAAAGAATGCATGCATTTTGAATGCGAGTTTTTTGCCCGTGAAAGACATCTTTATTTACAAAAATCATATGTCAGAAATCACAATGAAAAGAAATTCAAAATTCTATTAGCTAATAGTAAGACACATATTATGAGAAAGTTATGTGAGTTTATCCGACTTATTAATGAAACTGCAAACTGCTCTCCTGGATAACTTAATCATTGCACTCCACGTCACTTTCTTTTCTATTTCAAAACTATTGTTGTGTACTGACCGTTATACTTATGATTATATATATTCTAATACCATTACATGTATATATCACTTATGTATGTACAATGGTGAATGAATAAAGACTTACAACTGTTAAAGGTACACAATCCTATTTGATGGTCCCGTATCATCAGATTCCAACAACAACAACAACAAGTAGATATTTTAACAAGACGCTTTAGTTATCAGAATCGACTAGTTGTCAAAAAGATAATGCAATCCGCTGTCGACTCTAGTATAAATTTTTTCTAAAACGTGTTATATATCAACAGTTTGTTCAACGCAATTTGGTATCAAGAGAATATGTCGCTCGGCTCGTCGAAAATTTGCTAGGCCGTCAAAATTCCAGGTGGTGAAATAAAAAACAGATTTCAAAAATCATAATCTGATAACACTAATCATTGATGGATGCATGGGTTCCTCGACTCAAATCAAATAAACCCCCGAAGTCAAAGAAATGGTAATTCAGATTATGTATCTTTAAATGACATATACATATATTGTATGAAAATGACACGATACCAAGCGACGTTTGGGGACGGATATTTAATTGTTGAGACAAACCGCCCTATAATATCCACGTTAAGGGGAACTAGACACTAAATCCGGCCATATGACTCGAGCCATAAACTCATTTTCATAATAATTACCATGTTGTTTACATCGTTCATAGTGAATGAGTGTATTTTACACTCATCGAAGGCTCAAATTCATTCATTAGCTGCATATATGCTGTTGAGTATAATGGGAGATGTTCCCATGCATATATATAGATGGCCCGATTTAGTGAGCTATCGAATTTGAACGAATTTGGAAGAAACACATAACCACTGGCAGCCATAATGGATGTTAATCTTTGCATGAGTAAATCCTTTGGCACACCCTATATACAGACCACATCCCTCATCAAATCGTCACCAAACGTCACAAGGATCTTCGGGGTGACCACTAGATGGGAGTTTTCCATAATTCATTGAAGATCGGAGTTACTGCGCATATATGTGCATGCATGTATCAGTTGTTGTGTTATTGATATGGGTATAACCCAATCCGAGTCATGCATGATGGCAATGGCATGCTCCTGTGTGATGTTTAGCTGCCAACAAAGAACCCTGGCACACGGTTAAAGTCAACAGTGGGTGCTTAGAACTGATAATACAGTATAATAAAATAATACGCACGCAGGAAGAATGCATACAATCAACTACAGTAATGCTCTAATTAATCGACCTCTTAACCAAAGCAGAATTATGGGTAACTTTTCAGGATTTAGTCGGAAATATGGCTTGTTGCCATTCATCGGAAAGCTTTCCGGTGAATGGCAACAAGCCATATTTCCGACTAAATCCTGAAAAGTTACCCATAATTCTGCTTTGGTTAAGAGGTCGATTAATTAGAGCATGACTGTATATTGGTGTCGAACAAACAACCACATCGGTTCTACAATTCCAGAAAAGAATGCTGTTGATCGACATAAGAAATGTAAATATTTATTTCTGTGTTGCAAATCACAATATAAAATTTATGGAAATAAATTCGCTGACAAATGAATTTAAAAGCGAAGTGTTTCTTACCAACTTAAAATTAAATTTGTGTGGGTAATCAATAGCCGACGAACAATATTACGAAACAATAATACTCCCATCGAACCACAAATTATCATGTTCCACCATGCGGGGTCGTACGTACGGACGCCTGGAGCCAAATATGCCCCGATATCTTCGCGGTATATATAGGGTATTAATATTTTCTAGACATAATAGAAGTGACTATATCTATCGGAAAAAGATTCGATGAAAAAAAGGTGTGCCTTCACACAATAAACCGCAGAATATTTTCCCCCGGCTATCGGTCTATCTCTTTCGCGGCATGAGGATCGGATATTGATCGATACTTGTTGGACATCGCGCGGATTTGCTGATGATGAGGTCGATAGATTCCGAAGCACAGATATGTTAAGTGAGTGTCAACATCGATCTCCAATCAGGGGCGGTGTGTATTATCATGATGTGAATGGCATAATGCGTATGGCTGGGCGGTGCGAAGCTTCCGTCTCCGCCTTTGACGGACCGATATATGAACTATAGGCCATCGAACTGGCTTATAAATGCTCCAATATGAATGGTCTCGTTTCTGTGGTCTCTGAAGGCCAGTACCTGTATAAGTAGAAGTTTATTTGTGCAACACGAATTCGAAGACAAGCTACTCTAACTCGTTTATATATAAAGGGACAATCCAAGATAGGTGCATCTTAAAATATTGGAAACTGTTCTTTCGACACCAGTCTCAGAAGTTCTGGATATATCACATGTCAGCTGTGTTGTATCTCAGAACACGTGGAATCGACAGGTGATATGTTCGGCCTATGATGGTTCAGTTTCATATTATCGATGAGCGTCTTGATAGGAGTATACGGTGCGGATAACCGTGCATATATGCATACACGAGATGACCTGACTCAATACCTTTCCAGCATTGACAGTCTAAAACTACACACACATAAGGTCGTCGCTTTATACTGAATGTAAGGACTCTGGCTGCTGACAGTTTTTTTACTGTTATAAAAATAAATATCTTTTTTGTGATTCATGGACCAACCTGCGTACTTTCTGGACTATATATCGTGGAAGTTAACTGATGTATATTCAAATTCGCTCCTAGATGAAACTTTATACATAATTATATATTGGAAATTGTCTGCTGTCGTACTATTCGCATAGTCGACTAGACAGGATAAAACGGTCGGAAGACATATAACAATCGCAGGAACTGTACCCACGAACCGATTGTGACAGGCCACAGAGAACAGTTCACACACAACTTGCTTCTATGTCTGTGTTTAGTTGTGTCGTGCTGTGAAAAAAATAGACTGTTATTTATCGGAGCTTTACCTAGAAATCACTTGGAATGCTGTTGATGTTTAATGTGTGTGCTCCCTGTATGTTTACTATGGACGAGGCGTCCGGCCGGTCTGTGCGGCCATCTGTTGATCAGCTATTAGACATTCCCACAATAAAAGAAACAATGACACTGAAAAGACCTTCAGGTTAGTATAATAGGTGATTTGTTCAGTCCAGTAAATATAACCCAGTTGACTGCGAATATGATGAGAGTAATCTCCAGTTTGGCCACATCACGTGACATGTCAACACAAAGGTGGATGTTTGTGTTTGTTTGCTTGTTTGTTTTGTGGAAACAGGAACATTGAATTCTGGCAAAAATAACCGCAATAGCTGTTAACCCATGCACATAGCTTTGATTGCTTAAAAGCAAGCACAACTGAAGTTAGACACAAAAGCTAAGCCAATTATATATAGGACGAAAAGGGGACATATAACTCCCTCATAGTTGATATACCAGATAATCCACATACCAAAATTTAAACAACCAGATAACATAACACTAACGTTTAACAATTCGGACCAAAACAATCTGAGCAAACTCTTCGCAGTACACAGTCTGAAGAAAATGGGTGGGTTTTCCATTACCACAATCAATAATTACGTCAGTGTCAGCCAATAACAACATACATCAGTAAAGCGATGCAGCCGTTCAGGCGATGGTCGGAATTACTATACAGCGGTCAATTCGACACAGGGCTAAAGATAGTGCAATACGTTTTCTGTCACATTGATAATTCCACAGTGTTAAAAACATTAGAGATTACGACAACTGATTACACACTAAAAGCGAACAGTATGTGAAGAGTCCATAATTGACCAATGATACCCCGCAAGGAGAATAGAAGTAGGTATTTCCAAGAATGTCAACAGTTAACACCATTTTGAAGCGGCCGATATAAACGAGATATCTTTCGCGTCAATCTATGTGAGTGATGTGACTTCATAATGCATACATTCCAAGTATAAGCTATTTAAAGGAACGGTAATGTGACACAGAGCTATTTTCGTACTGCGAAGTAGTTCCAGTCTCAGGGCTGGTTTTAATTAGATTGCGAATGATGGTGTGACATTTTCTTGTGTCTGATATATGTGACCCGCCATATCAAATCCAGTCGGAAGTCGGGATTTTTTTTACCCTGTGCCAATGCATTCTCTTATATATGCGAGTCGACCATAGGTCGCCTCGCATATATAAGAGAATGCACTGGCCTAACAATTTTTTACAATTTTAATAATTTGTTCTTGTATTCTTTAACAATTTTATAATTTCACCCATACAGAGCCCCAGACAAACATGAGCAGACGACACTCTTCTATGTGCTTCTATATATGTGTGGGGCTCCCTGCAGGGTAATGGATGATTTTTTTTATTTTATGTCCTAAAAATTGTAAGAAACATTTATTTAAAAAACATGATAAAAAATTGTTAAGCCAATGCATTCTCGCATATATAAGAGAATGCATTGGCACAGGGTAAAAAAATCCCGACTTCCGACTGAATTTGATATGGCGGGTCACATGTAGGAGGGGGACTGGTAAATCGGACCGTGGATCTTTAACTAATGCGAAAAATCCACTCATCTTTGTTAACTCTTTCTATACTAAATGGTTTCTCCCAATTCAATTGTAAATGTATACATTGGAATGGTCTATTATGCATTTGGAGGGGCGTTCGGGATAAATTGCCAGACGAAAGGATAAATATAAGTGCTGAAGGCTTCATATTTCTTGGAGGGAAATATTCAGAAAGTCATAAGTTCAACAAACGACAATTACGACATATCTGAACATTTTCTACGTGAACTACTCGTCGGTGAGTATTTAGTATAGAAAAGTTTAAAGCCACTTAGCGGTTTGCGCTCCAAATTACACCTAATATTCGCTTTTGAAGTTGTTCCGGAATCTAAATGGGTCGATAATTATTTGAACTAACTTTCTACGAGCATTATATGTCCAGAAAGACGCATTGAAATCATAAAAATACAACGTTGCATGCAAATTGAACACGGTATTTGTGTCCCAAACAAAAAAGCTAATTTTTTTCACGTCATCGAACAAAAAATAGCGTTCTGTGTTAATCGATTCCAGATATGGTAGAAATAAAGAGCGTTTGTTTCACTTCCTTGCGAAAAATTTAAAAACAGCTGGACTGTGACCATGGTAAGTATTTTTTCAGTGCAAATGTGGCCGGCATATCAATAGTTTATGTATTTGTCAACCTCTCTCATCCATGCATCCTTCCAAATAACGTATACATATAACATTTGGAGGCTCGAATGAGCCATGTCCGTTTAACCAATATTTAGGATTAAGTAGAGTAGGGTGACAAAGAAGAGTATAATATACAAGAAAACCAATGTCAGAAATGGTAGTGCGCTCCATATCATATATTATATACCAATGATTGTAATTATAGAATATAAAATATATTGGTATCACGAATGACCAACTCATAATTCCGTTAAAATAACTAATCCTTCAAATTACTACAACTATATATACGGCTTATCACTGACGGTTTCTCATGCATCTCACCAGAAGTCCCAACTACACCTTTTATCGGACTCGGCCTCCAGGTCGCAGTTCGACTTTTAATCCGTCCCAAAAATTCCCATTTCTATAAATAAAACGCCCATGGCCCATGTATACCAAGAATCAGCGAAACATTATACACGCGGAGCGCGAAATAAGTGAGTTATAAACTCGTAAATTATCTTCTCTTTTATTTGATAATGTTAATTGGGACATTTCGATAAGTGTACAAGTAGGCCTAAATGTACATACACTATATAACCGTTCCAATTGCAATGATATTATGCGCTGTTGGGGGTCTTGTATGCTGATGACATCTGATCGACGCGAAATTGATTACATAAGTAAAATATTGACATAGATGCATCTACCAGGAACCTCGTGTGGCGGGTCACGCGATAGAACTGTCTGTCCGTGATATGTGAGTCATCCAATTCCAAACGAGTGTATGTCAGATGTTTGTCATATACATGATTCGGTCTGCACAACATCACCGGCTTCCGGAAAGGTATCGGTGTGGATAATCGGAATTATGTTCCAAACTCCATGCGTGGAGTTTGATTATGTACTACAGTGATGATGTATATATAAGCCAATTCGCTGAGTGAAAGTGCCCCCATGTTCACATGCCAAGAAGCCAAACATTCCAACCGAACGATATAAATGTGTCAGTGACTGTCAATAGCTCGCACAGAAGCAGCGATACGAACGCTCTGTATCATGGCCTTATCGGAAAACACGAACAATGAACGCTCTTTATTGTTCTATCAGGATAACTTTGACATGTAGCACTTAAACCGCGGAACGGGGGCTGGATGGATTTAATATAGTCGCGACTCGGTGATCTAGCTTATTTATTAACTATGCGTCCATGATTTATGAGGCATCTAATACAAAACAGTTGCATGCCAGATAGGATAGGATAATTTTTATTTACAATATGAAGTAAACGGAATTATATGCTGCAATTAAATGATAATATGTGGAACTCTTCCACGTTTACAAGCACACTTAGTCATTTCTATACTAAATACTCACGGACGAGTAGTTATCCATTGTGACTGTTCGAATAATAAGTTCAACACACATGTCGTGACCAGTTCCCTCTAGGACTTTATCTTTTTGTAATTGTATTATCTGTTGTCTGCTGGTGGGAGAATCCAATTAGCAAAGAAAGGGTTAATGTTCGTGTAGCCGATATTTTTCCCGAGCAATTTCACCGCCTGATCCGCATATAATTATCAGACATAGATACCGGTACTTAAAGATACGGGCGGCGTTGGCGGTGGGTATGCTGTTAAAATATTCAACTCCGGCCGTCAAAACCGCTATAAACAGATAGAATATATAGTAAAATATAGACAGAAATATCAGAAATATGGCATAAACAGTATGTTATTGTCAAATGTTTTTCGTTTGTTATGTAAACAAAAGCAAAAAACGTTACAGCTAGAACCAGGTTTTAGATCCAGATATGGTAAACATAAAAGCGTTCTTGCTGTTTTCCTAATATGGAAATAATAAAGAGCGTTTATATCATTTGTGTGTGATTAACCAATCGAATTGCGCTGTGTTATGTAAACAGAAGAAAAACTTCTGTAACACGAGAAGGTTCTTGTTTGCGTATACCACCGTTGGTCTTGACGACAATTATATACTATTTACGCGCTGATTATGTTTGGCATATGAATAAAACTATATATATATATTTAACATTCCTTCCGTTGATGGCGATTTGAACAAATATTAATATTTCTGCAACGATCACCGCCGCGGATTTTATTTACCATCTATAGATACTCAATTATGTAGCGTATACGCCCACCGAGCCCACCATTACGTAATATAAATCTTAATGTTTTTTTTAAAGTGATTCTAAATTTGATCACTCGTGATGTTGTAAATTGTTTCAGAGAGCTCCGTTATTTTGTCGAAATTACGTTCTATAATTATTTAGAAGGAAGTGTAAGGTAGGTTGACAAATACACGAAATAGTGATATATCGGCTTCATATACTCTGAAAAATAATGGCCATGGTCACAGCTATTTTCCGGCTGTTTTCACTTTTTCTCACAGAAATGGAACAAACGCTCTTTATTTTTACTATATCAGGAATAGTCCACTGGGAACGCTCTATTCTGTTTTGTTTGGGACCCAAACGTCGTGTTCAAAGCTGTAATTTTGATTACTTCAATGCGTCTTTTTTGGGACACAGAATGCACGTAAAAATGTATAGTTCATGTATTTATGGACCTAATTCGATACCTGGAACAACGAAGAAGCGAGTAATATTAGGTGTATTTTGGAGCACAAACCACCACGTGGCTTTTAGCGCTATACAATATAAGTTATCACATGTGCATCACATAGAATAACCGGTACCCAGATAACAATAAAGAGCTCTTTTATGTCGTCTCTTCCAAATATGGTAGAAATAAACAGCGTTATTCTGTTATGTGCTGAAAGATGAAAGAAGTTATTCAATTTCGCCGACTTCAGTAAATTGTTCTGGGGCATTTAAAGTTGATATGTGTGTATGTATCGACCTGCTTTAACGATATCCTGTTCGATTTGACACCATAAAACCACCATGATTTATATATATGTATGTTTATACACCAGAACATAATTATATCGGATCCATATAGGCCCATTAACACAAGGTTTTGATGGCCGGACATCAACTTTGAAAAGATGAAGTTTTTACACGCCTCATATATAAAGAGCGTCTATGATTATTCGACTCAAAGTGGTACCCAGACAATACGTAATAGAGTATTCTCAAATATGAACGTTCGTGGTGGTAGTATATACTTGTGGATATTTTATTGTAGATTTTTTTACCATGGATGTATGATATTCTGTAATGCTTCATTCTCAGCCATTAGTCATCCAGGACACGGCGAATTGTGATAGCATGCAAGCTGCAAGTTGTATAATTTTCTTTTGCATGTCAAGTGAAAAATGGGCGTAGGAAATTCTGGATTATAAAGATGCATTATCCGAATTAACGCTCCTAAATTACCATTTCCTTGGCTTCGGGGATAAAAAATATTTGATTCGAGTCGACGAACCCACCCATCAAAGCTCAGAGTGATCAGATATCGATTTTTGAAGTTTGTTATTTCTCGAGATATGCAATTATTTGTGGTCCAGAAAAAACGTTGTCAAACGGGCGGTCTCGGACAAAATTGCAGATGAAGATGGATAACTCTAAAATCAAGTGGTAATACGGCCAAATTTCGTGATAATACGGCCATATTTCGTTACAAAAATGTTGATAAATAACACGTTTTGGGAAATTTGATATAGACGACAATGTGTAGCATTATTTTGTTGCAATTAATCGATTCTGATAACTAAAGCGTATTTTTGACGAAATGTTATATCTTGGTGATATATGACCGGACATCTATAATCGCTGGAACGTGACAAAACCCGAGGTTATATACTAGACCTAATTTGTGGTTTGATGATTAATTTGCTTGCTGTACTGCATGTATATGTGGAGTAATTCGTATGCTTAACTAATTTATTCTGTCCACGACGTACCTGCGTATATTCCGTGTTTCGAATTCGGATGATTTGCCTTTGATTATCGACAGTAATAAACGGGTATGGCTCATGTTAATCTCCAAGTAGTATATGCGTAACTTGGAAGGAGGATCAAAACACCAATGAAGTACCAATATTGATATATATATGCACAAATTGCCAGTCATAGAAGTGTTCTATAGTTTAAAAAAACAAAAACATTCTCACAGAGTAAAACGCATTTTATTTCTACCATTTCGGGAATAGACTAACAAGAAACGATATATATATAAATTGGATTCGATTTTTCTCAAAGCTGACTCGAATTTCACATATAGGCCGCGATACAGGGGGGGGGGGGGGGGGGGGGGGGGTAGTAAAAACTTTACTGGAAGGTATGCCGTTTTTTTTTATCTGGCATTTTCGGGGACCCACTAACCCCAAATCTGAAAAAAGGTATTTTTTTACTCCTTATTTTTTTACTGAGACATACTTCATCAGCAATGTTAGCTGTTATATTATGCAGTGTGGTATACCAGCCATTTTTCACACCTAAATTTCGAAAGCAGTTAACGCGGTCATAAAAATTACATATACTGCAACAATGAGACATCCGTGAAGATATATCCCCGAATACAAACATCCGGCAAAAAGTCTAACCTGCACGCAATATACGTTATTAATAAAAGTTACCCCATAGCTCCTATTTTATATATATATATTTTATTCGTCGATAATAACACAAGTAACGAATAAATAAACAGAAACGGTTCATAAAATATAGTGGAAATACAATACCTTTATCATATATGTTACTATTTGAATATATATATTAGTATACGGTATATAGCATATCTGCAACTTCAGACATTATACAGTTATCGCATTGTTTCGAGGTTGACACGAGGAGTTGTCAACCCGATGAAGTCAATATTCACCAAGGCCGTAGGCCGAGGTGAATATTGGCTTCCGAGGGCTGACAATTCTTCGTGTCAACCAAGAACAATGCGATAACTGTTTTATTATATGAAACGCTATTTGATTGGACAAGACGTTGTGACGTTGAACGTCGCTGGAAAACCTGATAAATTTTCAGGTCTGATAATAAGTTATGTTAACCCCTGAAGTTTCTGACGTCACTCAGAACTGATATTAACCTGTTGTTTCATTAATGAGGTGAACAAAGTTAGATATCTCGATTCGTTACGTTTTAACATAGGAATTGGGGAAAGAAACTTATGATCATATAATAATGTTGATTAATCCTTTCGTATATATCGAGGTTTCTGTTACCTTTTTTACCGTCTTTCCGCTTTTTTGATTTGTCGTAATATTTGCCGTGTGCGGATAAAACAGTCTGTTGTATGTTTACCGAAATAACTCGCAGCCTGACATTATACACCCATATATATAGGGCGCAATAACAATGAGTTTATGGCACGAGTAATTTGGTCGGATTTAGTGTACAGTACCCCTTTAATCTCGTGTGAGGACCTTGGTCGATGTACTCGTACGTGTCGCTTATGGTTAGAAATGGTACTCTATATATATTGAATATATCGCTGTTTCTATGGCCATTGCAAGTACTATATCGACTAAAGGAAATGATCAATTAAATTGCTCATATTATGAGTGCATCATATTCTCATCGCGGGTTATTACCCATCGTTTGAAAACTTGAATCAACAGAACCAGAAATTATTAAGCTGTTATAGCGAGTCATCGTATTCACTGGGAGTCCCAAACGAGTCAGCTCCTGAATCACCAAAAAAGATCGTGGAAACAACTCGCGGGTTTCCGTATATATCGACAACCACGTGTATCAATGTGTGTAAACACTGCCGTATCTAAGAATGAATAGCGTACAGTGAATGGCGATCGGTCGATAAGTGCTGCCGCTGATGAAGTAACAAAAACGATAAGATTACTGAGTAATTAAGGAGAGAATGAACACGTGCAGACTGGTATAGTATGACTAGTATATAAAACTAAAGTTAGGAGATATGTCACAGTTAGAGTAGCATGAATTGGTAACAGCAGTGTATTTCGACAAGGTTTCGTTGCGACATCACACACATTGGAATAGTTTGGTTCACCTTTTACACGAGGTACGTAAATTCACTGATATTTTGCGATAGGGGCGAGGGTGTCTCATCTCATTTCTAGCCAAATTGTCTACATAATTGTTGTGTCTAAATACTAAAATTTTAAGTTTGACTCAAAATTAATTTATATATATTTGTATATATATTTATTTTAACTCTGAAAAGGTTCCCTATATGTTGTTTGGACCTATAACGGTGATTAAGTTCATGTTATTGATAAAGTTTTGAACTCACATTGCTTCTTGTTGGAACGTCGCTCACGATACTAAGTAATGTGTATATATAGGCTATATATTGTGAGGTTTTTTTAATCAGTAACAAAATTTAAAATACCAATTCAAACAAACTATTACACTTAAGGGTATGCGTTCTAATGGCACTTAATCCGGCACTTAATACAGTCTGTTCTCGCGGAAATAAGCTCATAGTGAACTTATTTCAACGGACGGAAATAACCTCATTTGGCATTATTTATATGTGAAATAAGACCCATATGGACCTAAACGCTGGTTATTAAAACAACCCTACATGGGACTATTGTAATATGAAATCAGCCCGTAGTGTGCTTATTTTCAAGATAACAAGCTGGAAAATAACAAGAATAAACCAACTCACGACTTATAAGATGTACGATCTTTATGATGGGTAAGGGTATACGTCCACTGTGGGCTAAACTCAGAATCAAATAAGTCCAATATGAACCTATGTCTGGTATAGGTCGATTATGAGCCTATTTGCGCGAGGGTATGTAACCGGATAACGTGATATACGCGTGATCGTTAAAGGCACGGGCGGCGTTCGTTGCAGAAATATTCATATTTGTTCAAATCGCCATAAACGGAAGGAATATTAAAATATCTATAGTTTTGTTCATACGCCAAACATAATCAGCGCGTAAATAGTATATTGTCAAGACGTACGTCGGTGTACGTAAACAAGAACCTGCTCGTGTTACAGAAGTTCTGCTTCTGTTTACATAACACAGCGCAATTCTATTGGTTAATTACACACAAATGATATAAACGCTCTTTATTATTCCCATATCAGGAAAACAGTAACAAACAACGCTCTTTATGTTTACCATATCCGGATCTAAACACAAGCCATGTTCTCTAACGTTTATTTTTTGCTTTTGTTTACATAACAAAGGAAAAAACATTTGACAATAACATACTGTTTATGCCATATTTCTGATTGGTATAAGAACAATGTCTCTCTATATTTTACTATTCTTTCTGTTTATGGCGGTTTTTGACGGAGCTGAATATTTTAACACCATAACACCAACGCCGCCCGTATCTTTAAGTGATAACAATAGAAGCACCACACTATACTGTGGTAACATTTGGAACGATCCGGCAATACGATATTTGTATATCCGATCAGATGACTCTTTTTCGACAACGATGATTCAATAAAAGTCGATGATATAACAATAGGTTAACTGAGAAGTCAACTGAACTGGAAACGAGCGAGTGTCAAAACAACACCTTTATGGCTATGTTTGACGCGCATCATATCGTTTCAGCCTCTGCGGTATCGACTCAGTCAATCTGGATAACGCTTAATGGATATACGGTTAACTAAATAAATGACAGCGTATGTTCGAGACATGAACACTTGCAAAAATCATATAGCAATTGTCAAGCAGTTTTCAATGTTTCCCACAGATACGGGGGGGGGGGGGAATTTCCGGCACGTATGCCGGGGTGGGTGGGTGGTCAAAGCCACCAACAAGCAATTTTTTCCGCAACTAAAAAAAACATTTCCTGCTTGTTTTTGTTAGTGTTTTGGCAATGAGTTGGGCTTCAAAACCACTTTGAATGAGAGAAATAATGTAATTCTAACTGGTAAACTGACTGCAGGCATGCAGTTATCGTGCTGTATTTTGTTGCAAATTTTGAAATCCAAGATGGCCGCTGGCAGCCATGTATTTTGGCCGAATGACCTCAAAATGACTCATTCCTATTTACATGTCCATGTTAACATCCATGATAAATAGTAGGCACAGAAATTCATATACAGCTGTTTACAGTGAATTCCCCCCGCAAATCTCTGTTTTAGTGTTAAAAGGGGGGGGTGAGTGTCAAAAAATGGTCGGAAAAAACTGCCGAAAACGGAAAAAAATTTGGCGGTGGGGGTGCATGGGTGGGTACAAAAAAATGATCGAAAGGGAAAAAATGCCATACGTGCCTGAATTTTTTTTCCGACCCCCCCCCCCCCGACAGATAGATAATTTAATCTTCAAAACATTATGCATGCTGGCGCAAAGAACGGAAAATTAGAAATGAGAGAAGCGCTCTTTATCTTAACCATATCAGGAAAAGATTAATGATCATCAATAAGGGATTCCCTTTATTATATATTCCATGCTAAAGAAACCCAATTTTCTAAATTATATGACTTGAATAAGCCATTACGTGGCATATACAATCCAAATAAATTAAATTACGTATTTAGCCGGTATTTTGGTTCCCTGAACCGGACCGCGGTGTGGACTGCGGTTTCACGTGTATAAGGATGTTTAAATACTGCGAAAGGCAAAACACGGTCTATAAATATTCATTTGTAGGGTCGTTGAGCTACTAAGTCGAACAACTTATGATATAATAAAATGATGACGCTCCTAAATTACTATTTCTTTTGCTTCGAGAGTAAAAAATATTTGACTCGAGTCAAAGAACCCATCCTCCAAGCTCAGATCAGTTATCGATTTTTGAAATCTATTATTTTTCATCACGTGGAATATATTTGGCGCCCCCTAGCAAATATTCTACGAACCGACTGACATACTCTCAATACCAAATTGTGTTGAACAAAATGCTGATATATAACACGTTTTGGAAAATTTTATACTAGAGTTGACAGTGGTTAACATTGTGTTGGTAATTAGTCGATTTTGAAGAAATGTTTTTGTTGTTATTGTTGTAATTGTAATCTGATGATACGGGGACCATCGAATCTGATTGTGTTCCTTTAAATATTTTCCCATGTTGGATCCAAGGTTTGACCCAAAGGATCCCATTAGACTATTTACAACCATGTGGAGTAGTGTTTGGTTGAAAGTTTTCAGCAGCTATAAAACTAAGGCCTAAGGCTTGTTGAACTCTTGTTGAAACAGAGTCTTCCTCTCATGACTCAATCACAGCGGAAATGTGACACTCCTCGACCCAGTACATTTTCTGGTGACGAATCGTTGTTTTAGTGATAATTTTAGGCGATAATTACCAGTTGTTGATTGGGAGAGTCATTCGAGCAAAACCCATAATAAAAAAAACTACGCTGATACTTGGATTTTCCAATCAATTTATATGGTAAATTACGTGCTTCATTTGTACACCAGGAGTTGAATATCTTTCCATTTCTGGATCCTATAGGTTACACTATTATGCTCCCCAATGAAAAATGATCGACCAGTTAGGGAGAGAAAGTTTCCAACGGCTAAAATACTAAGGCCCAAAGCCTGTTAACCTTATTATTTGAACACCCATGTATATTAACTGACCAGTCTAACGTACACTGCCATATAATTGCCTCAGATCTGTGGAGAAACACAGTGCAAGGCCATTAAAATTATTCCTTCCACAACACAGTTCCTGGGCATATAATTCAATTCAATTAAGTTTATTCAGATCGTCAATATAGACATTACAGAAGAGTTGTATACATAAATACAATGTATATATATACAGCAATGCCCAAAGAAACCGACCACATTACCACAGCAGAACCATGGACAGCCCCTCAGGACCCAGTCGGAAATACGGCCCGCCACCATCCATCGGAAAGCTCTCGGCGATAGCTTTCCGATGAATGGCACAAACCACACCCCGACCAAATCCCGAAAAACAACCCACCATTCCGCCCCGGTCAGGTGGTCAATCACTTTGGTAATCACTGTATGGTCATTACAGGTATACATGTAGAAATGGGGTGGACGATATTCTTTACCTACACTGTTTAAGTTCGACAGGCTGCTGGTAGTAAGCCTTAGGGGGACCTAAATATCTCAAGGACCTTCCTAATAAATACTGACAAGTTTTTAACTGTCTTATGATTTCGGGAGTTAAATAGAGCGGCTAATTTATAAGTGTTTGGTCTCTGATAGAAGTAGGGTTTTAGATATTTTATTCTTAATTCGCTAAGTTCCCTACACGTCAGTACCATGTGATATTCATCGCCGATTTCGAGATTACATAGAGCGCAGATTCTGTCGGAATAATCGGTATTCGTCCAAGCACCGAGTTCTATTGGGAGTTTGTGGTTTCTAGTGCGGAAAGCTAAAGTGTTTTGAACTGCTCTATTGTCATCAAGGGATAGATAATTCTCTCGTGCAAAATTTGACTTTATAATCCGATAAAATGCGAATTTGCTTGATTTCGATATTGTTGCCCACCATTCTTGAATGTATATGTCTCGTAGCTTACCGGAAGTTGTGCGATTGAAGCTTTTCAAGCTTGGTACGTGTTGGTTGGTCCAGACACTACTCATACCTAGGCAGTTAAGGGTGTCCCGTATACCAATAATCAGTGAATTATTAAAAACATTATCACAATATAAACAATACATAGCATAATACAAAATAAGAGGCAATCTATTGGTTGGCATGCAGATAAGCTTAGCCCAATACGAGAGGGAACGGGTTTTGATTCTCACCGTTATGGGGCATATTCCTAGTTCCCCATAAACAAAAGCATTGGGTGTTGATTTTTTTCATTTTAAGGGAGAATTTCAAAAACCACAATTCAAGTTTTTCAAAGCATGTTAGGTTTTCAAAACCCCACACCTCAGCTCCGTATGTCAAACTTGGTATGATCGATTTTTCATAGATCTCCAAGATGCTTTGTACAGAGAGTTTATGACAACGGGCTCTGTTGTTACGCTATACTGTGACAGCAACACTTATGGATAGGCGGCTATATATATTCAGTTATCAAATGGTGGAGGGTAACTTGTAGATGTTCTGCAGTGAACGCTCCAATTATATTTACGTCTATATGTCGATATTTCCTATTGAAAACACAGTCAATTCCTATTGAAACAGGGTATTTCCGTCACGTCTCGATGACATCGGAAATCTGACTTGCCGACCAAGTAACTTTTATGGAGACATTCTCAAGCGGTAAAAAAATTCCGGAAAATTGCTGCCGGCACATAATTCCGTAAAGACAAGGCGCACTGTATAGTTGCGTCACGGCCCTATATCCCATATGGTTATCCATAACCATACAGAAAATATTGCCATAATGAAATTATACAATGTTCCGTAACCTTACAGTACATAGTGCGGGCAGGATTTTTCCGGTTCTTTGTTCAGAGCAAAACCCACAATAAAAAACCTGACATCTAACAAATTTCTTTTGTTAATTATATATATATACGCGTATATACCAAGAGTTGAATATCTATACCCATGTTGGATCTTATGTTAGACTCAAATTCCCTCATTAGAAAATGTTCAACCACAGCAAGTGCATGGTGTTTTGGTGAAATATTACAACGGCTATATAAAACTAAAGCCTAAGGTGTGTTGAACGTACTATCTGAACACCCATACACATAACATGTGTGACAATCCAACAACTATTAATGGGCGACTATACAGTTATCAAAGAGTGGTGGGTAATCCGCCGTGACCGCTCCAATTAAATATACGTATATAAATTTCGAAAATTTCTATTGAGTCAGAATCTTCCTGTCGCAAAACACACAATAACAAAAACCTGATATACTCCGATACTTGGATTTTTCAACAAATATCTTTTGTAAATTACGTATACACAATGTATACCAAGAGTTTAATATCTTTCCATTTTGGATCATATGTTAGACCCAAATGCCCCCCATTAGTAAATGTTCAACCACAGCGAGTGGTGTTAAGTGTGAAAGATTCAAACGGCTATAAAACTAAGACCTAACATCGAAATTTCTATTGAAAGAGTGTCTCCATGGTACGACTCAATCACAGCTGAGATCTGACACTCGCCGATTCAGTAACTTTTATGGTGACAAATCGCGCACTTTTTAATAATTCCCAGCTGTCTGTTGCGGAAGTCACTCGGGCAAAACCCACAATATAAAAAAAAACCCTGACATCTGATACTGGGATTTTCCAACAATTTTCATTTGTAAATTACGTATACCAAGAGTTGAATACCTTCCCGTTTTGGATCATATGTTAAACTCAAATGCCCCCCCCCCATTATAAATATTCAACCACAGCGAGTGGTGTTTGGGTGAAATATTCCAACGGCTATAAAACTTAAGGCCTTAGCGTGTTGAACGTATTACCTGAACACCCATACACATAAAGTACATGACAATCCAATATAGTTATATTCATCGGCGAATTATACAGTCATCAAATGGTTGTGATTGTTCCGCAGTGATCGGTCAAATTAAATATACATCTAAATTTCGAATATTTCTATTGAAAAAAACAGACAATTCCTGTTGAAACAGGGTCTTTCTGTCGTCGTGACTCAATCAAAGAGGAAATCTGACACTTGCAGACACAGTTAAGTTTCTGATGACGAATCGTTGTTACAGTCATGCACATTTTTGATCAGGCGATAATTACCATGCAGCTGCCTGTTGCGGGAGTCACTTGGGGAAAAACCCACAATAAAAAAACCTGACATATATACTCTGATACTTGGGTTTTCCAACAAATTTCTTTTGTAAATTACGTATTCCAAGAGTTGAATATCTTCCCATTTTGGACGATATGCTACACACAAATGACCCCATTATAGAAAATGGTCAACCACAGCGAGTGATATTTTTGGTAAAAGATTCCAACGGCATACAACTAAGGCATTGTGTGTGTTGGACGTATTACCCGAACACCCATACACGTGAAATACATGACAATCCAATAGTTATTCATCGGCGAATATACAGTTATCAAATGGTGGTGGTTGTTCGGCAGTGATCGATCAAATTAAATATACCTCTAAATTTCGAATATTTCTATTGAAAAAAAAAAACAATCGACCCCTGTTGAAACAGGGTCTTTCTGTCGCGACTCAATCAAAGAGGAAATCTGACACTTGCAGACACAGTCAAGTTTCTGATGACGAATCGTTGTTACAATCATGCACATTTTTGATCGGGCGATAATTACCATGCAGCTGCCTGTTGCGGGAGTCACTCGGGAGTCACCCACAATAAAAAACCTGACATACTCTGATACTTGGGTTTTCCAACAAATTTCTTTTGTAAATTACGTATACAAAGAGTTGAATATCTTCCCATTTTTGATATGTTAGATTCAAATGCCCCCATTAGAAAACGGTCAACCACAGCGAGTGATATTTTTGGTGAAAGAATTCAACAGCTATATAGCTATGGCATTGTGTGTGTTAAACGTATTACATGAACACCCATACACGTAAAATATATGACAATAAAATTGTTATTCATCGGCGAATATAAGTCATCAAAGGGTGGTGGGTGTTCACAGTGACCGCTCCAATTAAACATACGTCTAAATTTCGAAAATTTATATTGGAACACAATCGATTCCTGTTGAAACAGGGTCTTTCTGTCACGACTCAACACAGCGGAAATCTGACTCGCCGAACCAGTAACATTTAAGGCGACAACTCGTTGTTTCAGTTGTGCACTTTTGTCTCTGGCGATAATTTCCAGTTGTCTGTTGTGAGAGTCACTCTCGCTAAACCCATACTTAAAAAAAACCCTGACAAACGATGATACTTGGATTTTCCAACAAATGAAACAGGGTCTGTCCGTCACGACTCAATCACAGCGGAAATCTGACACTCGCCGACCCAGTAAAGTTTGTGATGACGAATCGTTGTTTCAGTGGTGCACTTTTTTATCTGACGATAATTACCAGCTGTTGGTTGTGGGAGTCACTCGCGTAAAACCCATAATTACATTCCAAGAATTCAGAGTGACGAATTCCGCAAAGGTCGTCGATATTCATTCTCAGATGATAATACGATGTATGGGAGCCGATTAACGTGAATACATGCTGTATATGCGCGTGTCTCTGACTACATGTGACTCATTCATGATTCCACTCTCTTATAATAATGACTCGCTATTCACAGACGAGTCAGCGAGTCATTCTGCTTGTAGCTATTAACCCACTCTTACCAATTGGATTTGCTCATTTAGCAATAAAATTAGACATTGGATTAGTCTATTATTCATCGCTCGAGGGATATGCGGGAACTATATAAGCAGGCGACAGACAGACGAACATATAACACAAGCGCAGTATTAATATGTGGGAAATGTTCAGATAAGTTCAACAAAAGTCCATACTATCTTAACATTTCCTAAGGGAACTACTCACCCATGAGTATTTAGTAAAAAAATGTTAAACATATGTTCTTAAATGTGGTATACGATAGAATTTTTCATAATTTTATTTCTTCCCTTTCTAATCGGGATTCCATTTTTAAAAGCCACTTGGCGGTTTGCGCTCCAAAATCCACTTAAAAATATTCGCTTTTGAATTGTTCTTGGTATCGAAATAGGTCAATACATACTTTTGAACTACTTTTCTACGAGCATAGTATGTCATAGAAAGACAAATTGAAGCAATACAATATATAACTTTGGACACGTTGCATGCTGGCACAGAACAGAAAAGTGCGAACTGTGTGAATCGGTTTCTGATATATTGTAGAAATACAGATTTTTAAAAAAACTTTTTGACTTCTGTGCGAAAAATTTAAAACAACTCTGAACAACTGGACAATTTTTCAGAGTGAAGCCGGTATCAATATATACTTCGTGCATTGTTCAACCGATCTTATACCTCCTTCCAAATTACGTATAGACATAATTTGGAAGATCGAATGAGCCACGTCCTTTTAAATTTACCTTTCATACTGAAATTCGCACCTGATGCAGCCAAAGTAGTTAGATCTAGATATATACTCGTGTTGAAGACGTGTGCATGCGTGCCTGGTCACGACAGATGTAAATTCGAATGAATGAATGGGAAACATATCAGAACTTTCTTACATTGTCATCATAAGCCAGACTTGAAAATCTCTACGCTGGGATCCAGATCCTCTCCATGTTGTTTCCGAGACATTCAAATAACAAACAAGGATAACTCCATATGTAGAATGGAAAACGCTAACAATGCCAATTGCCCCTCTTTTGAATGCATGCATTCATGATGGTGAACATCCATACAAAATTTTATTTAGATCCGATTACACATGACTGAGATATGCACCAGGACGGACAGAAAACCACTATTTTCAGATAACATGCACAGGATAACTATATATATAGAACAGAAATTTACTACCGCAAACTGTCGGTGAAGCATCTCGTTGCCCCACCAAGAAACCCTTTGCGATACATAAACAACTTCACCAATACGGCTCCCTTCAATTCGAGTTTCATCCCGTCCATGGAATCTATCATGCAAAACCACTACCGAAACAGAAAAACTTAACGACCCCTCATCACATCCAACCAAATACGAAATAATAAGTAACTTATATAGAACTTTCTGCCAAAAAGATATGACTATATATATAAAAA
Organism: Siphonodentalium dalli; assembly: GCA_032622095.1. Lineage (NCBI taxonomy): Eukaryota > Metazoa > Mollusca > Scaphopoda > Gadilida > Siphonodentaliidae > Siphonodentalium > Siphonodentalium dalli. Next base: position 146,176,913 of record CP136066.1, read on the forward strand.
AAAAAGAACCACCATACGTGAGGCTACAACTATGGTCAGAGGAGACTAAACAAATTGCACTGTATATATACTCAGAAATAACTGGTGATCTAAACTTTGATAAATATGAAAATTACATCTCAGCTCATCCAACGTGTAGTTGTGGCAATCCATGTGAAGGTGCAAACATTTTTCTTCAGGTGTCCTTTGTACGAAGATTACAGAGACCGTATGTGCTACAGTGAACCATTTAATACGCACAATTTCAAGACAGTAGATTCATTTATTTCCTCGACAGACCGTTTTTCATAATTCTCATATCAAATTGGTATCCTATACTCCCCAAATGCGAGACCATAACCACACCAACCGCAGTTTCATGCATTAAACATCAAATTTTGAACCAATTTCTTAACATAATAGTAAGGAGCTCTGATAAGGTCCGCAACTTGTGCTCCGATCCTCTGTACCCACACTTATCTGCGTATGTTTATAATATGTGTAATTTATACTGTATATTGTGGGTCACAATAAAGTATGTTCAACTGAACAGATATTGCGAACAATGTCATTAAGTAGTGAAATTCACCTTCAAGTTTTCGTTTTTTACACATGGGGCACAATCTAGAAAATACGTTTGTTCCGTTCCAACGGCCTTTCTCTATTGGTAAGCGGTGGTTACTAGTACGAAATTGACATAGAGATATTCTATTTTTTGTATCCAAACTATCCAAGTATATTTCAAAATTAATGTCATGTTTGAAATTATTATAGGTGTTACCTCGATTAGAGTTTTCAATATCAGAAAACCACACATTACGGAATTGACTATTTAAATTTCACTTGAAGTATGGTACTAGTGTATCTGGACATGGAATATTTTCCATTTTCCAGAGATGGATCTGACCACAATTTGTCAGGATATCCTTTATTTTTTCTATCCACTGAAATTTTACTGACACAGATTCACATACATTCAGGGCTAGTAAATCAAGAGTTTTACAAAATCTGCTTTGTTGCATATTCTTAATATTCATCCAGTATTTCAGAATGCGCAAATTAATTGTGTACTCAATCGGCAGTCTACCACTTTCACCATATACCATATAATTAGGTGTCGATGACTTTAGATGGAGCACATGCTTCTGTGGATATTTTCAAATATTGCACTACTCCCTGATCCCCAGACTTCACAACAATACAACATAATTGGTAAAACTTGGGCGTCAAACATTTCAAACATGTTTTTCACTGACAAGCAATGAATTTTTTATTTCGATATAATAGAGTACATTGCCTTGGTTGCTTTATTCATCAAAGTCTTTTTCGCTAAAGAGTAGGTGCCCGATTTTGTGTGTATAAGTGTACAGGTGGAACTACAGAAATTTTACTTCGCACGTAGTTAGCTGTGGTACATATGCATCTTATATACTTGTTTCCGTTCCTATTCTGGCATCATATCGTTTTCTACGACAAAATGCCTGCAAACCATACCGTGCAAACTTGCCAGTGTATGAACGTACCCTTAACAACTGATAAATATAATTGCATGTACTTTATGATTTATATTAAGATTTAAAACTTTAAACCTAAAGTTAACAAAAAATAAATATATATTATTAAATATATATTTAATGAATTTAATTAAGTAAAAGTTGTAAACTAATTCTCCGTTCCATAAGTATAGATCTAGGAAGTGTTTCTTACATGAACCTGCATACCAAATTTCATTCCGTTCCGAAAACCCATGCCTGAGACCAACCTTTTCTCCTGAAAATAAGATAATATTAAATCTACTTCAAAAACGCAAAAATCCCATATCAGCATTATTTTAATCTGAATTACGCTCTATATGAACCTAAAACGCGGTTTTTAAAACAGTCCAATATGGGACTATTTCCTACGAAATAAGCCCATATTGGCATTATTTAATTTACTATTTTTCATCGACACGACTTGCATGTACCAGATTCTCGCTCTTTATACTGTGTTTTATCCTGCGGCCCGCGCCATTCGGAATAACGGGTATAAGCTCATTATATGCTATATCAGAATCAAATCAGTCCAATGTGCAACATATCCTCGTGCAAACATGTTTATATTTAACCTAAATATTCATATTGGACCTATTTATTCTGAAATAAGCTCATAGTGGACTTATACCAGTTCTTCAGTTTGATGGCGCGGGCCACAATAAAGCACATGCAACATAAAGAGCATACATCTTATTTGGACATATTTTATAACCAGCGTTCAGGCCCATGCACAAATTCTTATTTCACATCTATAAATAATGCCAATATGAGCTTATTTTAGTCTCATGCAATAAGACATATAATACGTTCACTATATATGAACATATTTCCGCTATGGTAGGCTGTAACCTTAACTTATGTGTGAATATTTAGGAAATGAAAACAACATAACTGAGCCCTCTTTTGATACCAAACCTTCATAACAAATTTCAACAGAATCCAATAACCCATGGCTGAGATATGAGTGGACAGGCGGAAATCCAACAATTTCAGATAAACACGTGTAGAGGGATAACTCTTGAAAAGACATATTAATAGCGTCAATGAACCCTCGTTTGAAAGCCCTCGTGATGCCGAACCTGCATACCAAATTTCATGGAGATCCTGGATCCGAAAACCAACGTTTGAGCTATATGAGTGCACGGACGGACTGACGGATGCAATTAATCCAGTTTACCCCCATTTTGAAAGAGGTATAATTAAACAATACTTACAATCACCATCATTCGTATCACATAGGCATCGCAAAAATCTACAAAATATATCCGTCGAACACGATCACAAGAGCTCATATTTGAGGACGCTCTTTATTATCTACCATTATTGAGCGAAATAACCCCAGAAGCATGGACGCTCTTTATTAGAGGCGATCATTGAAATTTTTGCTTGGCTGATAAACATTCAAAACATTGACATCTGGCCATGAAAACCTCCAGTTAAAGGTACTCAATCCGATAAAGACGGTACCCATACCATCAATATACAACATCAAATTTCCCAAACTTGTTATTTATCAACATTTTGTTCAACAAAATATGCCATATTATCACTAAAGTATAACGAAATTTGACCGTATTACCACTTGATTTTAGAGTTATCCATCTTCATCTGCAATTTTGTCCGAGACCCTCCGTTTGACCACGTGTATCTGGGCCACATGTCTATATCTGATCACTCTGAGCTTTGATGTTTGGGTTCCTCGACTAGAATCAAATATTTTTTACATCCGAAGCCAAAGAAATAGTAATTAGGAGCATCTGATCGCATTGAGTACCTTTAATGGGCTCATGGGCCATATCTAATTATTATGCTCTAGTATTTAAAAGGTACATATGATGTATTTAATGGTGTCAAATCGGAGAGTGGATCTTTAAAATGCATACTAAATGTAGTTTTGGGGAGAGGAGGGGACCTCTAAGTGTTTAGCACTTGTCCTCCAATCCCCTTTGCTTTAATATGTACTTCATTTAAACACATGTATGAGCAAATAAATATGTTTAAACCACAGTTGTCGATTCTTTTCATGTAGATACATTTTGCTACCACTATATTTGGTATGTTTATTTGCACCCCAGATGCACCACGTATAAAGCGGGTTTCACACACAGTGGCGTCAGTCTCGCCCAAAAGGTTCGCGCACTCGCTTTCCTCTGACCAGGTGTTGGCAGGGTCGTCCGGTTTACATCGTTCAGCATAATTACCGATGGTCATAAACGCTGTTGGTACAGTGAGTCATAACACACCTGGACTCCGGTAGGCTGTCTGCGCCAAAGCATCTGTTCGTATTTACAGGAAACAACCCTCGAAGATTATCCGATTGAACTCGTGGTTCTTGTCAAAACGAAGAAGTTCGATTATGAATCAGATATAATACTATTTAAATCTGCCGACTTGCGAAGGTGTGAGGCTTGGGACAGGAAACCGCTGGAGGTGTATACTTCAAAACAATAACATGCATACATTTGCCCCCCCCCCCCCCATTTAAATGAACAGCTTAACTTGCTGCCAAGCTAATTAGTTCGAAAAACAAATCAGCTGTTCTAATATATGGAATAATTTAAAGGCACGTGAGGCCTTAGTTGTCGAAAATATTCATATTTGTTCCAATCACCGTAAACAGAAAAACATTAAAACGCATACAGTTTCGTTCATATATACCATGACCATCGCGTAAACAGCATGTTATCATAAAGATTTACTAAATTTTACCTATAAGCAAGAGCCTGATTGTGTTACAGAAGACAACACAATGTTGCTGGCTTATCACACACAAATGGCATAAACGCTCTTTATTCGTTCCATATCAGGAATTCACCCACAAAGAACGCTCTTTATGTTTACCATCATAATATAAACAAACACCAGAAAAGTAACTTTTTATGCTTTTGTTTACATAACAATGGTAATAAATATGACAATAACATACTGTTTATGCGATATTTCTTATTTGTATACGGACAAAGTCTGCCTACATTTTGTTGTTCTTTCTGTTTGTGGCGGTTTTTGACGGGTGGAAATATTTTCACAGGATACCCACCGCCAAGGCCAACCGTACCTTTAAACTGAGAAATTTATTCTCCATATGGTTCCTTAAATTTCCTCGTCGAGTTCATTAACTCTATCAGTTATAGTATATAGCAACCAATATTCAAAATCGCAATGTTTCCTCGAACCTTCCCACCAGTATGCACTAATATATATTAGTCATAGATGAATGCTAATATATAATATGAATGCTCTTTGTTATATCGGGAAGAAACTAACAAGTGCACCGCTGGGCGGAGGTAACGCCATGCACCGACTGTACAATCAGAGAGGATTTTTCTTATTTTTGTGCAAATGCTTATTAAATGGCACTTTGTAAAGTTATGTTATTCATGAGTAAACAATCCAAAATCAAGTTATCATCTGGAAAACAAAAAAAGTAGCAGAAAACCTGAATTTTCTAAGTCCAAAAAGGGGCGTAACTCTGGAAAAAAATGGGCGGACGAAACCACGGCTATGGGGAAATCTTGCCCCCCCCCCCCCGGCTGGTCTATTGGCATACCAAAGATCAACTGAATTGAGTTAGCGAAACCAAAGTTATGAGTTGAAACGTTCGTACGGACAATTTTCTAAGTCCAAAAAGGGGCGTAACTCTGGAAAAAATGGGCGGACGAAACCACGGCTATGGGGAAATCTTGTCCCCCCGGCTGGTCTATTGGCATACCAAAGATCAACTGAATTGAGTTAGCGAAACCAAAGTTATGAGTTGAAACGTTCGTACGGACGGACGGACGGACGGACGGAGGGCTCCACTATATACCCCCAAATCTCCATCGGAGATCGGGGGCATAACAAATAACGCACTTTATTACATATCTATCAACGTAATTCGCATGATCGCACGACGTTCCAGGCGTGTGATTATTCTCAGAATCGCACTAGTGCAATCTGTCGACGGAACTATATTTCATTCAGTGTTGTTAGACTGGCTTTCGTCGTTACTATTTTTACTGACTTTTTCAACTTTTCAACGCAAGGACGACAACCCACTTGCCGAAATCGCATCGCGCTGGTTGTGTTATATTTTTGGAAAATCTGGGAAACCCCAATTAACACCTTTGCGCGACTCAAGATGGGTCAAGTTCACTCGCGGATAGAAGGGCCCCCTGTCTGATTGTTGCGTTGAACCTAAAATGCCGTTAAAACTAAATTAAATTCACATTTTCTGTACCGGAGATGTACGATTGTGAGTCAACTTACTATGATACGTAGATATGTAATAAAAATAGAACCGCATGAGTTGCGTCCCGCACTCGAGGTATCGCTCCGCCAACAAATCTCGTGCGATAATTTCGTCAATATTCAGACACTCATGAATGCGGTTCTATCTATTTATTGTGCCCCCGAACTGCGTCCGTCACTCCGTCCGTCCGGCCTTAGTAACATATCACCTTGTAACTCTGGTGTTAATTATCGGATTTCGTTAACCTTAGGCATGGTGATAGCACCGCTTGGGGAAATGATTTATACGCACATATACTACGGGTTTCGTCCGTTAATTTTTACCAGAGAAACGGCCATTGTTTGACATGGACATTTGCTAATTGTGTCTCTGTGCGAACATTTCATCTTGTAACTCGGGCATGTATCATCAGAGTTGGTTGACCTTTGGTATGGTGATAGTACAGCTTTGGGGAAAGGATACCCACATACTACATGCTTCGTCCATTTATTTGTATCATATATATAATTATGGCCATTGCTTGACAGGGAATTTGCGAACTTTCTGACTGTAGTCTGTACGAACATTTCAGCTACAGTAACTCGGGCATGGGTCGTCGGATTTTGTCGTGCCTTGGGATGGTGATAACACAGCTTGCCTGTGGGGTGGTGGTACCTACATTCTGCGGATTCCGTCCATCCATTTTGCCAGAGTGACGGCCCTTGTTTGACTTGGGGCATTTGAGTTACGGCCATTGTTATATTATAGACTTAAAGAATTATATTGAAATTTCACTGTGTGCAGACATGTTACATTGCAACTCTATACCAGACTTGAATGTTATTTGGAGTGCGACGTACGTACACTGACAGGTTTTGGCCTCGTCTTTTTGTCTAGAGTTATTGCCCTTGTTGAAAATAGAAAGATTCTCCACAGACCTTTGCTTCACATTTAGCATTGTTACTCAAGTACATGTACCAACTGTTAGGTTTGAATATCTTGTTGGTACAGTGAGTCATCACACACCTGGACACCGACAGGCTGTCTGTGCTAAAGCATCTGTTCCTATTTACAGGAATCAAGTAGCGAAGATTATCCGCTGAACTCGTGCTTCTTGTCAAAGCGAAGATGTTCGATTATGAAAACCAGTTAGCCAGATAGTATAATAATATTATTAAATATTATTAAAATTGTCAAGGTGTGAGGCTTGGAACATGAATCCAGTGGAGGTACCGGTGTATAGCGTGCCACACAACTATTCCTTCGTTTATATACAGTGATGCCCTAAATACTCGACTACTTAACCACAGCAGAATTATGGGTAACTTTTCAGGAGTTAGTCGGATATATGGCTAATGCAACAAGCCATATTTCGGATTATTTCCGACTAAATCCTGAAAAGTTACCCATAATTCTGCTGTGGTTAAGGGGTCGATTATTTAGGGCATTACTGTATCCCCGCAAACGGAAGTTTGGCTGAGTATACGTTGAAATGGATTCCGTCTTAAAAGGAAATTCTCACCACATATCCATAACACGAGAGTGCATATAGACTGTGGACTAATTAAACCCCAGTATATATATTGTGTTTTACATATTGTGCTTTAAATTTCCTCGTGGAGGTTATCAACTCAATCAGCTGGCATTTACAATGTAGCGACCAAGCTTTTCAGACTTGTCGAGCTGTAGCGACACGCTCTTTATTAATAACGGATCGGAACAAACTAACAGTTCACGTGCTTTATTATTGCTGAATTAGGAAAACAGTAACAATGAATGTTCTTTCTAATATATACAATTCTGAAAAACGATGACTATAACAGTAATCAGTAGGGTCTACATATAGTAAAGTATTGCATGTATAATTATCGATCGATCACATGGGCATGAATGCTATTACAGTGAGTCATCGCATGTTTGGACTTCGTTAGCATGCGCTATATCCGTTTGTGTTTACAGGAAACTAGTCTAGAAGATTATTCGATTGAACTAGGTCAGATCGAACCAGTTGATTGAACTCGTGGTTCTTTTCAAAATTACGGAATTCGAATATGAATCAGATATCGGGATTCGTGATAGCAATACTATTTTAAAATGGGAAGGCGTGAGGTGTATAAACAATATCACCGGCTGTCTATACGTACCACGCAACACTGACAATCCCTTCGTTTTCGTATAAATCGTGATCAGATGCTTAGCCTATATTACAGGTGTCTCAAATTTCACAAGAGCAGCTTGTCGCAAATAATCCCGTTTATTTTTTTTAAATTGTAAACCAACTTGCGCGGTTGTCAATCACAATTTAGATTAGATAGTGATATTTTTCACTCATATCTTATATGTTCTATGACTTTATGAAGTTCTAGGTTGATACTGCATGTCTTTGAAGGAAATATTAGTCGATGGAATGACTGCACATAGGTGATTTCTTCCACACAGTGTTCGTTAAATGCCGTATATGCTGTATATGTCGAGTTTGTGAGGGAACATCTTTGAAACACATCACGCTGTGCACAAACTGCCGAACGCTCTTTATCATTACCTTATCAGGAAAAATCTATCGGTGAACGCTCTTTATTTTACATGCAACATAGAAACTGGGGCTCAGTTTATCTTGATTCGTGACTTTCTATGACTTCAGTAAATATCTTAGAGACGTGCAACGTAACTATAAACTCTTCCATGTAATAATTGACGTATGTCGTAACAGGAGCGAGCGAAATATGACTAAGATTCCGAATATATCGACCAAAAAATGTTTTAATGAGCATCGCACAACATTGGAATATTTTAATGCTTTTCAGCCTTTTGAAAATTCGAGATGAAACAGCTAATGCGATTTTGACCAAATGACCGATGGATGTACTGGTTTTGATGAGAAAAACATATAGATATAAACTTGAAGCGCAGATTTCTCGCGTGAGAGATGTCGAACCGGAAACATGTCCAGATGTGACCCAAACATTAACACTCAATAATCACCAATCTGTGATGTGGTATATGCATACTAATAGCGTTGAGATCAAGGCGAGGCCGCCCTGTGCGCTCTTTATGATTCACACAACTGTCGAAAAGATCACAGCAAACAGTAATTGACTAGACCATAAAACTCATAACCTAGTCATACGCTGAGGCCTGTACGACTTATAATGTGGTTTGGTTACGGTTTCATCCATATATGAAAATCCATCGACTTTTCTCGAATGATTACCACCACCCCACCAACTATAGATATATACAAGTGAGTAATTTGAGGCTTTTGATTTTGGTTTCCAATGACTGTTGCGCATTTATTTTATAGTTCGTGAATTTCAGTCTAAAGAAGAAACCATGATCTGGTTAAATTTGGAGATAACGCTATTTACGTAACGGGTCTAATTCATATGCAACTTCTGAACTACATGTATTATGTCGCTTTATTGCCTGGAAGTTCGCGTCCTGTCACGGTATACCTAGTTATACGACATTCCAACGATGCGGACGGATGTCACAATGAGAAAGCGGTTCATTATTATTTTTAATATTCATTTGATTGTATATGAGATGAATTTTGTCCAGTTATTTTCCAGTGTTGTCGGCCGATAATGCGAAACTTTAAAGGAACGGGAGTTGTTCGTTGCAGAAATAATCATATTTGTTCAAATCGTCATAAACAGAAGGAATATTAAAATATATATAGTTTTGTTCCTATGCCAAACATAATCAGCGCGTAAATAGTATATTGTCGTCAAGACGTACGGTGGTGTACGTAAACAAGAACCTGCTCGTGTTACAAATGTTTTGCTGCTGTTTACATAACTCAGCGAAATTATATTGGTTAATCACACACAAATGATATAAACGCTCTTTATTATTTCCATATCAGGAAAACAGTAACAAATAACGCTCTTTATGTTTACCATATCCGGATCTAAACAAAAGTCAGGTTCTGTAACGTTTTTTGTTTTTGTTTACATAACAAAGGAAAAACACTTGACAATAACATACTGTTTGTCTATATTTTACTATTCTTTCTGTTTATGGCGGTTTTTGACGGAGCTGAATATTTTAACAGCATATATACCCACCGCCAACGCCGCCCGTATCTTTAAAGGTACGGTTGGCCTTGGCGGTGGGTATCCTGTGAAAATATTTCCACCCGTCAAAAACCGCCACAAACAGAAAGAACAACAAAATGTAGGCAGACTTTGTCCGTATACAAATAAGAAATATCGCATAAACAGTATGTTATTGTCATATTTTTTACCATTGTTATGTAAACAAAAGCATAAAAAGTTACTTTTCTGGTGTTTGTTTATATTATGATGGTAAACATAAAGAGCGTTCTTTGTGGGTGAATTCCTGATATGGAACGAATAAAGAGCGTTTATGCCATTTGTGTGTGATTAGCCAGCAACAGTGTGTTGTCTTCTGTAACACAATCAGGCTCTTGCTTAGGTAAAATATAGTAAATCTTTATGATAACATGCTGTTTACGCGATGGTCATGGTATATATGAACGAAACTGTATGCGTTTTAATGTTTTTCTGTTTACGGTGATTGGAACAAATATGAATATTTTCGACAACTAAGGCCTCACGTGCCTTTAAAGGGGTACTGTACCCCAATTTCAAGAAATTCCCGGTGACAATAGCGATCTAATATGAATATTATATTATAAAATAACTAATTCGAGTCGACGATGTCTACTGAAAACGTTCCGGTTAACAGGCTATCGTAAAAGTAACATTGAATTATTTAATATAAAATAATTTATGGCTGGAGTCATAAAATGGAGAATTATGCCATTACGAGTTACCGTTCTTGAAATCGCATCTGTTGTGTGTCTTTTATCGACGGCCGTTCGCGAACATCATTGAGTGCAAACAAAACATGTTACCTGCAAAAGGAAGGCCCGTTATAACCGATTCGGAAAAAGGAGAAAGAAACAAGAGTCATAAAGCGTCAAGTATTTTTATAGGGAGTGAGATTGTTCGATGGAAGAGATTGAAGGCATCAATCGAAACTGTGAGCAATGAACTTCCGGTTCTTTCTGCGACATGCGTCTTCTCCGGTGAAGGTCAAACCATGGCGCGTAGTTTGAAATCGTAATATTTTTGTTTCCAAGATCAAGATTTTCATCGCTAAATTAGGTTTATACGAAACTCATATAACACGAAAACAATCTAACTTGAAAGTTATTTCAATGGGAGTAAATAAAAAAAATCGCCTATCTCTGTGTACAGTACCCCTTTAAGATAATCTCTGCTCGGCTAAATTTACAAATATAATTAAATATATATACAATGCATTTAATTGTTTCTAATCAATTGTTTTCCAGACTCGTGTTATACAATTGCACGAAAATTGAGACACAACTTATTTACAGATAGAACAAGATTGTTATATGCAATATATTGATTCGGGCAAAAATGGCATTCGTCCCAGAAGTTTTGTTAATTAGCTTTTCTTGTTTATCTATTATATTCAGTGTCATATACGCTCACGCACACGACTTGGAATTTTGTAGGCAAAAATTCAATTATATGGCAGATATTTGCTCAGGTAAAAGAAGACATTAGTTTGTGAGCACATATTTTACGAAAATTACTTTCGTTTGTGTAAGTTAAGTCTGAGCAGAAATAATTTATCTTTAAAGATACGGTTGGCCTTGGTGGTGGGTATCCTGTGAAAATATTTCCACCCGTCAAAAACCGCCACAAACAGAAAGAACATCAAAATGTAGACAGACTTTGTCCGTATACAAATAAGAAATATCGCATAAACAGTATGTTATTGTCATATATTTGACCATTGTTATGTAAACAAAAGCTTAAAAAGTTACTTTTCTGGTGTTTGTTTATATTATGATGGTAAACATAAAGAGCGTTCTTTGTGGGTGAATTCCTGATATGGAACTAATAAAGAGCGTTTATGTCAATTGTGTGTGATTAGCCAGTAGCATTGTGCTATCTTCTGTAACACAATCAGGCTCTTGTTTAGGTAAAATATAGTAGGTCTTTATGATAACATGCTGTTTACGCGATGGTCATGGTATATATGGACGAAACTGTATGCGTTTTAATGTTTTTCTGTTTACGGTGATTGGAACAAATATGAATATTTTCGACAACCAAGGCCGCACGTGCCTTTAAACGCACGACTTCCCCCGAATAGGAATGTAAAATAAAAGAACTGGAAATTTTTATTTTTCATCAGGTAAATCTTTTACGTTTAGAAAACCGTAGACAAGTCCACGGGCTTCATTGCCCTATATATAAAAGTGCTTTAAGTCCAAGATTCAGTGTTAATTATGTTCTTTTATCTCTGTATACCGCTATACTACATCCCTTGTACATTACTTTGACCAGAACTGTATTTAAATTCTTCAAATAATGAACATATCCATACAACCATTATATAGCTACACCTGTTCGGTTACGCCGCGTCCGCTTTACCTAAATGAGACATTATGTATCTGATAATCTGAATGAGAAACCGGCGCATGACGTTGACTCAAAATCGTTTATCGATTCGATGATGCATTAACCAATGAGACACGCGGGATGTATTCATTGTTTATAAGGTTTGTTTTCATTGGTTACGGGCGATTTCCAATCGGGAGTCTGTCGGAAGTTAACGAAATCCACCGAACTATTATAGAACATACTACGAAATTTACCGAGCCCGGTTCCGTCGACCGACGGACAATCAGCGATGATATCATCAGCTGGTTATTTGTGCTATTTATAGTAGAGGATGACATCATTGTCGATGGCCCCCAGCAGTGTCAGAGTACAGTGTTCATTCAGTAGAAGATTGTCTAGTGTACCGTTCGCATATGTTTACATTATCTGGAGTTTATAACTTATATTTACTACACATGTTGATGCTTTTGAGGGCTCCTACGGGTAAGTTTGTTTAGGTATTTGTTCATTTAACAAAATTCTACAATTGGTATTCGTTCTACTTTAGATTTTGATAAAAACTATGGCCGCGAAGTTTATTTTATTTACACGTGAAAGTTTGTTTACATATGCATGAAAAACCATACACGTGTAAAATATTTTTGTGCAAAGTTGTACTAGTCTTATTAGTCGATTTCACCACCGTGATGAAAGACCTTTCCTGGTGAACAACTGTATACGATGTCAGTTGTTTGTGTTTTTAATAATAATGTGTGTTATCGGGGAAAACTTTTATGGAAGTTTACAACACATTGGACGTCGAAACCTCGAACTCAAATTCGTGTATCGGGTTATGGTAGTTGAACATAGAAGGGGTTATATGTGTGTGGGAACACCGTTGAAAACGGAATTATATGAATATAGCACATCCTTTGATTTGTTATCACCTGATTGTTTGGTAAATTAGTATGATTAGTGGCTACCTGGCTAGGTGATTTAAACAATCGATTATTGTTAATTAATTCCCTTTTAGTGATACATTGTAGCTTCATATTAAAGGCACGTGAGGCCTTAGTTGTCGAAAATATTCATATTTGTTCCAATCACCGTAAACAGAAACACATTAAAACGCATACAGTTTCGTTCATATATACCATGACCATCGCGTAAACAGCATGTTATCATAAAGATTTACTATATTTTACCTAAGCAAGAGCCTGATTGTGTTACAGAAGACAACACAATGCTGCTGGCTAATCACACACAAATGGCATAAACGCTCTTTATTCGTTCCATATCAGGAATTCACCCACAAAGAACGCTCTTTATGTTTACCATCATAATATAAACAAACACCAGAGGTACGGTTGGCCTTGGCGGTGGGTATCCTGTGAAAATATTTCCACCCGTCAAAAACCGCCACAAACAGAAAGAACAACAAAATGTAGGCAGACTTGGTCCGTATACAAATAAGAAATATCGCATAAACAGTATGTTATTGTCATATTTTTTACCATTGTTATGTAAACAAAAGCATAAAAAGTTACTTTTCTGGTGTTTGTTTATATTATGATGGTAAACATAAAGAGCGTTCTTTGTGGGTGAATTCCTGATATGGAACGAATAAAGAGCGTTTATGCCATTTGTGTGTGATTAGCCAGCAGCATTGTGTTGTCTTCTGTAACACAATCAGGCTCTTGCTTAGGTAAAATATAGTAAATCTTTATGATAACATGCTGTTTACGCGATGGTCATGGTATATATGAACGAAACTGTATGCGTTTTAATACTTTTCTGTTTACGGTGATTGGAACAAATATGAATATTTTCGACAACTAAGGCCTCACGTGCCTTTAACGGCATGTATAACATACTGTATATTCTCACATATTGGTCTCATATAACCTCAGGTGAGTTGTTTTCAAAAGCAGATATTTGAAACTCAACACACTGGCACACCATTTGTGCAAAGTTATGCTAATCACCTAAAAATAGTACGACCAAAATTAGTTTGCAACTGAAAGACTAATGTGTTAATATATTTCTATTGCAGATATTAGTTTATCGCCAATGCCTGATTCGGCCGACCTGGACGTGTTGCAACCATCTGTAGCACTACCGGTACATCGCCAGAGGCTCAGTCTCAACTTGGACTTGTTTGCTTCCGAAAAGCAGGATTACTGTCCAATGCGTAAAAGGTGCAAAGTCGAGTCTATGTCAATCACATTTAATAACTCCACTCAAACGACTTACAGTTACCATTCCCCTACACCTCCACCATCACCTCTATTGAGGACTTTGTCGTGTTGTGAACTTGCAACTAAGTTGCAAAAATCTAGACAAATGTTAGTGCTTGACTGTCGACCATTCATAGCCTACAATCAGCACCATGTTCAAGGTGCCTTTAATTTGAACTGTGCAGACAGATTTAACAGGAAGCGGTTGCAGCAGGGTAAATGTGGTTTAGTTGACTTGATTTCATCTAAAGAAGGAAAGGATACGTTGAAGAAACGTTGTTCTCGTGATATAGTGCTTTACGATGACCACACATGTGACTTACAAGAAGTGACGTCAGACTCAACTTTACATCTAGTCTTATCATCATTGCTCAGAGAAGGCAAAGATGCTTATATACTCAAAGGTATGTCAACCAATTCTTTACTAAATTGTTTCTCTCATTCGGTTCTGATAGTATACATTGGAATGGAATATTATTTATATGGAGGGGTGTTCGGGAGAAATGAGCAGACGCAGACAAAACAGATAATGAAAGAGCAGAAGAATTCATATTATCTGAACATTTCCTATAAAGGTAAACTACTCGTCAATGGGTATTTAATAAAGACAGGGTTAATAGAATAATGCTATTCCCAACCCGAAGGTGATTAGTTATACACTGAAAGGTGAGAGTGGAATCACGCATTTCCCAGTCCACATGCATACCGGTACATGTACTCTAGGTTATTGTACAAGAATAACACGTTTCCAATATAAAACAGCAATATTGATGTATCATGACAAACCCATCACTCATGTGAATGCATTCGTCTCCTGAAGTTATCTGAGGATTTAAAACTTACTGCTTGCTTACATTCGTAAAACAACACAATTAAAGTTACACAGATACGTTTACGTGTTAAAGTATTGCCTCCATGTATGTTCATATAACTCAGCCTCCATGTATGTTCATATAACTCAGCCTACATGTATGTTCATATAACTCAGCCTACATGTATATCTTTAAATGACCAAGTCTTCACATTTCGCGTAGTTCCCTTTCGACGAGCAATATTCCCTCTTCTCGGAATGAACAATGCAACACATAAGCGAATCTCAATTTATATTTAACCCTTTCTTTGCTAAATGAATTCTCCCATTCAGTTATAAAAATATTAATAACAATATTAATAACAATTCATCAAGAGGGATGTTCAGGAATATAAGCAGACGGTAGATGCATGGACAAATATATATCAAGTGCAGAACTATCAGAAATGCTTGAGTAATTAGTAATACAGTTTTAAAAGAGTGTAACTCGTTTGAACTATACATATTGTTTTCACACACGTTTGAGGATATACCTTAATAATTATTTATTCTGATGGATAACTTCAATCCACAGAATCCAAAGAACAAATATAATGTGTTCAATTATGTCTGCATGCCTGAATTCCAACGAAACTTGGAGATCTATTGACCCTTTATTCCACATATACTCATACACGACTTGCGCGAAAGCAAATTTACTAAACTATGTGTGTGGAATTGTGTCGTGCCGATTGAGTATGCCGCGCGTAATGGCAAGGGACATAGCGTCGCCCTTGTTAAGACAATCAAAGAATCTAATAAAGTTCAGATCGGTATTAAGGTCTACAGGATTTTCACTCTCAGCATTTTATCACCCTACTTATTGCATAGCGGTGATGGGTTCGTCCGCCAGGTCATAACATTGTCGGGAGTTGACGCATTCTTCACGACACGCTTGCATAACGAGAAAAACCGCAAACATGCGAATAATCCCCTCGGGGTGGCGCTATGTGAAAAGTCAAAAGAATCTTCACGGCTCACGCCACTTAAGTGCATGAGTCATTTTGTCTCATCTCGCACAGCCAACACAGTTGTCCTCTACTACACGGGACACAATGGAAAATTCGACAGTGTGGGTTAGTCATATATAACGGGTGGCCATTACTGGAGTATTGTTTGCGCAGTCATGCGAACGTTTTCAAAGGCTAGCCATACCTAATAGTGATAAATTAATTTTAAAGTGCACAGGATGGAAACAATTTGAGGAACGAGTACATTCCTAGATTCCCAAAAGATGAATTGGCCTCTGATATCAAAGTCCGCAGCTGCTTTAAGTTTCTATTATGTGTAACCAGTTTGGTATCTCTTCGGTTGTAGAAATATCATGGCATAGTATTTTAAACCTTCATTTAATGAATGTTTAAAAGTGGCATATTATATAAATGTTCGGGCATAAAATAAAACCCATTATTAATTACTCGCCATTGTCACGTTCAAATAGGCCGAAATTACAGGAGTTATAGTTACATGAAAGCCCCAAGTGAAAACATATTTTTTTTTAACTTTTCACTAAAAATGTAGACAAATGCGCTTTTCACAATGTAATCACACTGAAAAACCCTGACACGGTTTTTTATGCGATAATTTCTACCACTTCAAGAATCCCCAAAGCATATATAGCCGTATTTATATGTCATGACTTTTATATCTATCCTGATTCCGGAACACTAAATGTCACTTTAACTATTATCTATAAATGTTCCCTGGCGCAGTAATCAAATCCTGTTAAGTTTATCGGTGTTGTTGATCGTGACATTTGATATTCGTGTCGACAACGTGACGGGTTAATGTAGCACCGTTCGTAATAGCTCCGTATAATCCGCCTCGGGTGTACTCGATTTCAACGTACTCGTCCCCGGGTTGCACGGAACCGTAGTGTGTGCGACGCAATGTAGTGAGTCATCCGTGACAGTCATTCGGAGTCGGGAACGAAGTTTATTTTGTAAACATTAAATCAAGGAACAAGTAATTTTATCACGTCTGTCAATCACAAGAAGGAAAGAACCTTTATTTAAAAGTCGGTGCATTGATAGGATAAGGACACTGTTATTTTAACTCAGAACAATTACAAAGGCGATGATTCATGTAATTGCAACTTCCAACGATATTGTGAACTATGACAACGTCGCAGCCATTTCTTAAACGGATTCGAACACTTATCAGAAGAGCCCCGTAATTGAGTGATTTTGTATGGTACACCATTTAAGTCTCTAAATATTGGGCTCAGGCAAATATATTAAGTTTTTATAAAAGTGTGCTGCATGGGTATGAGGGGCGTACGAAAGAGAATATAGTAGAGTGTGGAAGAGATGTGATAGTGGAAGAAGAGGTAAAGGAAGGAAAAATTATATGACATAATTTAACATAAACTATAGAGGATACAATGAGGAGATTATATTACAAAAATGAGTAGGATTGTTAAGGAGACGAACGAGAACGACGGAAGAGAGATATAAAGAGAGATAGAAAGAAATAGAGAGAGAGAAAGAAAGAAAGAGAGGGAGAAATAGAGGGAGAAAGAGAGAGCGAGAGAGAGAGAGAGAGAGAGAGATAGAGAACGAGAGAGAAAACGAGAGAGATAGAGAAAGAGAGAGAGGAAAGATAGAGAGAGAGAGAAAGAAAGAGAGAGAGAGATAGAAAGAGTGATGGAGAGAGAAAGATGATCACAGGGGAGAGAGAGAGAGAGAAATATTTTCCAGATGGTCGGAAATCTTAAGTTATTAATTTCTTTGTCAGAACTTTTCATCTTTTCGGGAGCATCTTAACGTTGGTTGCTGGGGTCACCGCCCGACATGGATTTCTCATCACCTCAAGCATTCCCTCCATTGTTCTCAGATAGTATAACCACATGGCGATGAAGGAATGAGTCACAATGAAAACTCGCCTTTCTGATACCGCCCCATGCGAATCTCATTAACACGCTCTCTTGCTCCGATTAGGAAGTCAGAACAGCGAAATATTTGCATGTTCGACATTTTAAAAACATATTGCACATTTGCATACACTTATCGTTAAATAAGCAAGTATGTAGTTTGGCCTCCGGTAGCTTGTTGTGAAACTCAATGCGCATTTCTTCGGTTTGATGCAAACTCGCACATCTGGGAGTAACATGCGCATGTCCCCAGAAAAATCTACAACTAAGACTCTGGCACATTTCGTAAATTGGTGAACAAACATTTACTCCAAAAGGGGCAGTAACATCTGGCGCCAGAGTTCGATAGTTCGCATATAATAGTGTTTATGAGTCCCTTACCCGTAGATGGCGAATCTGTAAATGTGTGTTAGGAATAACACTAATTGCATTTAATTTCCATGTTTTATATTGGAAGTAGGAAGTTGTGTCTATGATCTTGGCTAATGACACGAGTTGCATGTCAAACTCTTGTAGGACACCTTTAATATTAAAAGTTCAAAGTGTTGAACCAATTGTATTAATTGAAACAAAACATTCACATTGGATTGAATGTAGGAGAGGACCCGAACCCACTAAGCAGTTCTTCTTAGATGCCGAGTTTATGCAATGGGAAAATCTCAATGGGTTTCACGAACGAACATCCTGTTATGTATCTTGTAGGTAAAACCGCAAACAGTCAGAGCCATCTATAACGATTTAATCACCTCTCCGTGTTTGCGGTTTGGCCTCGGGACGAAAACGCCGGGTGGTTGTTATAAATATAGCACGACTTCTTCAAGCAGACTTGTGAAGACTGATAAAACAAACCTTTTAATTTTTGTAAACTTTCTCCTCCCCGCTGACAAACCTGTCTGAAATGATTTAAACCTTTTGAGAGACTCCCGCAAAAACTCCTGTTGGGTTATATGAGGTGCGATAACTGTCGGCTTTCTTATAGTGGCTGGTGCAGATAAGAGATGATGGAACATAGGCAGCCATCAACGAGCAACGAAGATAAATTTCTCTATGAATCACCGGGACTTAAAACTGCAGTGAAGAACTGTTGTGTTGTCTGAGACAATGACGTCATACAGTCTTCAAGACTCCGGATTATTTCGGATAAACCAGTAGATCACGATGATATTTAGACTTTAATTTGCTGCCAATTCCGTGAACACTTCAAAGAATCTTGTGTTGAAAATATATTCTCATCTCAAGATATTCGAACCTATAACTCAACTTCCGCCTGCTCCCTTTCGACATCAATCTTTTCTGAAAAGATCACTCTAAATACGATACATGTTTAGGTTTAAATTGCAATGTAACAGTATCTGCCATCATCAGACTGCTAGAGAAATCCAAGATTCCGAAACAAAACGCTCACAAGCTAGCAGCACTATATAATAGTCGCAAAAGAAACATTACAAAGAATCTCTCAATCTTTATAAAAAAGGTCAACGATATATTCCGGAATATACACGTTGTTTACACATGTACCAAACCTTTATAAAGAATGATCCCAACACCAATATAATAGTTTATGTCTATAGCAGCGCTCTATGATAGCACCATACAAGAAAACCAATATCAGAAATGGTAACGCGCTCAAGATCATATATTATATACCCATGATTGTAATTATAGAATATAAAATATATTGCTTTCACGAATGACCAACTCATAATTCCGTTAAAACAACCAATCCTTCAAATTATTACAACAACTATATATACACGGCTTATCACTGAAGGTTTCTCATGCATCTCACCTGAGTTCCTAACTACACCTTTTTTCGGACTCGGCCTCCGGGTCGCAGTTCGACTTTTAATCCATCCCATAAATTCCCATTTATATAAATAAAACGCCCATGGCCCATGTATACCAAGAATAAGCGAAACATACACGCGGAGCGCGAAATAAACTCACAATCATTTATCACACATGTCCAATGTCGCACTGCAAATCCCCTTAATTATACACTGTACTATTTGAATTTGTAACTATACCTTACACTCTGTGATATCTTATTTGACCAGAGAAATACATTGAATTGAATTGAACGCAGAAAGTCACAATTCACAAGTATTTATATGTCTATAATATTTTCAGGTGGCATCAAAGAATTCTCCACATCATATGAACATCTATGCACATCGCCACCCAGTCTACCTCAAGAAATGGGACCTCTTTACAGTCCCACAACTCAGGCCGTCGACCCAGAAATAGAAACGGCAACCGCATCAGAAGTTTTACCATTCCTATACCTCGGTAAGTTTGATAATGTATCAATCACTCATTTTATAGGTTCTTGTATACGCGTGTAGGCCTTTTCGGGGAAATAACACGCTGAAGTGCAATGTGCACAACCTTCTGGACACTTTTCTAATATAATGGTGGATTTGTACAGTCAATGGACTGGAATACCGCTATTCAGTCGCCCGTTAACGCCGCCTAATGCTTGCACCAAGTTTTTTCCATTGAACTCCGCCTAATTCTTGCATCACATTTACATGTATTAGGCACCGAATTAATTGGACCAGTGTTGCAGTTGATGCAGTATGAAATGTTAGAATATTGATGTATAATTGAATCTGTTCGGCAATCTACGGGTTAAACAACAGTAATCCGTATCTATCGCGGCAGTTGTGCGCCCCGCAGATAAAGAGTAAGTAGCATATCGATAATCTGGCGATGAGTCATCGGCTGGTGAACTAGTTTATGCTCCCTTCTGACTGCGCTACGCAAATATCCGTCTGTACAGATTCCGATAGGTAATGGTGCGGTGTGAAGGGATATCAGGATATCCTTTCTCTGCCAAAGGCACTCAACTATGTAATCAATGCATTTGACCCATAACCATCGCATTTGACCCCCAATGGAATTGTTTGCGCATACACTTGTCTTTAATAGTTACACATGTGTAGACATGTGTCGATTTTGTCATTGTCCTATATTATATGAATATATGAGTATAGGTTATCATAGTGTGTCAGTGGAATAATCTAGTTCTCTGTAGGACGATTCACATGGCTATTAGGTGTCAATATGTTGGGTTTCTTGTTGTCTGCATGTAAAATACAGAATTTACTCAATTTATTCTCTACATTTGTGAGTTTACTTAGAAAAAAATCAGTTAGTTAACACAGAGTGATATATATAAGCAGGACATGTTTCAGTCATCTCATTAAAATATCTTAGTATAGAGCTATTTACATGACGCAACTCTTCTCATATTATTTCTAATATATATATAGCTTCGTAAAATGGTGCTATATACATGTGTAACAAGAACAGTTTGCACTATGTGGAGGGCTTTGCAGTGTCTTGAGTTATGAATATTTTTTTAGAATATGGACCCTCTAAACTAAGTCGTACGCGTATCGCCATGGTATGGCCATGAGCACAATACAATAACTGAAGATCAGACATATCTAATTATGAATCAAGAAAATTACTTGAAACAAACAAAACAGTATTTTATTGGAACTTATTGCGTAATTATTGATGATTTATATGGGAATTAGCTTGAACCTTCATGCACATTTCTAATGAACTCTAATATTACTTAGTATTTTCGATTTTAAATACCAATGTGATACCAATACCAATCAAATAATTTACATGTCCATATATAAATGAAGGTATGGAACATTCTCTCATTGTTTTCAAAATATAAAACTTATAAGGCTTACATCAATTAACAACATTGATTTATATTGTAATAATTTAATATTATTGTGTTCTTCGTGTTCCGTATTTTAAATTCTATACAAAGTTCCTGCTACTAACAAGCTTTTGCTCTTCCACAGGCGCACACTTGCATACTTGTATTATTATTCCATAATATCAAAATGGAGAATATTTACTTGATTTGATGAATGAATAGCAAAAGATTATTTTTCGAGTTTTTTTTCCAGGAAACGAAAGAGACGCAGCAAATACACAGCGGTTGAAAGATCTCAACATCGGATATGTTCTGAATTGTACCTCACATGTGCCGCTTTACTACGAAAACCAGGGGATCAAATATAAAAGGATATCAGCCTCCGATAGCGGATCGCAGAATCTCAAGCAGTACTTCGACGAGTCCATAAACTTTATCTGTGAGTATTATCATATATCTTAACACGGTGTTACATGAGTTTATCTTGTATTTTAACAAACGATACCATTACTAAATAACCACCTGTAGTTCCACCTGTAACGATGCTACTGACATTTACTTGTAAATAGCAACTATCTCGCAAGATTCAATAGCACAGGTAAATTGAAGGGAAATGTCAATTTATAGCATTGTTACATGTGGAACTGCAGAAAGTTTACTTCTCTTGTGTGTTGGCCTTGGTAAAGATGCATTTTAAACGTATGTTGCCGATCATATGCCTGCACCATATACGGGTTTCTATGATAAAAAGGCATACAAAACAAAACAATGCCAGATAAATTTGGCAATGTGTGGACGCGGCCTATGCATATATTTTGTGTTCTTGCTGTGAGTAGCCACCGTTTATTCCCGAATAACTCCACAACGTCTGAGGGTCGAGGTTCGAGCGCGTCGATATCGCTGTGGTAAATTAGGTATTTTGTTCCGGCAACACCTGGCCTTCATAAAGCGCGTTGGTCTCAATTGTTGATCAGTTATGAGTCAGACCAGGGCGGCCTTTGTTCGGCCAATTTTCCTTTTCATCAGATTGGGATGTCTGTTTGAGCCCGGCACGTGCTTATGTTTTGTCCGCACTCTATCATCAGCCGAGGGTGACGCATGCATGCCACCTGAAAAAAATTACATTTTAAAACAGAAAAGAATAAAAAATAACTAATTATGTCTCTTTAAATAAAGATAATAACTGTAACATCGAATATGTCAATGGGTTGAATGTGCAGGTGAAATTGTTGGAACTTCTGTAAGAGTACACCTGCATCGGCCGATGAGACAAATTAACAATTGCTTGATTCAAGTTGATTCAAACATTTTGAAATATTGGCCGTAAAGCCGACGGTCAAAATTACTCGGGCGAATTACATATAGCACTCCTTTGCCAATATCAGTAAATTTATTTATCTCCTAATTGGCAGTGGTTATGTCACACCGAGTAGATATATCGTGGCCCTGTTCGTATTGATTGGATCAGAGACGGCTGGGGGCATATGGCCGCGAATGGATGAGTGAGTCATCGCCAAACCAATACTTATTCTCTACATATAACATCCGTATGTGGCAACAATAACTTTCCTGTAATATAATTGGTCAGCTACGCGGTACTGTTTTTTACATTATCATGTTTGCGGGTCCTGTTGGTCTAGATGTTATGTTGTCGGAACACAATCGAACCTGTGTGAAAAGTACCGTTATTTCCGTCAAATTGTCATTTTGGCGACGATTGAAACAATCGGATGATTCAAGATTAGAATAGCAAACTATCTTTCAAATTAGCCTGGATAAAAAAACCTCATTTTTATATTCGCTTTGTCATAAATATTGTTAAAGGTATATTCGGCATTCCAAATCTTCACTTACAATTCGGCATTACTATTATCTTTGTCGTTTGTCGCGTTTAAACATGTTTAAACATGTCTACATGTTTAACTGTAGGTGCTATACACAGTATGAATAACGTCAATTAAAACAAAAACTTGAAAATATATTAGATCATTTCTTTTATTTCAGCGGAAGCAAGAAAAAATAACGCCAATGTTCTGGTGCATTGTCAGGCTGGAGTTTCGCGATCGGCAACGATAACGATAGCTTACATACTGGCTCATAGCATGATGTCGATGGCGGATGCTTACAAGTTTGTGAAAAGGAAACGCGCAATAATATCTCCAAATTTCAACTTTCTGGGGCAGCTACTCGAGTTTGAGCAGTCACTAAACAGCGGACTAATATCTCGAAATACCACGGAGATGATACAGGATATTGAA
Organism: Siphonodentalium dalli; assembly: GCA_032622095.1. NCBI lineage: Eukaryota > Metazoa > Mollusca > Scaphopoda > Gadilida > Siphonodentaliidae > Siphonodentalium > Siphonodentalium dalli. The sequence continues at coordinate 146,200,922 of CP136066.1, forward strand.
TCCAATGTATAACAGGACGCCACTGTCCTATGGACGTCATGGTGATGAACTTTTCACCAGTACTAGTACCTCATCCTGGTATGATGTTTGAACAAAGAAAGCGCCAGAGAAATGAACGAACGTGTATCGCAAATCTGAGTTGGGGCGATGACCTTGTTTGGGTTATACGCCCGTGATATTTGGGATACGATGTTAGCAAATAAGTGACCGTTTCCATGGTGTTCAGAAATTGAGAATTCTGAGGGTGTGTACGTTTCTGCTCCTAATGTAAAAGGATGGTAATGTAGAATGTTTCTCCAGCGGTTAAGTTGGGGTTATATTATTAACCCCTTTCTATACTAAATTGATTGTACCACTTAGTAATACAAGTATACATTGGAATGGTATATTTTTCAATTGGAGGGATGTCCGGCTGATATAACCAGACGACATATTATACAAGTGCAGCAGGAGTCCTAGTTATTAAAGGAAATGTTCGGATAATAAGTTCAACAAACGATCTACGGTTGTTTTATTGAACTTATTATCTGAACATTTCCTTATGGATGACTACTCACCATGCAATGAGTGTTCATTGTTAAGTCATGAATAATACTCGAACCTGGGCATGATATGCTTATTGTAGTTATGTCCTTAAGACTACCACGAACGACAATTTACCAGTTACAACATAATCATAATTTTGTTCTGATACGTTTCTATTCATCATCACATTTTTAAACGTAAAACACACGCCAAACCATAAGGTTATATATACAACATAATCTTTCATGCACGAACAGAAGTGATTCTATATAATGAGGGGAAAATATTCTCCTGAGTTCCTTCTTGTGTACTTTCAAATCTTCGAATATGTTTAGAATAATCTTACATCAACACATCATTTCTAGATCTCTGATTTTCTCGACGAGATATTCTGGACTATCATTTCCTATTTTAAAATCCGGAATTAAAATATCTTTATATAGTAAAGTTATGTTTTTTGTAACTGGTATCCTGATTATGACTATAACAGCGGTGTGTTTTGTGACCATTATTTGGTCTGAAATACATGTCATGTAATCCTTTCTATAGATACTAAATACTCATTGACGAGTAGTTCCCTTAGGAAATGTTCAGATAATAAGTTCAACAAACGACCAGGTTGTTTGTTGAACTTATAATCTGAACATTTCCCAGCAATGAACACGAATCATTCTGATCTTGTATTATCTTTGTTCCTGTCTGTCGTCTGTTTTTTTTTGCATGAACAATGTATAATAGACAGTTCCAATGTATACTTTTATAACTGAGTTGGATAGTCCATTTCGTATATAAAGGGTTAAAGAGGATTCTGGTCTTGAGAAATCGGTGCTATATATCACTAATGTTAGTTCACACAATATTTGTTTCAGACGAGCTTCAATATAATATGCGAAGAAGAGATTTAGTTCACATCTACCACAAGCACTTCTCAGTACATATAACTATATATTTTCTTATTCTTGTAAATAAACATATTATTTATTTGTGAATAGCATACACACAATATCAACCAATTCCATTCCTACAGTAATGCTCTAATTAATCGACCTCTTAACCAAAGCAGAATTAAGTGTAACTTTTCAGGATTTATTCGGAAATATGGCTTGTTGCCATTAATCGGAAAGCTCTCGCCGAGAGCTTTCCGATGAATGGCAACAAGCCATATTTCCGACTAAATCCTGAAAAGTTACCCATAATTCTGCTTTGGTTAAGAGGTCGATTAATTAGAGCATTACTGTATATATACTGAATTACATCTGTAATGAATTTTATCCTCGTGGCAAAAAAAGGGAACAAGCATTCACAATATGCCTTCAAAGATCAGCACGAGTCTTTAATATTTTATTCATCAATTTCGTAGTGATTTTACGGTTTTTCGTGAAGTATCTAGTTTTTATTGGACCAGTGGCGCCAGAAATGGCTAGTCATCATATGTTTCACTTGGTAGTAGTATTCAATGTTATTGCAAATTAGCTGATAATATACACATGTTTTTTGCATTTGTACCTATATTCTAGTTCTATTTCATTTTATTGGAAAAAAAACGACGCGGCAAAAAGATTAGCTGCGGAAATTTGCATTTTTATCATTGATGAAGTCTTCCAATAAAGGGAATTGTTGACAAATGTTCTTTTCAAAAGTTATCCAGCGAACTCACAATCAATTCTGACAGACCACAACATACTTGAGAAGGTGAACAGTATGGGGCTCAAATCACAGAAAATTTCAAAAGTTTAGAAATTATTTTATTGATAAAAGCTTGGACCATTGCACCAGTTGCAATACATTACTTGGTACATTCACATGGTGAATCTCTTTGGAACGATGTAGAGCCAATGAATCTTCCTGCATGCATCCATACTAAAATCTGCGAATCTCCAATTCAACTAACTTTGCAGTGAGTGGTCGGAGAAAAAAGAATAACTTGACAGTATACTGTAAAGTTTTTTCATTACAAATGATCGGCCCTGTCATTTTCCTTCTCTTAAATTTCGTACCCATGACGCATAATTCAAAAGGTGTGTGTCTTGGCGCTCTGCGGAGACAATATCCTGTATCCCATAGAGTCGCCTTAGAAAATTTCGAGAAACGTGTTAGTTATACTTACCTTTAGTGAGTCACTGAACATTGGTTTTATTAGTTGTAATATGTGTTCCAAGCTAATAATCTTGACAAACTCATCGCAATACGTGAAGTTGTTAATCGTTGTTCAATTTTTGAGACCGTGTATATTATGTTGTAATTGTGTACACAAGACAATCACTTCATTGAAATTGAGATTTAGTGCCTTACAACACACATAAACTTCCTCGAACTCGTAATGTTGTATGGTCACGTGACAGGAATGGATATCGAGGGCAGAAACCACTTATAACGTTTTCGTGGAGCTGTTTCACTCTAAATACTGTTTTCATCAGCCACAAATATCATCTCAAAGCAAAACAAATTCAGTTTGAGATGTAGGCATATATTTTTTGATATATTGCTACAGCTATACCAAATATATAACCGGATATCGGAGTAAACGATAACATGTGTCAAATATGTTAATCCTATATAATCCTAATCATAAATTAGTCCAGTCTCTTTGAAAATCCCACAGGAATCCTAAAATATTTGTCAGGATTTCCGTTGGCGTTTCAAAGAAACTTAAAATAGCCATGCCTTTTCAAGCTATAGTGCACAATATGGGAGGTACTAATAAGTGAACACAACACTTGTCCTCCCATCACACCACGCATATATGGACCGGCAATTGCGTTATTTGTATTTGACTCGGCATTTGGAGTAATATAGCGTTTTACACTGAGATAATGGTTTTGTCCCGTCCTCGACATCCAGTCCACCCTTCCTGAATTGAGATTACTTTAAATGTATTATGACTGATATATAAACGTTGTTGACTGTGCTCCCCGATCGTTGTGTGATTACCATATTATATCTCACCAATAAATCATATAATTCATATAATTATCTTCAATACTTGAATATCACGCCCTTGCAATGCCGGCCTTTGTCGGTTTACGGACTATATATGGATACTAAAATTATACAGCAGAAAGTAGTTGCATGACTTGAAAACTGGCAGCACAAGATTATTTAGTGTTTTAATTTAGCAACTTTGAGCATTAATAATGCATATGTAATACAAAATAATACCTACAGTCTTTTGTCTGTATAGAAATATCGAATTTTCACTCGCGGCTTGCAATCGCTCGAGAAAATTTGATAATTCTTTCCAGTCACGAATGAGATATTTCGGTATTAATTTAAAAGAAAAAAACTATATACGTATTCTCTATATATTACACATATAAGGACAAGATAACATTGAGAGAATGGATTTGGCAGTAAGCGGATGCCTATTGTGGCCAATTAGGACACATGAATGATTATATGGCATCATTTATGATGAAAATGTACTCATGAGATTTACTGAACACTTCACGTCTTGAATAAATTAACAGTAAAATTCATTTTACAAAAATTAGCTCATACACATAGAAGATTTACTGATATTATTCACACAAAAAAAACTCAATATACAAAATATAAGACAGTCAGTGATAATCTTTCTGCACATTGCCGTTTATCCAATATTTCCCCAAAATTTAGTGTCCATAGTCCATAACGGGGAATTTATTGTCAGACCATTCAGTTTCACTAGGAGGTGTAGCGACACACAATTTTCAGGCGACAAAAAATATCAAGGTAAAATTGATCACGCTTCGCGGGTCAAAATATGTTGGTCAAGATGAAATACTTATATATGGACTATAGATATGTGTGTGGAAAATATAGTGATTTGCATTATATCACAAAACAAGAGATGTTCCTCTAAAGAGCATTCGTTGATCGATTAAATTTTCCCTGATAAGATGACATTAAAGAGCGTTTAATGGAAGTTGGAAAATTCCAATAACTTTATCCCACTTTTCAAAGCGAAGGTACAAAATTCATTAACCGAGTGCACTAAATTAGATTCGAGCCGAGCTCGAGGCTCGAATCAAAATTAGTGGATGAGGTTAATAAATTTTGTTTAGAATTGCGACGCACTTGAGATCCATGTTATCATATAATCACATTTTAGCAAGGAAAATGATCTCATAAAGGCTGGGGTTAAAGGCACGTGAGGCCTTAGTTGTCGAAAATATTCATATTTGTTCCAATCACCGTAAACAGAAAAACATTAAAACGCATACAGTTTCGTTCATATATACCATGACCATCGCGTAAACAGCATGTTATCATAAAGATTTACTATATTTTACGTAAGCAAGAGCCTGATTGTGTTACAGAAGACAACACAATGCTGCTGGCTAATCACACACAAATGGCATAAACGCTCTTTATTCGTTCCATATCAGGAATTCACCCACAAAGAACGCTCTTTATGTTTACCATCATAATATAAACAAACACCAGAAAAGTAACTTTTTATGCTTTTGTTTACATAACAATGGTAAAAAATATGACAATAACATACTGTTTATGCGATATTTCTTATTTGTATACGGACAAAGTCTGCCTACATTTTGTTGTTCTTTCTGTTTGTGGCGGTTTTTGACGGGTGGAAATATTTTCACAGGATACCCACCGCCAAGGCCAACCGTACCTTTAAGCAAAAATTAATATCGATTTCCTTATCACAACCAAAGAGGAAAGGAAGACACATTCAACAAAAAATATTGTTCCATTTTAAATGTGTCTTTTCATGTAGACAAAGTTGTTCAACCATACTAATCACCCATGTTGATCTCAGTCAACACTAAATAACCCAACATAAATTGAATATCTTAACTAAATTCTTATTAAAGGTGGATTATCTCTCTGTAAACATGTATTGTATAGTTACCGGGGTATAAAATATTAGGTATGAATCGAAGACCCCTGTCCGGAAATGCTTCTATCGATTAATAGTGATTTTATTTCGAATATATTCTGGTCTAAAAAGGTGTCGTTGTTCAGCTAAAGAACAATAGTGGTTACTGTTAACAGATACCAGAAAATTTATTGTGTAATTTTGTCACAAATAAACTTTAATTAGACTAATTGTCGCTTATTACTATGGAATAAAACAATCTGTACTAAAAATAGACAAATAAAGTTTCCCAATTAATCATAATAAAATATTCGAAATAATATCAATAATAATTGATAGAAGCCTCTCCGGACATGGGTCTTCAATTCATATTTATTATTTTATACCCACGCAACTATTTCAAATTTGTTATTTAAAGAGATAATCCATCTTTAACATGGTAATAAAGTTCAGGCATTGACACAAATAGCATTGAGCTAAACCATACGTCACTGCGCTTGGCGACAATTATACACGTGTGTCTTACTCAACCTATTAGGTCGGATTTAGGAGCTAATTGTGTGACAAATGGTTGTGTTAACCCTTTATTTGCAAAATAGATTTCCCCCATTCAGTTATAAAAGTATACATGTATATTGGAATGGTCTATCAACCATCTGGAGGGATGTTCAGTTAATATAAACAGATGGCAGACACACGAAAAGATAATCAGTGCAGACGGATTCCTATTCATTGGTGGGAGGGAAATGGTTAGAAAATAAGGTCGACAACGGCCGTTTCCTAAGAGAACTACTCGTCAATGAGTATTCAGTGAAGAAATGATTAAAAGAGTGACATATTACATTGCCAACATATCCTCATGCAAATATGTTTATATATATTGGGCCTAAGTATTCACATAGGTTCATATTGACTTATTTGATTCTGAAATAAGCCCGTATAGTGGACTTATACCATTTATTCCGTTTTACGGTGCGGGCCACAATGAGAACACTTTAGAAAGAGCGTACATCTGATATGTGGATTTATTATGGTAACTGTTATAAGGAGAGTAGAATAAGTAGATCAAATAAGGCCGATATGAACTTATTTGAATTGAAATAAGTCCATGTGGAACTTATTTTTCTTATATTTCAGTCCCATGAAATAAGTTTAATATGAGCTTCTGTCACATGAAATAACTTCAATATGAGCTTATTTCAGTCCCATGAAATAACTTCAATATGAGCTTATTTCAGTCACATCAGATAACAATAACTTCAATATGAGCTTATTTCAGTCCCATAAACTAAGTTCACGAGCTTATTTCCGCGAGAAAAGCTGATATTACTGGTTCGTCCATGTATGCGGTCGTCCGTTGATTGTTCATTTTAGGTTGATCAATTTAGATAAATGACAATTTGACAAAATGTTCGTTTCCGGGTATTAACTTTGGTAAATGTGAAATGAATGGAATGGGATTTGCGTGTGCAAGTTCACAACCAAAATAAAGTTCGAGCACTGAACATCTATTTTTACCCGACTTCTGGTCCTTTTGAGACTTCGAAATTTGGGTTCTCTCGACTTCAAGTCGATAAGTTCAGTTAGGGCTGCATGTTCTCAACCAAACTACAATCTTAGTATATGTGGATGAATTTGGCCCCAACACATCCGTGCTTCTGGTTGTTAGGGATACATGTTCTATACCAAACTCCAATCTTGGTATATGCGACCGAATTTGGTCCAAAAACATCCGTTAATTTTGACAGAATAATATATTTTGAGTTTCTGACTCCCGGGTGATATCCTCATGTACTATTGATCTAACGCGAGTATATAGCGTGCACAAGGTTGAAAACAATTATTTTGGGGTCGAAATTTATTCGACTAGTTTGAATTTGGGGTCACCAAATTGTCGAAATGGTTAAGTCGAACACATGGATAACTCGAAATAATCCAACGGTGCCTTGCGATTCGAATTAACGAAGTTTAACTGTATATGGTTGAAGTTTAACTGTATATGGTTGAAGTTTAACTGTATATGGTTGAAGTTTAACTGTATATGGTTGAAGTTTAACTGTATATGGTTGAAGTTTAACTGTATATGGTTGTTTCAACGCCATCAAACTTTGGTTTTGACTGATTTTTAGCCAGCGTTATGCGACCTCTGTTCGCATTTTTCCATGGACATTTTACATGTAGTTTCCAAATGCTATGTATTTGAAATATAATTTTAAACAAGCCAACGGTGTGTGCCACGCATGGGAGGTCTCTTGTTGTGGCTATCAAGCAGACCGATGCGATTTATTCCGCATAAATTGCCATGTAAACAGTATAAGTGACTAAATCCGAACAGAATGCCCTTTCAAATGTTTTCGGCCTGTTGATTACAAATAATTCTTCATGTTTAATTTTCACAGTGCGTTGGTTCAAGAAATTTTGACTAAAACTTTTAAAATTAGATGGGCCATTTATAGAAAGTATGACCATATGGTGGGTCCAACAGGAGGTTAAATCGAGTCATTGCTAATCACCACAAACAATGCAACATATTCATCTAAGTACCCATTCCTTTATCTCAGAACATGAGTAAACCAGGAAACCACAAAACGGATTCCGTTTGTCATATGTAATCTGCAGATAGGTACAGAGTAAATCGAATTATTAATGAGGTTAACGTTAATTAGTGAATGTTATCAGCGGAGTTCTGCGAGCTCCCTCTCCATCTGGGTATCCACTCACAACATTCTTTTGTGATGTACCATGCACAGCACAAGCCGGCTCCGATCTTCCACTCTCACTTTCCCACGCTCTTGGAGAATTCTTTCACCATTCCTTCTGACTGACTCTTATTAACATATGACTAATGTATTTTCTGCATAGTACTTACATGATTATGCAATGCAGATAATGAACCGAGTCAGCAGATTGGGAAAAATTACTTTAATACATAGTGCATGCACACGATTGTTCGATCATAAACAGCATGTTCAGTCTTCGAAATATAGTCAACGAATGAAGAGCAGTATATATATATATATATCGGGGGGGGGGATGAGATATATTCAAAGGTGCGAGGCACGGGCTCAGTGGAACAAATCCCTTCTTTATTTCACGGTCTTCTTTATTTCACGGTCCTTCGAGTATTTGGATATTAAATATGAGTCATCCTTGCGTACACTGGAATTGCGGGCTATGAAATTGGTAGACATATACTATTTAATACAAGTAATTGTTTTATGCTCTCCCTTCAAAGACTTTCTGGACTATATATGCATGTTACAGACTAGTGCAAACATTTTGTTTTCGTTTTTCATAAGATTAATTTATACAGTTTATATAAGATTTAAATTCGGCTATTGTTCTAAAATGTTAATGATTTTTTTTTCGCGCGTTCCACCATACTCCATACAGTGCATACCAAAATGTTTTCTGTCTCAATTTGATTATCATCACAATATTTAATATAGTCACTTGTCCTATGATATTTTGGGTTGTCTATATCTGCTTTTTTCAATTTCAAGACAATGAAGATAAGTAAATTTAAAGATGTCCTATATCCAATTTGACACCAGAAAACAAAGGCATCGAATCTGAGTTCACTTATGGGAGGTATTGTAGTTCAAAATCTAATTTCAGCATAACAGTCGACAATGGCGGCGTTACCCATCAATGGTGTATACTATAGGAATCAGGGAGCTAAATGTGTTCTAGAGTCGGGGAGCGAGTACACCGTGGAACCCTAAAGGTGAAGGTAACTGAAGAATGACCTTCACCTGATACATGCGACACGTTATTAAAGGATGACATCGCGTTTATTTGATTTGTACATAATATCTAAATAATTTAAACTGGTGAATGAATGGGGGAACGGATTTTTGTGAGCGGGAAATGTATTTAACTAGCTGTTGTAGATCTGGGGTTTTCCAGATCAAATTTGGCTGTGAGATAGCCCTGTCGTACACTTGGGGATTTATTTTAAAAAGTAAACACATGACCTATGATTTTTCTTGCATTTTCGTGATCAACTGGTGTCAATCTAGCTGGGTAAATATCACTGGTATGGCCTGCAGGCTTCAATTCAGCGAATTTGGCCGAAACGTTAACACTGTCGCCTATGGGAAACCATTTAGTTCCGTGATTCCTATAAGAAAAATTTGAATTTTACGAAATTTCACGTCTCACCGTGATAAGTTGTTATTTCCATATTTTCTTTTTTTCAAATGATAATGACCACATTTTGGACAGATTTAAAGAAGAAACGCATGGATTCGCCTGTAGATAGTAAAGAAAGTGATAAATCTGGTAATTTTGCATGGATGTCAGGTACCATTAGGGGGTCAGGGGGTCTAAAGCCCCCCTCCCCACAATTTTAAGGAGTGTTAGCCCCCCCCCCCCATTGGGAAAATGTGTCATTTGACCCAATTAAGCTTTTCCGGCACCCAGTAGCCTTATCTGGGACCGTAGCCCCACCCCAAGTCGGGGGGGGGGGGGTGATGGCATCACCACTAGAGTTACTGTCGTGCAAAACTGTCATGGCAGCTTTGTTAAACAGACAGTATGCCCTGCCATCTGGTAACATTTCATGCCTGAGGCTGTGTCTGATGTTGTATCATAATGTTTCGATATTTAAATTGACTTATGGTTGCTTTACATTGCTATTAAAATATTTTTTTTTTTTATTTTCTGTTAATTTTGGTAAATATTTACTATAAATTGCCAAATTCTGCATGAAAAGGGTTTAAAATTGGACAATATATCCCTCTCAAAATGTATATTAACATTTCCTCTTCAATTTAGTAATATTATGGTATATAAGGACATACTTCAGTTATACAAGATGCATTAGCTAGTAAAATTTAAAAAAAAGCTAATTTTTTTGGCTTTATTTTGAGGATTGACACTAATTTTCAGGATGCCTCATATTGGAAAAATAAACCACTACTGCTCGATATAATCCATTTTTGATTTCAGTAAGGTCTATATTTTGATAAAATACTATAAGAAACGCTGTTATTCACACATATACATATATGTAGGAATCAGGGAGCTAAATGTGTTCTAGAGTCGGGGAGCGAGTACACCGTGGAACCCTAAAGGTGAAGGTAACTGAAGAATGACCTTCACCTGATACATGCGACACGTTATTAAAGGATGACATCGCGTTTATTTGATTTGTACATCATATCTAAATAATTTAAACTGGTGAATGAATGGGGGAACGGATTTTTGTGAGCGGGAAATGTATTTAACTAGCTGTTGTAGATCTGGGTTTTTCCAGATCAAATTTGGCTGTGAGATAGCCCTGTCGTACACTTGGGGATTTATTTAAAAAAGTAAACACATGACCTATGATTTTTCTTGCATTTTCGTGATCAACTGGTGTCAATCTAGCTGGGTAAATAAACATCACTGGTATGGCCTGCAGGTTTCAATTCAGCGAATTTGGCCGAAACGTTAACACTGTCGCCTATGGGAAACCATTTAGTTCCGTGATTCCTAAACACATATGGCGGTTGGAAGTCTGAAATTGTACTCGCTTCTGTTTATATCCCGGTCCAGTGTTGGGGATCCAAATTTGTTGATAATACGTCACATAGTGGTATATGGACATCGTATGATCCAGACAGACTTACTGTTAACCCTTTCATAACAGAAACTGTGCTGGTGCGGCATTAAAGATCATGTCCCAGTACATTGTCTTATATATGCGAGTATCCATAGGGTGCATCGAATATAAAAGAGAATACACTTGATTACAATGTCAAGATAAATATGAATATGCTACTGAATTCTCTTATATATATGCTAGGTTCCCTATGAGAGACTCGCATATCTAAGAGAATGCATTGGCAGTTTTTCGCTAAATTTCTGGGAGCTCCAGTCACGGAAGGGTTAAGTCTGAGGATTTCGAATATTTGTAATTAGCATGGAACAATAAAGCTCGTCCCTTATTAGTGTAATCCTTCTAGGTAAAACTATAAAGAGCGTTTGACTCACTTCTGTGAGAAAAATTGAAATACGCACATAATCGGCCTATATATAATGTAAAATAGGTACATAATGTGATTATTTGATTCTGAAATAAGCAGATCCTGGCCGTTATTTCGTTTTATGGCACGGGCCACAGTGAAAACACGTATTAAAGTGCGTATACCTAAACAGTCGTGAGTTGGCTAATGTGTGTCATTTTCCGCACATATCGTGCTTGGGATCGCCACATTATGAGTCGATATTGAGACTAAAACGCTCTAACAGCACATTATCGACTCAAAATGAGGAGATTCTAAGCAGATTATCTACTCAGACCAAGTTCTATTATAAGCATACAATGTGCGGGTTTTCGGGAGAACAGCCTGGGAAATTTTGTATGATATTTGCAAGTTATATCAGACTATATGACCATATGCTTGCATAATTATGGAACCAAAGTTAAACCACCAAAGGATGGGCCAATGGACTCTAATCGTAATTCCGTGTATATGAATTAGGCCAAATCCTTAATCCAGGTATATGAGAAATCCAAGATTCATTATGTAAACAAACGATTTCACCGCCTTATTGTTTTAAATCCCACTAAAATGTAAGAATCTGTTTGTTTTGTACCAAATTAGAATATAAACTACCAACACCAAAAGTACTCAAAAGTGAAGCTATTTCTATGTTGTCGAGAGGGGAAATGGGGGGGGGGGGGGCGTTTTACTGAAATTATCTGTTATATTTCTTGACCCCGTCGGAGCTCTCCGCTTGAGATACTAGATAGAGAAGCATGTCCATTGCATAATGTTTATATCATTTATAAGATGTCATCGTGTCCAATTTAATGAAGGTCAGTGTCATTTAGCTTTCCCATTTGACCGAATTAGCATTGATCTGAATGTATCATTGAGAGGAGCGGATAGCTCAGTTGGTTAATGGGCCGACCTCTGAGCTACACCTTTGACACGGTCATGGTATCGGTCGGAATTTGTGTCGCTATCTGTATTCCCTTTATCACGAGCATCACTAATCAACCATCGATGCCATGATCAATGGTCTGTAAATTATTTCAGGAGCAAAAAACTCTCAAAACTCAAGACACATCGAAAAAACGAACTGGATAAATTTTGTATACCTCCGTTGCTCTAATGGTGCCATGCCCAGGGATGATACTGTGCTAAACACACCGTCGGACCGGGAACCGACCATAATGGCTGCTCAGTGTGCAACAATATTCGCAAAGAACCGTACCATGACGATGAGGTCATGGGTAAATGGCAATATTACCGGATAGTGGGAGCTGTAAGCTGGTGGGGTGTGCACATTTGGATCAAAGCATGAACATTGACACACATATAGAGTAGACAGGGGGGGTAGTTCGAAGCGAGATCCAAATTGACAGACCCCTACTCTTATGACTGAGGTCAAAGTTCAAGGTCATCGCCATGAATGTTCATTATATTCTGCTTGGAATGTGCACAAGTGAGCTGAAATGACATGAATTGTAGTTATTAATTATTTGATACAGATTACAGAGGAGTCACAATTCTACTAAAATTCAGGGGGTTCTGTATGAGAATTTGAATGTTTTGGTGGCATTGAAATTGAAATTTGGTCAAGTTGTCAACAGTTAAGGCATATCTGGTTAGATTTTGAATTCAAACATATTGCAATTATCATAACTATATCCAATATACTTATATTATTATATATTACAAAGTGGCTCAGTTGGTAAGGTGCATGTTGCATTAGACGAACATAAGTAATCCAATTAGCAATGGTGAAACTGATTTTAAGCACGATTAGCACGGATGTGTAATTCCACACACTTGTAAGGTAACATGATTCGTGTAACTTGGGCAATATTGTCAGTTGCTTTCAGATATTCAGTGATGTCTGCCTGCAATGGGATGATATTTCTCAGTGAAACTTATCCTCGACCTATAATACGGAAAATGCCGTGATATGGCCTAACATGTAACGACTATAAACCCTTATAGTATACAAATAATTCCAGTTTCTTAAATTGGAATTAGTTGACTTGCCACTCAAAGTTAATGGTGTTCCGATGATTATTTTGACACTATCATATACGGCTTAGGATGATCACATGCATGTAAAGTTTTTAAAGCTATCAAGTTGTTGATCCAAACACAATTGTCCGACTGACGATACCTATAGAAGGGCGTAAAAAGTTTGGAAATTAACAAAGACACACAACAAGTTGATGTTTGATCGTGCTTGCACACACTTCCTTGTCATCATATGAGTTTAGCAGATATCAATAACACCAAATCATTTGCAGTGTTCCATGATACGCATAATGCTGGAAGAACATCTTATATAGAAGCTCAGAGTAATCTCCCTTGATTGTTATTAACTTTGGACACCTTTTACATTGGCACATTAGTATTATCGTGGCCGGCAGATGATGCACCGTCATTTTGATATATAGAAATGAACAATATGAGGGGGAGGGGTGCAACGAAACTTGAAATTTTCAGATTGGCACATGTGTATATATAGCTTTCCTTTTATATGTTCATGTTTACACTCTAATTTTGTTGTGCTATTTTATTATTAAATCAGACAGGGTCTTATCGTCGGATCCTCGCACGGGGTCACGTGGCGGCTATTAAAGACATATTATGTACTTGTTTTGGTGCGTGAAACTGATCAGTTGGTATTCAGGCGCTATGCCAACTGGAGGAATAGAGCATTCTACTGCCGAAATTCTGAAGCAAATCGACCGTACCACTCCATAGAAAACATCGTCTAAACTACGCTCAAGTGTAAATATTTACTACTCGATTCGGGACGCATCTATCGGCGATAAACTAACGAAAACGATTTAACCATCGAGAGTCACTGCATTTAATTAATATAAGAATGACGGTGTTTTTATTTTTCAATTTGGATATAATATTTGTAAAATTACTACTTTGAACAAGATTATTCTCAATTTATATTTGATCACCCTATATTCCGGAGTGCATGTTTCACATCACTTTAACCCGGGGGAAAGATCAGAGATACCCGAAATTACAAAGCAATATTATGCGACTGTGACATTGTTCTACGATAAAGATAGAGGTCGTTTCTGAATATTATTTACTGATAAGTACTGATAATAGTAACCCAGTGATAAAAAACATGATTGTGTCAACTAAATAACTTCAACGGTTATAACCTCCGATTTCAGATGCAGAACGGCGATGTCAAATGTCACGACCTGACCTAACCTTTACTTATTTCAGTTAATGCATACGATTAAAACTTGAGATAAACTATTTTTTTAAGTATTCAGTGTGTCACGGACACGTATGTCGGTGGTGTGTGCTACATCAGCGGCCATCATGTTTGTATATCATTGTTGAACTGTTGTCACTTAAAAATGAAAATGCTCTCTCTCTCTTCTCACAGCGCTTCCGACAACAACATATGTATATGTGCAAGTTTTAATATTTATTATAAAGCACAAAAGTGGAATATCTGGTATTGCAAATATTTCACTTAAAAGTGTTTTGAAAGATAGATTTCCAGTAACATTAATGTCGCAATGTTGAAAATACTAATTGGAGAAAAAAACGAGTGGAATCTCTTAAATGTCATGCGAAATGATTATGCGAATACTCACCATCACCACCGTCCACAACAACCACCGTCCACAACAACCAGCACCAACAACATCACCATCAGCACCATCATCACCATCATCATCACCACCACCACCACCATCATCATCATCATCACCACCATCATCACCATCATCATAATCATCACCACCACCATCATCACCATCATCATCACCACCACCATCATCACCATCATCACCACAACCACCACCACCATCACCACCATCATCACCATCATCATCATCATCACCACCACCATCATCACCCTCATCATCATCACCACCACCACCACCATCATCACCACAACCACCACCACTACCACCATCATCGTCATAGTCATCATCATCACCATCATCATCACCACCACCACCACTACCACCATCATCGTCATAGTCATCATCATCACCATCATCATCACCATCATCACCATCATCATCACCATCATCATCACCATCATCACCATCATCATCACCACCACCACCACCATCATCACCACAACCACCACAACCATCATCACCACAACCACCACCACCATCATCGTCATAGTCATCATCATCACCATCATCATCATCACCACCACCACTACCACCATCATCGTCATAGTCATCATCATCACCATCATCATCATCACCACCACCATCATCGTATACCACAATCATCATCCAGTTCAGTATTATAATCTATATGGAGACACGTATGTGTAAATTCGGGCATACATCCATGAATTCAGGCTCAGCTCGCAACATTTATAGAAATTAATTTTGATTTTGACCTTGTCCTCAATGTCATCTGTAGGTAATTATTCATGCTGGGGTCTCACTCTGATATTATCCTGATATATGAAATACAATAATGTTGAATGTGGTGGCATTGAATAAGCATGTTTCTATTCATTCTCTCATGGAAATTTTGCAACTGTTCGGATGAAATACTGACTTTTTGAACTTCTATATATGAACATTTTTCAAGACGTTTGTAGATTTATTTTATAAATTTCACTCATGTGGCCTATCTGGAGTCATACTTTATGCAAATTTGGGCATCTATAAGTAATGCGTTGCCTCAAAAATGTTATAACTCATAGTGGACAAAATGCTTTTTAATCTTAAAAAACTTACACAAGTTCAGCGGGAAGTAATAAGTTGTCAAAATACATGCACTTCAATTTGTCATATGATCCGAAGATTATTCTCCGCACACGACGAGGATCGTATCATATAATTCAATAAATAAATACAGACGAGACGATCCAAAGCACATGCAGCTTTACCGAGGTTATACATTACATTATACTAATATCATTTATTATACTGTTCAATACACAATATACAATTATATGTTATTATGTTTGCATACTGTCCTTAAAAGGAAGTTTTCCAAATTAAATTTATCTTATCTTATATATGATGGGTTTCGTGGATTGATTTTCAACAGAATTAAGGACATCATCTTAGATTACAGCAAATAATTTCCCCTCCATTTAGCATTGCCCACTTTCTAATATACACTGGTCGTTGGTTGACGTTTCCCTTGCTCAAAATATTTTTTAATTATAGATTTTCTTCAAAATTTCATACTGACCGCCGAATTTTCTCAATTCGCTCGGATTAACTAAAGACCAAAAGAACGATAACTTTAGAAAAATAGCTCTACTTCACAGTATCGTGTTACCCCCTCCAACATCATAGCTAAATCAGCAGGATCCACCGACGTCATAGCAAATTTATCAGGACAAATAGACCATGGGTGTGGTACCATTTTAAGTGGAAAGCGATAAACTCTTGAGTTTATTCAATCTATATACTTCGCGAAACCTACTTATCGTATGCAGTCAGGGTGAGTTTGTGAGGATTACCGGAAGCCACGAAAACTGCCTGTATATTAATATATAGATATATATATCTTACTTGCGGAACTTTCTAGAGGGCCAACGATTATTATGCATGGTCCGAAGGCACCCTTCTGGTTCCGAACAATTTTACGCCGCCGTTGATATGGTGATCGAAAATTGGTGTTGACTGTTCCCTGGCGTAGAAGCTATAAGCCTTGCGCAGGTGGGACAAATGGCGGGTTATTACGGACATAAGATAATAATGATGCGCTCACAAACCGCAGACATACGCAATGCTTCCAAAAATACATCCTCTGATTTACGACATCGCCTCTCCCGGCAGCTTTCCCACGGGCATAAGATCTCAAAGAAGGCCAACGCGAGAAACTCTCGGTATACGGAGCAGTTTGTTAGCTGAGAAACTGTTTGCATGCAATGTGTGCCGAGCGGTTGCCAACAGTACATAGAAACTCTTGGTATACGGAGCAAGTTGTTAACTGAGAAACTCCTTGTATACCGAATGGTTGCCAACTGTACATAGAAACTCTTGGTATGCGGATCAGGTTGCTAGCTGAGAAACTCCTTGTATACTGATTGGTTGCCAACATTACATAGAAACTATTGGCATATACGGAGCAGGTTGCAAAATGAGAAACGCTTGGTATATATACGGAGCAGGTTGTCAGTAGAGAAACTCTTGATGTATATACGGAACACTTATCCTTGTTGATCTAATAAACGTTCCTATTCCGTTGTAAGCACCCTGCAAATGACTTGGCGGCAGATAAGGGTTGGTGATATCTCGCACACAGCTTTGGTAAAACTTTAAATGGTTGGAAATTTCATGCCACAGTCAGCAGAAGATGGAAATTTCAGACCGCAGATAGCTTGAGATTGTCTAAGTTTAATATTCCAACCAATCAAAATGGTGATTATAAATGTAGTTGGTGTTGGCAATGTTGGGATTAAACGGAAGAAAATGCAGTTGAAAAATCTATGTTAGCATGCTTTCAATTATTGTTTATTCGACCACCTTATACGCTGATGAGTTCGATGCTTCTGAGACAATTGTGTGCATTGCACTCATACTCAGCATAATTCATCAGACAATCATTCGTCCCTTAAACGGACAGCTAATCAGGCATGCCGACATGTGGGTACATCGGCATACAGATCGATAGACCCGTGGATTGATTGACAGACATATATAAATTCTTATATAATGCAGAAGTATAACGAGCTATGTATAATATATTGGACCACCAGTGGACCAAGTTGTTCATGACATGTTATGGCATTGTATGATATATGTGTCACATGAGGAATGTCATTATCAACGACTCGGTCACCATACAATAAAAATCACATTAATTACTGGTTAGAATATCAAACTATTACAAAATTTCAACCTATGTTTGGTAGGAAATATCCAACTGATGTGCCTTGAAAAATGAAAAATATTCCAACTGTTGAAATGTGACATAAGTTGAGTCGAGTATGAGTTAACGCGTTTTGACCTCCATGCAGCATAGGAGTTTATGTGTTTTGATTCGCGTTCTCCTGGTGGCCGTGGGCTGGGAATATGGGGGGTGGCTCGGTAGCGAGAAGTGACATGAATTTCCCAGTCGATGATTTGGGACTTTCTTTGCTGCACGTTTATAATTGTGATTGGGAATAGTGCCCCGTCCCTTATTATGTATATAGCATGTACATGTGCTGCAATTTCAGAGGAAAATTTCCCTTCTTGGGAGTTGTGTCTGATCTGCCATTAGGTGCTTCCGCCTGTCCTCTTCCAGTGGAATAGTTGGAAATTCAAAGTTGGACACCACAAAGGGAAAGCTCTAGACACGTCCATGATTACCATATACCTTTAAGAACTTTAACACACGGGACTAGGCATTAACTGATCTTAACTCACGAACTCTTGAAATCCTCCATTGTGGCTCTCTGAACCAGAAATCTGCCTATAGCTTCACGCGGCCTGGAAGTGGGTACAAAAATAAACACCAATATAATTCTATGATCTACAAAGGTCTATTCCCGTCTATAAACAGTTGCTTGCGCTCGAAAACCACGTGACCTGAACTAGTAACGATTCTCGTCCGTTGTGTGATGACTACGGTACTCAGGAATTCCGTGAGAAAACTTTCTCTGGGGTTTTTATTTCCAAAATTGGCTTCCAATGCAGTCTGCGTACATGCGTATATTAGAGGCGATTAGTTCGTTGCCCAGCTGGCAATGTTTTGATGCGATGAAACATCAGGGTACTCTGTGCGTATCTAGTGTTAATATTATTCGCGCAAATGGTTACACAAAAAAAAAACAGCTCGAGGGACGATGATTTGTTTGTGGTTTTGCTCAATGAGTCGTCGATTGTACGTCAATGGGTCGAACACACCAGGCGCGATTCAGAAAACAAGTCAGCGGCGCATAGCATTATAGCGCACGTCAGCGGTGTTCAATAAACGATAGACTGGTGTTTCTTTAGGATTGCCCGTGTGTTTGCTTTCGAGCAGATAATTTGCCGTAATTATTATGTGTAATCGAGGAAGTTTTAATGAATGAATTAGTAATATTGCCTGCACCCTGCGTGGTCTGCGAGATCTGCGGACTGAATAATAGACGTACTTGGTGACTTATTGGGGATCATCTGGTAATGTTGTATCAGTGCACAGTGATTTAAGTGTCGGAAATGGGATTAGTGTCCATGGGTTTTACTACACATTTACGGCATACCCCAATTAGCAATGACCACCATTCCGAAGAATAAACATAACATAACTACGTCTCCAGGATAGGTAATCAGTGACACGTGCATCAGAACTCAATATTCCCAACTGCACTCGAGTGTTCATAAACTTGTTCAACTTTGGTAAATTTATTTGTATATATATCTTTAATTATTTTTGACAATTTCCACATTATTTCATGCCCAAATTGAGCAAGGTTCGCTTCTTCTTTAATATGTGTTTCCAATGAATCGATCATGTTATAGTCTTTTCCAATTACACGGATGCTCCATCAGTTTTATTGAGCTGTTTGATGGGAAATAGCTTTTTCTTGAAATCTCACATATATGATACCAAACATATGTATGAGACCATGAACAAAATAACGAAGCCAGGACTGTCGTATTTATATATATACATATCTATCTAAAAAATAAGCAAAACCATAAGAGCTCATACAGACAGCATATAACATTTACACATATACGTACAGTTAAAATAGACTCGGATACATCTAGAACACACCTGGAATAATATCGTTCACCATACACAAGTTCGACCTCAGGGTTTAGGATCTGGAATAAAAGCTATTTCCCCCCCCCAAAGAGTTGTACAAAGCTAACAGTTGAACTGCACTACCACGTTAACCCGGTTTCATGCCCACGAGTGCAATCATTATCTCTTATAATCGTGAGTTCAACATGCGAATGCTCGTTGGTTGTTTATTCGAAGACCCTTGTTATTCACAATCAAAACTTTAAAGTCGGGCCGATACACTCGCTGGGGCATTAATCTTCCGCAGTCCACTGAGTTTGTTTGCGAACACATAACACTCACATCATACAACCAAGAAGAAACCATGCCATGCATGATCCCGATGTGTTACCATTGCTTACATATCGCGCAGGTCGTTCCAATGGAGAAATAAACTAGAATTATATGGTCTTAATATTTCAACAGCTCAGAGTTTAAATTGTGCGTAAATCCAGCAAAAAATGGCAAGAAATTGTCAACAAATAATTTCTCTGAGTCTATGTGGCAAACAATCGTGTGTTTCTCATATCGTCATCTCCATTGTATATAGAATCTGAGTAATTACTGAGAGAAAACAAAAACAACGGATTTTAATATATTTGAGAGGTTGAACGTATTATTTAATTTTGTGTCCATTTTGTTACCAAGAACGGCTAGAATAATTAATAATTTCACACACAACTCCAATCACCAATGGCTTATTGCCTTAAATTAACATGTATGAGTGGAGGCTTCATTTGTATCATAATGTTGACTTAAAAATTTAATTGCATAATATAGCATCATACCCCCATATATTATAATGAAGAGAGAGAGAGAGAGAGAGAGAGAGAGATGTTTATTCCTCCAAATATGGAGACAATATGATACAATATATATACACAAATTATCTGGTGACATATATACACAATACAACTTTAGAAGGCTCATTTTAAGTAGTTAGTTTCACTCAGGTAAACCCGTCCATCAAACGGTGACAGTGTTAAGCTACCAGGAGGTCAGATGACTTTAGAATCACCATATCGAAACCGAGTAAGAGTTCGCATATACTTAGAAATATGTTGCGGGAATCATTCCTGCGAGACTAGATGTCAACAAATTTCAGTCCGCACGTAATTCGCAATTGAAGCGATGTGTAAATAGACAAATGTTAACCAAACAAATGGATATACGTTACTTTGATATCCGATATGACATAGATATTTTCATAAAAATTCTTTATCAGAGCATATATAGGATGAAAATAAACCGCACATATCACTTGAAAAGACGATATTCATCGCATAACAGTTCAATTTGCATTGGTATGCAACCGCCAAGGCAGTGTGCAAGGAACGTATCTGTATTCATGTTGTCAAGACAGATTTATATACAGTCTGGTCCACTCAAGCAGGGAGGAATCAACTGAAATTATGCCACAGTGTTAAAAAGATATGGTGGTCAATTTCAAATTGGTTAAGAACCCATAACCCACAACTCATCTCAGCCAAAGTTTTCATCGACCAACATGCATGACATATATGAAAATAATCATTAAAGTCCATGAATCAAGAATAACTAGTCTCTTCTCATGATTTTTCTTGGTACCCGAAAACAGTGAAGTTTTAAATATGTTTCATGCCATACAAGTAAAGTAAATGATGTTATAATATCTAATAGGTCGATGGTTCCTAAATATTGTGTCAATAATCGCTCGTACCAAACTTCACAAAGAAATTCCAGGCAGATTTTGAGAAAATCCGTTTTGAAATATCAGGACATTTTGGCAAAACGTGGGTCTGATCCTTAAGCATGGTTTCCAGTAATATATAGTACTGCAGATTATTGTCCACCAGATGTGCTTTCCATATATCCGGAGAAGAGAAGCTATATATAGTGCAACATTTTTAGGCAAAAGCGAATCAACTTCTCCATAGAAATAAAAAAATAAAATACGATACCTCCCCTCCAATCCTTCACTACAGTTGCGTATGATGATACGAAGAAAGCGAATATATTAGATGAAATGTTTATTAATAACAGTATCATATATGAATATGGGCAGCCCATTACCGACATCCCAAAACAACTATAGCAAGGTTCGATTCCATTGCTTCCACACAAGATAAGGTCGAAAAAATCTTCAGGGAGCGAAAAGTTAACAAAGCTACTGGTTTCGATGGAATATGAAATATAGTCTTAAAAATAATCTGCCAGTCTCTCTCAATACCCATTTACAATATCTTTAAACAATCATTGAATGCAGGTATATTCCCTCATCAGTGGAAGATGGCCACAGTGATCCGATCCACAAACAACCTATACAACTGATCCCGGTAATTATCGACCGATATAACTCCTTTCCTGTGTGAGCAAAGTTCGGAGGAAAAATGTCTTCCAAAAAATATTTATGATCACTTTGTAAATAATAAACTTTTATATCAATTCGGATTTCGCGATGTAGAACCGAAGTGAAGTAAGCCGTACCCGCAAGTCATTGCCTCGCGTGAATCATGGCGTGATATGGCCGCCCTAGTACCATCAGGACGCATACATTACCGATCACGTGATGAACCTCACGATAACAGAGTGCCATATTAGGGGACCCTTACCCATCGCAGTGGGGCAGTAGACCTTCTACACCCGATCCACACGGGATGTTGTGGAAGAAGTTAGAATATATAATGCCAATGAAAATACACGATTATCCTGTATCAGTAGTTCACAGAACAGCATATATACGAGCCTGGGTTAGACAAGCTAACATTGAATACAAAGGGTTTAGCCATCACGAAAAATGACTCGACCCAGCTCGACCTGGATTTTATTTGCATAAAACAAAAGCTATTTGGGAGACAAATTCTTGCAATATCTCTGGAGACAATAGTATGAAATACACGTGTTAGCAAGACATCAAATTACGGATAAACATATTTACACCGTTATCGTGTACGCGTAATGACAAATTCATCATTTGAATAAACATGAACCTATTTCGAGCCACTGGCTAAAAGAGAAGTTTCAGCCCTTATATTAGTTCTTTTTACAAAGGCATTTATATATAGATTCTTGAAACATGGCCAGTTCGCCCACACTGTGGGTGCTTTATCTTCAATTCATTGACGTCCAGGCCTATATTACAAAACAAGAACTTGTTTACTTTCACTCAAATCATATGGGAATACAATTACGATACACGGAAGTAGTAGTATCTCGTCTATTTTTATAACCTAAGGCTATTTATTCCACAACAATCATATCGTAAGCAAGGGTGATTATTCGGTCAACAGTTCATGTTGTCAACACTCCGAGCTTATACCCTTTCAGTGCCAAGTCCGATTTTTGTATCAACCCATATTTCCTTGATCATTTTTAAAATTTATTGATTATAATAATGTGATACATTGATGGAAAGAGCTCTTAGAGATAATTCCATCAATGTATCACATTATTATAATCAATAAATTTGAAAAATGATCAAGGAATTATGGGTTGATACAAAAATCGGACTTGGCGCTGAAAGGGTTAAATACAAATTAAGGGCGGTGACTCTGAGCCGTTCCTCAATCGTGCAGCATGAACCGGGCGCTTAAATCCCATCCCAAAAGGCGAGAAACGTAAACGCATGTAGTTTTTGTCTCGAATCGTGTCATATCAAACAACAATGAAATCCGGGACTTATAATATATTATAGCCCGTATCGTACAAAGGATAAAATAAAATTCAAATATTTATTAATATTCCTAAATATCCAGTTAAAGCAACGTCCTGAAATACGTCATCTAGTTCCGCGCAACGAATGTGCGTTTTCGACTATTCAAGTGTTCTTATTGTTTTTAATTTAATACTGGAACCATATGGGTTCTTTTTTCTCATTTCTCCCTTGCCTAATAATGATATCGAACATTTCGTTCAACTTTCCTCAAACCGGTATCTGCAACGAGAACGAAACTTGTTATAAAAACGTCCTGAACTTATCGCCAAGTGCACCCCGGTATACTAGCTATACCGGAAATAGCACACTTATTAAGACCCCGTACCCCGGACACATCTGATTCGATATCGCAACCTTCCGCAAATGGAATAAACTTAACCTAAAGACGTCAATATTACCTATATACATGGTTCAGAGCCCTGCAGCAAAGTTGTGGGTATATCAGTGTGTACGTCCATCCGTACATCAGCCAGTGGACTTTGTCCGAGCTTGTATCCCAACATACGGGTCAATTGTTTTTGAAACTTTGCAGCTATTGAACCTCCTTTTTCGACTAAGTGTTTTTCTTCACACTCCATTATGTTTGCACTTGTACTCCCTCATGTCCAGGTTGTCCCCGTTGGACAATCAGGGACGTGGCGATAGGGGGGGGGGGTTGGTTGGTTTAAACTTTGGTCAAATGTTCAACAGTTGGAAAGTTCATGCCTCACACCATGCACATATAGGTTGTAATTATTCTGATTGTTTGATTTTATAAGTTGCCTGATTATAATTTTAGGTATAGTTATCCGATTGTTTTTAATTCTGGTATATCGATTGCACACTTACAACTACTCGTGAAGTTCTAATTTGAGTTTGATCAACCTATTTTTACCTGAGTTATAACATTGTCGACTTATGATTTGCGGACTATTTTGGTTTCCATAATTATGGTAACATTTGGTTATCGATTGTTTTCAAATGTGTATATGGATTACTCATAAACATATAGGTCAAGTTTGAATATGGGTGGGATCCACCCATTTTATCAGATTTATGGTGCTTGTCGACTCAGAATTCGTCGACTATTTTGCATTCCGAAGGACAGCTTTAGATTCATCTGACTTTTTTTCAAATAAATTTGATATATGGATTACTCAAAGGAAAGTAAACATCTTGGTTCAGTCCCCTCATTTTTTCTGGAGGGATGACCCATGTTGAGAATAATTTTGGTATCCGAATGAAAACTGCATAGACTTAGAATTTACAGATTAGTCTAAGTCTATAAGGTGTGTTAACAACATATACATTTGGAAGCAAAGTTAGATTCAATGATTTTTTCTAGAATCAATTTTTTTTTCATTTCTCAAAAAACAATGGTCAAATTAAGCCACCTTATTCGGGGGTGTTTGGCATAGGGGTCTTTTATTAATTTGTTTAACTTGGCATATATATGTACCATGATTTGAAATATTCGTTTTTTATCCAATAAAAATATGTTTATATGGCTACCCTTAACTTGGCCCAAATTCACTGCGGGTATCCTCAATCTCACTGGGACAGTCTCACTTCTATATTGATATACAGTAATTCCCTAAATAATCGAATCATTAAAGGTTTGGCCTTGGCGGTGGGTATCCTGTGAAAATATTTCCACCCGTCAAAAACCGCCACAAACAGAAAGAACAACAAAATGTAGGCAGACTTTGTCCGTATACAAATAAGAAATATCGCATAAACAGTATGTTATTGTCATATTTTTTACCATTGTTATGTAAATAAAAGCATAAAAAGTTACTTTTCTGGTGTTTGTTTATATTATGATGGTAAACATAAAGAGCGTTCTTTGTTGGTGAATTCCTGATATGGAACGAATAAAGAGCGTTTATGCCATTTGTGGGTGATTAGCCAGCAGCATTGTGTTGTCTTCTGTAACACAATCAGGCTCTTGCTTAGGTAAAATATAGTACATCTTTATGATAACATGCTGTTTACGCGATGGTCATGGTATATATGAACGAAACTGTATGCGTTTTTATACTTTTCAGGACTTAGTCGGAAATATGGCTTGTTGCCATTCATAGGAAGGCTCTCAGTGAAAGCTTTCCGACGAATGAATGTGTTAGTTTTTGTTGTTTGTCCGTTGTTTGTTTGTTTTTCATTCGCGGCAGACGGGAAAATTTACATTTACACAATACCGTATGACAAACCAAGTTCGTCTGAACTTCGCCACGTCATGGTTGTAATACCGACATGTTTTAATGTGTTGACGTTGCTAACGAGTAACCTCACATTAAATCGAAATCATTTACTACATATTAGATCATAAAAACGATCAAGGAGTGACAAGGACTGTAGCTGCATAATTTCCTGCTTCTGACGTGTTGTTCTAGTCACAACGGCTGTACACATTGGCTTCACTAAATTAGCTATTCCTGCGTGCTCAGTATATCAACAAACATCGGCGGAGTACACAAGCTCACCTCCGCTTATATCAACGTTGAGTCATCTTCTGTTTACATCGTTCGAGGACACATACACTTGAGAGGTCACTGACCGAGTGTGGTGTGTTCTGGATTGCGTCTTGTTGTCAACAGAACATTTACCGATCTTTGCGACTTTGCGTGGCTCGCCGCGGCAAAAGATCAACATTAAAGTATTTGTAGATATTTGGCCTTAACTAATTTGTACTTCAGCATTGACGTCTATAGTATTACTCATGTGATTTGCCGTATCAATAATTTACATATTAAGACCTTGACATTAACCCTTTCTGTGTCAAGTACTCATTGACGATTAGTTCCCTTAGTTCACCAAACGACAGTTGCACTTATTATATAATATGAATCATTGTGCTCTTGTATACTATATTTTCTTTATGTCGTCTGCTTTTATTAACCAAACTCCCCTCCAGATGAATAATACGCCATTGCAGTGTATACTGTTATAGCTGAGTGGAATAATCCATTTATTTTAGAAGGGGTTTACTTGTAGAGTGCAGATGATAGACAAGTTTCGCAAACCACAATTGCAATTGGCAAAAAATAATAAAGATTTTGTTGTACCTGTATGTGCCCCATGCATTATTTATTTGTTATCTATTATATACTATTGTGCTACTTGTATACGTTTTATTTGATGATTGCACACTAGTCATGTGCGGATCATTAATTTATGCGAAATTATTTTTTTCCAGCTTGACATTCACGGACAAAGTTCCTGCAGGTACTGAAGAGGTTTTACAAAATCACAATTAGCAGTTACAAATCTGGTGTACTACATGCATGGGGTCCACCATTCAGGAGGCACACAAACACTGATTTAGTCACACGGAAGCCATGCGACTTCTCATATCTCATAAAATCTTAAAACGTATAGATCATGCCACGAATCACTACTCTTGTTATGGCCATAAAGATCATTTCCCACCAGTACAAACATTGGAACTGTTTAAATGTTCTGACGGGTAATTTTATGCAATTGCACAAACAATGCAGGGAATATATGTATTTGTTCATATTTGTTCCTTAATAATATATTTCACAGTATAGGGGTGGTCCAATCTCCAGATTGCAAGATTTTGTGCGAGTCGATATCGCAATAATCATTGAATTAATTACTCGTGAGAAATTCCATCATTGTTAGCGATGCAAATCAAAATCAGCTGAACAGTCACCTAAATCATTCAACATCGAGCTGGGACATTCACCTACTTTGAAATACATTATTTGGGTATGAACTAAGAAATATATTAGCTTCCCTGAGTTTTCCAATGTTATAAACTTCCCTGGCTGAACACAAAAAAGTTCCCACGTTTTGAACTGGTTGAGTATGATCTCGACGGGGGTATAGCCAGAGTAGAGATTCATGACATGAATTATAATTATATTGTTCAATAATAATGGAAATCGAACGCTGGTGATCAGTCGAGGGTACAATGGTATGTCCTTTTATGTGGTTTTACATGGCTTTTACCAGAGTGTTTTTACACGAACATGTGGGATATCTCTCTTTCACAATAGCACATTACACAGCTGATGTGTTTTCTGTCTCTTTTGTGAGAATAAATAATATTTAGTTAACAGAATGGGGCAAGAATGTTCTTATAAATAAGTAAGCTAAGTCCAGAAGAGTTTAACATCTTATGTTATCGCATGTGCCATTCACATGACCACCAATCTGTTGTCTCAAATATTTTAAGACTTCTGAGACCTACCCCGGTACTACTGTGGTAAATAACCCTAATACCGAGATAAATTGTCCTGGTAGAATTGCTCTAGTAAAATCACCACAGATACGTACATCCAGGTAAAATACATTGGTGAAATACATGGATGGGTCAATTTCACTAGGGTAAATGAATAAGTGTGTCTACATGTATGTATACGTACAAGAAATTCAATTAATTGAGGAAAAACACCCACTGTCCCGAGTGGTATTGATAAGCTATTGGAGGGTCTTCCACTTCGCATGCAAAATAGCAAAATATTATTAATTGATGACTGATGTACATGTACAGTACACACATAGTAATAAAAATTAACGTTATGATTTGAAACTAACCATGATAGGATATTGACAGTAAGGTGGTATTATCTACTACGAGTGGTATTAGTAATAATAGTACCATTCTAGAATAATATATGTGTACATGATGTATGGGAAATATTAAAGGACAAAACAATAGTTACAATACAATTATAACTTTTTTTTTAATTAATCGCAAGAAGAGCTAATTGCGCTTAAGCACAATAAGGGAATCTCTATTGTGATTAAGCGCAATAAGGATATATTTAACTGTGCTTAAGCGCAATAATGGAATTTACAAATTGCGCTTATATAATAAAACCCAATAAGGAATCTCTTAATAAGGAATATATTATATATAGAACATAAACTCCCTATAATTCAGGTGGTGTAGTCCATCTCCATGGTACAATGGGTTGAACAAATATAGGATTATTCTACTATTTGCACAAGGGTGATCTAATGAGAGAGATATTAATTGCGCTTAAGTGCAATATTGATGTAATTTCGTTTACGTGTAATAAGGAATGTCTTATTACACTTAAGCGCAATAAGAATATTCCTTATTGCACAGGAATATCACATTGTGCTTAAGCGCAATAAGGTATCTCTAACTGCGCTTAAGCACAATAACTGAAGGAATATTCTTATTGGGCTTGAGCTCAATTAGAGATTCCTTAAGTTATTGCAGTTAATCGAAATTGTCTATTAAATGTCAAGTTGGTTTCCCATAGAGATCATCAACGATGTCTATGCGCAAGGGACCTACGCCAGTCTTCTCTGTTGGGATTCCAATTGTTGGCTTATTAAATATGCACATATGCTTAAGATACAGTCGTGCGCGAAGTGCGCTCCCGTAGGTCGGGTTTTGGATCCCAGTGAATTAAAATATCATTGAAATAATCGGTTCCCCCCCCCATCCAATAAACATCCATATATTGAATATACATGTTTTTGGAGCAGAATTAGATAGTCCATATTGGACGCCATCATGGAATTTAATTTTTTTATTTAATTTTCACACATAGTTATTAGTTATGTGGATGGCGTTATCATTAAACATCACACCCGTATATTGATTATGTGGATAGAGTTATCATTAAACCTCACATCCTTATATTGGTTACAGTAATGCCCAAAGTAATTGACCACTTAACCACAGCAGAATTATTGGTAATTTTTCAGGATTTAAAATCCTGAAAAATTACCCATAATTCTGCTGTGGTTAAGTGGTCAATTACTTTGGACATTACTGTATGTGGATGGAGTTATCATTACACCTCACATCCTTATATTGGTTAGGTTATGTAGATGTGAGTTATCATTAAACCTCACATCAGTGTGTTGGGGATTTTGGAACTTGACTTGGGACCTTTGGTTTTTAACGCAACAAATGCGAGTACACCTTATACACAAGTTTCTTGGATAATATGAGTTTGAAGCCTGCTTACATTTCGAAATGTTGTCAGTTTTGTATCGTCTGCAGCAGAACTCGGCATGTTGAAGCAAAAGTTACAAGAGATAAAATATGTACGTAACGAGACCATAATACAAATGAAAAAATAAATTGAGGGAGGAGTGGGCGATACAGGGAACTAAGGGTTGAACCGATATAAATTTGTAGAGCGATAACGACCAATGTTGACATATCATGCATCTCAACTCTACTGTTGCAACAAGGCTATAAAATGGGCGGGGGGGGGGGGGGTGTCATAATCTTAGTTATCTCTATATAGTGCCAGAATAGTCATTTATGGACTTCTATAGTGGTACAATGCAAATTGGAATCAAATGATAAAAATATGTATGTAGCACAACTACGTTATACGGGTGAAAATAAAAATAATAATTTAGGCCGGGATTAGATGTTGGGTTGGTTAAATAGACTCGGAGAAAAAGGGGAACGATGAACTGACATAAATTAGTAGAGCGATAGCGATCAATGTTGCCATGTGATGCATCGCGACTGTACTGTAGCGCAATGATATAAAATGGGGGGGGGGGGGGGGGTCTGAAATTATCTCTATCTCTATAGATGGCACCAGGATTATATTTCAATGTACATATCAGTTGAGCCATCGATCTTAGACGAAGCAATTTCTCAAGTTCAGACATGCGTTTCAGAAGTTAAAACATGGATGGAGATCAACAAACTCAAACTTAACGAAAGCAAAACTGAAATTATGCTTTGTGGAACTAACGCTCGGTTGAAGGGGGTCAGTCTTAATGCCACGCTCATCGGCGACAGTGTAATTGAATTTTCTGATGTTATTAAAAACCTCGGTGTGACCATCGACAAAAACTTCTCAATGTCATCTCACATCAGCAACCTATGCAGGTCCTTATATATGGAGCTCCGGCGCATTTCGCATGTACGTCCATATATCTCCGAACAATCCACACAAATATTGATGTCCTCATTTGTGTTATCCAAAATCGATTACTGTAATTCTATTTTAGCAGGACTCCCAGATTATCAACTTCACAAACTTCAAAAAATTGTTAATATTGCTGCAAAAATTGTGTGCCGTGCAGGCAAATTTGATCATGTTACCCCACTGTTGTATAAATTACATTGGCTTCCCATATTTGAACGAATTGTGTACAAACATGCTACTTTGTGTTATAGAAAGTCGGATATTGATAATGCTTTGCCACCATATATTGATACATTGTTGGTCAAATATGTACCTGCTCGACCACTTCGATCACAGGATGCGAATGCGATGGTTGTACCTAAACGAGATCTGATGTACTTTGGTCGCCGTTCTTTCGAGGTCTACGGGCCGACCATTTGGAACAACCTTCCCAAAGAGGTGAAACAGTCTGACTGTTTGGAAACATTCAAATCGGCCCTAAAAACTCACCTATTCATCTCCCATTTCGGACAAATAACATCAGAAAACGTTGAGGAGACTTAATTATTGAAATACATGCATATTATTTATTGCGTATATGTTATAGTGTGAATGTGTGTGACTGCGTTTGTGTGAATTGTTCAGCGCCATGAGCCATACGGGATATGGCGCTATACAAATACTCTATATTATTATTATTAATAGTAATTGATATACGTATACCGTATACTATAGTAATACCATAGACATATAAGTACAAGTATCACATGATAAAATATTACGTAATTTGACTATAGCCAGGCGGGTTGATACGATAGACCGAAATAAATTTGTCGGGTGATAATGACCAATGTTGACGTATAAAGTAACGCGACTGTACTGTCGCACAATTATCAGGTAGAACCTGTCAAATATGGACTCTGGTGGCCAATATGGAACAGCTCAGAAAACATTCGCAGGGCCCTAAAATTTATTTAACATGGGATCTGCCATTAAAATTGATTTATGTCGATAAAATTCTAATTTTTCAAAATTTTAAGCTGAAACTTGGTGTGTCTGTGTGGAATACTTATATATTCCTAAAATGACAGGGTACAGCACGTAATTATTTTTTAGATGGAAGAAATTAATTTTGTTCGATGATAAATTTTAACATGGGATTTGCTATTCAAATCGATTTATGTCGATAAAACTCTTATTTTTCAAAACTTTAAGCTGAGACTTGGTGTGTCTGCGTGGAATACTTATATATTCCTAAAATGACAGGATACAGCACGTAATTATTTTTTAGATGCAAGAAATTATTTTTTTTCGATGATAAATTTTAACACGGGATTGTCCCATTCAAATCGATTTATGTCGATAAAACTGTTATTTTTCAAAATTTTAAGCTGAGACTGAGGTATGTCTGCGCAGAATACTTATATATTCCTAAAATGACAGGGTCCAGCACGCAATTATCTTTTAGATGGAAGAAATTGATTTGTTTCCATGATAAAAATCGAGCGTGTACTGTGCCGCAGGCAGTATGCGCTCAGAGTCAAAATGTAAACAACTTTCTCAAGTGTCGTTTTGTTCAACATATCGCTTTCTCGACGGGGAGATCTGATCCGAATAATAGCTAAGATGTATTTAGATAGAATTATTGAAAGAATTTGACCGATTATTGTGCATTTGAGAGAATCGAGTGGAGAAAACGTTTAGTCAAACACGCGAATTCTGCCAATTACAGTTGCAGACGAGCGCTGTCAGAATCAGATAATACAGATTGACAACAAATGCAGGCCTGAAACTCACCTTTTTGGGAGGTAAATCCCACTTATTAGATATAAAAACAATCCTTCCTAAGCACATTCCACAAGTTTTTAATATCTTAGGACACAGTAACAGTCAAAATGAATGAATTTAAATCACGATTCCGAGACGAAGCGAGACATGTACTGTGTACGATTTTTGACTCATTTTGAGGCGCCTTGTTTTCGATGACGTCATTTGCGTTGCCCCACAACCTTAACCCTTTCCAATTCCAGCGGCATTTCAATTGGTTGAAATTAAACATTTCTCAAGTTCCAGCTCAACCTGAATCTAGTTACCCAATTGGTAGAAATACGTTAGCAGTAATTCTTAGTTTAATGAGTTATAACTCTAATTTTTTTGACGATATGAGCTCAACAGCATAATATGAAACAGTTTATGGCGGTGTTATCCAAACGTGTGCTTTGATAATGATTATAATTTTATTTTGCGATCAAACGTCAGTTCAGCTCAGCAGAAACGCATAGACACTTGTTCAGTTCAGCAGAAACGCATGAGTCCTACGATTATAGTACACCCACTGGACGCGCTTCGCGCGTCGGTCAGTGGGTGAATAATATGGTGACGATTCACTAGACAAATTTTAACAGAGTAACACCCAGGTAAAATTCCTTTTTTTAACCTGCTCCAATCAACCCTGGTAAAATTACATAATTTTCCCCGTTCCAATCACCACGGTAAATACCACGGTTTATCATAGTGTTTTTAACAAGTGTTTTGCCAAGCCTTAGGGGCGCTCTTTTTTATCACAGGAAGGAAATGGCATGCTCTAAATGCGAATAACACGAATGCAATAAAATTCCAGTTCAATGTGACAAGTGCTTTAAAGCTCAGTGGCTGAAATCATGTTCATATTAGTCACATCGTGGTCCTGTTTAGGAGTTCAAAATAGGTCGATAAATACGTTATATATCTTTTCACAGTGAATGTGAATAGAATGTTGCACCTGTCACTCATTGTTCTACATTAAATACAAAATACTGCGCATTATTATAATATTGTTAATATTTCAACATCTGAAGGGGCCGGTAGAATAATAATGTGACCCACCCCCCTCGAATAAGAAATGATCTACTTTTTCCAAAAATGTATTATATCAACCACTGAAAATATAGGCTGATTTTGGTTGGTTTTAAACATATCGATTTACCAAAAGAATATATGGTGACAGGATTGGACGACAAGCGCTAGCAACTTAGATGGAGACACTCCTCTCCCGATGATAATATTTCGGCTTGTACCTTCACAAATAGTATTACCATAATTATACAAGGCTGCTTCCGTGTGGTATAGTTGGGTGCTGGTAACACCTGTTGAGTCATTGGGGGAATTTTACATATTTTTATTTCACAAAAACCGAAGTTCCAGCTGGATGAGCGATGTACGTATACATTTGGTGACACAGTCGATCAGTATAACAAAACATTTCAAACGCCTAGATTATGTAAAACATAGACATTGAGCTTCTCAAATGTAGATCCTAATAGTTGGGTGCATATATGATGAAACATACATCGGGTTCTCGACTGTATACAGAACATATGAAGTCGACTAGACATATTATGAAATATACATCGGATTCTCGACTGTAGATCATATGGAGTCGACTGGATATATAATGAAACATACATCGGGTTCTCGACTGTAGATTATATGAAGTCGACTGGATATATTATGAAACATACATCGGGTTCTCGACTGTAGATCATATGAAGTCGACTGAATATATAATGAAACCTACATCTGGTTCTCGACTGTAGATCATATGCAGTCGACTGGATATATAATGAAACATACATCGGGTTCTCGACTGTGGATCATATGAAGTCGACTGGATATACATGTATAATGAAACATACATCGGGTTCTCGACTGCAGATCATATGAAGTCGACTGGATATATAATGAAACATACATCGGGTTCTCGAATGTAGATCATATGAAGTCGACTGGATATATAATGAAACATACATCGGGTTCTCGACTGTAGATCATATATATGAAGTCGGCTGGATATATAATGAAACATACATCG
The DNA here is from genome assembly GCA_032622095.1 of Siphonodentalium dalli. NCBI lineage: Eukaryota > Metazoa > Mollusca > Scaphopoda > Gadilida > Siphonodentaliidae > Siphonodentalium > Siphonodentalium dalli. The sequence goes on from CP136066.1 coordinate 146,235,363, forward strand.
GGTTCTCGACTGTAGATCATATGATGTCGGCTGGATATATAATGAAACATACATCGGGTTCTCGACTGTCGCTGCACAATATACTAAACTGATTCTGATACTGAATCAACGTTGATGTTCTATAACGTAATATGCTGTGTGTCGAATTTTGAAAATTATACCAAAGAAACGTGGTAGCACCTGGACCAGTGCGTCTACAACCGTTATTGGTTCCTGCACTGAAATATCTACAGATATACAGATAGAGTAACTTGAGACTTGTTAAATAGCCGAACGCAGTTTCTTATGATTAACAAAATTGCACCTTGAAGCGACAATCAAGTGAGTCGCGTGTATAACTTAGACAATGTGTACATATTTTATCACTATATACCGTGAAACACTTTGATTGAATTGACCGAATTGACACATTGATTGATTTTTGAAAATAATTTAGATATAAATCTTATAGATGAGCGGTCTTGGCCCCAACGGGGCTTATTTTTCGAGTTTAATTTTTTTCTTTACACACGGAAAAATTATATATCATATGAAAGTAGAAGATGTAGGCTTCATGTTCCGCCCTGCTGTAAAATGTGAAAGTGGTGCCGTTACCATGGAAACATAATGTAAACAATGTAGACACAGTTTGATATTAAACCATTTCCGCAAATGGTAAAAACTAATTTAAGCCCATTCTAGGACAGGAACAGACGTTGAAGATCATTTATTGATGATTTGTCCATAACAACTATGTTCCAACTATTCAAGTATTAAAAAGGATGGACATATAGGTTATACGGGTCTTTATTGCCATTTTTGGGGTGAAAAATGGTGATTTTTGCAAAAAATGCGATAATTTTGGAATTGGAACATTTATTGAATACTACATTGGTTACAGTAATAAGTTATGCAGTATTATGGTGGCATCATACGTGTACTTAAAATTAGTTTGGATAAAACTGCCGAAAAGGCCCAATACCAAGAGAAATACCTGTTACCATGGAAACGATATTTAAAAATACAAAAAATGCCGTTATTGGAAAGAAATGAAGACATATAACCCGTGCGACACAATGTAACTTTTTGAAATTTGTTTTTTATGACATGCACTTTTAATCCGGACTTCTGTGTTGGGTAATTGTTGCGGTTTATTCAGCTGTTGTCATGGAAACGGACCAAATTTCGCCAAATAATGATGTTTTTTTCCCATAGAGCTGACAATTAAAGCATGTAATTTTATGAAGCAAAGCGTATTATGACAACCCGTTATAGATGTCTCAAAACTTTTTCAAAGATTACTATTTCCCAATTATCCCAGTAGTAGCTAGGATGCACATATAGGATATGAAGGTTTTATTGCCATTTTGGGGTAAAAACTGTTAATTTTTGCAAAAAATGCGATAATTTGGGAATTGAAACATTTATTAGATACTACATTGGTTACAGTAATAATTTATACATATTATGATGGCTTCTTACCTGTGCTTCAATCTAGTTTTGATAAAACTGCAGAAAAAGCCCAATACCCTGAGAAATACCTATCACCATGGAAACGATATTAAAAAATACACAAAAAATTTCATTATTGGAAAGAAATGAAGTTCTATAACCATTGCGACACAAATTAACTTTTTGAATAATGAATATTGATGTTTTCCCCTATAAACCGGACATTTTAATTGTGAATTTTATAAAGCAAAACATATTGTAACAACCTGTTATAGGTATCTCAAAATCTTCAGCTGTTTCTGTGGATCTAGACGAAAATTGTCTAAATAGTGATGTGTTTGGCACAATTTTTTTTTATAATTGGAATTTGTGTGAAAAATTACGAGTATGTTTAAAAAGCAACACCACGTATCTGGAAAATGCCATGAAAGGATTTTAAAAGATTCGCTGTCTGGAAATTATGAAACTGATTTGAAAGCAAATAGTTGATGATTATAAGCTACATCCCTGAATAGTAATTACCTGTACTTACTCAGAATAACGGCATAACAAGTTCATGGAATATATCACATCCGAACCCCTTTGGGTCAAATGTAGACCTGCATGATTAAAATGGGTCAGGTAGTGTGATAATAGTGAGGATTGCTATGCAAATGCGGTGATATGGTACACCATAGCTACCTTATGTCAAGCTCAGGCAATATATCCGGTTAATATATCAATATATGTGGTTAGTTAGTCAATAGATGCAGCCTCTTTGCAATTATATTTGGCTACTTTGTCTATATTGGAGGTTAGTTAGTCAATATATGCAGATAATTTGTCAATATATGTGGTTAGTTAAGTCAATATATGCAGCTACTTTGCAAATATATGCAGCTATGTTTCCAATATATGTGGTTAGTTGGTCAATACTTTGGCCATTAACTTGGTTAGTTAGTCAATATATGTAGCAAATTAGTCAATATATGCGGTTAGTTAGTCAATATATGTGGTTAGTTAGGCATTATATGCAGTTACTTAGTCAATATATGTGTCAGTTAGTCATTATATGCAGCTACTTAGTCAATATATGTGGTCAGTTAGTCATTATTTGCAGCAACTTAGTCAATATATGCGGTTAGTTAGTCATTATATGCAGCTACTTAGTCAATAAATGTGGTTAGTTAGTCATTATGTGTAGATAATTAGTCAATATATGTCGCTAGTTAGTCATTATATGCAGTTTCTTTGTCAATAAATGTGGTCAGTTACTACAGTTAGTCAATATATACATCTACTTTGTCAAAATGTGCAATTGCATTGACAATATATGCAGCTAATTTATCAATATATATGGTTAGTTGGCCATTATATGCAGCTACTTAGTCAATATGTGTGGTTAGTTAGTCATTATGTGTAGATACTTAGTCAATAAATGCGGTTAGTTAGTCAATATATGCATCTACTTTGTCTAAGTAGCCGCATATAATGACAAACTGGCCACATATATTGACACAGTAGCTGCATATAATGACTATCTAACCGAATATATTGACTAAGTAGCAAAATATAATGACTAACTGATCACATATATTGACTAAGTAGTTGCATATAATGACTGACTAACCACATATATTGACTAAGTAGCTGAATATAATGACTAACTAACTGCTTATATTGACTAAGTAACTGCATATAATGACTAACTAACTGATTATATTGACTGAGTAACTGCATATAATCACTAACTAACCAAATATGTTGACTAAGTATCTACACATAATGACTAACTAACTGCTTATATTGACTAAGTAGCTGCATATAATGACTAACTATCCGCATATATTGACTAAGTAGCTACATATAATGACTAACTGACCACATATATTGACTAAGTAGGTGCATATAATTTAATAACTAACCGCATATATTGACTAAGTAGGTGCATATAATGACTAACTGACCAACTGACTAACTGATCGCATATATTGACTAATTAGCTGCATATAATGAGTAACTGACCATATATATTGACTAAGTAGCTGCATATAATGACTAACTAACTGCATATATTGACTAAGTAGTTGCATATATTGACTAACTAACCACATATATTGATATATTAACCGGATATATTGCCTGAGCTTGACATAAGGCAGCTATGGCGTACCATATCACATATCACCGCATTTGCATAGCAATGCTCACTATCATCACACTGCCTGACCCATTTTAATCATACAGGTCCACATTTGACCCAAAGGGGTTCGGATGTGATATATTCCAGGAACTTGTTATGTCGTTATTGTGAGTAAGTACAGGTAATTACTATTCAGGGATGTAGCTTATAATCATCAACTATTTGCTTTCAAATCAGTTTCATAATTCCCAGAGAGCGAATCTTTTAAAATCCTATCATGGCATTTTCCAGATACGTGGTGTTGCTTTTTAAACATACTCGTAATTTTTCACACAATTTCCAATTATAAAAAAAAATTGTGCCAAACACATCACTATTTAGACAATTTTCGTCTGGATCCACAGAAACAGCTGAGAAAATTGGGAATAAAATGATCAAAACGTGAGTATTATATGTCAGGGTGCGTGCACTTAATGGTAAATTTGTCTGGCAAACCGGCAGGAATGTCGTCTTAGGGGTGCTCTTATCCCCTATATTGTATTATATATATGAGTTGAAGATTTTGAGACATCTATAACAGGTTGTTATAATATGTTTTGCTTTATAAAATTCACAAATTAAATGTCCGGTTTATAGGGGAAAACATCATTATTCATTATTCAAAAAGTTAATTTGTGACGCAATGGTTATAAAACTTCATTTCTTTCCAATAATGAAATTTTTTGTATTTTTTAAATATCGTTTCCATGGTGATAGGTATTTCTCAGGGTATTGGGCGTTTTCTGCAGTTTTATCAAAACTAGATTGAAGCAAACGTAAGAAGCCATCATAATATGCATAAATTATTACTGTAACCAATGTAGTATCTAATAAATGTTTCAATTCCAAAATTATCGCATTTTTTGCAAAAACTAACAGTTTTTACCCCAAAATGGCACTAAAACCTTCATATCCTATATGTGCATCCTAGTTACTACATGTACTGGGATAATTGGAAAATAGTAATCGTTGAAAAAGGTTTTGAGACATCTATAACGGGTTGTCATAATAAGCTTTGCTTCAAAAAATTACATGCTTTAAATGTCAGCTCTATGGGAAAAAACATCATTAATTGGCGAAATTTGGTCCGTTTCCATGACAACAGCTGAATAAACCGCAACAATTACCCAACACAGAAGTCCGGATTAAAAGTACATGTCATAGAAAACAAATTTCAAAAAGTTATATTGTGTCGCAAGGGTTATAGGTCTTCATTTCTTTCCAATAACGGCATTTTTTGTATTTTTAAATATCGTTTCCATGGTAACAGGTATTTCTCTGGGTATTGGGCCTTTTCGGCAGTTTTATCCAAATTAATTTTAAGTACACGTATGATGCCATCTTAATAATGCATAAATTATTACTGTAACCAATGTAGTATTCAATAAATGTTCCAATTCCAAAATTATCGCATTTTTTTTGCAAAAATCACCATTTTTCACCCCAAAATGGCAATAAAGACCCGTATAACCTATTTGTGCATCCTATTTAATACTGGAATCGTTGGAACATAGTTATAGTGGACAAATCATCAATAAATGATCTTCGACGTTTGTTCTTGTCCTAGAATGGGCTTAAATTAGTTTTTACCATTTGCGGAAATGGTTTAATATCAAACTGTGTCTACATTGTTTACATTCTGTTTCCATGGTAACGGCACCACTTTCACATTTTTCTACTTTCATATGATATATAATTTTTCCGTGTGTAAAGAAAAAAATAAAAAAATAAAAATTCTGGTCTATTATTGAATAACACCGAACTAACTTAAGGCAAAACCAAACACTGACATACAAAGCTTAACGTTAAATCTGCATTACAATACTGCCACCAATTCCGGCATGACAAAAAATCAGTTTCGTCCATGATACAGATTTACCTTTCAGAAACGGCTGATTACAACTTGTTCTATACCTACAGGTTAGTCGTATATCGAAAACAAATTTATTTTTTATTTGGCCGCTCCACTAAAATCATGGTCGATGAACCTCAGTCAATTTAATGATGGCAGATTTCAGCAGCCCAAATCCATAAAACAATATTTTTCTGTCAACTAGTTTTCTTGTCATCGAAAATAATCCTGTCAAGCTTATAGTTATTACATTTCCGCCAAGGATCGATTGATGAACGCCCGGCTGTCCATGTGTCGACAGGTTATCAGATAAGGACGGCAGGATCATTGTTTCACGGCAGTTTGTATTGGTCATTGTCATATACAAACACCGATCGGAAGATTATATCAATATAATCATGTCTAATTCCGACTTGATTCTACATTAAAATACGTGACTCATACAGAATAATGTTTGGTCTTGTTTGGACTGGCCGTTGATAAGCCGGCATCGGTAATTATGCCCGGACCCTATACTCTGGCTATCAGATAATAGGCTATCGCGCACAGGCGAGCAATTATTTTGATGTCAAGATAAGAACCAGTTAGGCCAGTTATGAAAATATTTTCGCATTTAACAGGAGAAATCCTTTGTGAACCAGGGACGTGGTCTGATGGCATTCTGTTGCTCATGCAACGGTATCAAATGTCCATGTTCTGCACCCTTGAAAACTCCCAACTCTACATGGTAAATTTCATAATTTGTTTCCACTTGAGTTCGATTTTTCAATTGGAACCTCACTATGTTCAGCTACTGCAAAATACCAAAGTAACATCCCAAAAAGTTGGCCATTATCACTGGGAGCGAATTCAGCATTAAATTTTACTGAGAGGAGGAAAATATTTTATTCTTGATATATTTGAGTAACAAGTTTGTGGTTGAATAACTGTAAGAAGAATCTTGGTGTTCAGCCTTTGCTCGATCGCGACGAAGGCATGCCAGCCACTACTTCCATCAAATCTGTAACTGATAAAGTTTGGCCCTCGAATACCCACCAGCGTTCGATTTTCTTGAAATTAATTTTGAAAAATATAATTATAACATCTGACGCTATAGGCCACTCGAGGGGCAACGAGAGTCGCTGCTATAATCGACATTCACCCTCCCCGGAGCTTCCTGAAGTTTTGCGAAAACCCTGTGTCAATGCATTATCTTATATATATGCGAGTCTCCCATAAGGAACCTCACATACATAAGAGAACATATTGGCCTAACACTATTTACCTTGACCGTGTAATCAGTGCATTCTCATATATATGCAAGGCTCCCTTTAGGAGACTCGCATATTTAAGAGAATGCACTGGTACATGATCCTTAATGTTGCACCAGCGCAGCTCCCGTGATATTGTGAAAATAAGCACATAACGGGCTTATTTTAATGAGAGAAATAAGCTCATATTGGCATTATTTAACCTCATTATACGCTATATATGGACAAAAAATGCGGTTTGCAAAACAGTCCAATATAGCACTATCTCCATACGAAATAAGCTCATATTGGCATTATTTAATCTACATTGTTTCATCGACGTGACTTATCATATTAACGCTCTTTATAACAGTTGTTTTTAATGTTATTCACTGCGGCCCACGCCATTCAACGGAATTACGGATAAAAGATCACTATTGGCTTATTTCAGAATCAAATCAGTCCAATGTTAACCTATGTGAATATTTAGGCCCAATATGAACATAATTACACGCGGTTATGTTGTCCACGTGACTTTCAATACACTCAACGCCAGTCGAAACACCCGGATATATCACACAAGAACATGCATAAAGCACCAAATGAGAATAAAGCACATATAAGGAATGCTCTCTAATATTAGCCGTTAAAGGTACTCAATCCATTCGATGGTCCCCACATAATCAGATTCCAACAACAATGACATTTTTAGAAATGCCGCTTCAGTTATCAGAATCTAATAATTGCCCAAAAATATTGCTAACCACTGTCAACTATATAGTATACAATTGCCCGAAACGTGTTATTTATAAACATGTTGTTCGACGAAATTTGGATTTATTACCAACATAAAGTCTCTTGATTTTAGAGTTATCCATCTTCATCCGCAATTTGGTCCGAGACCGTCGGCACTCGACTTTTTACTGGGCCACTATTAAGTCTCGATGGCGAAAAATAATATGGATTTCAAAAATCGATATCTAATAGCTCTGATAACTCGAATAAAATATTGTTTACCCCCGAATCCAAATAAATACCAATTGAGGGGCGCTCTTTGTCATCTCATATATATTTTGAAGACCTCTGTCTGTATGTATGTTTGTTTGTTTGTTTGTTTGTCATTTATACAAATCTACGATTCTCGACCGATCGGGACGAAACTTGGTACGTGTGTAGTTTGACCAGGCGGTGAACGTTGTCGTATTGGCGAGCCCGTGCGGCGCCCGCTTCGCGCATGCGCAGACGAGATCTCGGAAACGGGTGGAGCTATCGACTTGAAATTTGCTATGTGAATGTATCTTGCCCCGGATACGAATTTTATCGGGTCGCCGAGCCCGTGCGACGCCATCTTCGCGCATGCGCAGACGAGATATCGGAAACGGGTGGAGCTATCGACTTGAAAATTGGTGTGTGAATGTATCTTGCCCCGGAAACGAATTGTATCGGGTCGCCGAACCCGTGCGACGCCAGCTTCGCGCATGCGCAGACCAGATCTCGGAAAAGGGTAGAGCTATCGACTTGAAATTTGGTTTTTGAATAGCCCGGACAACAAAATTTGGTTTTTGAATAGCCCGGACAACGTCGGGCTCATCGGCTAGTATGATATATTTTGAATTTCTGGGTTCCCGACTAAAATTCAAAACGTGATACAAACTGCCGTTTTAACGTCAATACACGCGTCTTACCAACAACTCACACGAATGCGTTCATATGTTTGATCTCATTATTTTCTGGAATAGAAAACGTACAGACGTTTGAATGAAAGAGTCACACGGGCAAGTGATGCAATATATCCTCGTGCAAATAGGTTCATATATAGGACCTAATTATTCACATAGGTTCATATTGGACTTATTTGATTCTGGAATAAGCCCGTAGTGGAATTATACCCGTTATTCCGTTGAATGGCTTGGGCCGCAGTGAAAACACATTGTAAAGAGAGTTCAACTGGTAAGTCGTGTCGGTGAAAACAAGTAGATTAAATACTGCCTCTATGAGCTTTTATTTCAAATGTATAATGCCTATATGGGCTTATTTGTGTGTTTAAAATGAGTTATATATGTGAGCTTAGTTTCGGGAGAACAGGCTGTAATGATTAACTATACTAATGAGTCCGAACACAACCGGGTAAATACGGAAACGAAACAATCAAGTTAACGAAGAAAGAATCATCTTTGATATTTTTCTCATATTAAACAATCAATTAGATGATTCAGCTAAAGATAATACTTTCTTGTGAATTCATCCAATCATTAAACAAGCCTTCTCACAGTGCGTCTAAACAGTTTAATAGCTGGGTGAGAATAATTAATTAAAGGAAGCATGCAGGATCTTTGGTAAAATGATACTCCGATGAATCACGTCCTCTATGGGTTAGGAGGTCATTCCAGGTCGCCCGCTATAATCTCGGTTAGATACAGAAAGAGGGAATTGTGGATAGTTGTACCAATTCCAGACAGGTATAGATATTGCGATTGATTAAAAGATGCCATCCCCTCCATCGCTATGTAATCCCCTTTGACGCATTTTGGAGCGAGTTGTCCCGATATTCCGGGACAATTAGTCCAATGAATATTTAGGGATATTCAATATTCCGGGATATTAGTCCAATGTTTTAACTAAATATTTTTTGCTATATTCACATTTTTTCTTCATTTGTTCTTCGAAATGTAAACTTCTGATATTAAAACACGAATAAATTACTTGATTTCTTTAAATTATCACTAAATGTTTCGATTCAAATATGCGATTTTCTAGTTTAATATTAGTCGACGGGACTGACTCGGGATCAATACACCACCGAAACACCAGCGATAACAACGGCAGCCTCCCTGAAGAAAATTAGTATACAGCAAGAACAAGCTACCTACAGTAATGCCCTAAATAATCGACTCCTTAACCACAGCAGAATTATGGGTAATTTTTCAGGATTTAGTCCGAAATATGGCTTGTTGCCATTCATCGGAAAGCTCTCAGTGAGAGCTTTCCGATGAATGGCAACAAGCCACATTTACGACTAAACCCTGAAAAATTACCAATAATTCTGCTGTGGTTAAGGAGTCGATTATTTAGGGCATTACTGTACATTCCTGGTAAGTGTTAATATTTACACTCTTAGAACAAATGTGTATACATTCTACACAATATGTTTAATTTTGATCTTAAACAAAATTGTGTAGAAATGACACATGACAATTGTGTCGGGTGGAATTTTCTCAACATTGAATATGAGTGAATATGTGGATATATTGTAGTTAGTGGATGAGACATGTTCTTTGTGAGAGTAAATTGAGGCACAAACCTCGTAACATTTTGTGCCACACAATTATGTGCTGTTCAGTTTTGGCATAAACAGAGGGTATAACAAATTTACAACTGCTGCCAATGTTTTGTTCTGTGGCAGCCTTTGCGTGTGCTTGTGTCTCCAATAGAACACACCTCATCCAATGCATGACTATGATGCACTTACATATTCACTCATTTTCAATGTTGAGAAAATTCCACCGACACATATATCATTTCTACACAATTTTTTAAAGATCAAAATAAAAACATAATGTGTAGAATTATACACATTTGTTCTAAGAGTTTAGATAGTTGCCTTGGTGTTGACTCCAAACAGTCGCCATCGTTTTGTCGACATAATCGGCACGTTGTGATACGGATATAGCAATATGGCGACTAATATATGCAAAAGATAATTCACATCCAATCTAAGATGACGGATTTACAGGAATATGCGTATACAGGGACCATAATTTCGAAAAAAAATGATAGATGAATTTTCACTTTTCACACTTAGTCCCACAATTCAACAAATCATTAATGGATGTAACCCGTTGTTTTCAAATATCGTTTTTTCCCCAGCACGGTGGTTGAACAGCACAGCAATATCAACGGACGGACGAACTCATGGAACCTATTTCTGCCAAACCCCGTTTCCGGGCGATACCGATGAAAGAAGAAAGCAGTCGCGAATATTTCAGCACAACGAAATATTATTAGGTTATCAGTCACCATTGTCATTTCGACAATTTAATATGAACTTTTATACACTCTGACATATTATAGTAAATCGCAGATGCGTAGAAAATTATGTCGAGGAATAGGCTTATATTCTAAGAAATGATATCGCCACCGCGAAGCCCCTCCCACCAATACATCTACAATGTTCTAATCGATGACAGACACAGGCCTCACGCGCATGCATGACTAATTAAAAACACTCATCAGAAATCTGACGAAAATCTCATTTCATTTTTCATAGAAACTGGAGTTCCTGACCTCCGGTTATGACTCATGGCCGGCATGAGTGGCATGATTTGTGAGTCTGGCTGTGATTAAACATTTGAAAATCATGTACAGTTCTTTGTTGTCGACGAGTGCCCGCTCGTTAATCGAGAGTTAAGCTGCGGTTTATAGACGGTGCGTAACTGATGGAGAGGGGGCACCGCCTGTAGTATTTAATCTATAGATATATATTAATAGTTTAACAACATAGAAGTATTAATGTATTAATTGAAAATGCTGCAACGTTCTGGTTGTCAACTACAAATTTGATCCTAGAGATCCATGGTTCGATTTAGTACATAATTAATCCAAATGTCCTTTCAGATTACCATGCAGGCAAACCTTTTTTTTTAAATGCTTTAAATTTCCGTATTTCGTATGGCACAGGCATCGTGAACATTCTCAAAGGCATCCATCAGTGTTAGGTTTAGTACGAGTAGAACAGGGGGGGGGGCGGAAAAATATTCCGGACACGGGTCATCATCAGCTCAAAAAAAATAGATTTTTCCCGCAAGCTGAACATTTGTTTCCTCACCTTTTTATCTAATATATATTCAATTTTGACCCATATACTATTACATATGAGTGTGTTATCACTTCAGAACCCATACTGAACCTAGATGTTGTATGTTGCAGATAATATATCACTGTTCCAGCTAGTGACCCGAAAAAAATATGTCAGTCAAGACTGACAGTTCTACAACAAGATGTTATTCATCAAACATAACAACTGAATATAATATAATAAACTGCCAAGTAAGCAGAATAAATTAAAACAAATTTGGCGCTACCTGCTGACTGTGCTGGGAATCACAAAAAGCTTTCAGCAAAAATTAAATTTGAAAAAAAATAATATATATATCTAGAAAATTCTAGTTACACATCATATCACATTCTAATCAAAATGAAAACTGGAAACACAACAATATTGCATGCCAATGCCAGGCAAATTGATAACATACTACATGTATTAAATTCTATAAACCTATCTGATGATTTACCACATCTTTATTTATGATGTTCCTCATCGTGCACAGAACGAGGCCGCAATTAAAGGTTAAAATAATTCATATCAAAGGTTGTGTACATGTATATTTGTCAACATATACATGTATGTAGAAGACCATTGACTTAAAAAAGTGTCCTTAACTATGTAACAAAGCATTGCAAAGTATCCTTAACCAAAAACACATGTGATACATTGAAGGCTTATGTTCTCGTGTAGATAATCGTCGAAAAAGGGGTGGGTCTCTGAAGATACACCGGAAACAAATTTTGAAAAAAAAGGGTGGTGGCTGCCACGATATGTCAAAATGAAACAGGCGCCCACGTGTCATTGTCTGGAACTTTTTTCTGCCTTCCCCACGAGGAGTGGGGGGGGGGGGTCAGGAAAACAATTCCGGACACTGGGCACTTTTTTTTTAATTTTTTCCGCCCTGTGGGTACCCACCACCACCTATTTTTAATTTTTTCCGATTCTGGGATAGGGACTGTTTCAAATGACTATTTTACTTAGTTGTCCTGATCTTATCCGATCTATGTTCTGTATCATGATTATAGAAGTAAATTCCTCTTTTTGATTTACCAATAAGGCTTTAAAGTTTCAAAGCAATTCTCCAATAAATGTGGGCTGTGTAGGTTGTGCTGCTGGCGCCATGTTTATTTTGAAAAAGATTCTGGGGGAAAAGGGAGGCTTCCATCTTGAGGTCACCCCGAAGATCCATATGAAGTTTGGCGACGATTGGATGAGAAATGTGACCTGTAAGATGTGCTAAAGGATTTAGTCACACAAAACAAATCCAAGATGGTCACTGGCAGCCATGTTTTTTTTTTACAGAATTCGGGAAAAAATGGCAGGCACCTATCGAGAGGTCATACCGATGATTCATATGAAGTTTGGTGATGATGAGACGAGGGACACGCTCTGTAAGGTGTGCTAAAGGATTTAGTGATGCAAAGAGTAAAATCCAAGATGGCTGCCTGTGGCCATGTTTTTCATCGAAAATCGTTCAAATTTGACAGCTCCCATCTAGAGGTGATCCTAGACCAATGTACCGAATAACGTTGAAATCGGTTAAGTTTGTTTTAACACCTTTATGTTTTATTTTATTATGGTTTTTTGAATAGTCTATTTTTATTTGTAGAGTTTACATTTATTTGAAGAATCTATTATTGTGTTATGTTTTCATTTATATCAGGTTGAATAAATGATTTTTAATAGAAATATTTAATCCTGAGCCTTTCCATGCCAATGTGCATTGATAGATCGTTGATGACAACATTTAGCAAACTGAACTTTTTTTATTACCCATTGGTGTCATCCCTCAGTATTAACTGATGGTGAACTCAAACCCACCCTACCAAGAGTTAAGTTCATACCTATTACATAATAGAAGCATTCTTAAAACCTTTTGTCGCATTATTTTGAAGAGAAATGACTACAGGACAAAATTTACGAAGCCGGGAAAAATTGTGTTAGCCGGGCTGCTGACCCACCCACCCCGTCTAGTGTTCGGAGAAACATTTGCAGACCCCCCTGCCTCCCCCAGTAGAAAAGATAACAATTGAGAACACTCTTTATTCTTTGCCGCTTTTCGGAAACAAAGCTGGAACGCTCTTTATTACTGAGGGACGATGATTGGAATTTTAGTTCGCCTGACATATAATCAAACCGTATCACAATTTAATTATGACCGTCAAAACCTCATATTAATGGGCTTATGCATGGGTATGATCTAATTATTATCTGGCATATATAACACGTACCAATAGTGGCAAATATATAGGGTGGAGAGTTTTTAATTGGCCAAGTTCGCATTGTTTTTGTGAAGTGAATATATGTTCCAAACTATTTAATAAGGTACGGTCAAGTTGTGTCCGAATTTAAAGGCAATTGGCCTCTGGTAGCCCCAACCCCACACCGTAAGGTGGCATGAACTATACATTCGCTCTTTTTGCATCGTACTCATACTGTTGCCATGTATTTCGTGTTTAAATGGTTTGTTATTATTGGGAAGGGCAGCCAGTGTATAATTGTGCTGTTTTTTTCTTGAAATGGCATTGTATAATGGTGATCAGAAATAAAAGTATTTGTATTTGGCTGTTTGACATCTCAACTTATTGTTAGTAATGCTCACTTTTGTGAGTTTTGTCATATTACGGTCCGGTTCCGGCGATATAAATACGTACAAATTAGTGAAATAATTGTTTCGAACGTTATATGCCCCGGAATGACTCATTCAAGTCGGGGAATCTAAAAAAAATCGAGATCCGGCTTTTCTTCAGCATTAAACAATAATTATCATTCATTATAGATCAGTATATTTTCAAAATGGTGATCATAAAGCGAGTTTTTATTCTAACTTTTATGCAGAAAAATGACACCATTTCTCCATAACTTCGATGATTGTTCAGAGTATATACGTCTTCATGTACATATGTAACGATATACCGTGTATGCATCGACCTATATATTGCCTATATTATATAGCACATTACATACCGTGCATACTTAATTAGTAGGTTCATATGAGCCACCTCCGTTTAACCAACACCACACAGACACAACGAAAACTCGATAGTTCCAATTGGAGATGGGGAGGGGGAGAGATAGATGGGGGAGAGAGATAGGGAGACGGAGGGAGAGAGAGCAAGATGGTGAGAGAGCGATAGAGAGCGAGAGAGGCAGCGAGAGAGAGAGAGAGAGAGAGAGAGAGAGAGAGAGAGAGAGAGAGGGGGGGACAGACATATAGACAGGCAGACAAAAATATATTGACGGTAAAACTACCCAACTACCAAAAAAGAAATACCACGAATAGAAGATGCAATGAAACAAAACTGCATTCCTCATTTCTATATTACAATTTAATATGTGTTCCATCACCGTAGACACCCCCCTTTTACTGCGAGTCTGATTTCATATGCACGATAAAATGACAATCAACAGGCGATGTGGGCATTAATGAACAATCGATGACTTTAATCGCAGCGATTTCCTCGATGGCCGTTAAACACCGATATCACTGAATCGCTAAACATTTGTTTCCCGTTGGGACAATCGAGCATATTGAAGCCGTCAAGTTTGAGCAAATTTAACGAAGATGTCGTTGAAGTGAGATAATCGCTTCGACAAATAGGGCGGATTTTACGGCTCTCGTGGCGCGTAATTCCACTTAAAGGGACATTCAAGGCGTAATTTAGGAAAATATTGGAAAATGTCACCCATGTAGTCAAGTATTGCTCTTGTTCAATCTGTTGAATAATCGAAAACCACTATATCTTGCAACGTTTGTTGGAATAGGACAACATTTCTCTATGTCTTCATGGATTTTTAAAGCTATACTGTCACGTACATGCAATTCCACGTAAGTGGACATTCATAGGCGTACATGTAATTCATGCAAATATATATAGAAACTGCCATCGCCCGATGCCATATAGTACATTACCTGTTTAGTATATTGAATAGTAAAACACTATGAGGTGGTATATGCACATATAACAAACGCTCACTACATTCATTTCTTAAGTTTATATAGCTTTTTGATGATTTGTTCCCATACAAAGCTGATTGTATTCTTATTTATTATATATTTCGTCAACTTTTACGTCAAAATATAAATCATATTCCAACTCACAGAAGCCCGAACGTGTTATCCTATACTCTCAAAATGTTATTCTACTCTCAGCACTGCGTCATGACGTCAATTTTTGCGTCATTCGGTATCCTTAAATTGTGCGTTATTCTAACAGAAATTGGGTGGTGGTGTAACTGGTATTGTAACACGGCCCTGCCTAACTATGCTTAAAAGCCATGTCCTGATTGGCCAGTGGCCCGAGTTACCATGGCTATCTCGTTCCAGTTTTGTGGTACAATTCTACTTTTTCCAATTGTACCACGAAAAAAATCGGTTTATTCAGATCGCCGCACGCGACTTTTCTCGTCTTTTCTAACTCCGCGCAAACGGGGCATCAACGGAGTACACCCGCACCCGTAATCCCTTTGAATTTTGCTACATCTTGACAATCTTGCGAATTTTCTAGCGATTTGTCGCTTGAAACCAGTTTGGTTGCCAATGAATATGGTCCAAATGATGTTATGGTATATTGATATATGTTACGACCAAAGAAAGTTACTTAATAAGTATATTAAATGACAAAATAAATCCATGGGGCCGGGCTGTGCATTCGTCGATTCGAATCTCGATCATATTCGATATTTCGGAATCAAGTTGAAAATGAAAGCGTTTGTTCACCAGTACAGAAGGGGAATAAGATTAGTTTAGTAAACTAGATCATTTAGATCGCTTTGTGTAAGGAAAATGGTCCATAGTCGATGATCATATTCATGTTGTCCCAACAACGTTCAAAACAGAAATGACCCAATCGTATTTCCTGTACAATTTAAATGAAACGCACGGGCGCCGCTGAAAACACATCGTTTTTTAGCCAATCACAACGATTATTTCTAGAAGAGGTGCCTCGAAAAGTCAACGGGGGAATTTCATAACAAGACAAGACATTACCAGAGTACTCCATGCAAAGAAATCGAGTACGCCCAATACGAATTACACCACGAAATGTTTTCTCACCTGAGACCGAAAAAGCGCAACATTTCGTTGACTATTCATTCGAATTGTGACCATAAACTTTCAGTCGTATTACAAAAGAAATAAATACACGGTGTATCGGTGTGTATGGTCAAGTTGTACCACAAAAAACTGATTAGTTTTTTGTGGTACAACTTGACAATACACACCTCTACACCGTGTATTTATTTCTTAATTGTACCTTTAAGAACGTATTAGGTCAAACCGTAGTATGGGTCGTAATAAACTGGCATAGAAACTATAATAAATGCAACAGTCAACTGTTCTGAGTAGCGTGTGGGTTTTCACCTCTCGTGAGATGCTGATGATTATTTTCTACTTGAAAATAATCGTTACTTTCACAAATCGTGAAAACTTGAGTCTCCTCTCATGACCTTCAGATATGATAATATGAATATATGAACTGCACTTTTTGAAGAATAAAAAATCTATTTGACATAAGCTATTGGAACCGGAAAACAGTGAAATGTTAAATATTGTTCATGCCATGAAATTAATGTAAATGAGGTTATAATATCCAGTGGGTAAAAAATCGATTTGACAGAAGTTCTTGGAACCGGAAACAGTGAAATGTTAAATATTTTTCATGCCATAAAATTAATGTAAATGAGGTTATAATATCCAATGGGTCTTCTTAAATATTGTATCACAATAATCGCTTGTACCAAATATCACAAAGACATTCATTGACAGATTTTGAGAAAATCCATTTTGAAATCTCAGGAAAGTTTTGCAAAACGTGCAGCTGACCCGGGGCGATTCATTTCGTTCTCAGGACGACTATGTTGGTCTAATAAGCGGGGAAATGGGTAAAATATGAACTTCGCGACGGCGACTTTAAGATAACGCAATATACCTTCTCCGGAAGTCTCGCGTTATTTCGTTTCCCATTCCAGAATTGAAATGAATACAAATGCCGCAATATTTGACCAGGACCCATTCGAAGTTGTAATTATTGTATGACTTTAATGCTCATAGAAATGTAATACAGGTATTTATCGACATATTTCGGTACTGGGAAAGATCCAAAAGCGAATATTTCAAGGTGTATATTTTGGAGGGCAAAATAAGCTGTATGGACAAACTGGCAAATTATTAGCTTATATATAGGCTGGGTGCACAGCGTCCAAAAATAAAAGAGCTATCACACACGACCATGGTGATTGTCAAGATCTGGAACGTCGCTTTGCAGTTGGTCTTTGTTCATATGCAAGGAGATTTCTATATTTCTATAGAGATTTTAAACACACAGGTAACACCTCCCCGTATAGTTGAAATGTTTATAACTGATAGCGATTTCTATCTTAAATGTGACAAAGTAGAAAATGTTCCACTATACCAGAACACTCTCAGCCATCCAAACGTTTTGCGCGGCATAACTTTTCTTCGTGTCGATTGTGTCCACCCAATTCTTACAAAATTAAATCTTACAAAACACAAGTAGCACTTCGCCGAGACCATGCAGTCCGTGTAAACATACACTCAGTCATAGAGACATATTGAGTCTGTCTTATAGTCTCGTCAAGATGTTATTTATCCGAAGCGTGTGACACCCCCCCCCCCCCCCCCGCCACACACACAAATTACGTCACACTGGGTGGGTTACGTTAATCGTATCGATTTGACGTTTTTCGCATGCATGGAACTATAGAATGTTCTGTTTGGCGCTATCCCGCGGTTCAGGAAATATTCTGCGACAGGTAATCAGACCCAATGTAATATATATATGTATGTCTGGACTCTGAAGTAAGCTTACTGAGACTGCGCGGACGTGCTCTCTGCAATGACGGAGGTGCAATGCATGACGTCAAGGTGATGACGTGACATCTGTTATGCTTGAAGTTGGTTCTCACAATCGGATTACTGCATGGTGCGTTGACGCACATTGTTGGTGCTTACGAGAGATCAGAGTCAAAACTTAAGCTTCATTTGCGAGATTATGGTTTAAGTCACGTAGCGTCCAAAACGAAAAATAAAACAAACCACAATTAGTCAGCATTCCATACAGATCATACAGCCCCACTTCTGTGTGAACGCCGCAATCAAGGAAACAGCTTGACTTTGTGACTCACGCCGCGATATCACTCAAGATAATTTAACCCTTTCAATATTAAATTGATTCTCACAGTCAGTTAAAAAGTGAACATCGGAATGGTATATGTTAATGTGATAAACGCAGACGACAAATAAATAAAAGTGCAGAAGGAGCCGTATTTATTGCGGGAAAAGTTTAGATAGTAAGTATGGTCGTTTGTGGAACTTATTATCTGATCATTTACTACGGGATAACTACTCACGAATGATGCTTTAGTATAGAAATGGTTAAACTTATTATATGAACATTTCCTAATGGTTAACTACTCATGCATGATGCTTTAGTATAGAAAGGGGCAACGTTTATCCGCATTATAACATGCGATGAATGTTTTTCACCCATCGTCGGTTTTACTCATTGTGGGAATCACTAATTATCTACAAAGAATAATCATTTCAGTTAAAGCGTTTAAAGTTAAGTTTCATGATTATTCTAGGTTCCAGAACACGAATTTGCAACATATTCATAGTATAAATGCACAGTCTATAAATGGGTATAAATTCACAGTCACGTTTTCTATACCAAAACATAATTAGCCAGACCGTGAGCCCTTTAAAGCCACATGGCGGTTTGCGCTTCAGAATACACCTAATACTATTCGTTCTTTGAAATATATACACATATAATTTATCTTGGTTATTTTGTGCCCTGTTCTGTTGAAAACAAAATATGACATATAAACTAGGCATACATAATAGATATATACCACAGAATATGATTTTGTTATTAAATAAATTAACAAAAGGAATTTGTTGTACATCTAAAGCATCAAAACTATAATCAATAAATGAATAGAATAACAATGTTAAACAAAATAGCGTCTTTCATGTGGCACACCTTATTTCATATACCAAAGTCAAAATAAAAGTGAAAGTGGTTCAGTAAGAACATTCATGGAACACTGACTATATATTTAAAGTGATGTGAAATACTCCGGTAGGGTGATAAAATAGAAATGTAGATTAATCTTGTTTAAAGTAGTTTTTTTTTTTTTTACAAATATTATATCCAAATTAACAATAAACAAACACCGTCATTCTTATATATTAATTAAATGCAGTGACTCTCGATGGCGAAATAATTTTCGTCAGTTTATCGCCGATTGATACGTCCCGAATCGAGCAGTAAATATTTACAAATTTACAAATGAGCGTTGTTCAGACGATCTTTTCTATGGAATGGTACAGACGATTTGCTTCAGATTTACGGTGATGTTAGTGATGCTAAATTCATACAGTTGGCATAGCTCCTGGATACTATCTTATCAGTTTCACGTACCCGAACAAGTACATAATATGTCTTTAAGCCTATATGCATGCATTTAGTCGCTTTTGTCAGGTTCCGGGATCGAATCAGGCTGACACAATCATGTTCTGAAAGTAGCATTTTATACAGACTTATCGAATGACAATAAAGATGCCGCCAGAAAATAATAGACATCTGTCGCATAATGAAAGACACCATGCATATAATTATTACGAATAGGGTACTACGTCACTAGAATATGTGTTCTTTCTATATTCGTTGTCGTTTTTCCATATGCGTTGTTACGATTGTGGTTTTGGATTTTCAACAGAACTCACAAATACACCAACGGTAATAAGTTCGCAATCGTTTCTCAAATCCTCAATGTGTGAGATGACTCAGAGAATACAGGGAAGTCGGTAGCCGAGAGGTAGCTTACTGGTCTCTCGTGCTAGCGGGCCGGGGATCGCAACCTGGTCAGCGTATTCTGACAAAAATCAGAACTCGGTCAGATACCAAGTTTGTAAGGCTGAAAAGTCTCATTCGAGATCACTGAATAAAGATCCGAATGCAAAAATGCCGACTTCCCCCATTACAATATTTGTCCAGGTATGTTGTTGTGGTGCAGTACGCTGTCCGATCGTGTGCGGACATTAATGGCTGACCCGTGTACACGCCTCGGTGTGTGCACGTTAAAGAACGCTACTGGAGTCACCACAGGGTTATAAAGTTACTCGGCCGTGGTAGCACCTAGACCGGCTCATAATTGTCAGTAAATGACAGCGAGCTGTAATGTGAAGAAGAAGAAGAATATGTCCTTATATTGTGACCGCCATGTTTGCCTTAATTTGTATCTTTTATAGTGACAATCAAATCATTCGTCGTCGTGAAACACGATAATCTTGCTAAACACAAATCGCTTATATATAAGCCATGGCCAGATATATAACAGCACAATTATAGGTACAAAATAGTCACGTCACACAGACCCGTAATCCCCTTACTGCGAGTGACAAACACGATTGTCTCACAAACAGACTCGATTACAGTCGTCATTTCTGCGAAAACGTTTTTCGACCGTTTGACAAAATTACGACAATATTAATAGCTATTCGTAATAATTATCTGTCATTCATTTTGAAGGGTGTCTGATATAGCTTTCCGTCGGTAGATTTCTCAAGTTTTCGATACGATATCTCGACATCCATTTATTATACCCCCGGCAACGAGTTGTGGGGGGGGGGGGTATACTGGTATCAGCTTGTCCGTCCGTCCGTATGTCCGTCCGTGGACACAAATTTGTCCGGAGTTTTTCTCAGTCGTTTTTTGATCAATTACCGTGAAACTTGGCACAGACATCAACCACCTTGGGGACCTGTGCACCTGCGATTATGACGTCTGTCGGACTTTTTTTGGAGGAGTTATCCCCCCTTTTTCGACTTAGAAACTGTTCACAACATGTATCATTTTGTCAGAGCTTTTATTCCTACATTTTTAGGTAAATTTAAAAAAAACTTGGCACATATATTTAGTACCATGGGAATCTGTGCACCTGCGATTATGACGTCTGTCCGACATTTTTTGGTGGAGTTATCTCCCTTTTTCGACTTATAATTTGTTTTTGCAACATGCTTAATTTTGTCCGAGCTTTTATTTCTACATTTTTAGGTCAATGTTTTTTAATCTTGGCACTGATATTTAGTACCATGGGAACCTATGCACCTGCGATTATGATGTCTGTCTGACTTTTTTTTGTGGAGTTATGATTAGGGTTAGGGGTTAGGGTTAGGGGGTTTAGGGGTTAGGGATACCTGTTGACTTTTTTTTGTGGAGTTATGATTAGGGTTAGGGGTTAGGGTTAAGGGGTTTAGGGTTAGGGATACCTGTTGACATAATTTCAGTGCCCAATATATGGTAATGGCTACTTCACTCAAATAACATTTTGAATACGGGGGGCATTACTTGGTCCCATCTGGGACAAGCCCATCTCTAGTTTGATTCTGTCGAGGTATAAATCAAAGGAAAGAAATTTCATGGACAATACGACTCATTGAAATATATTGTGACCGATTTTGAGAATCTACGAGGAATATGATATATATGGTGTTTTTGCTAAAATCGGATTTGTGTTATTGCATTCGTATATGTATATAGTATATATTTGTATATTTAGTATTTTCCCCAAATTGGTAAATCATCGCAGAGTATATTAACCCTTTCTTGACAACCGCGCTGGCGCAGTATTAAAGACCCCATGACAGTGCATTATCTTATATATGCGAGTCGACCTATATGGCATGCATTGGTATAGGGGTTTCGTAAAAAATCAGGTCGATCCAGTCATCGAAGGGTTAAGTCCTAATATTAGTATATATAGTGTGTCAGTGTGTCAACACATTTTGATCGCCGTGACGTGACGATTAAGAAATTGTATGTCTGTAATGTCAGGATTCCACATTGGACTACCTAAAATTTACATATATAACTGTTGGCCGATCGTAAGGCTATACATTCATACAACCGGCAACATTTGCTGTCATGTTCAAGATATCCTTCATATATATAGATGGCTGTCGATTGCATACCTTTGAGTGATACATTTTGGAATTACTGATATATGTCTTCAATTTCTTCATTGCTTAATTTATAGAGCACGGAAATACCACCAGTTTTTCGCGATTGATTCTTGACATATATCTGCCTAATTTCGGGGAAACAACTAACGGACAGAGCTCATTCGAGCTTCCAAATATTTATTTAATTATTATTTAATTTGAATGGAGGTTTAAGATAGGCTGAAAAACACACGAAATATTGACATACCGGCTTCATATATGCTCTGAAAAAATACGTTCCATGGTCACAGCCATTTTCCAGTTATTTTAATTTTTCGAAAATAAGTGAAAGAAACGCTCTTTGTTTCTACAATACCAGAAATAGATTAACACGAAACGCTCATTTTTATTCCATGCGGTTCACATGACCTTGTTTTGTTTGGGGCACAAACATCGTGTTCAAATTTGTATTTTGTATGAATTAAATGCATCTTTCTGGGATTTGTAATGGTCGTAGAAAGGTATAGTTAATATTTATCGACCTATTTCGATACCGGGGAAAATGCAAAAGCTAATATTTTTTCGCAAACCGCCATGTGGCCTCAAGGAGTAACTACGCATGTAGAAATTTTATCGTTCATATACTAGCACACTAATAATAATATTATAGTTTAGAGCCAAGTTTCCACGAAAATTGTGCTCACGGGCTTTACAATAAATACGTCGTGCATGAGAGCTGCAATGTACACAACTAAATAAATAATATCCTTATATCCAAGCTAGTTACATTCGCATTTACCTTTACAGTTACATTTTATGTGTTTAAAAACTCTTTCAAATAAATACGTATTGAGTCCAGATTTAAATTCATCATATGATATAAATGGATCTCTTAAACTATCTGGGAGACGGTTCCACAAGATTTGACTAGATATGGTGAGAATGACCGATCTCAACCTGTAACCAGACCGCCTGATTTCGCATTTAGGCAATTGCGTCGTCTACAACGATTTATCTGTAAAATTGCCGGAGAAATTTTCCGGCTATGAATGTATGGTAACATCACCAGATGTAGGATTACCAATAAGAAGGCAGCGATTAATTGTCCACTTAATTTACAAATGCCCAGATCACATTATACGGAACATATTCCATATTATATAGCATTGGAAGAGGAACAAAAAAAAATATATTCCATCAAAATACGGAACAGCTGTGGTCTTGGAGTGTCCCCCAAGAGCTATAAGAATTCTCAGATTCACAAAGGACATGTTCACAGTTTATTCGACCGGAAAAGTTGATAATACAATGTTTTGGAACTTCCTCTTTCTAATGGTATGTAATGTGAAATATGTTGTACATAGTGTGATCTGATTATTCGAGAATTAAGTGGGCCCTTAAAACACAAACCGAGGATGGTCATAATGGCAGATGTCCTATGGTGACATTGGAATAAAAATGAACTCTAAAATCCATGCAGTCACCAGATTTGACCTGCTCATTAGCAACTACAACGTTCAACGAGGGTCACTTGAATAAATTGATAGAATTAATAAAGCCAGATTTCAAATGAAACACGCGCTGGTGATAATAGTCGATGGAATCATTCTCTCAGAGATAACAATCGTTCTGGGAATGACTCAGTCATGTCCGATACATCAGCCACTCAATGCCGAAGACAGCACGCGCATAAGAACGTGCGCGCGTGAATATACCTGTCGACGTCGTCCCACCTGACGCGATTCTATGATTCATAACTCTACACAGCATTAGTCACTGTTCGAAGCCATTTCTTGGCCGTTGACAAAACCGGGACACAATAGGGAATGATCCGTCCTTGACCCGGTGAATACAAATGACACAAAGAGGCATGCATAAATTGTGGAAACGACGCATGAATGGGTCAACGCAAGTGTTGACAAGGCCTGTGAAATGAAACGACCTATTCCATTTGAATTTATGTCTAAGACCAACAAAAGATTTTGAAATATTAGTCATGACAGATGCAATCTGTTGCACTTTTCCCCCCGTTATGAGTTATATCATGAAATCAGATATGGATATTGATAGAATTTTGTTCAAGTGGCATATTGCGTGCACTTTGAACATTAAAGATCTTTCAGGTTTGATAAAAAAAAAAGTCGTCAGATATTTTTATCATATTTTATGTCACCGTGAGACAAGATACGAAACGGCAAATGTATATATAACCCAAGTTTTGTCGGGTTATAGGTCGATCTTGGCTGTTTGAAGATATTATACCCATGATCTATTAAAAATGTAAAACAAATGTGTGATCGTTTAAGGCAAATGCTAGAATATGTACTGATTATTTCAGGACAATTGTGTTGAAGTTTTCTGACGTAATACAGAGAAATGTTTTCGAATTACCTGAACAAATTTCTGAATTGGTACCCGAAGGAAAGTTTGATGAAGCACTTATCGAAATAATATCTTACCCACGAAAAATATCTAAATACCTCTCTGGCGCTTTCAGCAAAAGAAAGGAATTTATATATATATTAAATTACTTATGAGAGTAAAGGTTAAGACATATATAAAACGAATCAGAATGCATGTTTTAATTTTAATTTGCAATTTGATTTAGCAGGAATCGATACGTAAAATATTCCTTATACGTATGCGAAAATATTATATTAAGCGTGACATATATATAGGCCTTATAGGCCGGGTGTTTGTATTTTTTTCTCACTATTTTGTATTATGCATACACATGTCACGTAAATAAATTATATATCTCTCTCTATAATAAGCGTGAGTCCCGAAACACGTCGCATGGATGTCTGATCACATCTAAAAAATTAACAGGCCGCTACACTCTTTCGAAATTGTCAATTGAATCATCGAATCTTCAGAATGTCTCATGTCAGATCATCGTCGACTTTTGACATATATCGAAGACAATTTATTTTCCACCCATGCCTCACGAAGAAAAGTTCCACCCGATTTTCCAAAATTTGATGACATGAATTATAAATTCCATATACCATGCAGTACTTATCGACCCACGTTTTTAATTATTTATTTGAACAACTTTCGGATAGATTTTGATAAAACAAAGGGCAAAAATCAACTTAAAACAATTCTATATACAACCGTTCTTCAGAAACCTCCTCACCGATGTCTCAAAATTAACAGATTGATACACTGTTTCGAAATTGTCTGTCAAACGAAGCATTGAATCTTCACTATGTCTCTTCTCAGATCTCGAAGTCAATTTATATTCCGCCCATGCCTCATGAAGAAAAGTCGCACTCGATTTCCTATATTTGATTAAATGATATTCATTAAACTTTCATATAAATTCCACATAACAGTATTTATTCATGAGCTACTTATTTATTTATTTATTTGAAAAAAACTTCCAGTGAAATCTTGATAATAAAAAAGTATAAAATCTTCAGTAAAAATCAACTTAAAAAAATTGTGTATGGCTGACTCTCGCCTGTGTTGGCTAGTATATTTCATATGAGCCGTGATTCTATCTCCAACCATTCTTCAGAAACTTCCTCACGGCTGTCCTAATATTAACAATTTGCTGTACTGTTCTGAAATTGTCTTGTCGAACGAACCATTGAATCTTCACCAAGTCTCTTCTCAGATCACGATCGACTTTTGACAGGTTTCGAAGACAATTTATATTCCGCCCATGCCTCATGAAGAAAAGTCGCACTCGATTTTCCTAAATTTGATGACATGAAATTCATTAATCTTTCTGTGGTTTATAAATTCCACATAACAGTACTCATGAAGAAAAGTCGCACTTGATTTTCCTAAATTTGATGACAAGAAATTCATTAACCTTTCTGTGGCTTATAAATTCCACATACCAGTACTTATTCATGATCTAGTTTTTTATTTATTTATTTGAAAACCTTCCTGATAGATTTAAAAATCTTCAGTAAAATTAAACTTAAACAAAATTGTGTTTGGCTGACACGCGCCTGCGTTTGTGGGTATATTTCAGATGAGGTGTGATCTATATTTATCTTCAACCATTCTTCAGAAACTACCTCACGGATGTCCCCAAAATTAACAGATTGCTATACACTGTTTTGAAATTGTCAAACGAAGCATTGAATCATCACCATGTCTCTTCTCAGATTGTCGTCGAATTTTGACAGATCTCGAAGACAATTTATTTCCAGGCCATACATGCCTCATGCTTTCTTTTGTCTTCGGGATTAAACTTTGTAGCAAAAACATGGCCTGCTGACCAGAATGATTCATGAATGACTCACAGAATCGGGGTTATTCTTCGACAGATCGTTCACACGTTCTAAGAGATGAATTAAAACATTATATGTTCGGGAGGGATGCTTGCCCTATATCGATTGTCTGTATAGAACTATATCAATAGCGGCCCTCTATATGATAGCCGTGTCTTTTTTTTGCATTATGCTCCTGATTGATATCAGATGAACTCGATTGTAAGCTCCCAACGCGTACAAGCCATAATTTGTTCTTTCAAGTTTAGTTTTATTGTTTTCATATAGTGTTAACGTATGGTCATGCATGCATATGCCATACATAAGCACATATGGCATATAGCAAAGCATTTGTGAGGAGGCAGGGTGTATATACAGCATGCAACCAGCTTAGCCGCCCGTCTGTCCGCAACTTGTTTCGAGCTTATATATTATATTGCTATTTTAAAGATACGGGCGGCGTTGGCGGTGGGTGTGCTGCTAAAATATTCAGCTTCGTCAAAAACCGCCATAAACAGAAAGAATAGTAAAATATAGACAGACTTTGTTCTTATACCAATAAGAAATATGGCATAAACAGTATGTTATTGTCAAATGTTTTTCCTTTGTTATGTAAACAAAAGCAAAAAACGTTACAGAACATGGCTTTTGTTTAGATCCGGATATATGGTAAACACAAAGAGCATTATTTGTTACTGTTTTCCTGATATGGAAATAATAAAGAGCGTTTATATCATTTATGTGTTATTAACCAATAGAATTGCGCTGTTATTTAAACAGAAGCAAAAGTTCTGTAACACGAGCAGGGTCTTGTTTACGTACACCATCGTACGTCTTGACGACAATATACTATTTACGCACTGATTATGTTTGGCATATGAACAAAACTATAGATATTTTAATATTCCTTCTGTTGATGGCGATTTTAACAAATATGGATATTTCTGCAACAAACGCCGCCCGTGCCTTTAAAGGGGCAGATTTGCTACCACTGCGGGAACCTATATACGCACCTGTGATTATGAGCTCAGAGCTACCACATTTTACTGAGACATTTATTGCAACATACATGATTTTGTCCAAGCTTTTATTCGTTTTCACTATATGGTAAATTGTTATGTAACTTTGATGGCTATTTACCATTCGCACCATTGTTATGTAACATTGATGGCTATTTACCTATTCGCACATCGAAATACGAGGTCAGTTTGAATCATTTGAAGAGAGTTGTAGTTTTTTTCAAATGCAAATAAGTTATTATGGCTATACCAGTAATGTAGCTCGATTGCTCTTTGAAATGTTAGCGAATATACAACAGAAAATATATTTCAATCAACGTCATTCGCAAGCAAAATTCGCTACAATGAAACCCACAAGAATATCCAAAATAATACGACACCAGGGGCCGTATTCACCAGCTAGGTTTATATATAGTGCAAGTACAGTAATGCCCTAAATAATTGACTCCTTAACCACATCAGAATTATGGGTAACTTTTCCGGATTTAGTCGGAAATATGGTGACAGCTTTCCGATGAATGGCAACAAGCCATATTTCCGACTAAATCCTGAAGTTACCCATAATTCTGCTGTGGTTAAGGAGTCGATTATTTCGGGCATTACTGTAGTTTACACGAGGCCAATTTCACTGCAAAGCTCTCGGTGGACGTCGATGGGAAGACATCGCCGCGCGGTATAGGATTATCCAATCAAGGTGATTGGGAAAAATCATAGATTGACCACCGGCTCTTTAAAAACACTTCTTTGAATATTTCCGTTATTTCGTCAAAAACTCTTCTTCAAATCTCTCCGTTATTTCGTCAAAAACACTTCTTCTCAAACAAATCACCGTTATTTAGCAAATTAACATTATTTATAGAGTTATTGCCCTTCATGCATGATTAACAAAACATGTCTTCATTTAGTGGACAATCCAAAGCTCGCGTGCCACGCGTGGTTGGATTGTCCATTTATTAATGACCATTTTAGGTACAGATTGTCCATTTTTAAGTGGACAATCCTTCAAGAATTGCCTGAATTAAAACATGCTGCGCACTGGAGACAAGCATGCATTATACGTTTGGTACATTTCAAGCATGCGTTACCGAGGGAAATAATTTCACAACCAACGAACGCAACACTCTTTGAGCATATAGTGCATTCAAACATCAAAATCCTTGAAAATAAAGAGACCGGAACCACCCACCAGTGCCGGGAAGCAATTTCTTCTGAAATGGTAGGGAAATTTCCGAACAGATTATGTCTAGTATATTTGGATTGTTGCTTGGATTTAATAGCGTACAAGAACCCCCCACTCATCATATTCTTCTCAGGGACCTGGCGACAGGTTTTTTTTCGGGGAGGGTTGGTGTCTCACATCCCCTCCAACTTTTGTCAAATGTTCAACAGTTGGAAATTTCATAATCTGATACAACATTTAATAGTTGGACATTTTACGATAAGTTGACATTGTTCTTGTAGTTTGATTTTCCAACAATTTATTACTGAGGAATTTGTTGTTTTTATGTCAACATTTGCATATTTCCATACTTTTGGTCTAAATGATTGACTGCTATCAGTTGGAAATTTTCCGAACTTATCAGGGTGTCATTTTGGAAATTTCCTATTTGTGTCCTGCATGGTTCCTCCCCCGTGGCCAGTCAAAAACTGGTAATTATTCGAAAATTTTCAACCGTAGTAGGAGGTGTCAGGTTGGAATTTCCAACGCTTGGAAATTAAGCTAGAGGCCATTCTATACTAGATGCTAGGATTTTGCGATTATCGGAGTCGGTCCGGTGTATCTTGATCGTCCCTCACCGTGGCACCGTGGCCATGTGAATTTATGTTGAGCTAGACTACTAGATGTTAGGAGTTATCGAAATTGGACATATTAACCCCTGCGCTACGATCGGATTCGCCGTCGGGCGTGGCACAATACGCCCGTTTCTGGAGTAGAGTGGGGCATGTAGACAGAACCCATATTTGAACTTGATCTGTATACCAAATTTGGTTCAGTTCACTTGATTCAATCTAAAGTTATCATCCGGAAACAGCAAATCAGGTAAAATCTAAGTCGAAAAAGGAACATAACTCATGCAGTCAAAATCATGCGTACGAAACCAATATTCGAACTTGATCTGTATTTTGGGGATGGTAAACTAATATACCAAATTTGGTTCAGTTCACTCGATTCAATCTAAAGTTATCATCCGGAAACCAAAAGCGGACGGACGGGCGACGGACGGACGGACAACCCATTTACATAATACGACCGTTGTTTTCTTCATACGGGCGTATACAAACACAAAGGTTACCACCAGACCATACCATCCCACCCAGGAGTCCGATCGAGATGGTTCTGGCACTGTCGTGACCAAAGTTCCATTCCCCAACTCCGTAGCTCGAGCGGAAGCGCCATTGTTAACCCCTAATTCACGACCGGTTCCGTTAGATATATACGCACAAAACACAAAAGACATGCACCGACCGCATCTCACATATAGCTGTCTGACCACGGGAAGGGTTATACTGTCATGCATCCATGGGCGATATGTATACATCCATGGGCGATATGTATACATCCATAGGCGATATGTATACATCCATGCATGGGCGATATATATACATCCATGGGCGATATGTATACATCCATGGGCGATATGTATACATCCATGGGCGATATGTATACATCCATGGGCGATATGTATACATCCATGGGCGATATGTATACATCCATGGGCGATATGTATACATCCATGGGATATATTTATACATCCATGTGCGATATGGCAAGTTGCTAACTGAAGCGAAAGTGGGTTAACATATCCATGGTTTTCAACGAATTCGGGAAAAGCGAAGGCTCCAATCTAGAGATCACCCCGAAGATCCATATGAAGTT
This sequence comes from Siphonodentalium dalli, assembly GCA_032622095.1. Taxonomy (NCBI): domain Eukaryota; kingdom Metazoa; phylum Mollusca; class Scaphopoda; order Gadilida; family Siphonodentaliidae; genus Siphonodentalium; species Siphonodentalium dalli. The sequence continues at coordinate 146,265,956 of CP136066.1, forward strand.
TGCTGACGGTCGGATGAGGGGCATGGCATGTGTAGGGTTTGTCAAATTGAAATGTTGACGGACGGACAGACGACAGACGCCAACCCATGGCAATAGCTCAAACTTGACTGTCAAGTTGAGCTAAACACATGGCCATTTTGTCGCTGGGTGGGTGATTTCTTCAGGGTTTCTATCAGAGTGGTCGACGGGACGTAACTCTAAGTGAATCGTGATTGTTTAACTGCAAGCAAGATGAAGCTGTAATCTGAATGCATGCATCGACCAAACTGTTACATTGAGATGTCCCTAAACTCAAATCAAGCTTGATAAACGGTTCAGATTTTCGCCCATGTCGGGGTTAGAACGCGTGCCAACTTCGTCGAGCCCAGATTGCACCATAACCATGACTCAAATTCATTCGATTGTTGCATATACATGTTTTCTGTTGAGTATAAAAGGAGATGGTCCCATAAATGGCCCGATTTCGTGTACAGTCTCGTTTAAGAGCTTTAAACAACTTAGGTTAAAAATAATTCTGCTTCTGTAATTTGTGTTTTCAGAGTAAATAGGTAAAATTATGTTGCGCGTTTATCGACCTATATACTTCTTTTTAATTCCTCCTCCAAAAGTTGAAGTGTTCCAATGAGCCGATGCATTTCCGTTTATGTATTTATGTCAAGTCCGACTCTATATATATTCCAGACAAAGAAGTCTTTGGTCCGGGAAAATAAAGCTGGCAGCGAGAATACACTCGCCATTCAAGTGTTCATGTTCAATTGTAAATTAGCCACGCCCACTGCAGTTAAAAGGAGTGGCTATGGTTTATATACGAAACTCACTCTTACGCAGACTGTAGTTGCATGCCTGCAGTCCTGAACTGAGTAAGTATTAGTAATTCGCATGGAATCGTTATCCGGTAATCAGGTTTGTTGCTATAATTATTGGGCAAAATAACTATTACAGGGATAATCTACACTAATTCGACCATTTATGGGACCACCTCCTTTTATACTGAAAAGAATATGTGCAAAACATGAATGAATTTGAGTCTTCGATAACTGCAAAATACACACGTGTGCTCTTTGAACGATGCAAATAACATGGTAATTATAATGAAAATGAATTTATGACTCCAGCCATAAATTCATTTTCATTATAATTACCATGTTATTTGTATCGTTCACAGAGCACACAAGTGTATATTTCACTAACCCATGGCTCAACTTCATTCATTTGTTGCATATATTATGTTGAGTATAAAAGGCAATGGTCCCATAAATGACTGGATTTAGTGTACAGTACCCCTTTAACAAATGTACGGACTCTGTGGGAAACCCATTTGGAGCCGCCTATCATTATGTATCCATGTTGTACCAACGGGAATGCGCAGAATTTACTGAGAAACTTAGGGTACGTTCATACGCTGGCAAGTTTGCACGATATGTTTTCGCGGGCATTTGGTCATAGGAAACCACATGGTGCCAGAATATGAACGGAAACGTGCACATAACATGCATCTTTACCAAAGCTAACGACATGAGAAGTAAAATTTATGTAGTTTCACTTGTAACAGTGCTACTGACATTTGCCTTCAAATACCTGTAGGATTGATTCTTGCGAGATAATTGCATACTATTTACAGGCAAATGCCGGTAACATATATAGCTACAGGTGGAACTATAGAGACTTTACTTCGCACGTAGTTAGCTGTGGTACAGTTGCATCTCATATGCTTGTTTCCGTTCATATTCTGGCACCACGTCGTTTTCTACGACAAAATGCCTGCAAGCCATATCGTGCAATCTTGCCAGTGTACGTTCATACGCTGGCAATATTGCACTGCAAACTGCAAACTGCAAAAATGCCAGCTGCAAATGTTGTTTTGTTTTGTTAACTGGCATTTTTGCCAGCTACCGACTAGCTCGTGCTGGGTCGTGGCTGGTCGTCAACAATCAACGGTGATATATGATAACGGCGTATACCTCTCTGCCGGTGGCCACAACACAAGGCTACTAACAATAATTGATTGTGTCTGTACCGTCCTTGATACGATCGAATGGGATCGGGTGTGTTCTCTGTGATTCTCATACACACTTAATTATACATGTGTTCGGATCTGCGTTATATGAGGATATGACGATATGGCGTGATACAAAGAGTACCAAAAGTGATGCTTCCCGAGTCATAAATGTGGGCCTATATAATTATTCATGCCATTTGAATAACAATATATTGTGTGCTTTTGATTAACTTGTGTTACTATTTATTTGATTTCTTTGTTTTGTTTAACATCAGCACCACGCCACCCCCCCCCGTTTTTCTTATCTTATTGTTTTGCTTAACATGAAGACCAACGAGTGTATGACTAATATTATTGGAATGACAAGTTTGGAGTTTGGGATGATACCCGGGAAGATTTGATTTCGTCGGTTATCTTCGTTGAGCCAAGTGCGGACCCACCATCTCCTGTCTAGGTGACGTTTATTGTACTCATATATGAGCAGCATCCCATCGAGAGAGCTGGCCGTGGCGATATCACTTTCCAATATGTCAAGTGACATTATTTTGACTGGCCTAAGAATACCAACACGCATCGTGTTCTAATATATTGCATACGGCTCATCAATCACGCAAAACGGCTGTCGTTCATTGATCACTACTGACGCTGATTTGTTGACAGCGAGCAGAAATTAATCCGTTTTGGCAATTTTGCAGTGCAATATTGCCAGCGTTTGAACGTACCCTAAGCGATATTACAGATCATCTTTGTGGAACACCTTATATCGCATCCCATACTAATACGAAACTATTTTACATCACACGGCAATACAATGTTGTGACTAAGCGATTCGACCCATAACTCATTATAATTTTAAATGCATTTATCTCCGTGATTTCAATTTAATGTGGCAGACACTTCACAAATGGACAAATCTGTCGTCCAAACATTTAATCTGATTAGTTAGCTGGATTGTCTTCCACAGCATATAACACCATTCAATGTCTAGGATATGTTTATTATCATAATTTGTCCCCAGATAATACGAATAACAAATTTCAAACCCATAACCGTGCATGTAGATACGTTTATACCGTTATTTTTATCTCAATATAGTCATTCTATTTTACCGATAGAGAGGCTTCACGAGTTGTCTCAATTGATTGTGTATATTATGCATGAAAATGAAATATGTTTCAAGTCCAGTCAAGACATATCAACATGGCAAACCTTGTCAACTATAGTGCTGATATGATGTTATATTTACATACTAAGTGTTGTCATCACTAAATCCAGCATTCTGATTGGTCGGCGCCCACGTGGCTAGTTGCAATTATTTCTCGGTGAATGCGCAACAGCTCATAACAACATCGATACGTCAGCTCATAACAACATCGATACATCATTTGGGTTTGGAAAGACGAACGCGTAATGTTTTGGGCGCATTTGGATTCGCGCAGGATTGACTTAATAAATCGTCGGGTTTCAATTGTTCCTGTTAACTTTTGCCAAGGGTGCTGTGGGATATTTTGGGGTGGTTTTGTCACGATACGATTTACAAAAGTGGCTTTTTCGCTTTTTCATAACTTGTATGTAAACACAATTTACACAAGTTATGACCACTTACATCACGGTCACATCTCCATAAAAAACAGTCCACATGACAGTTAATCCTTATATGAGCCGTGGGTCTTGCTGCGTAGATGTGAAGTTAGTAGGGCAAAGTAATTCTAGTTTGTGGTCCTGTAGTCTGATCGTTGACAACCAATTGCGGGATGTATCTAAAACGTGTAGACGTGCAGTTTTATATAAATTATAATCGTAAATGACTTGGAAGAACTCACCCCAATTCCTCTAAATTCCGCTTTGGAAATATATATATCAGTACATAAGGTACTTACATCTAACTGCATCCAGAAAATGTCAACTTAATCCAAGATGGCTTCCAAGATGACCGCAATACACAAATGTTACCATCTTTCACCCAATTACGTTTCTCTCACGTAGAAAGGTGAATGCAGTAGACTAATTTGCTTCATCCAAATACATGATCGACATGTTATGACACATTGCTATTAGTCGCCTTACCACAATGACTCAAAATGCGAGTCCATATGACAATTATTGTCCAAATAAGCATCGAGAAAATTCGCCAAACAATATAGTTTTATTCGTCAAATAACATGTCCATCACAGGAGAACGATATCTCGGTGTTAGATATATGAATGTATGTACTTCGATTTAGATAATCCGGAGTTATTAATATCTTATTGTAATCGAGATGGCCGCCAATGTGGCGAAAATGTCGAAATTTTACATTAAAATACATATATTTCCGCAATATATCACAGCGTGTTAGAATGCATATCATTATCATACATGGGCTTTCAATGAGAGCACGCCATTCAATATATAAACCGAAATATATGGCCAAGCACGTGAAGTATATGGTCTTGTGCCAAATTCGATTCTGATATTATATAAATATTTTAATAGGGACCAACATGATATGTGGAGAGAATAGTGAAGTTGCTAACTTCAGGGACCTATACTATAGAATACAATTTTTGTAATATCAGCGTTAATTTGTGATTTACTAATTTTGAAATACATATTTTGTGTTCTATAGTATTCGACTGTATTCGATCAGTATATTTCTTTCACTGTATATTGTAACTCAATATATGCCCAAAACTCTTTATATGCAGAATGCAGTGACATGTAATGACTTATATGATCTTTTTGGCGAACCATCTATATACCGGGATTCACTTGATGAGTGGGATTAGCTGTTTACATGTTCTTTGTAATGTGGTACCGGAATCTCAATTGTTAACCCATCGTCAGTGGGTTGTGCTCAATGGAGTTGAAAAGAGTAGCCATGTCTGCGGACTAGATTTTAATAAGAATGGAATTAAAGAGATACAGTTATCGGGCTTGGGATCAAACCGTATAAATACAACGATCTTTGTGCGTGATCAAACAAGAAACAGTTACTGATAATTTCAGGCTAAGTTAGAAATACACCATTTCCAGCAATTTTGGCCAACCTTGGAGGTATACTGTACTTCAAATCAATGCTGAGCAATTATCTTTGCATAGGTCACATCAAGCATGTTTTAATTTCGATAGAAATTTAAGGTGTACTCATATGTCTATAGTTTAGCTTCGTTGTAAAATTTGTCATTGAGTTATGCCACTTGGTTTGCACACACAAAACGCTCAATATTACCCATTTTTTACACAAATTGACCATTTTCAACCCAAAGACAGACCACGACAGAGCGAATGCCAGTAAGTAAGCTTCTTCCACGTGATAGAGTTACGTTAGAGCTCAGAAATATTTGAAATAGAAAACAAGTTATCGTATCAATTTGAAAAAATCGGGCTATTTTCCTGTAACCAATAACACATAGTTGGCCTTCACTGAATACGAAAATCCTGTTGCGTATCCAAATTTTCCACTTTTTTGATAACTTTTCCAGTTTTGTTAAGTGATTAATCCTTCAAACCAGTAATGCCACATTTAAGACAGGCTACACTGGCTGTTATGCCCCCAGATACTTATTTTTCTATTTTTCAGACCCCCTACAACCCGCGAAATCGTGTACTGCTACCTTTTAAAGGAAAAAATAGAGTTATCCCCCTTCAACGCGCAAATGTCCAGTTAAGTCTCTGACGTACACCGATAACTTTGATATATAACACATATGGTGTTTCTTCAGTGTGAATGATAAATAAGTTCAATATAAGTACTGTGGTTTCAATAAAATGAACCAATTTCACCCAAATTATTGGTTATAGCGGAAAAAAAACAAAGATAAATTATAAATGTGACATCATGCACAGCCACCTTAAAACTAAATCTCATCCCTTCGAAAAGGCGGTCTGAACAGATATATCACATCTGAATTGTGCTGACCAGAGCATGTGCGCTGTGATTATTTACTAGCCAGCCCCCACCCCCGAATATGTTAAGACAATGTACTTGCCCCCGAACGCGCAAATGTCCAGTTAAGTCTCTGACGTACACCGATAACTTTGATATATAACACATATGGTGTTTCTTCAGTGTGAATGGTAAATAAGGTCAATATAAGTACTGTGGTTTCAATAAAATGAACCAAGTTCACCCAAATTATTGGTTATAGCGAAAAAAAAACAAAGATAAATTATAAATGTGACATCATGCACAGCCACCTTAAAACTAAATCTCATCCCAGTCGAAAAGGCGGTCTGAACAGATATATCACATCTGAATTGTGCTGACCAGAGCATGTGCGCAGTGATTATTTACTAGCCAGCCCCCACCCCGAATATGTTAAGACAATGTACTTGCACCCGAATATGTTAAGACAATGTACTTGGTTATTTGGAAACACGGCCAAGACTGAATAACCAATTTATACCCCTATTCGTAGGTGGTATCCGAGGAATTCCATTGTTGGAATGTTCCCTTAGCAACACATTTATTTACATGCAAATAACTTTTATGTGGTCATATAACAACGTAAAACTCCAAACAAATCGTAGGGAATAACTAATTCATATATAATCACCCCTCCCCCAAAATGTGAACCATGTTTATTTGCCCGGTCGGTGTACATTCAATGACTTAATTGTCAAGTTGAAATCACACTATTTAATTATTTATGGCATCTTATATATCATCTTTATTGTGCTGGTAGTCACGCATTGTTCGTGATAACTCAGTAGCTGACTTCCCCCATCTCCAATATACGTATTGACATAACTCGGTCAATCGGAAACACGACCAAGACTAAATAACCAACTTTAATACGGCTTTTAGCACCAGGTATCCAAGGAATTCTATTGTTGAAAAAATGTTAGCGTGGCAACACGTTTTGTTAAATGAATGTCATTTTTATGTAATTACACAAAAACGCAACACTCGAAACGAATCGTACAGAGTAACTGCTGCATATATAATCACACCACCACCCTCTCCCAGTTGTTAACTGTAATGTTTTTGTTTTATCCATAGTAGCCATACGTTGGATTTGGTTTTTGCCCTGTCGGTGTGAGCATTCAGTGACTTGTCAAGCTGAAATCCTGAAATCCATCGTATTTATAGTCTCTGAAACAAATACTCTACAAGCAAATGAGCATAGTTCCGAGCACAACAGTTATCAATACGAAACTGTGAATAGTAACTCACACACGAAGATAGGATAGATAAATTGTTTCAGTAGATTTTCACTAATATATCCAATTTGATAGTCTCTTTAAGGTAGCAATACACGATTTCCAGCAATTTTGGCCAACCTTGGATGGTATACTGTACTTCAAATCAATGCTGAGCGATTATCTTTGGCATATAGGTCCCATCAAGCATGTTTCAGTTATTTCGACAGAAATTTTAGGTGTACTCATATGTCTGTACTTCAGCTTCGTTGTAAATTTGTCATTGAGTTATACCCCTTGGTTTGCACACACAAAACGCTCAATTTTACCCATTTTTTGACTCAAATTGACCATTTTCAACCCAAAAAACAGACCACGACAGAGCGAATGTCAGTAAATAAGCTTCGTCCACGTGATAGAGTTATGTTAGAGCTCAGAAATATTTGAAATAGAAAAAATGTTATAGTATCAATTTGAAAAAACTTTCTTGCAAGCGCAGATCATATAATTCAGGGGAGAGCAAGCGGGTTATTTTCCTGTAACCAATAACACAGAGTTGGCCTTCACTGAATACGAAACTCCTGTTGCTTATCCAAATTTTCCACTTTTTTGTGAACTTTTCCAGTTTTGTAAAATAATTAACCCTTCAAACCATTAATGACACATTTAACACACGCTACACTGGCTGTTATGCCCCCCCCCCAGATACTTATTTTTCTATTTTTCAGACCCCCTACAACCCGCGAAATCGTCTACTGCTACCTAAGTTGCGTTAAGAATCAGTGGACCCCAAATATTTACCATGACATTATGTAACTTATTTGAACCGCGTGGAACTTGTGTGTTCAAGCAGTTTACAGTCACCTTGTGGTCTAAACAATTTAATTTGGCCAATAGTGCCACACATAATTATGTTCCACGAGTGAATTCTTAGAACGCATCGGGGTCCACTGATCCTTAACTTATCAATGTATAGTAGTGCGCGTTGGTTATAAACCAAATGTCATATATTTACTCAAATTCAGCCGCTTAGTTGGGTATAAATGGAAGGGACCGATAAGTAGGTATAGTAGATGGTGCTATATTGGACGAGAAATTGTTGGTCCACATTGGAATTTCCAAATGAACACCTATCTTTGACACAGGTCGAAAATACCAAGTCTGAGAACAGCCCTCACACCCCCATCAATTTGCTAGCTGAATTGTACCTCAAACTTTTCAACTGTTAAGGTCTAGATATTCCCACTTCTAATATTTCGGCCGCTGTACCTGTCCAAGGCTAGCTAGACAAACCAGGTTCCACCCTTGGTAATCTGAAGCTGCTATTTTGCATTTCAAGGGCAACCGATATGCGTGTTTGCCGACCTCTTTCGACGAACCATTAAGAAACATGTAACATAAAACATCTGCACATGGTAACCAGTATTCCACACTTTACCGAGGGAATGAATTTTCACCGTGCGCAATTGTGGTCAAAATAACCCGTATCGGAAACTAGTCACACATAATGTACATTTATACATCAACTAAATCACTCACCAACTGACACAAATAGGCATTGCCATATCATTCGCATATATCATTAGAGTAATTTCTCTTGACCAAATCACAAATGTTTTAGATGCGCATTTAGCGAACGGTGGTCGATATTACTCGATTTGCCGTATTTTGTGATTTACAACAAATCGCGTACGCTATTAGATTACAGTGGTCTATAGTACTCGACACCTTCTGTACGGCTCAAATAAGCCTGCTATTACAAAACTTGTATTCAGTAGTATAGGCCCCTGGCGCTGTCAGCTACCAACGCTCAAATGATGCATGTAGAGTAGGGTGAGTGGTTCGGGGGGCTAGCCCGGGATTGTCGAAAGGGCCGAGATGCACCTTTTCTTAATCCCAATGATTCATGTGATCGCCATACGTTCTTTCATATCGATAACGATTGAGTATATCTACTCGTATACTAAAATGTCTAGCGACGGACTCAATCAGATTACTGTATATATATATTGCTAAAAGTTACTAGCTTTTGAAGCCTGAAATTGAAAATATAAACCAGGCGATCGCCCGGGGCCTTGTTCATATATTATAGCTATACTTTATTCTTGTCCATTTCACCATGGTACATGTTTACCACCGATATAGGCTTGGTTGATGAACGAGGTTGGATAATCTGTGGAAGTTACACGGACGTTTTCTGACATAAACGTCTTCGTATGTGTGATTGGAATGGAAAATCGACACAAAATGAGCAGACACCCGCTTCTACCATTCTGGCAAACATATATGTGTAGGAAGAAATGTTGATGATTGCCTCATGCTTAAACTGCTTCTTGTCATCAGTTCATACTAAGTACCGGTACATTTCCACATGTGCATTAATATGACGACCAAGATGGGATCGTGACACATTTGAATTAGTACTCAAACAATATATTTACTTGAATTACAGCGATATTAGCATATTATTGTACCACTACATGTGTGTATATAATTAGTTTTAATCAGTATCAGGAACATCACACTCTCGTTAAGTGGGGTGAATATAAAATGATTCCCGGAAATGACTGTCGAATCCGGTCCACGATTAAACGTATACTTATTGCTGTATTATTCATGGAATAAACACTGTTTAAACTAAGGTCTATCTGATCAAACTGAATTGCTTATCACGTGAACATGTATGGAATTCTTCGTACAATAATCTCCACATGACCGTTTAGATTTCTGCTGAAGTTAATCTATATATGCCACTTGGTTGGGGTAGAATCATGATGCATGAATGCAGCATGATATATACAATTTATGGGATACAGCCAGACTGATCTGATAACTCCCAGTCGAACAGAATTAGAACAGTTTGTGGCACTATAGGATATAGATGGATCGGCCTATATAATATAATATGATCTGAAGGATGCCATTATTATTAAAGTGAACCTCCATAATTACGCATGCTATTTCAACTTCCTTCATTTCCGCCTTTCCTTTGGTTCAGGATAAAGTTCTAACCAGAATCAACATGGCAAGTCACGAGCTGTTATTAACTCCAACTATTACTTCACATTATGTTGTAAGAGTTAATGGACTGCGTTGCTCCATAATGTCATTCAGAATTCAGAACCTGGTTTTCAGAGTATATTGGACATAATAAATATTGGACATAAAAAACTGATGACATGACACCATCACCACCAATGGATTCTTCACCCGTTTCCCACCGTGTAGTCGTAAAGTTAGTCAAAACGCGGGAATCAGTATTATAATAAGTATCGCCTGTCTATTTTGGCTCGTATCTATTGCGTTTACCATTCACATATTTTCGTCATCTAAGCTGCAGGGTTGGATATGCAGAGCGGTAGGGCAGTTGATTGCAACTTTAAACTTCAAAATAATCATTAATCAAGTGCGACCGGCACCACAATCATAACCATTGTCAGGAATCACTTTCCTATTGGACTGATGTACAAACGCAGTGCATTGTCCCACTAAACTCGTCACATGCCTAAATCATAGAAATAAATGTGGGATATCACTTTGCTGTATAATACCAATGGTCCAAGCCAGCCTACTGTGTTCATGCCAATACACCTTTCTTATATTGGGCGAATCACTTTGCGTGGCTACCACCAATTAACTGAACACAAGGAAAGCTAAGAACCGGACACACCACTTCGCCTGTTTCCTGTGATCTACCCTGGTTTATGATAATTTTCATTTCAATTGAATAAACATGTCCTGGGGGTCAATAACTTACAGTAAATTCTCAAAATCCACATATGCTATGAAAGTGGTTCGACTTCTTTGTTGAAAACCATCATCCAGATTTCAGAACCTGGTATTCAGATATATCACTCTAAGCTTGATACGTGACGCTACCCCTTATACGGATATAATTCCAATCAAGTGGGTCGAAGTTATATGATAGTATCGGAAAAAACACACATTTTTTTGGCAATGACCTTGACCTTTTCATATGACCTTGCCCTTCCCAAGAGGTGAACATCATTTCAAAAGTTAGACAACAATAGGTGTTCATATAAACCAACATAATATTTGAAATAATTAAAACAGTTCTCGCCACACACACAATTTAACACCTAGTTTCCACAATCATTTAAAATCACCCCTGGTTGCCATGGACATGGAAATTTTGCTATTTGTCCCAAATATTGTTTTCTAAAATTTGTGTATGTTGCATACATTGACTTACTCTATAAAATGGCACTTTTGGCACTTGTGTTGCAATTAGTTCCGGGTTCAACCCTAATTCGCCTGTACTAATATATTACCCACCTATGGGGGTCTAATATATTTTGATCTGCAGTGGTTATCAATACGATTAAAACCTGCTAAGTTCAACTAAACGATGTTCAAATGGTGTTACAATGCAAATTTAATTCAAGGTTACAGCACAACAGTGAGACCAGCAGGCCACATGACACCCATATAATTAATTCTACTATTGTTTGTGTTTTATAAACAGGGGTGTGTTGTGTCTTGCTTGCCAAGAATCGTGGTATAGCTGATAATTACAATCCCCACTTCATAGCTATCACAATAAACAAGTGTGTATTGCTACCTCATGCGATACATAGCATGCATTTTCTACTGATGAGATCTGCATCATCAATTGTCATTTGATATGGTAACCACCAATATTTCTCAATAAGTACTCCGGCTTAGAGTATAGCACAGAAGGCGAGACATTGGGATGATAACACTTGTCCCTCAAGCTAAGGTGGAGGTCTACAGATACTTTATAATTTCACATGGTGAGCAGGATTTTCTCTTCAACTCCCTCCTCGCTTAATATCAGGGAGTTTGAAGACATAACACGTATCACGTATAGGACATCCGTTAATTTGTATAAGAAATTAAAGCTATGCAAATTTACTTAAAATTAGCCGATTAACCTAATTCCCCATGATGGAATGCCAGGGTGACAGTTGGTTGTGTAACGAACACTGACTTTTGTATTTTGACTGCCATTTTTGTAGCCATCTTGGATGAAATTGAACAGTTCTATTGAAGTGTGATAATAATTCCGTATGTGGCCCGAATATTTCTTTCCCCTCACTGAATTCCGCTCAGTTTAAAAAATTTTATTTTATAAATATCGGAATTGATTTTTGACATAATGCTATAATTCGATTGTCTAAAGTGGATTTTTGACAGATTGAACATGTTTTGTACAAAAAAATCGGTGCACTCTATTGCTGAAGCAATAACTAAAAACAGAATTGTCAGAATTCGCAGTCGCTACCAAACAGAAGGCCATTTACATGAGATTCTTGAATGTCGCAAACTTTTGATTTTTTGGTGCCATCTTTGACTGGAATAACAGTGTGGGTACTGTAATTTGAGAACTACTATTACTGCCTACTGATAAAAATGTATAACAATTAAGAAATATGCGCAGAATTCGTCAGTTCTTAGGCCAACCCTACATCTGATCTGAACTGGCAGTGACGTCATCTTTGTGACGTCATAATTCCCTCCAGTCGCGGACCCATGAAGTCTAACAAACATTTTCCGACAAAGTCAGTGATACCCTATCATAATATCATAGTCTCTACAATTGTAAAAAAAAAATTCCCATAAGCGACTCTACTGTATACTAGCACTATTATATTGTCTTACAAACGAACTCGTTGTCCTCAATTCTGCGAAAAGGTTTATGGACCGTCCGAAAAAAATACGACTACAAATAGCTATTCGTAATAATTATCTGTCGTGGTTCATTATGCGAAAGGTGTCTAATCTCCTATATATTGTGGAACTTCTGTCTGTCTGTCTGTGTGTCTGTCTGTGTGTATGCATGTGTTATAGATTCGAAAACTGCTCGACCGATCCGACTCAAAATTTGGTATGTAGGCCTACTTTGATCCTGGGAACAATATGGGCGGGTCTAATTTCACGTGCGACCGTGTCCTTGGCATTGACCTTGACGTCGCTCATATACGCTCATATAGGCATATTTCTGGGCCGATCGAACAATAGTTTTTTCTTTCTCCTAATACTTTTCAACGCTGTTTGCTCATTATTGATCAACGTTGTCACTTTGAATTAGTAAATCAATCTCTCACGCTGTATATTCTGCCCAGACGGAGGCGATCACAAAGAAATCCCTAAATAGCCCGAACGAAGTCGGTCATATCAGCTTGTTGTTATATGTATTTAACCCTTTCAGTGCCAAGTCCGATTTTTGTATCAACCCATATTTCCTTGATCATTTTTCAAATTTATTGATTATAATATGTGATACATTGATGGAAAGAGCTCTTTCCATCAATGTATCACATTATTATAATCAATAAATTTGAAAAATGATCAAGGAAATATGGGTAAATACAAAAATCGGACTTGGCACTGAAAGGGTTAAAACCACTTTTTCATATCATTACATACATATATCTCATATTGTGAGGATGAACAGAAATGATGGATTTACATGTACAGTAATGCTCTAAATAATCGACTCCTTAACCACAGCAGAAGTATGGATAATTTTTCAGAATTTAGTCGGAAATATGGCTTGTTGCCATTCATCGGAAAGCTCTCACCGAGAATACAAACCTTTTGGATCATTCACATTTACCCACTACCTTACTATAACTGAACAGGTCAATATCGCATGGTTACCTGCACAAACAGGATCTTCTAAACGTGCACAAAGATACACAGGAGCTCAAAGTCTAATTTAAAAATCGATTTTAAATTAGTCGCATGTTAATTATTAATACAATTATTATTTGTTTGTGATTTTAGAGTTAAATTTCAAGGGAATTTTATTGGATATTCCACCACGTTGAGTTTAACTGTCGCAGACGAACGATACATTGAGACCCCGGGTTATCATTTTGCACGTTTGAGATATCCTGGGTGTGTTTTTGCACGAAACCAATCATAGCTTGCGACAATGACCAATTCAGCCTTACTATATGTCAATGTAATCTATATAACAGAGTTTTGTTTCAGAGTTTGGAGATGAAGCTCGCTACTTGTGTTACGGTTGGACTGTTACTAGTTTTGTTCGTCGGCGAAGCTCACTGTTGGGGTTGGGATTGGGATTGGTTTAACCTGGGGGGCACTGTAACGTGGAATCTCATATGTGACGAAGGGAACTCTACGACATGTGGGTGGACCAAAGTCATCACACGCCGCAAAAGGAGCCTTATTGGTCAGAGGGAGATGAAGAATGTGAGTACTAACTTAACCCTTTCATGGCGGGAGCGGCGCTAGTGCAACATTCAAGATCATGTGCCAGTGCATGCATTCTCTTATATATGCGAATCTCACATAGAGAGCATATCTAAGACAATGCACTGGCTTACAAGGTCAAGGTAAACATTGTTAGGCCAATTTATTATCTAATATATGCGCGGCTCCATATGGGAGACTCGCAAATATAAGAGAATACATTGGCACATGGTTTCCGCAATACTTCATGATGCTCCAGCAATGGAATGGTTAACTTAACAAACCATGTCTTTATTCAAAAGGTTCTCCCAATAAGTTACCATAGCGATATACCATTAGAAGAGTCTACTATTTATTTGGTGGGATACTCAGGAATAAAAGAACAGACGACATGCGTATGAATTGATAACACATATGCAGAAAAGTGCATATCTACTCATTGGTGGGAAATGTTTCAGGGAACTATACTCGCCTCGAGTATTTAGTAAAGAAATCACCACAAAGAATAACATGGTGACATAGATAAACTTTATTCTTATTTTCATTATTGATAGATCTACAATAACGAAATTTGGTGTGTTCAAACCATTGTTATGTATACAAAACTGTTACGGTGATTTATCAGCAAACATTGCTAATCGTGTAGTAAGTTAAAATATTTTGGTATTTCTATGAATTTCAGAATAGTTTTCAATGCATTGACCTTTTCCAATATTTACCGTCCAGTTTTGGTTAAACTTTGGTATGTTATTGGACTAAATGGCCTGTTATCGGTAAAATCCACTGTAACAGTAATGTTTACATACCAATGGTTTGGATATGCGATCTCGTTTGTGGCTAGTTATTAATAATTCAATGAGAACAGTTTTAATCTATTGTCACATGTACAGTTGATGATAGTTGTTGTAGAGACTATTATAAAATGTGTTTTATATGGGGGACTCGCATATATGAGAGAATGCTTTGGCACATGATTTTCGCAAAATTTCAAGAAGCTCCAGTTATTGAAGGGCTAAGAGAACAGGGTGACTGACGTCAGTGGAGACCTGATCTCGACTCTGCTCCTACAGCACATGCAGTAATGCCCTAATTAATCGACATCTTAACCACAGCAGAATTATGGGTAACTTTTCAGGATTTAGTCGGAAATATGGCTTGTTGCCATTCATCGGAAAGCTCTCGCATAGAAAGCTCTAGCCTAGAGCTTTCCGATGAATGGCAACAAGCCATATTTCCGACTAAATCCTGAAAAGTTACCCATAATTCTGCTGTGGTTAAGAGGTCGATTAATTAGAGCATTACTGTATACGTACTTTAGCTGAATTACAACTTAAGCTGATTGCTAAACGGAAGAACGAACGCCACTCACCTTTTAGTGTGTTTCAGAAAAGAACCATTTAACAAAATCAACAAGAAAATGAATACTTTAAAATGTATTCCTTATTCTAGAATATGCACGAAATGCACTTTAAAGGTTTTGTACATGCTATGAAGAGATATATACTTTTTCGTGTGATACAATTTCTGAGTAGGTTCCATGGGGTTTCTTGGATCCGCGCCCGAACGTATTCCTGTTAATCGATATACACTGCAAATAATGTGGGGAACCAAATAAGCTTAGTTGGTTCTGAAAACTGTCCCGCTGGCGGAACCAACATAGTTGGTTCTTCACAGTCGAATAACCAATTGGTTCTTTGCCCATTTATTGAAGAACCAAACAAAGAACCAATTAGTTCTTGGCTGACAAAGAACAAAATGGTTGACGAAGAACCAAATAAGAAATATTCGTTACATCATTGAAGAACCAAAATGGAGAACCAAAATTGTTACCAAGAACCAAAGCGTTGCCGATGACGATTGCGATGAAGATGCTTAAGATGATTACGACGATGAATATGATAATGACGACGAAAACGACTACGATGATTGAAGTTTAGTTGTAAATAATCCGTCTGTCCACTTTTGGTTCTTCAATTCTCAAGAACCAAAACAGCAGTAATTGTAGGTAATTTTGGTTCTACAACTGTGTTTGAAGCACTGGTTCCTGTGCCTCTTTTCTTACATTGTATTGTAAACAACTTTCTGATTGAACTCGATTACGCGAATCCTGGCTGTGCGGTTAGGTATTTTTGATGCCCGTCGCAATTATGAGTGTGCTCTATTCAAAAATATTATGTTAAATTTACATAAAGTGATCACTGAAATAACACATACATGAAAATAAAAACCATATCTCGTCATTAACATTGACACATATTGTCAGGTTTTCACTCTCTATATATACTTGTACATGATGCGACATAGTTTGTTCGGTGGAGAAAACGATGTGTTGGTTTCTATACATCACAAATGTGATTTATAATTGTATATGGTTATTTTATATTGAACACACACCGTCTATTCCCGACATGATAGTGATGTAGGATCTAATATATATTCCAATTCCATAATTATCCCACTTTTAAAGCAAAAATCGCGACTTTTTACCTCCATATGTCAAATCACCCGCATAACCCCGTGATTACCCCATTTAATACTGACATTGTTACCACATAGATAATATGGGAAAACACCAAAACGTCTTCTCCATCGGTTTAGGTTCCTATACTACAATATGTTTTTATCATATGCTAAAGTTTTTCCCCTCAAAATGTCCCTACATTGATTGTACGCCGTTTTCATAGCAACCGCACAACTTTCAAATGGTACAGCAGGGTGGAATAGATAGATATATAGATTTATTCAGCAAAAGACGCCCCAATATAGGGACAGGTTGCCATGTATAATAATATTAACAGTGTATCATGTGACATCATACAATATATTGACATTATATACATTGAATAATAGTGATAATACATATATATATATATATATATATTCATTAATTGCGTATATTTTTATCTGTAGAGTGAGTTATCATACACGATTCAACACAACGTAATTTGTCTAGTTTAGCTGTGATCTGGCCTCGAATAACCGCTTGACTACGTTGCAGATTTGGGAGCATATCTGAGCTATGTCATTGACTGTAAGTCCGTTGTTGAATTCGGATGACAGATAGCGTCGTGATGTAACGACTGAACTCTCAACAACCACAAAACTGAGCCTATATCATCATGATTGTTTTCAATATAACTTTCGAATGTTTGTCAGTCTCACTGCCTGTAAAAATGCTAATTACCGCGAAGGGCTGAAAGTGCTTTCAACTTAACTAAGTTCGTCAAAGTGACGAATCAATCTCAATTCATTTTGAGACAGATCGTGCTCACATTTACTCTTATCAAGTAATGATGCTGATATATGTATCATTGTTGAAAAATTCATTGAAAAGATAATTGATCTCAGAGGTCATATTTGAAGCCCAGTGCATGTACATGTAGTTAGTGTGACAATTGGATAATTATTACTTATATACATGTTTACATTTCAATGTTTTTTGTGTGTGTGCACATGTGTTTATCACAACACCAACACCAACAACAACAACAACAAAGAAGAGAAGATGATATGACAATTATTAATCTAGATTACCGATTACCTGTCACCCACATGTTATTGTATTTACATTTAATTACGACTTCATCATCATTGTTATTATTATAATTTATAGCCAAATGTGATAACTATGTATGTTTCGTCATGAGCTATTAATAAAACTTCAAACTTCAAACTTCATTTACTATGTTTTTTAGTTTCTCCCAGAGTGAGCATTTTTTTAAAGTACCGATGTATATAAAGTATTCGTTTTAATTGCAGGTGTAATCTCAAGAGAAGAATTAAGACGCTCTCCATTCGTATTCGAGGGAGAAGAACGTAAGTTGGTTGAACAGCATATACATGTAGCTAGCTACCTTGCGGTTGGTCACGCATACGGGCCACATATATCAACATAGACTACACCGATAGAGATAATGTTCCATAAGTACAAAACCTGTGAACTTTAATCATAGACACATTTCGCTTAATGAACGACAACAGATAATTATTACGAATAGGGTACTACGTCACTAGAATTTGTGTTCTTTCTATTCGTTGTTGTTTTCCCTATTCGTTGTTACGATTGGGGTTTTGGATTGTCGACAAACCTCACAAATACATCATACATAAAATGTTCGCGATCGTTTCTCAGCTCCACAATGTTGGAGATGACTCTGAGATCACCATTATAAAAACACTATGGTAAACCATGGTAAAAATACACTGGTATTCTGTGGTATTCTACCAGGGTGATTTAAACCAGCTAATTTTACTCTGGTAAAATTCATCTAGTGAATGGTCACCATATTATACATTATACGCACACATGTAGACCCACACATGTATTTTGATCACAGAAAGCTAATATTGTGTTCTAGTACACTCATGGTTAGTAGTTAAAATAGATTCACTTTGGTAGAAAACATGGTTTTCTTTTGAAAACTAGGAACTGTTGTTTTAAATAAATTGTCCAAAATTGCTTTAATGCTACATTTTCCAGCACAACATACTTTGAAAATATAAAATTTTCAGTTAAATCAGAAATCTGAGGATGTAGCTTCTTTATACTGAAAGATTAAGGTTCTGAAAAAAAATGGCATGACAATATTGAAATCAACCATCTCGGTGCTACCTTAAACATTCTATGACTGGAGCTTCATGAAAAAACAGTATGATAATGTTGAAATCAGCCATCTCTGTGCTACTTTAAACCTTTCATGACTGGAGCTTCTTGAAATTTTGCGAAAACCCTGTGCCAATGCATTCTCTTATATATAAGAGCCTCCCCTATGGAGCATCGCAAATATAAGAGCTTGCTTTGTTCTAACAATATTATATATAAGCCAGTGTATCCTCCTATATATGCGAGGCTCCCTATGGGATACTCGCATATATAAGATCAGGCACTGGCACATGATCGTTAATGCTACACCAGCTCAGCTCCGGTCACGAACCTCATGAAAGGGTTAAATTACTTACATGTCAGCATGTTTCTTACTTTGCAGCTGGCTCTTCGATTGAAATGAAAGTGGCAGCAAAGATTGCACGAGAGGGACTTCCCGACGAGATTCGCGAAACGGCGTTGGAAGAGGAAGCGGAAGAGGAAGATGAAGAAAATGGACAAGAGGGGCCGACGGAAAGGGAACTACAGAACTTAGAAATACTGCGCCGTAAGCTGGTCGAGCTGCAAAACAACATAAAGAAATGAATTACTGACAAAAGAAGTAAATGAAAAAGTGTATCCTGACAAATTTATAGCATTATGAAAGGAAGGGTATACTTAGGGTGGTAGCCACATACAGCAATTCCCTATATAATTGACTCCTTAACCACAGCAGAATTTTGAGTAACTTTTCAGGATATAGTCGGAAATATGGCTTGTTTCCATTTTTCAGATGAATGGCAACAAGAATATTTCCTAATAAATCCTGAAAAGTTACCCATAATTCTGCTGTGGTTAAGGAGTCGATTATTTAGGGCATTACTGTAGACTGGTGTGGCCAATCGTTACCATATCGGCTAAATGACAAAAGATGAAAATTAGAGTTTCTAAATGAAAACAGAAATTACATATCAAAGGCCCTAGCTCATAACATATAACAATAATTTATTATGATTTTGAATAATTACGTTATCTCTCTTACCTTTTGTGAAAATGCACTTAGTTTTTATAATAAATCATAACACTATTTTCAAATCATATTCTAAAATGGGAGAATACAAATTGATTTGTCTTTGTATAATTTAATTTGGAGTGTTGCAAACAATGTAAAAGTCTAAATCACAGTTAGCGCACATCATTTAACGGGTGCAGATGATTGTTCTAAAAGCTAGAAATATGTTCGGCAACAGATTAGAGTGAGTTAATTAATATTCAAATATATGTGCATGTAGCTATCTTACAGGATATAAAAGATATATTCCGGTTCTGGGTTCTGTTGTTTAGATTATGGTGTATAATTAGCATATTATATGAAAAGAGAATTGCGTCAAGAATGACTCTATTTTGTTTGATATATCGTTTTGCATTTATTTTGAATAAAAAATAAATGAATGTTGCATGACATTTAAATGTCTAGATTATTTGTCATATTTGTTTTTCGACAATTATTCAACAGAACAATACACGCAATCAACGATGTTAAATTATGGTGCGTTCATACATGCACTGGCAAGTTTGCACGGTATAGTTTGCAGGCATTTTGTCGTAGAAAACGATATGGTGCCAGAATATGAACGGAAACAAGCATATAAGATGCATCTGTACCACAGCTAACTATGTGCGAAGTAAAATCTCTGTAGTTCCACCTATAGCAATGCTACCGGAATTTGCCTGTAAATAGCATGCAATTATCTCGCAAGAATAAATCATACAGGTATTTAAAGACAAATTACAGTAGCACGTTACAATTGCAACTACACACATTTTACATCTAATGGCGTTCGCTTTGGTAAGATGCATGATATTTGCATGTTTCCGTTCATATTATGGCACCATGTAGTTTTCTATGACGAAATGCCAGCAAAAACATACTGTGCAAAATTGCCAGCGAATGAACGTACCCTTAGAGTCCTCATGTTGTTGTTGTAATTACTGTGTGTGAACCTCTGCATATATTTTTTTATTTACCCTCCCTTCCATATCAGGTCAGCAACTATGGCTGCGGACACACTTACCACAATAGCGATGGCATAGTAGCTAGGTGTGACAATTTATTATGGTTGAGTTTGGTGACAATTGGTCCGTCATAATTCTGTGACATAGCTATCCATGTCGCCCGCTGATTTTCCGCACAATGAGTCGACTGGACCAATTAACCATTGCTTTTCACCAAGTTTGATCTCTACTCATTACGTTTTGCTAAATTGTATTCACGACGATATATATAATTGCACGATAGATCGTCCATAATTGTGTTTGACCGTGGCCTGGTGACAATTCCTCATTGACTCACATATATATCATTATTGTGGTACGTTCTTTTATATGATCTCAAGGCATGCATGTTTATCTACTTATATTAATTTCATTAGTAAGAACAATCATGGCTGTTGAGATGGGTTATTCATTAAGTTATCAAGTGGACTTGTGTGCTACCATGCAAAATATAACACTGCGTGTTGAGTAAAGATCAACATCGACAACACGTACATCCTTGAGAGATCGACCGTCGCTGGTAGACTCATTGTGCGAATTTTCAGAGGGCGACATGGCTTGCTATGGCATATTAATTATGACAACCAATTGTCACCAAACTCCACCATAATAAATTGTCACACCTACTATGCCATCGCTACTGTGGTACGTGCTGTGTCCGCAGCCAAATATGTTATAACATGTCAATTGTAATACAAATAAATAGTTAAACTATACTGATTTATTCAGCGTCTCTGCACATGTCCATCGAATAGGTTACTCGTGTGTGAATACGCCCATATATACGCGGTCGCGGATTCTCGACACAATACATCCTGTCACTGAGTCGCGACCACATTGGATCCATCCAGCTCTCGTTCCGCGGTTTAATTGCTATAGGTCAAAGTTCTGGGGGTGCATTCCATATATAGAGTTTTGAATATTCATAAATTCCATATGTGGAGCTTTTGAATATTCATGAATTCAATATATAGAATGCACCTCCAGACCTTCGACCTGTAGCACGTAAAGACACAAGCGGCGTTCCCTGTGGGTGTAGGTGTTAAAATAGTTACATCCACCAAAACCGCCATAAGAATATTATATAATAGACAGATATTATACCAATCACACATATCGCGTACATTGCATGTTATTGTCAAGTTTGTACCCTTGGTTATGTAAATAAACATAAAAAAAACGTTACGGAACCGATTGTTTATATGAACATACGATTATAAACATAAATCACAAATATTATGTGTTCTTTGTAACTAGTACTACTTTGTACCATTTCCCAATGAAAAATAATTTTCGAGTAATATGAAAGTTTATTGAAAGTTATAGGAACGTGACTGTAGAACCGAGGGTGATTTCCATTCCTTATTAAAAAATATTAAAATTTAGGCCAAACAAAAAGGGTGTTGTATGGTGGCGCCCAAATGCACTCTTTCCAAACACCCCTTTCACCCCACCCGATCCAAAATGGCCGCCTTCCAGAGGGGTTCAAATAGGCACCCATACAAATTCTCGGTCCTCTGACCGATTTAGGTCAAACAAAGGGTGTTGTATGTAAACAAAATCGGTCAAGGGGCAGATAAATGGAATGGGTGCCCCATTCGAATCCCTCTGGACGGCGGCCATTTCGCATCGGTTGGGATGAAAGTGATGAATATTTAGATTGCCTTGGGTCCACCCTAAAACACCCTTTTTTGACCTAAATCGGTCGACGGGGCGATAAATGGCATGGGTGCCCCCTATTTGAACACCTCTGGACGGTGGCCATTTTGGATCGGGTGGGATGAAAGTGGTGAAGATATAGATTGGCTTGGGGCCACCATACAACAACCTTTGTTTGACCTAAATCGGTCAAGGGGCCGATAAACGGCGACTATTTTGGATCAGGTGGGATGAAAGGTGTGAATATTTATATTAGCTTGGGGGCCACCCTACACCCTACCCGTTGTTCTACCTAAATCGGTCGAGGGGCGAGAAATGGCATGGATGCCCTATTTGAGCCACTTCGGACGGCGGCCATTTTGGATCAATGTGGGTGAAATGGGTGAATATTTAGATTGACTTGGGGCCACCCTATACGACACCCTTTATTTGAAATAATTTGGTAAAAGGGCCGAGAAATGGCATGTGTGCCTAATTTGAACCGCTCTGGAAAACATTTACAAGTACAGCACGAACAATGACTGCTTGTTGACGGGAGTTGTTTTAGAACCAGAAAGTTTGAGCCCCACGAAGCAAATGTGTACCATCTAAATTGGAGTGTAAATTTTTGATGTGGGCCACGTATGCGGATACCGATGTGGAGGTTCTGGGTTCATAAGCGTCCCGATGCTACGATTGGTTTGTTATTACTGCAATCGCGGATCTGCTTGGTGGTACTCAACCTCTTTTTCACCCATTGGTTCGCAACTTCAGAAGTGTTCTCTTCCTGTGAAATTCTAAATGTGTGCCCTGCATCCGGATACATATATATATGTTCTGGGTCATTATACTTTCAGAAGCTACGATTGGTTTGTTGTAACTGCATAATCACGGATCTGCTTGGTGGTACTCAACCTCTTTTTCACCCATTGGTTCGCAACTTCAGAAGTGTTCTCTTCCTCTGAAATTCTAAACGTGTGCCCTGTATGCGGATACATATATAGATGTTCCGGGTCATTATGCTTTCAGAAGCTACGATTGGTTTGTTGTAACTGCATAATCACGGATCTGCTTGGTGGTACTCAACCTCTTTTTCACCCATTGGTTCGCAACTTCAGAAGTGTTCTCTTCCTCTGAAATTCTAAACGTGTGCCCTGTATGCGGATACATATATAGATGTTCCGGGTCATTATGCTTTCAGAAGCTACGATTGGTTTGTTGTAACTGCATAATCACGGATCAGGCTGCTTGGTGGTGGTACCTCATCCTTGCGATAAAAAAAATTTGGTTAGCAACTTCAGAACCCCTTTAAACTTTGGTGTAAACATATATTACACAAATTCATACCAAATTTATCTTTAATATTCCTCCATTATCCGCATTATTTATGAACACAATAGTATACAATCGGTTATACATGTATGAACAAATCAAATTATATATATATTAGAACAATCAACATTCAAAGCCACATGGGACTACAGAAAAATCATACACGAATAAACAGAAACAAATCTTCAAACATCGGGAAAACAATATAAGAGAAATTTAATCCGAAAGAAGAAACGTCGCTGGTCGTTTGATTCAGCCTGGTCAACCCAACCACCCACCTTGAAGCGATGTGGGACTGAAGTTGACCACGGACTAAGCCGTACACGCAGGTCGTGCATTTTTTGCTGAATTCTAATAATGGAGAATCCAATGAACAATTTGACGTTGTTGAGAAAGCAGAAACTCCTCCACAGTCAGTTTTAAATTCACAGGATACAAAATATTCAATACATATCAATACGTATCTTCAAAATTGAATTGGCCTTCCTCAAAAGTCCTGATGTAGCATGAATTGTGCAAAATGAAAATGTTGACGGACGGACGACCGACGACAACCCATGGCAATAGCGCAGACTTTACTGTGTCAAGTTGAGCTAAAACACATGGCAAATCTTGTCGTAGCTGTGCGAGTGATTTATTCAGGGTTTCCATCAGAGTGGTCGACGGGAAGTAACTCTAAGTGAATCGTGATTGTTTAGCTGCAAGCAAGTTGCAGGTTGCACTGGTGTAAAAGTTTTCCATAGGTCTCAGTGCAAACGTTTTAGCATATACTGTTTACAAAATTTTCTTTAAATCTGAAAAATTAACATTTGCGGAAACTTTTCATGCAAAAAAAAAAACATGTCCGTCTAGCAGGGAATTTGTCTTTAAATCTTTTGTTTACGTAACAAGTGTCAGAACAGGACTAAAAATAATGTCATATTTTAGACCACACCACAAAATTAAAATTCACTACACAGGGTTAATTCCTGTGCCATTTTACCTATGGGAAATCACAGGGAAGAGGTGTGATGATTATTTTTATAAAAAACAAAAACACACACACACAAGGCTATTGTCCAATCAGGGCCCAGTGTCTATTTTATTCTCTCCCATATCTCTCCGCATCCGCTAGATGTCACTCCCAAACATATTTATACCAGTGTTACCTACATACCAGGAAGCAATAATCTGAATTCATAAAATTATTTATTATATGCCCTACCTAATTTGACATAAGACGTGACTGTGATGTGTGAGTGCCTATATGTGATGCATTTTATACATTGTATATGATATTATGGAGTGTTCATATATTGCTTCAAATGTGCTTGATTCAGTGAGCGTGAACAAATTCTCATTTCTTATCGAAATGGCAATGTGTCGATCAGAATGGCACAACGGTCCAGATATTCGCCCATGTCGGGGTAAGAACACGTGCCAACCTCGTCGAGCACAGACTGTGATGATCTTATCCACGACCTAACCACCTCGGCTATAGAGGTCATCATTAAAAAGGAAGCCCTTTCGCCGAGAGCTGGGAAGCCTATCAGTCTGAACATGGGTTCGAATATTTACATAGAACGGATCTGTCATTATATCGGAACGGCACAACGCAATTCGTCCGAAATTGTATCTGTGACCATATGATCTCAGTTGAATGACATCTAAATTTGCACATCCGATTGAAACATGGCCGTTGTTTATGTTTGTTTAGTTAGAGTTTAACGTCGGTTTAGCCGCTGTGTCATATATCAGTCTGAACATGGGTTCGAATATTTACATAGAACGGATCTGTCATTATATTGGAACAACACAACGCAGTTTAGAGTTTAACGTCGGTTTAGACGCTGTGTCATATATTTCGATGAAAATACAGCACTGTTGAGCATTAGTCCGCGGGCCAATTATCATAGTTAAGAAGTTGACTGCACCCCCCTCCAACAAAGGTTTTTATATATCAAATTAAAGGTCATTAAACGACGCATCCGATTTTGCTTGTTGCCCGCTTCAAAATATATTTTTTCAGTGAAAAAAACTCCTACCCCTTAATAAAATAAAAATTTCATCGAGTACAAGTGTCAGCGTATAAAAATATGACTGCGGTTATAAAGTGAATAAGACATTGTTTATATTAATTACAGATCACCATAAAACAACATGAGATACAACACTGGGCCAATGTATAAGTTAGTTCGAAAAAATTGCGATAAATATCTTGAAATTGCGAAAAATTACTTGAATTTTGAAAAATAGTGTCACATACAATTGGCTATAACTTGTGAAACACATGGGCTATTGGCGCGCAACATATCTCAAAAATTGTCACAAAGACCTAGCAAAACAATTTGGATGATGGACTGATAATTATATTTCTGTGAAAATGCGCTGTGGGCATAAACTTAACCCCACCCCCTAAAATATAATTTTCTCAGAAAAATGAATTGCATAGTTCACACTTAGAATGCCGCACGCAAAGGATGCTTTAGGGACATAAAACAACCTTGTCCGAACATGTTTTAAGATGAAAATTTTGGGAAAAAATGGTGAAAAATGTAATTTTTTACCAATTTCTCAAAATTTTACAACATTGTGATTAAATTTTGACAGGGGTATGGAAAAGTCACCGTGGATACTGGGCCAGAAAATGGAAATCCATAAAACCTCACATGATCACTTTTTTGTCAACTATTTCATATTTTTTAAATTTGTATTTGAATTTTTGTACAAAGCCGATTGTATATATATATTTCAACTGGTCACATATGGCTAGCAGATGCTGATGAGTGAGACTTACGTTTTACTGGGAGGTTTTTTCTTATTTTGTGGCGCATTTTGTGACACCAGACACAATTGACGATATATACAGCATCGGACACTTCGTATTTGATAATTGTGTTAAGATGGCACCCAAAACGGCACCAACATCGAATATTTTCAAACTTACAGACACAAATTAAACTGGGTTCGTCATATGGGGATAAGGGAATTGTTCATTAAGAAATTCATTCACTGGTGCTCCTCAACAAACTAAAGAACTCTTATATATTGTACCAACTCATTTATTGTGATGAATAATTGATTGACGAAAAGGCCCAATAAATCTGCTCATCATCAGTGTAGCCAGTTAAGTCAAAATGGCACAACTTCGGTTATTCCATGCAGATATCCTCACATTTCATATACCAGTACATCCTGACATGTCGGCGGCCAAATAACAATTCGCATGAATCATTGTAGCCAATTGCAAATCGCAATAGTTCTAAAACTGCATTTGGATAGGGATGAAGTGTCATCAACGCGTTGGTGATGCGTAGGGCTTCCGGATCCCTCAAGCAACGCCCATGCGATGGCCCTCAATGAAAACCAAACCCATATAATCCCATGCACCCATATATCTCATGCACGGTAACTATGCTGTATACACCAGTACTTCTGTTGCGGGGTCATTTTAGCCAGACCTATTTTCAACCTTGAGGGAGACAAGCATAACTCCCATGGCTTGATTATATATTAGCGGCGGGAGATGGACCGGGCCACACGGGGCGATCCGATACACTCTATGTCAAAAGGTGCAGTACTTCAGGATTTTAAGAAAATATTTGACTCTGTTTAGCTGTTATGTTTCTGCCCAACTTGTGGGCATATATTCTTGGTCAACTGAAATAATTTGGGTTTGTTAACAATCCGAAGATTATAATAGCAGCATGGTGTTGATATATGCTATGAACCCGACGGGCATGACAGAGACAATGAGAGTGGACTGGTCGATTATGAATATGCCTGAATCTTGCTTCATCATTGGTTATAGATTAGTTTTTTATGCATGTGCATCTGGGTGCTGACTATTCCCTCTCTGCGTAGGGGGTAACATTATTTACATGAAACTCAAACGGACATATAGGTAAAGGGATATACTTTAGGGACACCTCATGTCACTCTGCCTAGTGTTGTTATCGTATACCATAAACATGTATCTCGTCCACTATAGATAGTTTGCACGAAAAAAGTGTTGCTTAAGAAGTCTGTATTTTTGTTATTCTTGTTTAACAACAGGAGAATATTTATCGCAATTCGTGGACTTGTCATATAAAGCACATACAAATTCTTGACAGGATGCAAGTAGATCATCATCGATATTAGTAGAGTATTTGCGTGTAATATCTTTTGTTATAGGCCAACTATTTTTGTTCAAACAAATTTTAAATTTTTTCATGAAACTCTGTTAATTTTATTAATCGATGTTTAGAAATAGCTTTATACCAATTATATGTGTATGGACTGGTCCGAGTCGCTGTAATCTTGGTCATTGTCACTATCGGTATGAATGCATACATTCCAGTGTTTATCAATCAGACGCAGTCCATACTCATATAATTGTCTCCACAATACCTGAAATAATTTGACACCATTACTCTTACATAAATAATAAAGAGCGTTTATTCTTTACTTCTCTATCCCGATGAAGTTATTGAGTATATGACAGGTGTGCATTATCGCGAATTATAAATTATTGAGATGTTGTACTATTTTGAATCACGAGCGGACGAAGAGTGTGATGCGAAATTACAACCCCAGAATGAACTGACATATTCGATGGAACAAATTTTCAAGTATGTACACACACATAATCACACGCGTCAATAGGGTAACACTGTATAGGTCGAAAAGAGGGACACCTTGGATAAATTGACCAAATGACTACTATTATATCTGTTGACAGCTATGTGTGTTTCGACTCGTTCAATTAAGTTATCGATAGCTTGTCTGAACATCATTAGTTGTTTAACGGGTTATGATCACGTAAGGTTGATAAACTGTGTCATTGTTAGCATTAACGCGATAATTAGTTATAAAAAATATGCATACATAATACGTACAGGTGGTAAGACACTCAATAATAGAAGTTGCCTTTGTGTTGTTGTTATAACAACATTACGTAATAACCACTTATCGACCTATTCATACTTACGCTCATAGATATTTGTATACCATAACTCCAGAACATAGTAAGCACCGATGAGGCAACATTATATGACTGCTATTGTATCATTTGACAGCTGTGAGTGTTTCGACTCGTTTGATATTAGCTCTCGCTCGCGTATGAAACTCTGCTAATTTTATTAATCGATGTTTAGAAATAGCTCTATACCAATTGCATGTGTGTAGCTGTTCACATTAGATTTTTTAGGTAATTATTCTCGAAAATGCCAGAGTGTTCAGACACGTTCGATGTTTAGAAATAGCTTTATACCAATTATATGTGTATGGACTGGTTCGAGTCGCTGTAATTTTGGACATTGACACTATAGGTATGAATGCATACTTCAAAAATTTCAAAAATTTCAAAAACTTTCAAAAATTTCAAAAATTTCAAAAATTTCAAAAACTTCAAAAACTTCAAAAATTTCAAAAATTTCAAAAACTTAAAAAATTTCAAAAACTTCAAAAACTTCAAAAATTTAAAAAACTTCAAATATTTCAAAAATTTCAAAAAATTTCAAAAACTTCAAAAATTTCAATATAATGGTGGACCATACACTCACGATGTGACAACATATACAGACATAGGCATAGTGTTATACAGTCTTCTATGTACCAACGCTATGACATAATTAAAGGGGGATAATGCACGCATGGTGTGGAATGTTAAAGTGACACGATGTAAGGGACGTTATGTAATATTGGTGTGTGAATATTAAAGGAGCACAATGAGCTCTAAAGGGACACACGGCACTCATTTTGAATGAATGTTAAAGAAACACAATACACACGCAGTGGGTGAAAGTTAAAATGACACAGAACAATATTTAAACTTCAAATTTTAGGGCTCTTAATGTACCATTTATGTATCGTTTCTCGCTCTACAATCTCCCCTCCCCACTTATAGATATATAACGAAGACGAGAATAACATGTTGATGAAGTTTATTGAAATTGAATCATTGTCTGAATCTTCGACCGTTAGAGTTATTTCTAAGAGTTTCTTGAATTTTCTCATCGCTTCATCTGCAGCCCATTCATTATTATATCCGTGTTTGGTCAGTTTGACCATTTTCTTCATGATCATGTTATGTATGGGTGATGTTTTCAATCGATACTGGTATTCTATTAATCGTCTATAACTTTTGAGAAAGAGAGCAAACTCTGTGTCGATGGTAGCCTCTTTTCCCGACATGCTCTCATCTCCCGACATGCTCTATTCTCCTTTCGCATCATTGGTGATGCGTTTCATCATACTTTTGAATGTGTCCATCTCGTTGACACATCGCGTAGCTTTCTTAAGACCGAATACCGTTCTACTACCGACGACATTATCATCTTCTGAATCTGACGAAGCGGTTCTAGATTCAGTTGAAGATGAACGGGGAACGATATCAGATTCTAGGTCATCGGTATCTTCTCCGAAGAAATCTGTTTTTGTCTCGGACATAACTCCGTGTTTAATCTGTTTATGTCTTTGTAGATTGTAGTTCGTCGATAAAATATTTCCGCATAAATGACACCTGTGCATTATCGCGAATTATTTGAAGAACGATCACTCTTATAAGTAGCGATAAAAAGAGAGAATATGGTGTGGCATACAACCGTCGCGTTAAGAGTACGTTCGTCCCGGGTCTAGGGTATAGATCTTTGACCACCGGTGATTCAATTAATGCCAATTTATCAGTATGGTACTCTATGTATTCATTCATGATTTGGCTAATCGTATGACACTTTTCTTTTCATTTTCTTCTTATTATTAGACAAACCTCCAGCTAACACTCTCTTGTTGGTTTGTTTGGACGCTTTACGTGTGTTTGTCAACTTGTTTGCTGCAACTTCGGCCTTAGCCATTTCAATCGCTTGAGCGATGGGCGTCACTACGTTAATATGTGGTTTTAGAACGTCTTCTTCACTATCACTATTTTTAGTTCGGTCAATAAAGTATCGACCCTTATTATCTGGCGTTAACTTCCCATCAAGCATGTCTCTGAAATGTTTTCTCCACTTTTCAATATCTGCTGGAATATACGGGATCGACATGTTTCTTCAAATGTAGTGTACAAGTCACTCTTTTTTCTGCATTTTATTTTAGAAAGTTTATCGCCTCTTATAAAAATCAATTATCTGGATATTTATTAATCGAATCGTCGCTAGTCAGGTACAGATAATAATTATCCATATGACTATAGTTTCTAAAAAAAAAAAAATTCAAAGAGAATCATTATTCTTCTTCTCGTATAGTTTTATTGATATCACTGAATATATGCTTGAAGATTGACCACTGGTTCAAATTTAACGGAATATCTATAATCGTCGGAGTGTTATTCACAACTCGCCTAATGTCTGTATAAATGTGTCCTTGATTATTACATAATGTAACAGTAATGTTTGATCGTATTGTCCACTTTTTCACGAAAACACACGGGTGTTGTTCGTAATCATTGGGGTGTGACATAATATGATCGCACGTGACACGTAGTGGAGCAACCACACAAATACATCAAACTATCACAACAATTTTCATCTATATACGTAGTTTCCAACTGTTGCTGTGTCAGTCATGGGATTTCAAAATGTTGAATACTTTCACCAAAGTTGGAGGGGCGGATTCCGCGGAACACTACAGTACAACCACCCTGCCACCACGTATCTCGTTAAAACAACTCATACACATCCATGCCAAACTAAAGCTAGCAACTTCCCACGTTTATATATGACAAATATAAATGTTTACATGGGCGCTATATCCCAAAATATCACTGGGGAAATCTTTCGCGCGAACAGTTTCATGCGCTAGCTAGCTATCTAGCTCTTGTCAATAGAAAACATCTCTCGTTTGAATCCAGTCTGTATTGTTCTAGAAAATGGTCTTTAGAGAAGTCTCTTAATTACATTTAAGCGTATGTATAGTGTGGAAGGCAGCTGAATTAGCTCATTGCATGGTCAAAAATTCAAACTGATACCGGTAGTCAAAATGACATTTGAAAACATGATGAATAATATAATCTTATATGCACTCACTAGTTTTAAAAGAAGAACAAACAAAAAAGGAACAATGAAAACCAAGCAAACAAATAACACGTTTGTAGGGAGGGATCCCATATTTATTGTGTGCATATTGTATATAAAATGTCCTTTGGCGTTTAGTCTAGCGATGTGAAATCGGTGTTTCCGGTAAAGACCAAATGTGTCTGGATTATGGCCCACAAAACCAACTGACGTAAATGACGTCATGGATCATGTCATGACGTCTTCGCTGGTTTTCGGTCAGCTAACCAACGAAAATGGTCAAAATGAAACTAATTCATAAGCCTACATAACATAGGAATTGTTCAGAAAAACTGAAGTTGCTAATTTTATAACCATCCCACTTGGTCCACTTCCGATTCCGTGATTTCACAATTTGATATTATTGTTCCCAGGATGCTATGCAAAAGCGGGGCGGAAGTCACGTGATTTTTAACCCATTTTTCTTGTCCGGATTTTCATCGCGTCGAAATTCTGTTTCATGGTATTGTAAAAATTAATGACGTCATTCACGCCTAAACTTGAAAAGCAACACAGCGCCTGCGGCGCTGTGGTGGTTGCTATTAGTATGAAGTAATTCATAGTCAACCGACTCACGCGGTATCTTCTTTGGGACTAAAATAAATGGTAGTGACACAGTGATTACCATAATAGTAATTCCTATCCATTTAAGGAGATTCATATGTAGACGACCACGTTCTGTTTGAAACGTATTCGTCAAGGTACCTGTTCTATTATCCATGATTGTAATTGTTCTCGTGTACAACTTACTCTTATTAATTTTGATATCTGGCGACATCAGACTCTAAAATCCATGAATTAAATTTGTCTGGCCATGAATGCCAAATGCACCATGATAGTTATCGATGTCAATAATGCGTTTCGTTGAGATCTTGATTGAGTATGCACCAATCAATTAACAATGACACAGAATATCACCCAAAGTATATTCAAAGGGGGTGAGAAAAAGAGCAAATAAGCAAAACAAAATGAGCAAATGAGCAAAAAAATTAGCAAATGAGCAAAAAAATGAGCAAATGAGCAAAAAAATGAGCAAAAAAATGAGCAAATGAGCAACAAAATGAGCAAATGAGCAAAAAAAAAGAGCAAATGAACCAAAAAAATGAGCAAATGAGTGTTGTTGTTGTTGCTGTTGTTGTGGCTGATAATACTGTTGTTGTTGTTGTTGTTGCTGTTGTTGTGGCTGATGATACTGTTGTTGTTGTTGTTGCTGATGATACTGTTGTTGTTGTTGTTGTTCTGAAGGCTTGTGTTTAACTTTGATATGACGTTTCAAACTATCTTGCCAAGCATAGACACTTGAGCACTCTTCACATTGATACTTCATTTTCCTATATGATCAGTGAAATCGAGCGTTCTTCTATGCACCTATATTTATATAGAACAGAAACAAGGGCAACGTGGTGGACTAGTTAACTAGTTCAGGATGTCGTTCACAACGTCTCTTCGTGTTGTTTGTACTGGATACAAATTTATCACATTGGCTACAATGAGCGGTATTTTAGCTTCTGCTCTATGAGCGGTACTTTAGCTTTGTATCTACCCTATGGTCGGTACTTTAGCTTTGTATCACAATCGATTTCATCATGTCACCAGGTTACACATATCTATATAATAGACTGCTCATATTGAAATCACTCATAATTGCATTGACATTTGGATAGGTAGGTTGTATTGTAGCCAATGTTAGTATTATCCCCCCCCCAACCTGTGCTATCACCATGCCAAATGACAACAACATACAATTATTAATACCCAAGGTGATGTATTCTGAAGAATGGACAGACGTACAGATGGACGGAAGTACAGAATGGAATATCAACAACGGCATTGGGCACTCTTTTGAAAGCACACCCGACGGCGAACTTTATATTAAATATTACGTCAATATCAGGCAAAGGTATTGGGGGTGAAGTGTAAAAGTATCTTACTAATACCTCCTCTCCCAATCACCAATACACAGATTTATTACATTGAGTATGACAAACATGAAATACATTGAGATCAAATGACCCAATTTAATGCTGATATATCTAAAGATAAACAAAGAAGGATAACTTTAGAGAAGTAAAAATCCTCTTCTGAAAGCAGTCATGATGTTGAACCTCCGTAACAAATTCCATTCAGATCTGATGACCTTTGAATGAGATTATACAGTACTCCCAAGACGAATCAGCCCCATTGCGGCGATTGGTCCACTCAAAATTGAGGTGGATCTCGGCAGCAATCCCCGACATCTAAAAGCGCCATTTTTGAGTGGAAAGGATTATAATCTAATGCCCATTGAAACTTTTGTCGCCGCGAGTTGCCGCAAATGCTACCAACACCACAAATAGATGATCTTATATATGTTGGACTGATATGTTGTACGGCATACATGTACATGTACTTACATGTACATGTATATATCGCAGATCTACAGTGAAGTTCTGTGATGGTAAAGGTGAGAAGTATCAGCCCTCTTAATTGGCTATGGCAATCAGCAATGCCGAAGCCATTTGCTGAAGTAAACTTGGCCATGGCAAAGGATTTCCGTAACAGCTGACTGCCGAAGCCAAAAAATCAGAATTAAAAGGGCTGGAAGTATAGACATAATCATAGCCTATGAAGCTTAGAAATATATTGCCCCACAACCCTGCACCGATTTCAACCGAATTTGGTGTGGTGACTCTGGATACCGCTGCAGATGTTATTTTAAAGGGATCTTTTTCTTGAAAATTTCAAAAATAATTTTGATTCTACATTGTATTTGTATTATTTTGTTTCATTTTTAAATGGAGCAAGTAGTTCAATCTAAAAAAAGAAATGCATTTATAACATCCGTCAGGATACCCCAAGTCACCACACCAAATTTTATTGAAATCGGGTCTGGGAGAAAAATTGCGGACATACAGACATATAATGAAACCATCCTTGCGTTGTTCATAGTGTTCCGGCATATTGCGGTGAATCACTTCAATTCGTGGTGGAAAATTGGATGTTGGCAAATTGCTGTGATTTCTCACTTAAAAAAGGCCT
Organism: Siphonodentalium dalli; assembly: GCA_032622095.1. NCBI lineage: Eukaryota > Metazoa > Mollusca > Scaphopoda > Gadilida > Siphonodentaliidae > Siphonodentalium > Siphonodentalium dalli. The sequence continues at coordinate 146,300,920 of CP136066.1, forward strand.
GCCGCATTGAGCAGAATGAGGCTGCTTCATCTTGGGGGCACTGTAACTGGATAGACAGAAAACCACTACTTTCAGGTGAAATGAAGGACTCTAGAATGGAAAATGCTAACAATGAAATTGGGGGCTCATGATTGCTCCGGAAGCCAAACATTCATTCCAATTTTCATTCGGTATGTCATCCAATAATTCATAGCCGAGATGAATGCCTGGTTTAGCAGACAGACAGACATACATATGGAAAAATCAATCCAGTATACATGTATCTCCCATTTCTTGTGTGGTTACTTTAGTTGTCATCTGTCTCTGATCTGAAAGGGTAAATAGCATGATTACCTAATAATAAATTACCTATTAATATAATATTACTAGAAGTCAATTGCTTGCCATCAGAATAAGTTGAATATTGGAATTTAAGACCTGTTGTCAATTATAAGCCATAGAAAAATGCATGAAGCTAAAAATTAGTCATTTCTAAAGGCAAAATCTGTTTTCTAACAACGCACTCAATATGCCAGCATGTTTCATTTTATATAGAACTAGCAGGTTAGCCCGCCACTGGCGTGGTTGGTCAGAAACATGACATTTAGTAAATTATTTTGTTTTTAAATTTTAAATTTTAAATTTTGTAATATTTTAATTATTTGTTTTTTAATTTATTTGTTTTTTTTTTATAATTTAATTGAAATTTTTTTTTAATTTAAAGGTACTCAATCCGAACAGAGGGTCCCCATCTCAACAGATTCCAACAACAACAATCCGATCAGAGGGTCCTATATTACTATTTCTTTGGCTTTGGGGGTAAAAAATATTTGATTCGAGTCGAGGAACCCATCAAACAAAGCTCGAGTTATTAGATATTGATTTTTGAAATTTGTTATTTACTCGAGATGAGTACTAATAATTGCCTTCAACTGCCGTAATCTGCTCGGGATGTGTACACCAAAATCTATTCAAACAGACAAGGATGGATAACTCTAAAATCAAGTGGTAATAATAACGCAATTTCTGGGCCAGAAAGTATATTCCCGATAATGAAAAATAATAGATTTCTAAAATTGATATCTAACAAATCTGAGCTTTGATGGGTGACTTCCTCGAAAATAAAATATTTTTGAAATAGTAATTGAGAGGAGTCTTATCGGATTGAGTACCTTTAATTGTTTTTTCAGTTTTAAATTTTTTTAATTTTAAATTTTTTTAATTAATTTTTTGTTTTTCAATCATGTTTCAATGAGTTAATTCTGCCTTTTTCGGGCGGAAAAACTGACCCGATGAAATCCCCCCCCCCCCTTCCTAGGAACGACAGACATAAGAATCACACAACACGCATTTTTTGTTTTTCAATGAGTTAATTCTGCCTTTTTAATCGAGATAAATGCATTTCGCGTTTTGCATCCGTAGTTTCGTACGCATGGGTAACCGTTTAGCAATGTCGATGGCAATAAAGAGCGTCAGTCGGTTAACAACTACAATATGGTCAATATAAAGAATGTTGATGCCTTAACCCCCGTAGTGCCGTTTGCGGTGATTTTGATGATTGTGAGTGGAGAATGGGTGCTCAGAGCTTGTCCAAAATGCGACGTTGATGATCCCCGTGGGTTTTTACCCTTATATACGAAATTGAGCTCGATCCGCGCAGCCGTTTTCGATTCTATAAAGTACCCACATACACACATATATACACACATATATATATACGGAGTTCTCAAAATATATAGTAGACCAGCAGGTTAGCCCACCACTGGCGGCGTTCGTCAGAAACATGACAATTTTAATTTTTTTAATTAATTTTTTAGTTTGAGCTCAATCAGTTCGAGTCTATAAAGGATACACACATATATATCATTTGTGGGTACCCGTTTCAAGGTGAAGATCACCTAGGGCGGAAAAACTGACCCGCTCCGCGTTCCTAGGAAGCCCTAAGTACGTAAGAATCACACGCTAATGTCTGTATACTAACGCACACGCCCAGACCCAGACGTAAGAATCACATTACGCACATACGCTCTTTATCAACTACACTGCGGATAGGAACGCTCTTTAACTATCAACCCGATTAACCCCCGAAGTGATGTTTGCGGTGATTTTGATGATTGGGAGTGGAGAATGAGTGCTCAGAGCTTGTCCAAAATGTGACGTCGATGATCCCTGTGGGTTTTTACCCTTATATATGAAATTTGAGCTCGATCCATATCACATATATAAGATCTATGTTGCGATACGAATTATCATTTTGTTATAATTTGCCAAGATTATGTCATTTCTTCACACATATGATAAAAACGTGAAACAATTTTAGATCAACCTTGACACCAACACCCTCATAATTTAAATATATAGTTTCATTGAAACTATATATTTAAAATATGAGGGTGTTGGTGGCAAGGTTGATATAAAATTAGGTATGTTTGCTTGTTCGGTAAAAATCTAAATTCTTATTAGTTTCATTGTGAATATCAGATATTTTAATCATAAGCCTTCATTTGTCCAACACCATCCAATGTCGGTTTTGTCAAAGAACCTCAATAAAACATATTTTTTATTTTCAGTTGTTAGTATGCTATTTTTAAATTATGCCGGTCACCAAAAATCATTCCATTTATTTTGTCCTGGCCTGCCCAGGGTAATTTGCCCATTCCAGCCAAGCATAATGAATGTAATGGAATCAGACTCTAGAGGTTCAGTGTCCGAGTACTGTCTAATAAATTTCACTCAAAGAAATGACTATATACTATATATTAGTTATATATTGTGAGAATCCTTTTTAGATTCCAATGGATTTGTCTATTAACACTTCCACTCTGACTACATCAATATTTTTAGGTTTAGCCGTTTATTGAAATTTGAGTTAAAACAAAATATCTAAATCACATATCCAGCATTTGGGCATAAAACCCTGTTAAAACGATATGACTAAAGTCTGCAGAAAAAAAAACACAGCCCCTAGTCCGGCAGCCAAACCATGATTTTTAGCTGTTGCATGTTTTTTTGCATATAAATTTTTTTCTTTGTGGATTCCGGTGGTCTGGGGTATCCGTCTGAAGAATTCACCGGCTGACCCACTGGCAGCTTTGGGGAATTTAAGAAAATTTGGGTTAAACTAAGATAGCGGTAAATATTTCTATCCTTGCCACAAGGAGAAAGTTTCTACTGGGAAAGAGCCAGAAAAGTATACCATGATATATGCTTTTGGGATCCCATTGTCACACCGACCAATCATTTCTGCGCTGTGGTGGGTATTTGTCTGCTGCCCTGGAGAGTACGGCCGCTGTGGCATCAAATAACGTTTTTTTTTCAAGCGACTGAAACTCAGACACTCACTTATATCAACATGGACAGATAATTATCATATTTATTACAAAGGTCCACAGCCCTGTAGGGTGATATTAGTGCCAACAGATGCATGCTTCCATGCCTCTCCATTAGTTTCTATGTCTGAGAAAAACGCTACACAAAATGACTGGGCAGTCTTCGCCATGAAATTTTAAGTGTTAATTCTTCGAAGTTCTATCATTTATTTGAACTCGATTGGCTCAGTAAAATTGATTCAATTCGAGATTCGATTTGATTTCAAATCGACGGAATCGTTTGCCTGATTTGATTCAAGATTTGATTCAAAATGGAAACAACTGATTCGCAGGGCCCTAATTTTGACTTCCATCTTGATTTAACCCAAAGTTCTCAAATTCCCCAAGGCTGTCAGCTTGTCAGCCAGTGGATTCTTCAGAACAGTGCTCTAGACCACTCAAATCCACTGAGAAAAAAACTTTATACGTGAAAACAAGCATTCGTGACTTGGTGGCATGTTAGAATTCCACATTTTTCCACATCGTTTCCCATGCCATTGCTTATTGCCCTGGCCAATTGACCTATCCGTACGTCCCGCCCACCTGTAGACTGCATAGTTACTATAACTACGCACCACAAGCCATCTCAATTCCGCTATCTCTTCAGTGCTAAATTAGCTTCCGATGAGAAAGAACTGTGTTGTTAAACGCCATGTAACACGATAATATAGCTTCGTTCTGAATATCACGATTTTCAAGATACCTTTGTGCGTGTATGCAACATGTAAAAGTGACTGTCGTTAGATATAAACAAAAATAGAACCATTTTTAAACAAAAAACAGTTGTGATTGTTAAACAACAAAGATAGATGTTTATATAGGCATACGTTGAATCAAACGGTATAAATGAAGCCATTATGAAACTTCAATATCAAATAACAAATTTAATATCGAAGCTATGCTGATGAAATAAACCAAACGGGGGTGTACATGTGGTAATTAATCTATAATCCCTCTTTGGTCGAAATAAATATAACGAGATCAGTTTACCATACACGAGCGTCCTGAATGAACCCTGCATGGTGACATCAGACCGGATGCAAAGGATTATCAAATAATGGCCTTTTAAAATTCCACATCCTATATTTGCCATAAATAAAGTGCATTAAAGAAAACGCCGACTATCATGGAGTCAGTTACATGTTGCCATGTCGAGGCAACAATGGTACAAAGTGAACTTGTTCGGTGAAGGTTGTGTGTATACACTGCGAAGCACGTGCAATGTGTGAAATTTCGTGTAATTAAAAAATCTTGGAAAACATCTGTTGATTCTCATTTATATGTACATTGTCGGAGGAAGCTTTAGATTCTCAAATGGATTCAGTAAGATCGCACGATATCATACAGGTTACAGGGATGTGTGAATGCATCCGAGCCGGCAGGTTATAGTCTGTTTTTACAATGCGTGACTAGTGATCCCATCGCCACAAGCAGTGTTTGTTTAAGCAAAGTGTAGCCCAAACTTACCGGCAATGACTGTATATCACGATATGAACTTTTGTCATGTTCTCACGCTAACATATAAATTACAGAGGCTCACAAAGACAGATCACCTTCGGTGTCCCCCGTCAGCATCGCGGAAGAGGTGCAGGAATCACCACCCCCTGCTCCTAACGAAGATGAAGAAAATCTACAAAAGCTTCAAAATATGCAGAAGAAAGCAGAAGCAGTAATGGCAGAAGCTGAAAAATGGAACAAAATACAAGAACAACAGGAAAAAGAATACCAACTACGACAATTAAGACAGAAACCAGCTCCGTCTCCTTCATCTTCAGAAGAAAAGAAACACAAAATAAAATAATTATAAAAAATGTATAAAAATGCTCTTTTTTGTTCTCCTTTTTTTCATGATCCCAATAAAGGCAATAAAATGAGGGGGTGAATGGCAAACGCTCAAGTACATATTAATTTCATTCCTAATGATCGCGGTGGTAAATATCTCGTCTTTAACCACTATAAGTTCTGCGATAAGTCTCGAAGAAACGACAGTGTACATTGGCGATGATGTTCAAAGACCTGCAGCGCTACTGTAAATACCAACAACGACATCGTCACATCCTACAAAAGCCAGCATAAGCACGACTCAGACCAGGCCCAAGTTACTGCTGAAACCATCATCGCAGAGCTTAAAACCTTAGTTCGACATACATCCAGAGCAGTCACTGCTATCTACCAGGAAGAAATATCTAGTATGTATATCTTTGAAAAAACAATTCTTATCAAAATATCAGAAACGCTCTTTGTTAACTGTACGATATGTCAATTATTTCAACAAGTATACAAAATAAGTTATATTCAAAACAAAACCAATTCTTATCTACCATATCGTAATTGATAACGCTCTTTATTATATACCGATCTGTAAAATGATATTATTTTCCTTTTGCAGATTTGCGGACAGACGAAACACATTCTGATATCATTGCAAATGTTCCGACGTTCTATTCCGTTAAAGCATCACTGTACAGATCCCGAGCAAAACTCCACCAAAAACTACCACGACCACAGCAGAGAAAATACAGGAGCATCAACAACAGTCTTCGTCACTACAAATGAAATCCCGGTAAATCAGCCCAAATGAAAAAACTTTAAAAACTGTTAAAAACATAAGTAACTGCCGATACAGACTATAAGCGGTAACTCTTTCATGTTGAGGATTATCACACCTACCTCCGAAACAATACCTGCCGGATAAGTGAGAACATCTCTAAATTTGTTCCATTTCTGACTCACTGAACCGATTATGGCCACGTAAATGGCATTTTCGCTTGTTTTTCATCTTCCAAAAGTGAAAGAAAATCTCCTTGCACTCTCAAATGCAGTGGAATGTCCAAAAAAAAATTTGTGTATACATTGAATTGAGAAAATTGCTTTGAATCGAACCATCGACATGAAATCTACAGCTAGTAATCAGCAGCAAATGTGACCCTCTTTGTCTGGTCTATCAGGGTCGATATTTAATATACATAATGTTTTTTTTCTGACCCTGTTTTCGTAAACAAGCCACGTGAGTTGATATCGACAAATCAGAAAGAGGGTTATATTTTTCCCCACATTAATGGCGATTCAGTCATGTTAATGGTTCGCGCAGAAAGATTTCTACCACTTGAAAGTATAGAACAAGTTTATATTGGCATTCCACAACATTTAACACTGTAAGGAGCGTTTCTATCACTTTTGGAAGTAGAAATTTGCGAGACAATACCGTTTACCCCGACCATAATCGTTGCAGCGAGTCAGAAATTCAACGGTGACGGCTGTACTGGCCATGCTATTCCGTACCGAATATTGTCACCCCCCTGTGGTATGTATATAAGGTATATTTTGAAATATTTTTTCTACAAGCTCCCTGTGTTTAATAGCTGATAGCTAGATGAGTCAAATACACATAATAAACTAACATGTACACTTAAGAGAATATTGGAGGTGTTGCTCTTATGCACATGCCCATCTTCAGAAATGATTTGATTTCCTTTATCAAGATGGCCCGTGTATCGTACGAAAGTGATACATTGAATTCACAATGAATTATACAGCCATAACCCACCCCAAGGTCAAAGTCAATAAATGTTTCAAAACACTTTAAATAGTATTTACCAACTGATCCTGCAGAACTTCTATGGATTCTTTGTCTTGCAATGTTTGTACATGCTGCCATCTCTGTCATCAGTACCCGACAGCTACATGCAGACAACAGTAACAAATGTGTCATTTTTGATACCAGGTGCTTTCCTGCTGTGCCTGGCTGCATCTGAATAAAAAGAAATAAACTTTTAGTGAACTATTAGAACAAATACCACGTTAGAATTTGATAAGCAATTCGCAGTATTCAATAATATATATTTGTAATATGTAGCTTGGAATCTGGTGAGACAATAAACAGTTTCAACAAGTGCAACAGCAAGCATAGTATTTGCCCCCCCCCCCACATTCAGTTTAGAGAGTGGGCAATGCTATTTAAAATGTTTGTATGGAGGAAAATTTGAGCTGTACTCTATGTTCAAGAAGATCCATAACTCTTAAGATGAAGATCAATTGTATCATGAAACCAATCATATTAGCTGTAACCTCTCACTATTGTCTATCATTATACTAGGGTGAATCCACCAACCGGTGCCATTCAATGTCAACATCGATCACCTGATTCAAGATCAACATGAATCGGTTTGCGGATTCAGATATTTTGGAATGGGCATTAGTTTTGTGTCATCTCATTTTGTAATAATTATTTAAAACGGAATCTTTGATTTATCTGCTATATTTAAAATGGAGGTTTCTGTTCCTGGAAGAAAACAGTTTTTTTTTCTTGAACATTACTCCATTGTTGATAATATAATATCAAATAAAACAAGTACACCGCCCAGAGTATCCCCTCTCCAAGGTGGAGGTTTATTAATTTTCTGATGTTACTTAATTCGATTGATATTAATTTTGTCAGTGATGCCTTAATAAAATTTACATTGAAATCAGTTCATATTTGTTATCAAGCCAGACAGAGCAAAGTTGCCAAAAAAATGATAATTCATAAAAACTAAAACTAAGGCATCCTTTTGAGAACATTTGTGATGGCAAACCTCCATATCAAATTTCATATCTGCACAATTGGACATATGATTTCCTGATAAACAAAGAAGGATAACTCTAAAGTGGAAAACATGAACATCATTTGCCCCTCGTTTGAAAGCAGTCATGATGGTGAACCTCCATACTATTTCATTTAGATCCTATAACCATTGGTTGAGATAGATGCACGGACGACCAAAAAAAACCCCACATTTCCAGATAAACCAGATGGCTGTTGGCGGCCATGTTTTTTTAAACAAATTTTTTGTCAAATATTGACAGCTCCCATCTAGAGGCTACCCCAAAGATCCATATGAAGTTTGGTGACAATCGGATGAGGTATGTGGCCTGTATGGTGTGCCGAAGGATTTAGTAATGCAAAGAGTAAAATCTATTTTCACACGAAGTCCCATTACCAGCCCTCCAATTTAGGAAAAAATGTCCCACGGCAAATGTAATGATGTGGCATGTTAGAATCCACATGTTGCTACGGCATTTCCAACAGCATTGCTTATTGCCAACAATATTATTGGTAGATTTTTGGCACATCTGCATGTTATATGTACTTTTCACCGTGATATGCTGAGAGTTTTCTTATTGGAAACAATGAACTAAATGGTTTCCCATAGACGACAGTGTTAACGTTTTGGCCAAATTCAGTAATTGAAGCCTGCAGGCCACTCCAGTGATGTTTACCCAGTTAGATTGACACCAGTTGATCACGAAAATGCAAGTAAAATCATAGGTCATGCATTTACTTTTTTACATAAATCCCCAAGGGCTATCCCACAGCCAAATTGTATCTGGAAAAACCCAGAAATACAGCAGCTAGTTAAATAAATTTTCCACTCATAAAAATCTGCTCCACCATTAATTCACCAGTTTAAATTATTTAGATATGATGTACAAATCAAATAAACAAGATTGCATCCTTGAATAACTTGTCACATGTATCAGGTGAAGGCAATTCTTCAGTTACCTTCACCTTAGCCAGCCCTCATAATTGGCTACGGCAATCGGCATTGCAATCGGCAATGCCGAAGCCATTTGCTGAAGCAAACTGGGCCACGGTAAAGGGTTGCCGTAGCAGATTGCCGAAGCCAAACAATCTGAATTAAAAGGGCTGCCTTAGCATTCCGCGGTGCCCTCACTCCCCGACTCTGGAACACATTTATCTCTCTGATTCCTGTGTACATGTCTAGGACTATAATACACACAAGGCGTAAATGTGGCCTGTAGGGTGTGCCGAAGAATTTTGTCATGCAAAGAGTAAAATCCAAGATGGCTGCTAGCGGCCATATTTTTCAATGAATTTCGGAAATAATCGATGGCTCCCATCTAGAGGTCACCCCGAAGATCCATATGAAGTTTGGTGATGATCGGATGAGGGATGTGGTCTGAAGTCTAAAAGGGTGTGCAAAGAGTAAAGTTTCATGATGGCTGCATGCTGACGGCCATGTTTTTCATCGAAAATCACTAAAAAATGGTAGCTCCCATCTAGAGGTGATTTAAAACATTACTCCAATAAATGCGGGCTGCAGGGGGTGCTGACGGATTCAAATATGAAAATCCAAAATGGCTGCTGGCTGCCATGTTTTTTAATGAATTTCGCTGAATTTTGTCACCCTGAAAATCCTTTTGAAGTTTGGTGATAATCGGATGAGGGATGCAGCCTGTAGGGTGAGCTGAAGGAAATTGTTGAGGACGAATGTATGGATGAACAGACAGACGATGACCCATGGCAATAGCTCATGCAAGCTTGACTTCGTCAAGTTGAGCTATAATGTACTGCTATATAGCATTCATGGCAAACTGAAGTAAACTAATAGACAAGAAATCAGCTCTGGGATTTGTTGCATCAATTGCAGTGCATGATTATGGGGAAATTTATTATTGAAAATGGTAAATTTCTTTGGAATGTGTGTAATAAAAGAAAATCTAGAACTAAAAGGTGACACCATAAAAATATTTCATTTCTGACAGAGACAAATATTATATAATATATTAAGTGTTGTTCCAGAAAATAAAAAATGTTCTCTCTGTCACTCATGTTATAATTTTCTGAAAATCCACTCTGACAAAAACATTAGATATCATTGATGTATTGAATGCTACCTGACTTTCTACTTGAATGTAGGTTGAGGTGATTAACTGTGTCCTGTAACAAACTCTCCTGAGATGGTCAATATAATGGGCATGCATTCAATATCCGACAGCTGTGTCAGTTCTGGTTTAGGGTCTGTTCTACTGTGATTATTTTGCTATGGTATGCCTATCTTGTCCCAATTCCAATTATTTATCTGCAAAGAGAAAAAAATTGAGCATAAATTTGTTATCATTATTTAAAAGCTAATTGAATAAACACATTTCTAACATTATGTTTATCGGAATGGATCATGTGTTATTTGATATCAAATTAATCCTGACCCAAGTTGTTGTACAATGCGCAAATGATTTGTACTTCAGGGTAAATGATTTGCACAAATAACAATGTTATTTCTGCTTTAGCACAAATTGAATAAAAGGTTGCCAACCACACATCCCTAAAAAAAAAGATGGTTTTCCATTATTTTTTATGAATAAAAAAAAAAGAAATTTAAATTTTGCTCAATTATCAAACTATTGCTCAATTTATCATTCTGAAAACCATAAATTTATGAAAAAAATTGTCAGTCAAGTGAAGTAAATTTCTGCTTTAGTGCAAATTGAATAAAAGGTCACAACCACACGTCCCCTGAAAAAAGATGGTTTTCTATTGATTTTTAGGAATTAAAAACAAAATAATTTATTGCTCAGTAATGCTGAGTAATGAAACTATTGCTCAATTTATCATTCTGAAAACCATAAATAGTAAAAATTGTCAGTCAAGTGAAGTAAAGTTCTGCTTTAGTGCAAATTGAACAAGCATTCGCAGACGACAGTATCCCCCCGCTGAATTGTGCAGTTGGGGAAGGTCATTCTCAATAATGTTTGCGTTCTCAGTATTTGCTAAACAAGGGGTGGGATTTTGTCAAAAAGCCTGGCTTGCGAACTCATTTTAGGCACTGACATTTATGGAAATTAGCCATGTGAAGTCGTCTATTTGCACCAAAAATAATAAACAAAGTCCAATAACTATGCTGAAAATATCCGGCCGGACCTGGTTTGGGAACTCGTTCTAGATACTGGTTATGTGAACTCATATACCAAAAATCTTTGAAATCCGTTGACATTTGTGGAAATGAGCCCTGTGACATCAAGTCCAATAACTCTGCTAAAAATATCCGGCCGGACCTGGTTTGCGAACTCGTTCTAGATACTGATCATGTTAATTCATATACCAAAAATCTTTGAAATCTGTTGACATTTGTGGAAATGAGCCCTGTGACGTCGTCTATATGCTATTTGGTAAATTCGACAAAAATAATAAACAAAGTTCAATAACTCCGGTAAAAATATCTGGCCGGAACTGGCTTGCGAATTCATTCTAGGTAATGATCAGGTGAACTCATATACAACAAATCTTTTAAATCCGTTGACATTTGTTCAAGTTATGACTCTTACAAATTCAGGACGGACAACCCATCATTTGGCGGGGGGTAATAAAAGGTCACCAACCAAACGTCCCCCGAAAAAAGATGGTGCTCTATTGATTTTTAGGAATTAAAAAATGTTAAATTTTATTGCTCGATTATTAGAAGTAAAGTTTCTAACTTGTTAGAAAATGATTTATTCTGTCGTCCATATACATGATGCACATTCGATCATGCCATGAATCTCTATTCTTGCCAATGCCCGTAGAGATCATACTCCACCAGTACAAAACACATATGCTATTGTGCATCTGCGTATACATGCAGACTAGAAGACAACTGAGACAGAGCACAATTAGGAAGAGCATCAAGAGATTAAAGATGAATATAAACAAATTTAGGCATATTTTTGTTCACTGCAATTGCACACGTTTTTCACCCAACTCCAACCAATTTAAAAATCGTGCGTTTTGGAACTCTGTACCAACATCATTATGTCAAACTCATTGAGGGTTAGAACACTGAATTTATTAGATTCTATCTCATATTCTCACTATAGTTCATGCGTTAGCAACTTAAAAAGCTGTTCCCCAACTTACCCTAAACCGCTGTAACTGGTTGTGCCTGTTTTGAGCAGTTATTGGAACTAATTGCTATATGTTAAGTGATTGCATACTGACACCGAAACCGAGTTTTTCACCCCAAAAAAAAAAAAAAAACCGAAATGTTAATTCCACAACCTAGCTCCCAACACTACTCGATATGGAAGAATGTCAAATGCATCAAATCGGAATGTAGCTCAATAAAATTTCATCGGTGCAGAATGGAGTAGCGAAACGAGCACATCGTGCGTTGTTGTGTATAGATACCGTCCATCGGCCACTTCAGTGTGCATCAAATCTGAATGTAGCATGGTAAAATTCCATCGGCGCAGAACGTAGTAGCGAAACGAGCCAACTAGCCCCACAGGAAATTGTTACGGAGCAGTGTTCCGAGTAACGCAGTGAACAAACCCAGCGATTTGTGCACGGTGATAACGGCAAAATGAAAGTCTCGATTCGTGTCATGAAAATGACTAAATGATACTTTTTATTACGATTTGTCAAGTTAAATGATTGCATACTGACACGTACGTAACCGAAACCGAGTTTTTCACCCCCAAAAAAAAAAAAAAACCGAGATGTAAATTCCACAACCTCCCATCACTACTAGATATGGAAGAATGCCAAATGAATCCAGTGATAACAATATCGATAAGGTCAATTTTATTACTGATTTCTATACCTGCTGAGATTTTTTGCAAAGCTTACCTGGAGCCTCTTTGTTGTAATCTCCAAAGGGCATGATCTAACCAGTGTCTTGTTGATCATCTGAAAAAGGTCATGGATAACATTTTATAAACACAATCAATGAAACATAAGGATATGTGTAGATATATAATCACATAAAAGCAGAAGACATGTAAGAATTTATCATAATTATGAACATACATTCCAAATATTTGTTAAAATGCTTAATTTGAATTGAATGATATCCAACTAAAATCTTGGTGATTATATATAATTGTGAATTTGTAATTCAATTGAGTATTTGTCACTAAAAACAAACATTCTGATTGACCGAGAGTGGCTAACTTTAGTTTTCGATTCACCGACATCGGCTGCTGAATCAAATATGAATGTAGCACGGTAAAATTTCATCGGTGCAGAACGGAGTAGCGAAACGAGCACACCCGCGCATTGTTGTTTATAGATACCATTCGTCGGCCACTTCAGCATGCATCAAATCTGAATGCAGCATGGTAAAATTCCATCAGCGCAGAACGGAGTACGAAACGAGCCCACAGGCAATTGATACATAGCAGTGTTCCGAGTAACGCAATGAACAAACCCAGCGATTTGTGCACAGTGACAATGGCAAAATTAAAGTCTCGATTCGTGTCATGAAAATAACTAAATGATACTTTTTATACACTTTTTTTTGCAAATTCCTTGCTAGATTCAATTACAATGGACATAAACGTACCCTGTTGAGTTGTACATTCTGGGATTCGAGCATGAAAACAGTTTGTGAACTCGCCGGCAAGCTGCTCGTTGAACCTCGTTCACAAACTGTTTTCATGCTCGAATCCCAGAATGTACAACTCAACAGGGTACATTTATCTCCTAAATTGAAGAAAATGTGTTATGTAAAATTCTCAATATAGTTTATGCCAACTGTTCACACTAACTAAATGTTATACGCTATTTTAATATATATTTAAGATTAAAAATAGCATACTCTGAAGTTGATCAAATGGAACAACCCCGATCCTCGGGTTATTCTGGCTGAAATATGTTCCTGCATCGATGTAGACTTCTTTCGCTCCTTGCGAAAAAGATCCTCATTGCAGCCGGTGAGCTTCACAAAGCCAAAACATATACTGCATATCCGGTGTCAACTTTGTGAACACAAGTCAGTAGCTGTAAATAGAAAATATCAGAAAATTCATCTTCTCCTCTCTGTAAAACATTGTTCATAATATTGGCCAAATTTTGAATTTTGGTTGTATACATCAGGGAGCAATCAAGAAACAAATAAAAGTTATCAAATATTATGGGATGATTATCCAATTTTATCATGACAAAATACAAATCTTGAGGTACCACTAGAGGTGATAACTTCAATTTTAATTATTCCATTCATATCATGTTCAATACTCATCCTCTTTTGTCTTATTTCATGCATAATAGAAAAATATCAGACAAAAATATTCCCACCATCTGCACATAAATTTACCTCAGCTTGACTATAAGTTGCCAATGCATCGGCAAGGTATTCAATATCCTTCTTTCGTCGGATGACATCTCGATGGCGATCTACTAATGGGCCATATACATATTCCATCACTGACTAGCATATCTGGCAATCCAAATTCATTGAGGACCTGCAAAAAAATGGCACATGTTAAATAACCTATGTAACTGCTGTATTTGATCAAGATATCAGTACTCAGTAGAAATTTTTCTTTTAGACAGCACTGACCAATTGCAGTTTTTATTATATTATGATTAAAGGCACGTGAGGCCTTAGTTGTCGAAAATATTCATATTTGTTCCAATCACCGTAAACAGAAAAACATTAAAATGCATACAGTTTCGTTCATATATACCATGACTATCGCGTAAACAGCATGTTATCATAAATACCTACTATATTTTACCTAAGCAAGAGACTGATTGTGTTACAGAAGACAGCACAATGGGAATGCTACTGGCTAATCACACAAAAATGGCATAAACGCTCTTTATTTGTTCCATATCAGGAATTCACCAACAAAGAACGCTCTTTATGTTTACCATCATAATATAAACAAACACCAGAAAAGTAACTTTTTATGCTTTTGTTTACATAACAATGGTCAAACAAATGACAATAACATACTGTGTATGAGATATTTCTTATTTGTATACGGACAAAGTCTGTCTACATTTTGATGTTCTTTCTGTTTGTGGCGGTTTCTGACAGGTGGAAATATTTTTACAGGATACCCACCGCCAAGACCAACCGTACCTTTAAAGGATGAACACTAATGGTTATTATAATTGAGAGAAGTAATCAATTGCTCATTCATGTGTCTTTGCAAAGAACTTTGAATGTAAATCAGTATACACAATAGACAATTTGTATACCTTTATTTGACTTATTCATTTGTATCTTTAAAGGTACGGTTGGCCTTGGCGGTGGGTATCCTGTAAAAATATTTCCACCTGCCAGTGCATTCTCTTTTATAAGAGAGTCTTCCATATTTAAGAGAATGTATTGGCTTTTAAGAAGGGACATATCCAGGCCGGTTTTCATACCGCTAACCGGTTTGGGAGCCCAAACTCCAGGCGCCCAAAACAAATCTTTCAGGGACAAATACAGCCATTTTCCCAGAACTATGATTTCAGTATGACGATCCTCAACATTTACTTAAATTCTTTACCAGTCAAAGAAAAGTTTACTGCAAGTCTGTTAGTTTCCCAATGAGAGGCATAGGATAATCCCTGATCAATGTTCTTAAAACATAAAAGTGCAAACTGGAAAACATGATCCTAAAGGCCAGATATATAGAAAATGTTGCTTATTTAAATAAGAAAGCTTATTGGCCAGAGTTACGTCTCATAAATTTAGTCCAATTTACAAATTACCTCATCACATCATGGAGATCGAAGTTTAATGTGACAATGCATCCGGTCATTGGAGGTTTCATGTTGCATGATGCATTGGCATTTCTTCCTCGGGCTGCCCCATTCGCAAGGTTAACTGCAAGTTGCCCAATCTCTGCCATATTGCTTGGGTCATCCCAGATGAAGGGAAGAGCCTGATTAGTCATGCAGGAATGTCAATGTACACCTGAAAATAAAACAAATCGAAAATGATATGCATATTAGTATTTAGCATTCCCAGCATAAGTGCAAGAACTATTAACTTGAGGTTCACTCTGAATGTCTAACAAATTTGGATGAAATAGCTCACATTGAAATACAAAATAAATACAGATATTGCCATATAAACTGAAAGATCATAAACTATTCAAACATATGATGTACCTTTAACAGGGTATCCCATGTTTCATAATAATGTTATTGACCCTTTATAAAAAGGTGACCTGTTATAAATAAAACACGGAATAATCCAAGCCAACATCAAGAAATATTATTTCTGAATTGCCAATAGCTGAGGAGAACAGCTTTCAAATTTTTACTGGAGTGCGTAGGCACCATAGAACATTTCTTACTACTTGAACATTTAAGGCTTAAATTAAAAGATTGATTGTTTGGCCACTTGCGACCGACCCGAAAAAAACGGCCCGACTAGGATTTTGTTTTCGCCGTATTGAATGGTCATTTTTTTTTTTACCCGGAAAATTGGCTCATGTTCATTCCGTTATGTGGTATAACCTTTTGTTACAATGCCGTGGTACGGTTGTATTTGTAAGTAGTATACAGTAATTGTGTAACGAAGGCCAATATAAAAATATTGCTTGATTTACATCCCCTCCCGACCCTATTTTTAATCCCCTCAATTTTAAGCTGAACTTTACTTTGTAAAGTTTGAGCTATTGCCATGGCTTGGTATCCGTCGTCCGTGTGTGTGTGTGTGCGTGTGTGATGAGTCAACAATTTCCTTTAGCACGGGCTACAGTTCGTACCTTTGGTCCGATTATTATGAAATTTGTCATGGATGTTGACATTGACATGTAGATGGGAACGAGTCATTTTGGGAACATTCGGAAAAAAAACATGGCCGCCAGCAGCCATCTTTGATTTCAAAATTCAATCCATTAGCACGGGCTACAGGCCGTACTGTTCATCTTATTGTCATGAAATTTGTCATGGATGTTAATATTGACATGTAGATGGGAACGAGTAATTTTGGGGACATTCGGCCAAAAAACATGGTCGCCAGCAGCCATCTTGGATTTTACTCTTTGTATGACTAAATCCTTTAGCACGGGCTACAGGTCCTACTTTTAGTCTGATCATCATGAAATATGTCATGGCTGTAGAAATTGGAATGTAGATGGGAACGAGTCATTTTGGGGTCATTCGGACAAAAAACATGGCCGCCAGCGGCCATCTTGGATTTCAAAATTTAATCCATTAGCACGGGCCACAGGTCGTACTGTTCGTCTGATCATCATGAAATTTGTCATGGATGATAATATTGACATGAAGATGGGAACGAGTAATTTTGGGGTCAGTAGCCATCTTGGATTTTACTCTTTGTATGACTAAATCCTTTAGCACGGGCTGCAGGTTGTACCTTTAGTCTGATCATCATACAATTTGTCATGGATGTTAACAATGCCATGTAGATGGGAACGAGTAATCAGCATCTCTTGTGTGCACACAGATCTATAGTATTTATATATGGTCATATAGCGCGAATGTGGTGTCACTGAAGGCTTGCTGCTCACATATGGTGTGCCTGTATACTGGAAAATTGAAGAAAATCAAAGTCGCCCCAACTAATACAGAAGGTAATGCTACTGCGAGTAGCCCCATCTAATACAGAAGATAATATGTTATCATGAGTCACCCCGACTAAAACAGAAGGTAATATTATTGCGAGTCAGCCATTTTGATAAAGAAGTTGGGCTAGCTCCCTACTACTACTATAGGTCAACTGAACATGCCCGCTTTCGCAGATTGCTGCTTCCAGCAGGATACGCACTACGTTCATGACTGAACTACTACTACTAGTGCCCATCCAAACCAATGAAAACAAGAGGCAGCCCTTTTAATTCAGATTGTTTGGCTTCGGCAATCTGCTACGGCAACCCTTTATCGTGGCCCAGTTTGCTTCAGCAAATGGCTTCGGCATTGCCGATTGCCATAGCCAATTATGAGGGCTGACTTAGAGGTGATATGTCAAGGCGAAGTTATGGATAAACCTATATAACCATGAATTGTGCTTAAAGGGGTACTGTACGCCTTTTTCGTTAAATTTCCGGTGACAACAACGATCTAATATCGATAATATATACAAACATAAGTAATTTGAGTCGAAGATGTATTCTGTAAACGCTCAGGTTAATAGGCTATCTTAAAATTTAATCATTTAAAATTTAATAATTTGATATAAATTGAATTTATGACTGGAGCCATAAAATGGCGTCAATTAAATTACGAATTACCGTAATCAAAAACAGTAATTGAGGGATACTGGATTTTTAAACCGATCGCACACACGATCGATTAAAATATTATGATGATACGGGGAGAACACTCAAGCCACTCACTGACTAGCGACGATACAATAACTTAAATGATTATATGGGACTAGTATGCATATAATATAACTTTTATTTGATTCATTTGGTTGAAAACTTTACAAAAATTACTCGACAACGACAATTTGTATTTTTGCATTCCGGTAAATTTGTCATCCGTAACATGACTTCGTACTCAACAGACTTTCAAATAATGGAAAAATTGTTACCTTATTCTCCGACTCGGAGACTATAGAAACCAACAACAACATTTGGCGTACAGTACCCCTTTAAGCGCAATTAATTATTAAATGTGAATTTGGCCTCCCATACAATGATACATAGAGGATATCCACACTTTTTCAGTGGATATGGGTTATATCTCATGAGTGATGACAAAACATTGAATTTCCACGAGTGGAAATTCAAATGTTTTGTCTTCACGAATGAGATTTAACCCATATCCACTGAAAAAGTGTGGATATTCTGTTTATTATATACTTTAGTTACTTGCCTATGGCCCCCACATGGCCCAATGAATGTCAATAGATCAGAAATTTCACCAGTGGGATATCACTTATATCTCACTAGTGGGATATCACTTATATCTCACTAGTGGGATATCACTTATATCTCACTGCTAAAACCTTATAATTCATGGGCAAGTATATAATAAAATACAATTATACATGGCATGATCTATCACACATGTATGTAGGCCAACAAATTATGAACAATATGCTACAGTACAAATAGTACAATGCCAGTACATCATCATCAATCATGCACAGTTGCACTAGTACTGCCAGTGGCAGCTGGACCAGGGGCCATGGCAGCTGGACCAGGAGCCAGGCAAAGGCCTGTTTTAATATTCATACGAACCATAGTCATAGCCTAATGCCAGTAGCCATGAGTAGGTCACGACAATATGTGCGCCAAGTGTGTGTGTTTTTATTTTGTTTAGGCCTACTAACTTTTAGTTTTACCATGAATTCTCCAAACTCCCACTGAATATACTACACAATTTGGCCATATTCGTATATAGCGCCATTAAAAGAATATATTTTGATAACATATGGAGACGGAAATGTGTTACCAACAGCGATTTCTCAGTGCCACGATTTCTCAGTGCCAACTTCAACATTCGGAGTTTTGCACCGCCATGATTTTGTGTACTTAGATTGACGTCATTTTATAGAGAAATATTTGACGTAGTTCACACCGGAAATAATATTTCTCATGAAATACATCGCATATTTTAATTGCAAATTTTCCAAAAGTAAATAAAATGTATCACACAATAAACTGTACACTAATAATGAGGGGTATTGTTTTGTTTTCGCATATTTAATCAGGATAACGTGATAAATATCGGTATCATTGCAGCCTGGTCCGGGTATCGACACTAATATTTTTTCACTTGTACTCAATGAGGTCTATCGCTAGTCTTGCCAAAACAGAACAGTATTTCCCTCAGTCGCTTTTAAATCACGTTCATATTGTGAGATGAGTAACTTAATTATCACAATTATATATCCTGAACCTGGGTGAAACTGTACCGGTATCATGCAGTTAGGGAACCTATGTAACTTTATCACTAAAACCGATGTGACCAAAGTAGCATTATATACAATTCCATTTCTGACACTGTTGTTCTTTGTCAATTCGTCCGGGCCGTATGCCCATCAGTCTAGCTAGGGTATACGTACAAACATATAAATCAATATATGCATGGGAGCATTTTACATGTTTTAATTGTCCGCCTAAATCTAGGAGATGGTATCCGTGCACGATTTGTAACTATAATGCATCGGCAGCATCGCGATGCCGTGTCACGAGATATTTATTAGACCTGCGTATGGTCGAACATTAGTAGATCGGGTCTCCATTTTGAACATCGCGCATTTCTCCACAAGTAGGCCTACCACTAATCAGTTGGTTGATGCCAACTGGAATATTAGTTGTTTTAATTACACAGACCATGATGTCACTATAGAAGACTGTCCGACGCGCTTTAATTCTCAAGAGAGCTACCGGTACATTAGCACATCACCGATCATAGTACCACAGGTGATAAAAGAGATGTCATGTTTTATCAATCATAAGATTAATAAAATAACTTGATATGTCAGACACGATAGAAATATGAGAAATATAACATAAATATAGGTTCTTGATAGGTACATGAATTCCCGAGAAAGTAGAAACACGCGCAATTAGGGAGTAATATAAACTCACTTTTCAGACTATTCTTTCAATTTATAAATATTCGACAGCTGCAGAATAGCTATAGGCCTACACATGTAGATAGCGCAATTATTTTAGATCGATTACACATAGTTTTACTGCAGCGAAATCCACCATCAAATGGAGCGGAAGATGATAGTTTACTCATAAGCATCAAACATATTTGGAGTCAAGCGTTTGTGACTGGATTTTACTTCCCTTTATGGGGATTCGAGATATCGGGTTTATTAAAATGGGATTGATCTGCAACGAAATACAATTTAAAATCTGTAGAATTGAAATCATAATACTGCTCTACAGATGGTGTAATTTAGGGATCATAATTTATTTCTTACCTGATTTTCTTGTTCCGGTTTCGTGACATCCTGCATGTGCAAAACACGAGTTGTTGCGATCTCCAGGTAATATGAGCCAAGATTAAGATAAAAAAAAACCCCAACAGACTGCAACAGCCAATATATATGCATCACGAGTGTACAGGCTGGTATAAACACATGCTCATCCCTGGTTAAGTGGGCCCACACCTGGTTAAGGGAACATAAGTGGTCTTGCTATACTATTTTATGACCCTGGTGTGTCCTGCTGAATTGTTGATGCTGATACGCATACTCATGCTGTTAAAACATGTATTGTGCGTTTTTCTTGTCTAGTCGACATGAAACATTCATAAACATAATGATATATTTTTAAATATTTTAGTCATGGTCGTTCAGGTATACATACATGCAGCTAAATAGCCATCTAAGTTTGACCAGTTTGCAACAAATGTTTCATTATTAAAATATTGTACAATATGTTTATAATGTTTCGGAGTTATAAACATAATGGCTTTTCCTGCATTTGTGACAATGATAGAAAAAATAATGACACATTTTCTTAACAGCATCAACTTGCCATACCAGCATCATAGCAATTAGCAGGACAACTTAAGCAGGTGGACCCTGCTAATTTGCCATCGTACTAGTGGGTCCTGCTGAAACCTGGATTGCTATGGCACTGTTATGGAAATGTACCATTATTTTTGCTAAAGTTGTACTTTTGCTGTCTTTGGCTAATACGTGCAATTGGAGAAAAACTAATACAAAGAGTAAAATCCAAAATGGCCATTGGTGGCCATATTATTTTTGCCGAATGACCCCAAAATGACTCGTTCCCATCAAGAGGTCACCCCGATGATCCATGTGGAGTTTGGTGATGATCGGATCAGGGATGTGGTCTGTAGGATGTGTCAAAGGATTTAGTGATACAAAGAGTAAAATCCAAGACGGCCATGTTTTTTTGGCCAAATGATCCTAAAATGACTCGTTCCCATCTACATGTAATGTCAACATTCATGACAAATTTTATGATGATCACACAAACAGTACTGCCTGTAGCCCGCGCCAATGGATTTAAGTTTGAAATCCAAGATGGCCACCAGCGGCCATGTTTTTTGGCCGAATGACCCCAAAATGACCCGTTCCCATCTGCATGTCAATGTCAACATTCATGACAAATTTCATAAAGATCAGACCAAAGATAAGACCTGTAGCCCGCGCCAAAGGAACTTGTTGACGTACACACACACACACACACGCATGGCAATAGCTCAAACTTACAAAGTAAGTTGAGCTAATAATGGCTTTACCTCCATTTGTTCAGATCGGTCAAAGGTTGCGAAAATAACAGCAATTTCCTTAACAGCATCAGTTTACCACACCAGCATAATATCAATTCAGCAGGACCCACATCATCATAGCAAGATTATGAGCCAATAGCTACATTTGTTCTTATAAAGATCACACACTTTCCTTTGACATAACGATCGGCAGAACACGATCGGCAGATGTTAACCCATCCCTTGGCGATAGTAAATTACTATGATCGGAATCATAAATGAGAGTTTTGACGTTGAATTATAGAGTATACTGTTATGTACTATTATAGACAAATGTACATCACACAAATTATTGGAATGTATGGGTCACTCGCATATATATAAGAGAATGCACTGGTACAGGATATGTAATGCTGCACCACCACAGCCTTAGGTTAAATGTGAAAAAGGTGACCTGGACATGGAATACTTGGGTTATGTGAGTCAAAACAAATTTACCAGTACATAACACAATATTATGGACCGATTTAAACCAAATTTGGTGTGGTGACCCCGGGTACCCTTGGCAGAGTTATAATGGTGTTAGTTTTTCAAATTTTGTTAGCTTAAAATATATATTTGTTTAATTATTTAAACAATATTTTTTTTTTGAGTGAATATATTTTTTTCGAAAAAGGGCCATAACTCAGTTAAATATAGTCTGATCAAACCCATATTCAAACTCGATCTGTATTTTGGGTTGAGAAACTCGCATACTAAATTTAGTTGCGATCAGATAGAAAATATTTGAGTTGTCTCACCATGCGTAAAGTGTCTACGGACAGACAGACAGACAGATGCACGACGAGTGGTCAATCCGGACAACGACACTATGTTTACCATACTATGGTATGGGTAAACATAAAACTGAGTTACATGTAGTTCAAAGGTTTCATATTGAGTGGAATTGTTTGTTTTTGTGCATTACCACAAATAATGTTGTTAACATCTAAAGGTATAGATGACTGAGATATTTTGAGAATTTTCAGGTAATGGTGGTTGTTGGAATTGCAAACAGGCATGACGAGAAAAGTTATAGGTCACAAAACATACATAACATAATACCAGCTTTAAAATGTTAGCACATTTGGTGATGATTGCATCAGGGATGTGGCCTGGAGGGTGTGCCAAAGGATTTAGTCATACAAAGAGTAAAATCCAAGATGGCTGCTGGCGGCCATGCTTTTTAACAGAATTCAGAACAAATGATAAGCTCCCATCAAGAGGTAATCCCGAGGATCCATCTGAAGTTTGGTGATGATCGGATGAGGGATATGGCCTGTAGGGTGTGCCAAAGGATTTAGCGATGCAAAGAGTAAAATCCAAGATGGCTGCCAACTGCCATGTTTTTCATCGAAAACTTTTCAAATTAGATAGCTCCTATATGTGATCCCAAACATGTCTGTAAATTTAAAAAACATTTCGCCATGCATTAATATTGGTTGCAGAATGTGCGGATGGATTCATATGTGAAATCCCATATGGCCATTGGGAGCCATGTTTTTAACAGATTTCAGAAACGAGAGGGCGATCACGATCGGCAGATGTTAACCCATCCCTTAGCAAAAGTAAATTACTCTGATCGGAATCATAAATGAGAGTTATGATGTTGAATTATAGAGTATACTGTTAGGTACTATTATAGACAATGCACACAACACAAATTATTGGAATTTATGTGTCACTCACATTTATATAAGAGAATGCACTGGAACAGGATCTGTAATGCTGAACCACCATAGCATTGAGTTAAATGTGAAAAGGTGACCTGAACATGAAATACTTGGTCAAGAGATTCCAATATAATGATAATGTATCAAATTCTACCCACAACAGCCATCAAGATAAACACCTCACTGCTGACCGATTAGTATCAATTATACAGCAGAGATGTCAACAAATCACAGGCTTATGTTAAATAGGGCAAGGAATTCAAACTAAAAATATTTGTTAAGAGTGAATATATTTTTTTCGAAAAAAGGCCAGAAATCAGTTTAAAATAGTCTGATCAAACACATATTCAAACTCGATCTGTCTTTTGTGCTGAGAAATTCATATACAAAATTTGGTTCCGATCAGATAGAAAATGTTTGATTTATCGCACCATGTGTACAGTGTCTACAGACAATCAGACGGATGGACTAATGACAGTTGGTCAATCCAGATGTTGACACTTCCATAATATGATATGGGTAAACATAAAAATTAGTCTTTTGTGGGTACTTAAGAATCAATTTTCCCATCCCCACTAGCATGGGCATGCATTTGATTTTTTTGTCTGTGAAACACTGGACAAATGACAAAATATGTGATAAAACATAATTTATTCCCATCTTTCCTGGCATAGAGACCTATCAGAAATCAAGACTAAGAGTGCACATTAATTACTGGTACATACAGTCTAACGTACACAGCCATATAATTGCCTCAGATCTGTGGAGAAACACAGTGCAAGGCCATTAAAATTATTCCTTCCACAACACAGTTCCTGGGCATATACGCTATACTGCATAGAGCTGCAGCCTGAATACCAGTGTCCTATAAAAGTATATCTGGTTACACTTCACACTGATGGCTAAATAGAACTATAATTATCAATTATACAGATTTACTGTTTGTCTCTCACAGAGCTAAAGTGATACCACTGATAATCAATTAGCTGTAGGCTGCTATGGTTATCTGTTCAATTCTTAGTTGAAAAAGTGCCATAACTCTTGTACAAAATGTCAGATCTAACCCATATTCAAACTCGATCTGTATTTTGAGTTGAGAAACTCACATACTATATTTGGGTCCTATCAGTCGAAAAATGGTTGATTTAGCGAAGCATGCATGAATTCTATGTCAAAGGGCCATAACTCCAATAAAAATATCGGATCAAACCCATATTCGACCTCGATCTGTATTTTGGGCTGACAAACTCGCATACCAAATTTGGTTCCGATCAGATGAAAATTGTTTGAGTTATGACAGCATGCATGAATTCGAAATCGAAAAAGGGCCATAACTCCATATAAAAAACTCGGATCAAACCCATATTCGAACTCGATCTGTATTTTGGACTGAGAAACCCATTAAAAAAATTTGGTTCCGGTCGGATAGAAATTGTTTGAGTTATCGCACCATGTGTAAAGTGTATACAGACAGACAGACGGACGGACTAACGACGAAGTTTGGTGACAATCGGATAAGAAATGTGACCTGTAGAGTGTGCTAAAGGATTTAGTCATACAAAGAGTATAATCCAAGATAGCCACTGGCAGCCATGTTTTTTTTAACAGAATTCGGTAAAAATAGTAAGATCCCATCTAGAGATCACCCCGAAGATCCGTATGAAGTTTGGTGATGAGGGATGTGGCCTGTATGGTGTGCCAAAGGATATAGCAATGCAAAGAGTAAAATCCAAGATGGCCGCAATCGGCCATGTTTTTCATAGAAAATTTTTCAAATTCAATAGCTTTCATCTAGAGGTGATCCCAAACATGCGTGTAAGTTTTAACAAGAGCATTGCTAGGGCGTGGCAAAATACGCCCTTTAGCCATTTATAATTGTACTATCGCATAATAAGATAATACTTTTTGAGCTTACATTTGAAGAAAATCTGATATACCCCTAATTTCAATGTCAAAATATGGTCAAATTCTAAGTTGAAAAAGGGCCGTAACTCATGTAAAAATAACTGGACGGAACCATATTCGAACATGGCCTGTATCTTTAGCTGGGAAATACACATACCAACTTTGGTTCAGATCAAATAATCCAAACTGGAGTTATTGGTCAGAAACCGAAAATGTTAACAGAAGTCAAATTGTAAGTCGAAAAAGGGCCGTAACTCAGGTAAAAATAATTGGACGGAACCCATATTCGAACTTGCCTGTATCTTTAGCTGGGAAATACACATACCAACTTTGGTTCAGATCAAATAATCCAAACTGGAGTTATCGATCGGAAACCAAAAATGTTAACAGACAGACAGACGGACAGACTGATAACATAATACGACCCTTTTTCAAAAAGAGCATATCAAAACATTTCAACAATAATTGTGGGCTGATGGATTCAAATCTAAAATCCAATATGGCCATGATTTTTAACAGAATTCAGTGTGCTTTAAAAAAGGATTTAGTCTTGCAAAGAGTAAAATCCAAAATGGACGCTGGCAGCCATGTTTTTTGGGATGTGCTAAACACTAAACATCTATATATGCATATTGAACATACAAATAAAATAATTATTTAGTACAGCAACTCATTGTGTTCCCACCCAGAGACTTTGTAATTTTGAATGCACTCTAAATCACACTGTGTAATCACATAAATGTGGTTCAGTCCCAAATCCAGTTTTCAATAGTTATATGTTCACAGTGTAATTCAATTATTTCTTCATATGACCAAGTAGACGAGTTATTCAGTCATAGTGACATTGAGAGAAATAGAGCTTAGATCCCATGTTTTATGAGAAAAAGTCTTGTACATAAGCGTACCTCTATGACATTTCCATATAAAATATTGAAATAAATGTCAGTATTTTCTTTTATTAGATTATATCATTTTATTGTTGTTTGGCTTAAATCATACTTACACCATACAAAATCAAACATATAAAAGTAGAATTGAGCATTTATTTGTGCATTGAGGTCAGAATTCATTACACAGAGTTATTTGGTATAAAACTGTTGAATTGTGTAGGCACGATTAATGCTACACAACAAAACAAGTGACAATAGTGACATTTCTGTCAATACAACTATGACTGAAACCTGGTCTAAGTGATACATCATATATGTACTTTATTTGACTCATCACAGACTTTTAAAAATTTGTGTCAGAGGGAAAAATTTAAACCTATGATAGGAATAAAGTTTTTTTTATTATTATATATAAGATAACATTGATAGACCCATATGCCATATGTTCTAAGAGCAGCATATTTTATCATATCAATCTTGTTGCACAAAGTGTATCATCTGTCCTTGATCCAAGCATGTAGGAAATGGATGCCTGCTTCAAAGGTGAACTACTTTATCTTCTACATACAGGTCAAATTTCCTATAAAAAAAAGAAGTGATACAAAATATATAAGTAATTCAAAATAACAGTCAAATTATAAATTGGTCCACATTCAATAAAATAATTTTGTGGTTGGCATGCACATCAAATTCAAAGGCTTGGGTTGAAGGTTTCTATTTTGAAGCATGGCATGAATGGCATGCAATCAGCATGAATGGACAAGCAGCCACCGGTGGCGTTTTCCCCCACCTACATGTAGATGGGCAAATTTGGGGATGGGCCTTATCAAAATATGCTAAAAAATAATTTAAATCAGTGTTAATATTTGTTTTAGTTTGGGCTTCGTTTTGTTAGATTGAGCAAGGAATTCAATCTTTAAAAAAATATATATATTAAAACAATATATATAAATCAAAATGTTTCAATGACCAAATGTGCTTGAAGCGCACAAAGTGGCCACCGCTAAATGAAGGCTCTGTCTAAGATCAAGATGTGTGCGAAGTCCCACAAAGGGGGCCACTGGTAGCTCCGATGCTGAATATAGGCTCCTAAAGCTGCCCAAAGGGGGCCTTTTTCACCTAGTTTAGTATAATGGAAGTAAGTTGCATAAGTGGTGTGGAATATGTTAGATAATGGGCTGGTTGACAAACTAATCAGGAATATAGTTAGAAATTATGAAAATTTGTGTATTCTGCACAATGACTTAGGTTTACAGATGATCAGCAATTTATAAAACATTTTTTTTTCAATTAAAACAGCTTCTGAAAAAGGTTAAACTGTTATTTGAACTATTTGAGATAATTCCCAGTCATATGGGTGATATCCGTAGAGTTTTATGCGATTTTAGACCAATTTTAGTGAAATTTGGGGTTTTACTACCCCCACCGCCCTGATTGGTCTGAGTTATTTGGGGCTGCTTTATTCTTCATTTTAATATGGGGGTATGATGTCATATCATGCAATTAAAAATATAACTCAATGCTATGACACAAACAGAGCCTCCTGTCATAGAACAAAGATAATAAGCTATTTGGTGAGTGGATTGTTGTTTGAAATTTAAAAAATATGTTTTAAGTTCTTGGTACCTAAAGGGAAAAAATAAAATATTAGTTTAAAGTTACTCAATCCAATTAAACACCCTTAAATTACTATTTCTTTGGCTTTAGGGGAAAAAATATTTGATTCGAGTCAAGACACCTACTTTACTTGTATTTAAATTCATGCAGTACTATTTTTCGCACACCTTCTGAGTTTAAACTAATTTACCACAGGGAAAACAAGATCGATGATTATGTTAATGAGGTACACACATTACAAAAGGTTGGACACTGAATGGATAACTACCCGTACAGATGTAGGCCTCAATTTAAATTTGGTCAACCAATATCAGAAATCGAGTAAGGTACCCATCAAAGCTCAGAGTGATCAGATATCAATTTTTGAAGTTTGTTATTTCAATTGTCTGTGGCCCATAAACATGCCGTCAACCGAATGGTCTCAGTCTAAATTGCAGATGAAGATGGACAACTCTAAAACAAGTAGTAATACGGCCAAATTTTGTGAATACTCAAGTGATAATATGGCAATATTTCGTTGAAAAATTTTTTTTGGGGAAACTTGATACCATAGTTGACAGTGATTAGCATTATTTTGTTGCAATTAATCGATTCTGATAACTAAAGCGTATTTTGAAGAAATGTTGTTGTTGTTCTATCTTGATGATATGGGGACCCTCTGATCGGATTGAGTACCTTTGACCCTTCAAATGTATTGAAATCCATTGTTTTTATGTCTTCTCTTTATAATTGTTCAGATTCTAAACAATATGTGAAATTTTTGATTTTTCATCAGATAGATCCAAAGAAATTCTTTGTTGAAAATCTCATGCATTTTGCCTCGATTTATTCAAAATGTGTGTTAAGGGGGCTGGGTACAATAGAAAGTCAGTGGATGTATACACTTAAACCAGCTTCAACAGGAAAATTCATCAAACTAATATCTGTACAAATGTACAGCTGCCATGGAAATCATATGACCAAATATGACTATTACAATGAAGACCAAAAAAGTGTAAGTAGAATATTGAAATTCTAATAAATAAATGTTTTCATTTATCTCACTACCCAGCTGCACTACCATCAAAATATCTCCAATTTCCATAGATATGACCAAGTTCACTTATACATCCAATCAAAACTTACTTCTAGACATATTTTCAAAATATTTCAATGCCAACTTTCCACCCTCTGACAGAATGAAATCTGCTGCCATTCCTGATGTGGCATACCAATTTAGTGCTGATGTATTGGAATTCTTTTTAAGATGAAAGAAAACAATGTCTTCTGCATGGAAAGATGTTTATCTGGAATGAAAATAAATAACATTAGAGCAAATTACAATTAAAATGCATTTTTTAATTATTAATCATTGAGATATTTATATTTGTTCGAGTTCAGTCAAAAATTGAGAAAAACTGACAAACTAATGACATAACATAGGCAAAAAAATCAGGATAAATGTGATTTTGGCACTGAATTGAAGTATTGTGGCGAAGGCAACTCCCAAAAATTGCTGTAGTTATCAACTCCAATGAAAAAAAATCACAGAAAATTCACTGGAAAATTGATGAATGAAGGGCATATAAGTCAGGCAAAAAAATCCAGACAAACCTGGTTTGCCCACTGATTTGATATTGTGATAAGCCACTTGGTGACAAAAAAATATTAAAATTGAAATGAAGAATTACTGATTCATGTTCTGTCCATCTCCTTAACACGTTGACTGCCACTATGAGTTATCTCATATATTTTTTTTGGCAATTGTATCCCAGATACATGATTTCGGCAGTTAGTGTGTTAACATACTGGCTTAAGACTTGGAAATTCCCAAGTAATAGAGCGTATTCCACTAGTCATCAAATACATCCAAATTAATGTGCTGTGATTTAATTATCCTACAGTAGCATCCAACTTCAAATTTGAAGGGAGACTGATGCAAACTAGAAACAATACAAACAAATTTAAAATCATGAGACTGAGCCTTAAAAAGTTATGACTAGAAACAATTCAAACAAATTTAAAATCATGAGACTGAGGCTTTAAAAGTTATGATCTATGAAAATGTGTGGCATCATCAAATTTACCAATTTTGGAAAATAATAAAAGAGAATTCACATGTTTGTTGTGTTGTCATCTCTTTTGTCACATCTTTAAATAGAAGCATTGCCTAATTGTTTATACACTGATATATGTGAACAATCCCGTAATGAATCAGAACTGACATTGACATTCTTTTCTATGTTCGCTGCAGTTGTAATTAAAATTAGACTCTCGAACCAGCTAAGTATATGTATGCCATTACAGAGTCTAAAGGATTTCACTGTGTGTCACATTACCGCTCCTATAAATAACTCTGCATGCAATCCATACAGTGTGACATTACACCACACAAATATGTTTACTATTGAAATATATCTCCTTTCGATTTTGATTTTATATCCCGCTTCAAACTGGTGTTAACTGTAGTTTCTTGGGGAAAAAAATATATGTAATTATATTCTCCCTGCTAAATATTATTGGTCAATTTTGGACTCCTCGTCGATGCATTTAGTGTTTAATTAGTTGTAATCTCTAATTTTGTGAACATTGTGTGAAATTATAAATGTGACATAAAAAATATTGCACTATTGTAGCTATTTGGCGAATCAACCGCTGTATAGAAATTCCAACAATCACCTGATTGACTGCATCGCTTTACTGATAAGTGTTGTGACTGGCCAACAGTGAAGTTATGCTTGTTGCGGTAATGATAATCCCAGATTTTTTCATTAGACTCTGTAATGCAGAGTTTTTTTGAGAGTCTAATTTTAATTAGAACTGTGTTAGCTGATAAATGTTTATAATGTTCCTAGTTCTCAAAGATTACAACTTACCCACTCTATCATTATTTCCTTTTGCTTGTTGGGGTTTTTAGGCCCAGTCTTATGCCAATCTGCCTGAAATAATAAAATCCATTATATTTATATGAGTGTGTGTCATGTTCAAGGGAAATGTACAAGTATCAATGTACTATCTGTAGCCACATATTTAAATACAATGGTGTTGCTCACTCAGCTTTAGCCTAAATTGTCAAAATAATGACTGTTGTTTACTATCTTTAACCCATCCATGAGTGTAGCTGCCTGAAATTTTATGAAAACCCTGTGCCAGTACATTCTTTTATATATGCCTGTTTCCCATATAATATGTGCATTTTCTAATATATGTGAGGCTCCCTAAGGGAGACTGGCATATATAACAGAATGCACTGGACTCGCATATATAAGAGAATGCACTAACCCAGGATATGTGATGCTGCAACAGCTCAACTCCTGTCATGAAAGGGTTACATCAATGTCTTATTCCAGTCAATACCCTCTAGGTGTCTTATTGGGTGAAAGTGTGAAAATGGTAGCCCAGTGGTTAGAGTGTCAGACTTGTAATGGTGCTAACGCGCCAGCATGAGTTTGCACCTGCCAGTGGAATATCGTCTCTGTAACAGTGGCTTGGTCAGATTAAGCGGTGTGTGTCGCCTGTAAAATGGCAGCAGGCATAAGACTCGGCATTACTTTAATAGCTGGGGTAATAATGTGAAGCACTTTGGGCCCATCTGGCATTAGGGATACGCACTATATAAGCACCATAATTATTATTATTAATTAATGAACCTGGTTCAAATGGGAAGGGTTAATTTATTAATTTTCTGCATAGTTTCAACAATAGTCATGTAGATTTATCTGCTTGTTACCCATTGCGCAGATAATTCATATTGGCTAGTAGCCATT
This sequence comes from Siphonodentalium dalli, assembly GCA_032622095.1. Taxonomy (NCBI): domain Eukaryota; kingdom Metazoa; phylum Mollusca; class Scaphopoda; order Gadilida; family Siphonodentaliidae; genus Siphonodentalium; species Siphonodentalium dalli. The sequence goes on from CP136066.1 coordinate 146,332,795, forward strand.
ATTTTAATTTAATATTGATAACATGTATCTATGGGGTGGTTGTGAAGGGTTATTCGGGTAATATAATTTTCAATATCACCTAATGGGAGGCCAAATTCATTTTTAATAATTATTTGCACTTAAGCACAAATATTCATGCTTGAGAATAAAAACATTGCACTAAAGCACAAATATTACAGCACAATAATTTGAGCTTAAGTGCAAATATCTGTGATTAAGTGCAAATATTTGTGCTTAATCTCAAAGATTTGTGCTTAATCTCAAAGATTTGTGCTCAAGCTCAAATTTGTACATTTCATTCCCAGTCAATATAGATCTTCCCTAAAAAAATAAAATAGGCTTCCCCATGTTTGAATTGCCATGTCCCATGATACTTTATGGTGGACTCTGCCAATATCAACATGGTGTGTTAGGTAATGTTTTTTAAATTCCTTCTTCGCGCTTAAGCACAAATAATTGCACTTAAGCTTATTTGTAATTATATTATAGGCACTTGAGCACAATTATTTGTGGTTAAGTACAAATAACTTAGCTTCAGTGCAAATACTTGTGACTTTGGCCTCCAATTATATGTGCAAAGTACAAAAATATGCCTCGATAAGAAATATGAGAAACAACCCATATATAGAATGAGTCAATGGAATCATTGGAAGGGTTTTTTCTATAAAGATCAATAGAAATATACAAGACACTACCTTAAAAAAAAAACGATTAATAACATTGTGGAAGAAATTTGCCCATTTGGAAATAATTTGCCACTGAAATTAATTATTACATTTTAAAATGTTTGTTTGTGGGTGGGGGGTGGGTGGGGGGGGGGGGGGGGTAATAAAATTGTTAGGGGAGGTCTGAATCAAGGGCAGGTGGTTGCCGAAAAATTCCACCATTGTTTTTGGGGGTAGGGCTAATGAGGGCTGGTTTCAAAGATTGCACAATAGCTATGTCAAAGAAACCAGCTTTGACATACAAAGAAATACTTGATCGGTACCTTTAATTTAAACCCAACTCTAGTTTACTCCACCTTACTCCACCAACCGGCCCTGGAGCCCATGCAAATGAATACTAGTAACTAGATAGCACATGTGTACACAGTTCTTGTTGAAACCATACTAGTACTCATAAAGCTGCATGATACTGAGTCTGGAGATTACAATAGGGTGTTTTTCTATTATCAACAGCAAGCATTATGTCAGTGTCAGCCAATCACAACATTTATCAATAAAGCGATGCAGGATCATGCAGCCACTCAGATGATTGTCAGAATTGGTATGCCGTGGTAGATTTGCCACATAGCTAAATATAGTGCTATAAAAAATGTCACATTAATAATTTTACACAAAATTAGAGATTGTGACACCCAACTAAACTCTAAAAGCATATGTGAAGAGTACATATTTGACCAATAATACCTAGCAAAGTGAATAGAAGTACGTATTTCCAAGAAATTCAACAGTTAACAACAATTTTAAGTGGCCAATATACAGGAGATACATGTATCTGTCATTTCTAAGATATTTTGTGCGCTGTGGCATCATACTACGCCAGCTGCATGCAGATGTTAACTATAGCAACACAGCTATTTTCTTACTCTTTATCACACAGCTATACGAGTATGGTTTCAACTAGAACTGATGTGTACAGGAAACCATGCCGGTAATAAACATAAACTAGATTTAACTGAAAAGCTAAATATCATCAACGAGAGGCCGATAACGATCGGCAGATGTTAACCCATCCCTTGGCGATAGTAAATTACTATGATCGGAATCATAAATGAGAGTTTTGGTGTTGAATTATAGAGTATACTGTTATGTACTATTATAGACAAATAAATGTACATAACACAAATTATTGGAATTTATGGGTCACTCGCATTTATATAAGAGAATGCACTGGTACAACTAAACCACCACAGCCTTGGGTTAAATGTGAAAGGTGGCCTGGACATGGAATGCTTGGGTTAAGAGAGTCCAATTTAAGTTTACAATAATAATGTATCAAATTCTACCAACAATATAGTATACAGATAAGCCACCTGACTGCTGACACATATCAATTATATAGCAGAGCTGTCAACAAATCACAAGAATTGCTTATGTTGAACACTGACTTCTCTATTAAACCAATAACAATTATAATGACCCCAGACCATCTGAAGATATCACTCTACAGCACAGATGTCCAAGTCTACCATGTGATGTTTATTGTTGAATCTTTATTTTAAATTAGATACCATAGCATTCTTTATCAGATTATTTGCACATCAATTGGCATAAGAGACATCAGAAAATAATATAGCCTTATCAATCGCTAAGTAGTCCAAAGGCATGGGATGGAATTGAGGAATTGGGTTTAAAGTCGCTCCAAACAAATTTACCAGTACATAACACAAGATTATGGACTGATTTAAACCAAATTTGGTGTGGTGACTCGGGGTACCCTTGGCATAGTTATATAATGGTGTTAGTTTTTCCATTTTTTTTTTTTTATTATTCAAACAAAAAATTATATATTATTTGTATCTATTTATTCATATTCATTTTTTTTGGTTAAATTGAGCAAGGAAATCAATATAATTTTTTTATTTTTTTTGAGTAAATATATTTTTTCGAAAAAGGGACATAACTCAGTTAAATATAGTCTGATCAAACCCAAATTCGAACTCGATCTGTATTTTGGGCTGAGAAACTAACAAAAAAAATTGGGTTGCGATCAGATAAAAAATATTTGAGTTATCGCACCATGCGTAAAGTGTCTACGGACAGATAGACGGACAGACAGACGCACGATGAGTGGTCAATCCGTACAACGACACTATGTTTACCATACTATGGTATGGGTAAACATAAAAATTGCTTAATATTACTTCTAAACTGGGGTAGATCAACTGCCTGAAATGCATGCTCAGGGGTGTTTTTCAAGGAGAAAAAAACTAAAAAATTCTGGGGGAGGCCCCCATTACCCCCACCTATGGGAGGCCTCTGCTAGGCCTCCCATACCCTCCAGCAAGCCTACCGGCGGTTGTGTTTTTATTTTCTAATACCACCGCCCGAAAAAAATTTTTTTTTTTTTTTTTTGGAATAAAAAATCCATTTCAGTGGTATGTAATTGGTTTTGGACAAAAAATTACATCACATTGAACAAATCAGCAACCACCAACCCCTGTGGGCAAATCCCTGCGAGAATAGGACATAGGTGATTTATTTGGATGGCTGCCTACCAACTCAGATAGGCAATAAAACCACACCCATGTTCAATTGAGGAAAAACATCTGTGCCCCACTTTTATTAGTACACACAATAAACATATAAATCAAGGATGTGATGTGGTGTGTCTAAAATGAAAGTGTCAATGACACTGTAGCTCAACTTTGGGAAGAAGTTAAATTTGTGTGATGAGCAATGAATGGATAGATTTAGAATTGAATTTTGAAATCCAAGATGGCCACTGGCAGCCATGTTTTTTGTCAGAATGACCCCAAAATGACTCGTTCCCATCTACATTCCAATTTAAACAGCCATGACAAATTTCATGATGATCAGACTAAAGCTACGACATGTAGCCCGTGCTAAAGGATTTAGTCAAGCAAAGAGTAAAATCCAAGATGGCTGCCAGCGGCCATGATTTTTGGCCGAATGACCCCAAAATTACTCGTTCCCATCTACATTCCAATTTCAACAGCCATTACAAATTTCATGATGATCAGACTAAAGGTATGACCTGTAGCCTGTGCTAAAGGATTTAGTCATACAAAGAGTAAAATCCAAGATGGCTGCTGGCGGCCATGTTTTTTGGCCGAATGACCCCAAAATGACTCGTTCCCATCTACATGTCATTGTTAACATTCATTACACATTTTATGATGATCCGACCAAAGGTACGACCTGTAGGCCGTGCCAAAGAATTTAGTCATGCAAAGAGTAAATCTAAGATGGCTGCCGGTGGCCATGTTTTTTGGCCGAATGACTCCAAAATTACTCGTTCCCATCTACATGTCAATGTTAACATTCATGACAAATTTCATGATGATCAGACCAAAGGTACGACCTGTAGCCCGTGCTATTAAATGGATTGAATTTTGAAATCCAAGATGGCCGCTGGAAGCCATGTTGTTTGTCCGAATGATCCCAAAATGACTCGTTCCCATCTACATTCCAATTTCAACAGCCATTACAAATTTCATGATGATCAGACTAAATGTACGACCTGTAGCCAGTGCTAAAGTATTTAGTCATACAAAGAGTAAAATCTAAAATGGCAGCAGGCATAAGACTCGGCATTACTTTAATAGCTGGGGTAATAATGTGAAGCACTTTGGGCCCATCTGGCATTAGGGATACGCACTATATAAGCACCATAATTATTATTATTAATTAATGAACCTGGTTCAAATGGGAAGGGTTAATTTATTAATTTTCTGCATAGTTTCAACAATAGTCATGTAGATTTATCTGCTTGTTACCCATTGCGCAGATAATTCATATTGGCTAGTAGCCATTATTTTAATTTAATATTGATAACATGTATCTATGGGGTGGTTGTGAAGGGTTATTCGGGTAATATAATTTTCAATATCACCTAATGGGAGGCCAAATTCATTTTTAATAATTATTTGCACTTAAGCACAAATATTCATGCTTGAGAATAAAAACATTGCACTAAAGCACACATATTACAGCACAATAATTTGAGCTTAAGTGCAAATATCTGTGATTAAGTGCAAATATTTGTGCTTAATCTCAAAGATTTGTGCTTAATCTCAAAGATTTGTGCTCAAGCTCAAATTTGTACATTTCATTCCCAGTCAATATAGATCTTCCCTAAAAAAATAAAATAGGCTTCCCCATGTTTGAATTGCCATGTCCCATGATACTTTATGGTGGACTCTGCCAATATCAACATGGTGTGTTAGGTAATGTTTTTTAAATTCCTTCTTTGCGCTTAAGCACAAATAATTGCACTTAAGCTTATTTGTAATTATATTATAGGCACTTGAGCACAATTATTTGTGGTTAAGTACAAATAACTTAGCTTCAGTGCAAATACTTGTGACTTTGGCCTCCAATTATATGTGCAAAGTACAAAAATATGCCTCGATAAGAAATATGAGGAACAACCCATATATAGAATGAGTCAATGGAATCATTGGAAGGTTTTTTTCTATAAAGATCAATAGAAATATACAAGACACTACCTTAAAAAAAAAACGATTAATAACATTGTGGAAGAAATTTGCCCATTTGGAAATAATTTGCCACTGAAATTAATTATTACATTTTAAAATGTTTGTTTGTGGGTGGGGGGTGGGTGGGGGGGGGGGTAATAAAATTGTTAGGGGAGGTCTGAATCAAGGGCAGGTGGTTGCCGAAAAATTCCACCATTGTTTTTGGGGGTAGGGCTAATGAGGGCTGGTTTCAAAGATTGCACAATAGCTATGTCAAAGAAACCAGCTTTGACATACAAAGAAATACTTGATCGGTACCTTTAATTTAAACCCAACTCTAGTTTACTCCACCTTACTCCACCAACCGGCCCTGGAGCCCATGCAAATGAATACTAGTAACTAGATAGCACATGTGTACACAGTTCTTGTTGAAACCATACTAGTACTCATAAAGCTGCATGATACTGAGTCTGGAGATTACAATAGGGTGTTTTTCTATTATCAACAGCAAGCATTATGTCAGTGTCAGCCAATCACAACATTTATCAATAAAGCGATGCAGGATCATGCAGCCACTCAGATGATTGTCAGAATTGGTATGCAGTGGTAGATTTGCCACATAGCTAAATATAGTGCTATAAAAAATGTCACATTAATAATTTTACACAAAATTAGAGATTGTGACACCCAACTAAACTCTAAAAGCATATGTGAAGAGTACATATTTGACCAATAATACCTAGCAAAGTGAATAGAAGTACGTATTTCCAAGAAATTCAACAGTTAACAACAATTTTAAGTGGCCAATATACAGGAGATACATGTATCTGTCATTTCTAAGATATTTTGTGCGCTGTGGCATCATACTACGCCAGCTGCATGCAGATGTTAACTATAGCAACACAGCTATTTTCTTACTCTTTATCACACAGCTATACGAGTATGGTTTCAACTAGAACTGATGTGTACAGGAAACCATGCCGGTAATAAACATAAACTAGATTTAACTGAAAAGCTAAATATCATCAACGAGAGGCCGATAACGATCGGCAGATGTTAACCCATCCCTTGGCGATAGTAAATTACTATGATCGGAATCATAAATGAGAGTTTTGGTGTTGAATTATAGAGTATACTGTTATGTACTATTATAGACAAATAAATGTACATAACACAAATTATTGGAATTTATGGGTCACTCGCATTTATATAAGAGAATGCACTGGTACAACTAAACCACCACAGCCTTGGGTTAAATGTGAAAGGTGGCCTGGACATGGAATGCTTGGGTTAAGAGAGTCCAATTTAAGTTTACAATAATAATGTATCAAATTCTACCAACAATATAGTATACAGATAAGCCACCTGACTGCTGACACATATCAATTATATAGCAGAGCTGTCAACAAATCACAAGAATTGCTTATGTTGAACACTGACTTCTCTATTAAACCAATAACAATTATAATGACCCCAGACCATCTGAAGATATCACTCTACAGCACAGATGTCCAAGTCTACCATGTGATGTTTATTGTTGAATCTTTATTTTAAATTAGATACCATAGCATTCTTTATCAGATTATTTGCACATCAATTGGCATAAGAGACATCAGAAAATAATATAGCCTTATCAATCGCTAAGTAGTCCAAAGGCATGGGATGGAATTGATGAATTGGTTTTAAAGTCGCTCCAAACAAATTTACCAGTACATAACACAAGATTATGGACTGATTTAAACCAAATTTGGTGTGGTGACTCGGGGTACCCTTGGCATAGTTATATAATGGTGTTAGTTTTTCAATTTTTTTTTTTTTATTATTCAAACAAAAAATTATATATTATTTGTATCTATTTATTCATTTTTTTTGGTTAAATTGAGCAAGGAAATCAATCTAATTTTTTTATTTTTTTTGAGTAAATATATTTTTTCGAAAAAGGGACATAACTCAGTTAAATATAGTCTGATCAAACCCAAATTCGAACTCGATCTGTATTTTTGGGCTGAGAAACTAACAAAAAAAATTGGGTTGCGATCAGATAAAAAATATTTGAGTTATCGCACCATGCGTAAAGTGTCTACGGACAGACAGACGGACAGACAGACGCACGATGAGTGGTCAATCCGTACAACGACACTATGTTTACCATACTATGGTATGGGTAAACATAAAAATTGCTTAATATTACTTCTAAACTGGGGTAGATCAACTGCCTGAAATGCATGCTCAGGGGTGTTTTTCAAGGAGAAAAAAACTAAAAAATTCTGGGGGAGGCCCCCCGTACCCCCACCTATGGGAGGCCTCTGCTAGGCCTCCCATACCCTCCAACAAGCCTACCGGCGGTTGTGTTTTTATTTTCTAATACCACCGCCCGAAATTTTTTTTTTTTTTTTTTTTTTGGAATAAAAAATCCATTTCAGTGGTATGTAATTGGTTTTGGACAAAAAATTACATCACATTGAACAAATCAGCAACCACCAACCCCTGTGGGCAAATCCCTGCGAGAATAGGACATAGGTGATTTATTTGGATGGCTGCCTACCAACTCAGATAGGCAATAAAACCACACCCATGTTCAATTGAGGAAAAACATCTGTGCCCCACTTTTATTAGTACACACAATAAACATATAAATCAAGGATGTGATGTGGTGTGTCTAAAATGAAAGTGTCAATGACACTGTAGCTCAACTTTGGGAAGAAGTTAAATTTTGTGTGATGAGCAATGAATGGATAGATTTAGAATTGAATTTTGAAATCCAAGATGGCCACTGGCAGCCATGTTTTTTGTCCGAATGACCCCAAAATGACTCGTTCCCATCTACATTCCAATTTAAACAGCCATGACAAATTTCATGATGATCAGACTAAAGCTACGACATGTAGCCCGTGCTAAAGGATTTAGTCAAGCAAAGAGTAAAATCCAAGATGGCTGCCAGCGGCCATGATTTTTGGCCGAATGACCCCAAAATTACTCGTTCCCATCTACATTCCAATTTCAACAGCCATTACAAATTTCATGATGATCAGACTAAAGGTATGACCTGTAGCCTGTGCTAAAGGATTTAGTCATACAAAGAGTAAAATCCAAGATGGCTGCTGGCGGCCATGTTTTTTGGCCGAATGACCCCAAAATGACTCGTTCCCATCTACATGTCATTGTTAACATTCATTACACATTTTATGATGATCCGACCAAAGGTACGACCTGTAGGCCGTGCCAAAGAATTTAGTCATGCAAAGAGTAAATCTAAGATGGCTGCCGGCGGCCATGTTTTTTGGCCGAATGACTCCAAAATTACTCGTTCTCATCTACATGTCAATGTTAACATTCATGACAAATTTCATGATGATCAGACCAAAGGTACGACCTGTAGCCCGTGCTATTAAATGGATTGAATTTTGAAATCCAAGATGGCCGCTGGAAGCCATGTTGTTTGTCCGAATGATCCCAAAATGACTCGTTCCCATCTACATTCCAATATCAACAGCCATTACAAATTTCATGATGATCAGACTAAATGTACGACCTGTAGCCAGTGCTAAAGTATTTAGTCATACAAAGAGTAAAATCCAAAATGGATGCTGGCGGCCATGTTTTTTTGCCGAATGACCCCAAAATGACTCGTTCCCATCTACATGTCATTTTTAACATCCATGACACATTTTATGATGATCCGACCAAAGGTACGATCTGTAGGCCGTGCCAAAGAATTTAGTCATGCAAAGAGTAAATCTAAGATGGCTGCCGGCGGCCATGTTTTTTGGACGAATGACCCCAAAATTACTCGTTTCGATCTACATGTCTTTGTTAACATTCATGACAAATTTCATGATGATCAGACCAAAGGTACGACCTGTAGCCCGTGCTAATGGATTGAATTTTGAAATCCAAGATGGCCACTGGCAGCCATGTTGTTTGTCCGAATGATCCCAAAATGACTCGTTCCCATCTACATTCCAATATCAACAGCCATGACAAATTTCATTATGATCAGACTAAAAGCACGACCTGTAGCCCGTGCTAAAGGATTTTGTCATACAAAGAGTAAAATCAAAAATGGCTGCTGGCGGCCATGTTTTTTTTGCCGAATGACCCCAAAATGACTCGTTCCCATCTACATCTCATTGTTAACATCCATGAAAAAATTTATGATGATCTGACCAAATGTACGACCTGTAGGCCGTGCCAAAGAATTTAGTCATGCAAAGAGTAAAATCTAAGATGGCTGCCGGTGGCCATGTTTTTTGGCCGAACAACCCCAAAATTACTTGTTCCCATCTACATGTCAATATTAACATCCGTGACAAATTTCATGATGATCAGATGGACCTGTAGCCCGTGCTAATGGATTGAATATTGAAATCCAAGATCATGGCAAGATGACCACTGGCGGCCATGTTTTTTTCCCGAATGAACCCAAAATGACTCGTTCCCATCTACATGTCAATGTCAACATCCATGACAAATTTCATAATGATCCGACCAAAGTTACGACCTGTAGCCCGTGCTAAAGGAAATTGTTGATGCATCACACACGCACACACACAACGGACGACAAAGCCATGGCAATAGCTCAAACTTTACAAAGTAAAGTTGAGCTAAAAAGAAGAGATAAATCTAGTGGCCTCCGGTCAACCTCAACCAAATCAAAACCGTCGCTTGATTTCTGACAAAGTTTTGCCTTTTGTCGACACGGCGATGGTGATTATGTGTGAAAACTTACAATGTACTACGGCGGTCGATGTCGCTCATAACGGTTTAATAACTTTCTTATGCAATGCGGAACACCTTGAAAAATACATTAAATACAATATTTATCACCGAAGATGGAACATCTTAATCATTCCTGGAAGTATCTATATGATGCTGCTAAAAACGCTGTTTGGTTGGTGCGTTAAAACAGGTAAAAAGGGGAACATCTCTAGCCAGAGTTTAACTGAGCGAGTACCACTCACTGCTTGAGCTGATTCTCTCCAAAAATATGGAAACGCATACTGATACTAGTCCAAGTCTTCTCGTACTAAAACTAGCTAAGATTTTAGGATGGAGAGATGCTAGTGTTTAGTCCGAGAACGCGCGCATAGCCTTCTTATGGCACCAGTTAAGCGTTAATGACCCGCTCAAATAAAACCACAATTATATGAAATAAAATATCACAATTGCGACAATAAAAGATATTTTCCGCAGAAGACATGCTATTTGATCTGAACCCCACATCAGTTGTGAATTGAAAGCGGTAATTTAATGCGAAAAGAGACATTTACCGCAATGTTTACCATATCTCAAGTTTGACTCAGTACGGTAATGAATCGTGGGCATGGTTTAACCCTAACACTGTCGCCTATGGGAAATAATTAGTTGAGTGTAACCTGCATAACTGGCGACATAGAGGGAAGCGTAGTTAATATTAAATGGATCCTGTTATACCTATATTAATAGTTTACTTTGATGCATTTCATTTCACACTTGACTGATTGGATTGCTGAACGAGTTGAGAAACTAGTATTGATGTTCAGGTCATACATTGAATAGTTCTTGTGTTAATTGAGTTAAGAAGTGGTTGCTATAGTATCCTATTGTTCTTGTCTTGATAAAGTCCGAAAAATCATCCAACATGAGGTACAATGAACCAAAGTCATGAATGTATGTTGGATTTAAATAACTGATTGTTGCTTTAAATGCTATTTCTAAGTTTGAAATGCCATAAAACAAAGTTATTTTTGCATAAGTGCATTTGACCAGCAAGGACTAATATACAGCTAGATTGGGTGAATAGCATTTGGACACACACTGGTTTTTGTGTTGAAGTGTTTCGCAAAGTCGCAGTGGTAATGTAACATGTTGTGACGTAGATGTTGGGTAAAAGTATGCATCTTTATAACCACGGTTGTTGGACACAATTACTGAAATAAAATCGCCAAAAATCTATTTGGCATCGCAATTATTATAGGAGACTATAACTTGGGTATAAATTTAACTTTTTGTGAATTGTATTCAGTCAGTGTCTAGCAATTGTGCCTTGGACTTGATCAATTGAGGTTGCATCTATTTGTGTTGATTGGGGTCGGTCAAGTTCCAAATAATACGGTATACTGGTAGTAGTTAACAGTATCAGCAACCAAGATGATCCGCGGCTATGGGTACATTTGTATCCGTATACACCACGTATTAAGATGGGTTAATATATTTCAATGAGTAGACACGAACGTGTCTCAATTAATCTTGTTTCCAAAATATCGAACCTTGTTATTGTGATTCAGAATGTTTAAGTTCCCCAACTGCGTCGTACGTATATAATGATCATATAATTTAATGGATCTGGTTATACCAATTTTATACCTTTAGTTTGAGGCATTTCATGTCACTCTTGACTTAATTTATTATCGAGCTGAGAACCGATTAATTATAGTAGATGGGTGTGATAACTTCTATTTCGGTGTCTGTGCGTATACAGTCAAATTTAGCATTTTCACATGAATGTTATTTTCCAAGGTCAATAATCGCTTTTTGAAATTCTTGCTATATCATGCTGCATCTGGAATTTGTAGTTATCGGTAGCGGGTAACGTCACAAGAGCTATCTGTCCTTCACCTTCGCAAACGTGTTGGTCATGTGATACACAGTATATAATATAATATAATAAGCATGGTTCCTTAATCAAATGAGTTGTGACTGGCTTAAAGGCATAGCGTATATCCAGGGACATAACTCCAAACTTGTTCTTGTTCGACTCAGTCTCAGACATAGCTGGCATTTGTCAATTTTTGCAAATATCCCGTAGAAGAGAATAGAAAATAGTTGGAAATATTATATCATTACTATCGAATTCACCATTCAATGATGCATGCATATATCGCAAGATTGATTGATTGGGGTTTATTGTCGCTTTAGCAACTAAGGCCATATCACGACATTGCCAGTTTTAGTGGTGGAGGAAATCCGCACACTTGCGACTAATCTAACAGTGATTTCAAACCACCGACCATCGGCGAGTAACTGGTAACTCCACCAGATAACGATTTCGAGTTACAAAGTCCACCATGGAAACATGTGGATTTTAACCCTTATCGCCAGCACTGGAGGGCGAAACGGTTTGGAGTTGTACCCCTAACCGATTGAGCCACCGAGGCCCATATATATATATATATATATATATATATATATATATATAAAGCAAGATGCCATTGATGATAGTAGTCTGAAGTCAACAGAAGTCCCAATGTATAACTTATACCGATTAGATGGGGAAACTACATAGTACATCGATGCCAGTCCTTCGTGTATTTTCGCCATAATAGAAAAGCCCAACACCAAAATAGCATGTGTGGTCTGGAATTCTATACGGGTTCACCACAAATGCTAAAACAAACTGGGTCTATTTGTAAACAGGGATTAGGAAAATTTCGGAAATGAGCCGGCTATGATAGCTAACCAGTCACGAATTGGTTGAGCCAGCCGCGAATACTATTTGTCGTGGCTTCGGGGTCTAGCTCTTACATGTAATCTACTTTAACGATATGTTTAAGGATGTCGTTTCAAATTGATAAATATCTATGCCATGACAAGGCACCGTATAATACGGAGTTGTGTCGGGGAGGGGGGGGGGGGTAGTACAAAATTTGCAGGAAGGTGTGACGTTGTTTTTGTTTGTTTGCTTTGGCATTTTTGGGTACCCCCCCCCCCCCCCCCCCCCCCACCCCAACCTGCAAACAAAAATGATGTTTTACTCTCAATGTTTTGACACCCACCTATATTGAATTCTTAATTCCCAGAGGCAATGTTTCTCAACTCATTGTTATTTTGGACATTGACAACTTCCACAATAACAGTAAGCATAATTATGTGCTTTTTATTACCAAACAAAAATACACAAATTCAACCTTGTAGGCTCGGTTATAGGAAACACTGTACCATTTGCAAAAAGCCAAGCAAAGAACCATCTTTATTGTTGCATGCTGTAGACAAAATGGATTCATTTCCTGTTCCTAAAAATGCATATAGTCGGATTCCTTTTGTTGAAAAAAATGATCGGGCGTATTTGGGACGCTAAACGCGATATGAGAACGGTTTCTATACAACCGGTATGTCTATGTTTAGAATATATCTGTTTCCAGCTTGACATTTTAGTGGAAACAGGTTTTTGTGAGGCTTTTAATTGTGTACCCGTCTATTTTTTTCCGCCCACCTAGTAATAAGAAGACATGTTATTACGCATAGCTAGTTCGGTATGCGGCTTGTTTTGTTCATGGAAACTGAAAAACAGGTCAGATGTTGCCAAACATTCTTAATTGCATATCGTAATGTGAAAGTTGATCATAAAATTGTCAAATGAATTATATTTATGACTACATTTCCAATTTTCCATCAGTGTGCTATAGGTTTTCATGTGTGGTCAAATTCCATACTGCTAAATGGAAATTCGAATGCATCGATATAGCGGACAAATACAGTAACCCACCAGAACTCTGTTGTAAGGTATATGCATCAAATTTTACATAAACAAATGATATCCCAGCACATGATGCATGTCTCCTGCATATCTAGTGCGATTTAGTTTAAACATATTTTATTGCCATATAATATATACATGTATATATGTATATATACAACAATTGGGATTGGGACGCAAGTGCCGACACTTAGATTTGTCCCGTTCCCAGATAAACAAAGAGGGTTTATATAGAGAGGCACCGACCGAATCGAAAAGGCGAATATATAGTTGTTGTATTTATAATGTGTATATTCTTGGAGCGGGTTGGACAACGGTGGGCGTTGCATGCAGAGCAATAATCTGCGATGTCATTTAGTCCTCTTATAATATATAAATGATTCAGTGAGATCTTGATTACTGATTACCGAGGGTTGTGATAAGTAATGGATTAATTGTCTGATGTGTGGTGGGAGTTGTGGCCAGGTCGGGCGGTGCTTCACTAAACAAAGTATAATTTTGACAAAAAACAAATAAAAAAATTATATCAGTTCGTGCAACAAAGAAAATTATATATTGGGTAACTCCCATACAAGTATATGCAATTATACTTCCATGTGTGATTTTTACAGTACTGAAATGTGGTCGATAGATACATCTTGATATCCACTGAATCGTGAGCACATCAAAAACTTTGTCCGTCTTTCCTCTCCATATATGTCAACCTAGAAATCTATCTGATCGCCTGTTCTTACATAGCAAGAAAGATAGCTGGATCTAGTTTTTATGGTAGTGCTGGCCGTTGTCAATATACCAATCAAAAATATTTTGGACAGGGTCGGCTTACATTTTTTGGTTAGGGTGGGGGCGAAATTTTCGCAATTTTTTGTTTTGCGATGATTTCAACCATTTTTACTACCATGTATCTACAGGACGTACTAATGATCCTCCTGAAAGAATTGTGTAAATCGGTTGAGAAATGTCCAAGTTACAGACCATCGAAAATTAAATAATTTGGCTAATGAAGGAGCATAGGAGAGGGTGAGACCATACCGGGGAGGCGACGAGAGAGAGAGAGAGAGAGAGAGAGAGAGAGAGAGAGAGAGAGAGAGAGAGAGAGAGAGAGAGATAATGTTTATTCCTCCAACACATGAAGATAATATATACATGAGTGAGTTGCAGCGTCAATGACATGACCAGTGATGTACAAACAATAATTATATACAGAAAGAGTGCACATGAATGTTATATGCTATTAATCATACATGGATGTGTCAATTAAGCACAAAATACATATAAATGTGAGGCAGTCCATGAAAAGAATTTCCTCGTCACATAATTGCGTCATAATTGGGTGACTGGTTCCACCGGCTGCATATATGCGAGAAATGCTTCTGGTGTGAGATTGTCTAGCAATGTGTATACTTGCACTCCGTGTTTGTTTAGAATTTTGTACCAGAAGGCGTTTCTCAGTTCTTGAATGTGAGGGGAGAAGCAGTGAAGGAACATATGTGACATCAGGTATGAATACGAGGAGTGACAGTGTTTGCACACTGCAGCGTTGTCATATGTAGTTTTGGAGAGGATGTTTGCCATGCAAAGAGATTTCGCCAATATTTTGGGTTTTTCTCTAGCGATCAACCAACCTCTCAATACTGAGTTTGGACAAGGCTTTACCGTGCGGAAAAAAGTCAGATGTGCATTCGTTAAGTTGGCAGTAGCTGTTGCGTTATGGGTATTAATATTCAAGTTCACGAGCTCCTTCCAGTGGCTTTGCAATGGAAACATTCCGCTATTTACAAAGGTAGTGAGATATTGGTATAGATTATACCTATGTAAATTGGAAATATATCCCTTGCGGACCGCAATATACCATTTATCAGTTTCTTGCCCCAACCGTTACCGATCTACAGCATGGACAAGAAAATGACCTTTTTTGGCGCCAATTCCAATGAGCTAATTGACTAGCAAGGTTAATGCAGGAGCGGGTATGCTGGTATCTCACAGGTAGGCCCCCGAAGTTTGACAGCTCTACTATAACAGCAACCTGCCCAACAGCGAGTGAGCTTCGGTGGGTTCAGACTTTTTGCAAATTCCAACAAAAATCAAAGGGGGAAATTGTCTAAAAAATGAAACAGTGGATATGATAGATAGTATCCAAGCGCAACTTATTGATGTCTGCTTAATTGGCGCTAAGGTCGAAGGGTTACTCGTGGCGAGGCTTTATAATGTAAATAAGTTTTGTTAAGTGCTGTATCACTAACCTATTTTCTCGCCAAATCCGACCGGGTTCATGAAGGAGCGAGCTAATGCAGGAGCAGGTACGTCGGTATACTTTTGCAAATATCCGAAAGTTTGACCGCTCTACTAACAAAGCAACCTGACCAAAGGAGAGCTCGTGTTCAGGTGGGTTCAAATTGGCAAATTCCAACAAAGCCAAAAGTTGAAAAATACTTCAAAATATCAAACACGGAGATACAATTTTGCTGATGAGCGGGTGTGATAGGGGGTATCAACGTCCAACTCTGGTGCGATTTCTTCAGTTTCAGAGCAAAGGGTTTACTAGTGGCGACGCTATATAGCGTATAATACGTACTACATGCAGATGAACACAGCCTGCCATCGATATATGGCAAAACTCGAAATCCTCCAATATTCACGTCAAATTCAAACAGGCTAATGAAGGAGCGAGTGAAATGCGCTAACAGGTACATCGGTATACAATAGGTAAATCCTGGAAGTTTGACTGTCGTGGTTTAAAAGCAATCCGTCTAACAGAGAGCTTGCATCGGTGTGGGTCGAGGCTTTTGGCAAATTCGAGTAAATCTCACAAAGTAAAACAAAAAATGAAGAAATCGTGAATCGAGATAGAAGAAATTTGACGAGTGATTGTGGTGGGTACTATCCACGCGCAAATTCTGTGAAATTTTATAATTTTTCAAATAAATGCGCACTGAGTTAATCAGGATTAAGTGCCCGATATTACTTGCATTCACATGTTACATAGGAAAATACCACCGGATGACTGCATACACTAGGATATTTAATGCAGGGACAGGTATGTCGGTATACTGACAGATCGCCCACAAATTTTGACCGCTCTGCTATAAAAGCAACCTGCCCAACGGAGAGCTCGCTTAGGGATGGTTCAAACGTTTTACAAATTCCACCGAAACTCAATGGGGGAAAGGGGGGGGGGGGGGGGGGGGGTAAATCGCAAATCCAAATAAAACAAAATTGACGAAATTGCGGTAGTATCTATGAACAACATTAGTGCGATTTTCTAAGTTTTTCAGCCAATGAGTATAGAATGTTGCACGGCCGTAGAATTAATATTAATGATATATCTTAAGACTTTCATGGCGTACAATGGTATGTAGTAGTTTGCTTTGTACTGTGAGTGCTTCTTATAAATTAACAACCAGGATCGTGGCGTATTGCATAATATTAGTATCATTACAACAATCATAACAAGGGTTTAAGGGTAGTAATCGCCATGGCAGTTTTAACAAATAAATCCTCATATATCATTAATAATATACCAACAAGTCGAAATTCTGAACTTACAATCCTTGTCTACGATCTTTTTCTTATTCATATCTTTTAATTATTTAATACATAATTTCAATATAATATAAAGATTGTGTTCATTAAAAATTAAATATTCCATAGAAGTATAAAATATCTGGTATTTCAGAAATTTAAATCCTAGTTTTGTTTTGTATTAGGTTTTGTAATAAGTAAGAAGTTTTGTAGAAAAAGACTGATGCGATATCATTCCCCTGCAAGCTATTACATGAACAGTTGTGGGAGTTGTGGCCAGGTCGGGTGGTGCCTCACTAAACAAATTATAATGCGGCAAAAAAACAAAAAAAATATTATTTCAGTTAGTGCAACAAAGAAAATTATATATTGGGTAACTCCCATACATGTATATAATTTTGTTTTGTATTAGGTTTTGTAATAAGTAAGAAGTTTTGTAGAAAAAGAATAGTGCGATACCATTCCCCCTGCAAGCTATTACATGAACAGAACACATGTTTTGGCTGTCTGGCTGTAATACATTTTAAGCTGATAACATCTCAGGACAGTGAACTCAATCTTGACTTTCGAGTCATTGTTGACATTTTGTAGACATATCCATTACATATCATTTGTTAAGCTCCAATTCAACTTGAGATGGACGATATGTGATTTTATTTGTCAAAACAGTTCTTTTGTTGGAAGTTTGATGATGTTGAAGGAATAAATTCTCTTACGGACGTAACGAGGATATTCATGAGAACTTTATTTATTTGGATGTGACCCTGGAATTTTGCGATTGTCGGGAGTTTGTGCAATTTCGAATGTTTTTTACTGAGGATTAAAATTCGCATGGCGTGAGTCTCTAAACATTGAACTATATATATGTATCTACCCTGAGGCAGAGCTATTCGATTGAAAACACGAATCGATCCAATATTAAGCCAGTTATATTATTGAACTGCATACTATCAACCTCGCCCAAGAAGTTATTTCAATCTAATATTATATTGGAACTATTGATGTAAACAAGGCGTGGGAAAAAATTCGAATTTGACCTCAGCATATATTATACTGGACAGTTAGTGCTCAGCCAATCACCGCACATGCTTCAGTGTCTGACCTCATCTATTGTTTACTACACATTCCACAAATACAACCAGCGTAGTACTGTGCAGTGAAGCAGATTAGTTATGTCCAATGCGGAAAGCGAAAAGCGACAACGTGAGTCCGACGGCAGCAGCTTGTCATCCCCAATGGATACAAAGAAACAACGAGAATGTAACTCATCATCGGATTCCGCTAACGTGTTTGGATTTGGAAATCCATATGACAATAGTACGTTAGAAGAAAATGATAGTCGACCTCACACACAGCCAATTCCCACACAGCCCTCCGACTTAATCAAGGAATTTAAACTGGTACTGCAAGATCCTGAGTTCCAAGAGTGCATGAAGAATATATTCAAGAATGTATGTCTTGAAGCTAACGTCAGGCTAGAGGGAAGGGTTTCTAAGATTGAGGGTGACAATGCCGAACTGCGAGCGAGGTTGGAAAAACTTGAGATGGACAGCAAGAGGCAGGTTAATCGGATCTATCAGCTGGAATCAGATCTCGATGGTTTAAATGAGTATGGGATGCGGAATTCTTAACGTATCACTGGCATTAAGGAACGCCGAAATGAAGATGTTGAGGAGATAGTGCAAGAAATAGCGGAAGAAATGGGCGTTGTTGTTGAATCTAACGACATCGAGAGATGTCACCGCTCAGGAAAGCCTGGTACCCCGAGATCGATATTAGTCAGATTCCAGCACTATAAAAAACGCAATTCGTTCTATCGCGGGAGAGGGACATTGAAGGGCTCTAGAAAGTATGACCGGGTGTTCATAAACGAGCACCTGACCAATCGACGATCACAGATGGCCGGCGAATGTCGAAAACTCAAGAAGGAAACATATATCGACTCGACGTGGACATTTAACGGTGTCCTCTTCGTCAAGGACTGGTACGAATATGTACACAGGATTGACAGCTTCTATGAGTTCAATGACTTTAAGAGACAACTCTTCAGTCCCAGAAGCCAGCCTAGCTCTATGCAAGGCAATTAGAGACTGTGTGCACAGACCACCAGCACCAAATTCGGACAATAAGTGCCCACACAGCAGGGGGGGGGGGGGTGAAAAAACAAATCCGGCACGTATGCCGGGGTGGGTGTGTGGTCAAAGCCACCAACAAGCAATTTTTTCCGCAACTAAAAAAAAACATTCCTGCTTGTTTTTTAGTGTTTTGGCAATGAGTTGGGCTTCAAAACCACTTTGAATGAGAGAAATAATGTAATTCTAACTGGTAAACTGACTGCAGGCAGTTATCGTGTTGTATTTTGTTGCAAATTTTGAAATCCAAGATGGCCGCTGGCGGCCATGATTTTTTGGCCGAATGACTTCAAAATGACTCATTCCTATTTACATGTCCATGTTAACATCCATGATAAATAGTATGCACAGAAGTTCATATACAGCTGTTTACAGTGAATTTCCCCCCGCAAATCTCTGTTTTAGTGTTAAAAGGGGGGAGGGTGTCAAAAAATGGTCGGAAAAAACTGCCGAAAACAGAAAAAAAATTGGCGGTGGGGGTGGGTGGGTACAAAAAATGATCGAAAGGGAAAAAAATGCCATACGTGCCTGAAATTATTTTCCGACCCCCCCCCCTGCACACAGTTCAATATTCTCTATACGTGTATATATGTTCCCCCGTTTATAGCATCACTACACTGCAGAATATGACCTGCCATAACTTATCATTTAATAAACTCGCTCACCACAATTGTAGTGCATGTGCCAAATACTTGAAACCACATATACATGTACGAGTGGTGTTTTACACAACCGGTTAAATACCCTGAAGAATACGATATACTAATATTATCGAAACTTGTAAATGCACTGACACGACTCCATCTTATAGAACTAACCTTCCCTCAAGCATCCCTTCATATTTCATTTTTCAGAAGGGATGCATTTTGGGGGTGAAGGCTACTTCTGTCCCTTTTAGTGAGGTACAATGATGAAATCGTGCCAGACAGTATTACAATATATACCGATGTATGCAACTCTAATGACATACGTGTCATCGCGACATAGTTAGTCGATATGCACACCTAGCTAAACCACATTGAAATATGGTATAGTATTTATCTTGAAAACATTTAAATGCATCTGACACTAGTGCACCTAGTAGAACTAGCCTTCCTTCAATCATCCCTTCATCTTCATTTTCAAGAAGGGGTGTACCTTGGGGGCGAAGGCTACTTCTGTCCCATGAATCCAGTAAAGGGACAAGGGTGAACTTGTGCCAGATATCATCATAGACAACGGCATAACTATATATCCCATAATTATCATGATGATAATAATCAGACGATATTCACAACCAGTATTAAATCACTCAACTATGCTATGTCTGCTTTACCATATATAGTGCACCAAGTGATCATAATGTACGTGAAGATGTTCTATATCACACCACACTACATATCCCCTGGGAAATGAAATGAAACGACGACTGTATAAGATTATATTACACAATGGAGTTTTCGTTAATTGCTTACTTGAATGTGCCACAAAACATCCAAGTGTTAATACATATGTCAAAGCACAAGCTGTACATGTGACTCTCGGTCACAAATACAAATATGTAGTCACAATTTAAATCACTGTTGGAAGTCTATCCGGGACGATATAGAGCATCTTTAACTACATGTCCTTCTTTCTTTTTTTCTTTCATGTTATGATTTTTTGTCATGTCTTGTACTACAATGAGTTTAAAAGTTATTTGCAGCCAATACACACGTATATCATAATATATATTATAGGCAGCTGCGACATGTATGTAAATTGATCGTCCCCACCAACTAAGTCATACCTAGGCGCTGCCATAATGCATATATATCCGAATTGAACATTCTACATTACAAATATCACAAAAACTGTGCTTATTATATTCCGAAAAAAAAATTCAGCCACCCCGTTTCATGGACACAAGATCCGTCCAGGAACTCATCATCAGCATGCCCCCTCCCAAAAACCATTATCTCGAAACAAATTCACTGGATACAGCTAACCACATTTATTCTCCACCAATATTATCGCACAACACAAACCCGGGTCGATATATCACTTTAGGTTACACTGGTGTAAATAAGGTTCCGAGTGACATCTAGCGGATGCGGGAGGAATATATAGGAGAGAATAAAATAGACACTGGGCCCTGATTGGTCAATAGCCTTGTGTGCTTTTCACATAAAAAAATCATCACACCTCTCCCCTATGATTTCCCATAGGTAAAATAACCATTGGCACAGGAATTAACCCTTTGTAGTGAAGTTTGAATATTTTGGTGTGGTCTAAACTATGACTGTATTTTTTTATGCGGTTCTGACACTAGTCACGAAAACATAAGATTTAAAGGTGAATTCCCTGCTAGACAGACATGATTTTTTTGTGTAAAAAGTTTCCCAAAATGTCAATTTTTCAGATTTAAAGAAAATTTTGGACCCAACATTTATATTGCCAACACTATACGCTAAAACGTTAGCACTGAGGCCTATGGGAAACATTTACACCAGTGTAACCTAAAGGGAAAAAATAGCTTTTTATCATTTTTGATTCCTGGGAGTCACTTTAAAGCATTTTAATGCATTTTACAGAGCCTGGTCTTTCAGTCCAATGAATATCTCATGCTTGGTGTGGCTATTCTTGCTGCTGATGTCTTCTTTCACTTACATCAGCCAAAAAAATAGTAAGATTTTTCATAAAAAATGCCAATTTTTCAAGGTATTTTCAAAAAATTTCAAGGTGGTAATAGTCACATGATAATGCAAATGACCCATAACATGAGCATGTCAACGACACATATATCAATTGTTATAAGAACCTAATCTAACAAGTATTTTGGATTTTATAGCCAGTGATATTCAGATATATATCATAAAAGTGTGTCATTTCCACTGGTGGGTATGGTCATTTGAAGGTTAATAGCACTAAAACTTGGACACATTTAAGAAAATGCTTCAGCAATTCAAAGAGAGCATATCTTTATTCAACTAATTCAATATACACCCACATCCAGTTATCTTGGATCACCCTTGCAGACCTGAAAATGTCATATTTTATTCTTCAATGTGCTGATAAAGTCATGCGCTTGATGCTCAGCTGATCAGATCTGGACTCAATGACCTCACATCACCAGAAGTTCTCTCATGGAAAGAATATTGTACAGTCTTCCATAGCTGATCCAAGTTTGCAACACCAGACCCCTAAAACTGAGTGAAAATGGGGCCTGAACATGACTGGTGGTGGAAAATTGTGCCTTTTTGATGAATAATTTGTTAAAGGGGGTGGGGTTAAATTGTGTGTGATAAATAAAGAACCATAGGGGTGATATTGTTTTTGAATACATTTTTTCCATTGATGGGCAATTCTGAAGAAATGTAGGGAGTTACAATTATTCCGCGAAAAAGCGGGCTATCGCTTTAAAGGGAAAAAATAGCTTTTTATCATTTTTGATTCCTGGGAGTCACTTTAAAGCATTTTAATTGCATTTTACAGAGCCTGGTCTTTCAGTCCAATGAATATCTCATGCTTGGTGTGGCTATTCTTGCTGCTGATGTCTTCTTTCACTTACATCAGCCAAAAAAATAGTAAGATTTTTCATAAAAAATGCCAATTTTTCAAGGTATTTTCAAAAATTTTCAAGGTGGTAATAGTCACATGATAATGCAAATGACCCATAACATGAGCATGTCAACGACACATATATCAATTGTTATAAGAACCTAATCTAACAAGTATTTTGGATTTTATAGCCAGTGATATACAGATATATATCATAAAAGTGTGTCATTTCCACTGGTGGGTATGGTCATTTGAAGGTTAATAGCACTAAAACTTGGACACATTTAAGAAAATGCTTCAGCAATTCAAAGAGAGCATATCTTTATTCAACTAATTCAATATACACCCACATCCAGTTATCTTGGATCACCCTTGCAGACCTGAAAATGTCATATTTTATTCTTCAATGTGCTGATAAAGTCATGCGCTTGATGCTCAGCTGATCAGATCTGGACTCAATGACCTCACATCACCAGAAGTTCTCTCATGGAAAGAATATTGTACAGTCTTCCATAGCTGATCCAAGTTTGCAACACCAGACCCCTAAAACTGAGTGAAAATGGGGCCTGAACATGACTGGTGGTGGAAAATTGTGCCTTTTTGATGAATAATTTGTTAAAGGGGGTGGGGTTAAATTGTGTGTGATAAATAAAGAACCATAGGGGTGATATTGTTTTTGAACACATTTTTTCCATTGATGGGCAATTCTGAAGAAATGTAGGGAGTTACAATTATTCCGCGAAAAAGCGGGCTATCGCTTTAGGTTACACTGGTGTAAATAAGGTTCCGAGTGACATCTAGCGGATGCGGGAGGAATATATAGGAGAGAATAAAATAGACACTGGGCCCTAATTGGTCAATAGCCTTGTGTGCTTTTCACATAAAAAAATCATCACACCTCTCCCCTATGATTTCCCATAGGTAAAATAACCATTGGCACAGGAATTAACCCTTTGTAGTGAAGTTTGAATATTTTGGTGTGGTCTAAAATATGACTGTATTTTTTTATGCGGTTCTGACACTAGTCACGAAAACATAAGATTTAAAGGTGAATTCCCTGCTAGACAGACATGATTTTTTTGTGTAAAAAGTTTCCCAAAATGTCAATTTTTCAGATTTAAAGAAAATTTTGGACCCAACATTTATATTGCCAATACTATACGCTAAAACGTTAGCACTGAGGCCTATGGGAAACATTTACACCAGTGTAACCTAAAGGGAAAAAATAGCTTTTTATCATTTTTGATTCCTGGGAGTCACTTTAAAGCATTTTAATGCATTTTACAGAGCCTGGTCTTTCAGTCCAATGAATATCTCATGCTTGGTGTGGCTATTCTTGCTGCTGATGTCTTCTTTCACTTACATCAGCCAAAAAAATAGTAAGATTTTTCATAAAAAATGCCAATTTTTCAAGGTATTTTCAAAAAATTTCAAGGTGGTAATAGTCACATGATAATGCAAATGACCCATAACATGAGCATGTCAACGACACATATATCAATTGTTATAAGAACCTAATCTAACAAGTATTTTGGATTTTATAGCCAGTGATATTCAGATATATATCATAAAAGTGTGTCATTTCCACTGGTGGGTATGGTCATTTGAAGGTTAATAGCACTAAAACTTGGACACATTTAAGAAAATGCTTCAGCAATTCAAAGAGAGCATATCTTTATTCAACTAATTCAATATACACCCACATCCAGTTATCTTGGATCACCCTTGCAGACCTGAAAATGTCATATTTTATTCTTCAATGTGCTGATAAAGTCATGCGCTTGATGCTCAGCTGATCAGATCTGGACTCAATGACCTCACATCACCAGAAGTTCTCTCATGGAAAGAATATTGTACAGTCTTCCATAGCTGATCCAAGTTTGCAACACCAGACCCCTAAAACTGAGTGAAAATGGGGCCTGAACATGACTGGTGGTGGAAAATTGTGCCTTTTTGATGAATAATTTGTTAAAGGGGGTGGGGTTAAATTGTGTGTGATAAATAAAGAACCATAGGGGTGATATTGTTTTTGAATACATTTTTTCCATTGATGGGCAATTCTGAAGAAATGTAGGGAGTTACAATTATTCCGCGAAAAAGCGGGCTATCGCTTTAAAGGGAAAAAATAGCTTTTTATCATTTTTGATTCCTGGGAGTCACTTTAAAGCATTTTAATTGCATTTTACAGAGCCTGGTCTTTCAGTCCAATGAATATCTCATGCTTGGTGTGGCTATTCTTGCTGCTGATGTCTTCTTTCACTTACATCAGCCAAAAAAATAGTAAGATTTTTCATAAAAAATGCCAATTTTTCAAGGTATTTTCAAAAATTTTCAAGGTGGTAATAGTCACATGATAATGCAAATGACCCATAACATGAGCATGTCAACGACACATATATCAATTGTTATAAGAACCTAATCTAACAAGTATTTTGGATTTTATAGCCAGTGATATACAGATATATATCATAAAAGTGTGTCATTTCCACTGGTGGGTATGGTCATTTGAAGGTTAATAGCACTAAAACTTGGACACATTTAAGAAAATGCTTCAGCAATTCAAAGAGAGCATATCTTTATTCAACTAATTCAATATACACCCACATCCAGTTATCTTGGATCACCCTTGCAGACCTGAAAATGTCATATTTTATTCTTCAATGTGCTGATAAAGTCATGCGCTTGATGCTCAGCTGATCAGATCTGGACTCAATGACCTCACATCACCAGAAGTTCTCTCATGGAAAGAATATTGTACAGTCTTCCATAGCTGATCCAAGTTTGCAACACCAGACCCCTAAAACTGAGTGAAAATGGGGCCTGAACATGACTGGTGGTGGAAAATTGTGCCTTTTTGATGAATAATTTGTTAAAGGGGGTGGGGTTAAATTGTGTGTGATAAATAAAGAACCATAGGGGTGATATTGTTTTTGAACACATTTTTTCCATTGATGGGCAATTCTGAAGAAATGTAGGGAGTTACAATTATTCCGCGAAAAAGCGGGCTATCGCTTTAGGTTACACTGGTGTAAATAAGGTTCCGAGTGACATCTAGCGGATGCGGGAGGAATATATAGGAGAGAATAAAATAGACACTGGGCCCTAATTGGTCAATAGCCTTGTGTGCTTTTCACATAAAAAAATCATCACACCTCTCCCCTATGATTTCCCATAGGTAAAATAACCATTGGCACAGGAATTAACCCTTTGTAGTGAAGTTTGAATATTTTGGTGTGGTCTAAAATATGACTGTATTTTTTTATGCGGTTCTGACACTAGTCACGAAAACATAAGATTTAAAGGTGAATTCCCTGCTAGACAGACATGATTTTTTTGTGTAAAAAGTTTCCCAAAATGTCAATTTTTCAGATTTAAAGAAAATTTTGGACCCAACATTTATATTGCCAATACTATACGCTAAAACGTTAGCACTGAGGCCTATGGGAAACATTTACACCAGTGTAACCTAAAGGGAAAAAATAGCTTTTTATCATTTTTGATTCCTGGGAGTCACTTTAAAGCATTTTAATGCATTTTACAGAGCCTGGTCTTTCAGTCCAATGAATATCTCATGCTTGGTGTGGCTATTCTTGCTGCTGATGTCTTCTTTCACTTACATCAGCCAAAAAAATAGTAAGATTTTTCATAAAAAATGCCAATTTTTCAAGGTATTTTCAAAAAATTTCAAGGTGGTAATAGTCACATGATAATGCAAATGACCCATAACATGAGCATGTCAACGACACATATATCAATTGTTATAAGAACCTAATCTAACAAGTATTTTGGATTTTATAGCCAGTGATATACAGATATATATCATAAAAGTGTGTCATTTCCACTGGTGGGTATGGTCATTTGAAGGTTAATAGCACTAAAACTTGGACACATTTAAGAAAATGCTTCAGCAATTCAAAGAGAGCATATCTTTATTCAACTAATTCAATATACACCCACATCCAGTTATCTTGGATCACCCTTGCAGACCTGAAAATGTCATATTTTATTCTTCAATGTGCTGATAAAGTCATGCGCTTGATGCTCAGCTGATCAGATCTGGACTCAATGACCTCACATCACCAGAAGTTCTCTCATGGAAAGAATATTGTACAGTCTTCCATAGCTGATCCAAGTTTGCAACACCAGACCCCTAAAACTGAGTGAAAATGGGGCCTGAACATGACTGGTGGTGGAAAATTGTGCCTTTTTGATGAATAATTTGTTAAAGGGGGTGGGGTTAAATTGTGTGTGATAAATAAAGAACCATAGGGGTGATATTGTTTTTGAATACATTTTTTCCATTGATGGGCAATTCTGAAGAAATGTAGGGAGTTACAATTATTCCGCGAAAAAGCGGGCTATCGCTTTAAAGGGAAAAAATAGCTTTTTATCATTTTTGATTCCTGGGAGTCACTTTAAAGCATTTTAATTGCATTTTACAGAGCCTGGTCTTTCAGTCCAATGAATATCTCATGCTTGGTGTGGCTATTCTTGCTGCTGATGTCTTCTTTCACTTACATCAGCCAAAAAAATAGTAAGATTTTTCATAAAAAATGCCAATTTTTCAAGGTATTTTCAAAAAATTTCAAGGTGGTAATAGTCACATGATAATGCAAATGACCCATAACATGAGCATGTCAACGACACATATATCAATTGTTATAAGAACCTAATCTAACAAGTATTTTGGATTTTATAGCCAGTGATATTCAGATATATATCATAAAAGTGTGTCATTTCCACTGGTGGGTATGGTCATTTGAAGGTTAATAGCACTAAAACTTGGACACATTTAAGAAAATGCTTCAGCAATTCAAAGAGAGCATATCTTTATTCAACTAATTCAATATACACCCACATCCAGTTATCTTGGATCACCCTTGCAGACCTGAAAATGTCATATTTTATTCTTCAATGTGCTGATAAAGTCATGCGCTTGATGCTCAGCTGATCAGATCTGGACTCAATGACCTCACATCACCAGAAGTTCTCTCATGGAAAGAATATTGTACAGTCTTCCATAGCTGATCCAAGTTTGCAACACCAGACCCCTAAAACTGAGTGAAAATGGGGCCTGAACATGACTGGTGGTGGAAAATTGTGCCTTTTTGATGAATAATTTGTTAAAGGGGGTGGGGTTAAATTGTGTGTGATAAATAAAGAACCATAGGGGTGATATTGTTTTTGAACACATTTTTTCCATTGATGGGCAATTCTGAAGAAATGTAGGGAGTTACAATTATTCCGCGAAAAAGCGGGCTATCGCTTTAGGTTACACTGGTGTAAATAAGGTTCCGAGTGACATCTAGCGGATGCGGGAGGAATATATAGGAGAGAATAAAATAGACACTGGGCCCTAATTGGTCAATAGCCTTGTGTGCTTTTCACATAAAAAAATCATCACACCTCTCCCCTATGATTTCCCATAGGTAAAATAACCATTGGCACAGGAATTAACCCTTTGTAGTGAAGTTTGAATATTTTGGTGTGGTCTAAAATATGACTGTATTTTTTTATGCGGTTCTGACACTAGTCACGAAAACATAAGATTTAAAGGTGAATTCCCTGCTAGACAGACATGATTTTTTTGTGTAAAAAGTTTCCCAAAATGTCAATTTTTCAGATTTAAAGAAAATTTTGGACCCAACATTTATATTGCCAATACTATACGCTAAAACGTTAGCACTGAGGCCTATGGGAAACATTTACACCAGTGTAACCTAAAGGGAAAAAATAGCTTTTTATCATTTTTGATTCCTGGGAGTCACTTTAAAGCATTTTAATGCATTTTACAGAGCCTGGTCTTTCAGTCCAATGAATATCTCATGCTTGGTGTGGCTATTCTTGCTGCTGATGTCTTCTTTCACTTACATCAGCCAAAAAAATAGTAAGATTTTTCATAAAAAATGCCAATTTTTCAAGGTATTTTCAAAAAATTTCAAGGTGGTAATAGTCACATGATAATGCAAATGACCCATAACATGAGCATGTCAACGACACATATATCAATTGTTATAAGAACCTAATCTAACAAGTATTTTGGATTTTATAGCCAGTGATATACAGATATATATCATAAAAGTGTGTCATTTCCACTGGTGGGTATGGTCATTTGAAGGTTAATAGCACTAAAACTTGGACACATTTAAGAAAATGCTTCAGCAATTCAAAGAGAGCATATCTTTATTCAACTAATTCAATATACACCCACATCCAGTTATCTTGGATCACCCTTGCAGACCTGAAAATGTCATATTTTATTCTTCAATGTGCTGATAAAGTCATGCGCTTGATGCTCAGCTGATCAGATCTGGACTCAATGACCTCACATCACCAGAAGTTCTCTCATGGAAAGAATATTGTACAGTCTTCCATAGCTGATCCAAGTTTGCAACACCAGACCCCTAAAACTGAGTGAAAATGGGGCCTGAACATGACTGGTGGTGGAAAATTGTGCCTTTTTGATGAATAATTTGTTAAAGGGGGTGGGGTTAAATTGTGTGTGATAAATAAAGAACCATAGGGGTGATATTGTTTTTGAATACATTTTTTCCATTGATGGGCAATTCTGAAGAAATGTAGGGAGTTACAATTATTCCGCGAAAAAGCGGGCTATCGCTTTAAAGGGAAAAAATAGCTTTTTATCATTTTTGATTCCTGGGAGTCACTTTAAAGCATTTTAATTGCATTTTACAGAGCCTGGTCTTTCAGTCCAATGAATATCTCATGCTTGGTGTGGCTATTCTTGCTGCTGATGTCTTCTTTCACTTACATCAGCCAAAAAAATAGTAAGATTTTTCATAAAAAATGCCAATTTTTCAAGGTATTTTCAAAAAATTTCAAGGTGGTAATAGTCACATGATAATGCAAATGACCCATAACATGAGCATGTCAACGACACATATATCAATTGTTATAAGAACCTAATCTAACAAGTATTTTGGATTTTATAGCCAGTGATATTCAGATATATATCATAAAAGTGTGTCATTTCCACTGGTGGGTATGGTCATTTGAAGGTTAATAGCACTAAAACTTGGACACATTTAAGAAAATGCTTCAGCAATTCAAAGAGAGCATATCTTTATTCAACTAATTCAATATACACCCACATCCAGTTATCTTGGATCACCCTTGCAGACCTGAAAATGTCATATTTTATTCTTCAATGTGCTGATAAAGTCATGCGCTTGATGCTCAGCTGATCAGATCTGGACTCAATGACCTCACATCACCAGAAGTTCTCTCATGGAAAGAATATTGTACAGTCTTCCATAGCTGATCCAAGTTTGCAACACCAGACCCCTAAAACTGAGTGAAAATGGGGCCTGAACATGACTGGTGGTGGAAAATTGTGCCTTTTTGATGAATAATTTGTTAAAGGGGGTGGGGTTAAATTGTGTGTGATAAATAAAGAACCATAGGGGTGATATTGTTTTTGAATACATTTTTTCCATTGATGGGCAATTCTGAAGAAATGTAGGGAGTTACAATTATTCCGCGAAAAAGCGGGCTATCGCTTTAAAGGGAAAAAATAGCTTTTTATCATTTTTGATTCCTGGGAGTCACTTTAAAGCATTTTAATTGCATTTTACAGAGCCTGGTCTTTCAGTCCAATGAATATCTCATGCTTGGTGTGGCTATTCTTGCTGCTGATGTCTTCTTTCACTTACATCAGCCAAAAAAATAGTAAGATTTTTCATAAAAAATGCCAATTTTTCAAGGTATTTTCAAAAATTTTCAAGGTGGTAATAGTCACATGATAATGCAAATGACCCATAACATGAGCATGTCAACGACACATATATCAATTGTTATAAGAACCTAATCTAACAAGTATTTTGGATTTTATAGCCAGTGATATACAGATATATATCATAAAAGTGTGTCATTTCCACTGGTGGGTATGGTCATTTGAAGGTTAATAGCACTAAAACTTGGACACATTTAAGAAAATGCTTCAGCAATTCAAAGAGAGCATATCTTTATTCAACTAATTCAATATACACCCACATCCAGTTATCTTGGATCACCCTTGCAGACCTGAAAATGTCATATTTTATTCTTCAATGTGCTGATAAAGTCATGCGCTTGATGCTCAGCTGATCAGATCTGGACTCAATGACCTCACATCACCAGAAGTTCTCTCATGGAAAGAATATTGTACAGTCTTCCATAGCTGATCCAAGTTTGCAACACCAGACCCCTAAAACTGAGTGAAAATGGGGCCTGAACATGACTGGTGGTGGAAAATTGTGCCTTTTTGATGAATAATTTGTTAAAGGGGGTGGGGTTAAATTGTGTGTGATAAATAAAGAACCATAGGGGTGATATTGTTTTTGAACACATTTTTTCCATTGATGGGCAATTCTGAAGAAATGTAGGGAGTTACAATTATTCCGCGAAAAAGCGGGCTATCGCTTTAGGTTACACTGGTGTAAATAAGGTTCCGAGTGACATCTAGCGGATGCGGGAGGAATATATAGGAGAGAATAAAATAGACACTGGGCCCTAATTGGTCAATAGCCTTGTGTGCTTTTCACATAAAAAAATCATCACACCTCTCCCCTATGATTTCCCATAGGTAAAATAACCATTGGCACAGGAATTAACCCTTTGTAGTGAAGTTTGAATATTTTGGTGTGGTCTAAAATATGACTGTATTTTTTTATGCGGTTCTGACACTAGTCACGAAAACATAAGATTTAAAGGTGAATTCCCTGCTAGACAGACATGATTTTTTTGTGTAAAAAGTTTCCCAAAATGTCAATTTTTCAGATTTAAAGAAAATTTTGGACCCAACATTTATATTGCCAATACTATACGCTAAAACGTTAGCACTGAGGCCTATGGGAAACATTTACACCAGTGTAACCTAAAGGGAAAAAATAGCTTTTTATCATTTTTGATTCCTGGGAGTCACTTTAAAGCATTTTAATGCATTTTACAGAGCCTGGTCTTTCAGTCCAATGAATATCTCATGCTTGGTGTGGCTATTCTTGCTGCTGATGTCTTCTTTCACTTACATCAGCCAAAAAAATAGTAAGATTTTTCATAAAAAATGCCAATTTTTCAAGGTATTTTCAAAAAATTTCAAGGTGGTAATAGTCACATGATAATGCAAATGACCCATAACATGAGCATGTCAACGACACATATATCAATTGTTATAAGAACCTAATCTAACAAGTATTTTGGATTTTATAGCCAGTGATATTCAGATATATATCATAAAAGTGTGTCATTTCCACTGGTGGGTATGGTCATTTGAAGGTTAATAGCACTAAAACTTGGACACATTTAAGAAAATGCTTCAGCAATTCAAAGAGAGCATATCTTTATTCAACTAATTCAATATACACCCACATCCAGTTATCTTGGATCACCCTTGCAGACCTGAAAATGTCATATTTTATTCTTCAATGTGCTGATAAAGTCATGCGCTTGATGCTCAGCTGATCAGATCTGGACTCAATGACCTCACATCACCAGAAGTTCTCTCATGGAAAGAATATTGTACAGTCTTCCATAGCTGATCCAAGTTTGCAACACCAGACCCCTAAAACTGAGTGAAAATGGGGCCTGAACATGACTGGTGGTGGAAAATTGTGCCTTTTTGATGAATAATTTGTTAAAGGGGGTGGGGTTAAATTGTGTGTGATAAATAAAGAACCATAGGGGTGATATTGTTTTTGAATACATTTTTTCCATTGATGGGCAATTCTGAAGAAATGTAGGGAGTTACAATTATTCCGCGAAAAAGCGGGCTATCGCTTTAAAGGGAAAAAATAGCTTTTTATCATTTTTGATTCCTGGGAGTCACTTTAAAGCATTTTAATTGCATTTTACAGAGCCTGGTCTTTCAGTCCAATGAATATCTCATGCTTGGTGTGGCTATTCTTGCTGCTGATGTCTTCTTTCACTTACATCAGCCAAAAAAATAGTAAGATTTTTCATAAAAAATGCCAATTTTTCAAGGTATTTTCAAAAATTTTCAAGGTGGTAATAGTCACATGATAATGCAAATGACCCATAACATGAGCATGTCAACGACACATATATCAATTGTTATAAGAACCTAATCTAACAAGTATTTTGGATTTTATAGCCAGTGATATACAGATATATATCATAAAAGTGTGTCATTTCCACTGGTGGGTATGGTCATTTGAAGGTTAATAGCACTAAAACTTGGACACATTTAAGAAAATGCTTCAGCAATTCAAAGAGAGCATATCTTTATTCAACTAATTCAATATACACCCACATCCAGTTATCTTGGATCACCCTTGCAGACCTGAAAATGTCATATTTTATTCTTCAATGTGCTGATAAAGTCATGCGCTTGATGCTCAGCTGATCAGATCTGGACTCAATGACCTCACATCACCAGAAGTTCTCTCATGGAAAGAATATTGTACAGTCTTCCATAGCTGATCCAAGTTTGCAACACCAGACCCCTAAAACTGAGTGAAAATGGGGCCTGAACATGACTGGTGGTGGAAAATTGTGCCTTTTTGATGAATAATTTGTTAAAGGGGGTGGGGTTAAATTGTGTGTGATAAATAAAGAACCATAGGGGTGATATTGTTTTTGAACACATTTTTTCCATTGATGGGCAATTCTGAAGAAATGTAGGGAGTTACAATTATTCCGCGAAAAAGCGGGCTATCGCTTTAGGTTACACTGGTGTAAATAAGGTTCCGAGTGACATCTAGCGGATGCGGGAGGAATATATAGGAGAGAATAAAATAGACACTGGGCCCTAATTGGTCAATAGCCTTGTGTGCTTTTCACATAAAAAAATCATCACACCTCTCCCCTATGATTTCCCATAGGTAAAATAACCATTGGCACAGGAATTAACCCATTGTAGTGAAGTTTGAATATTTTGGTGTGGTCTAAAATATGACTGTATTTTTTTATGCGGTTCTGACACTAGTCACGAAAACATAAGATTTAAAGGTGAATTCCCTGCTAGACAGACATGATTTTTTTGTGTAAAAAGTTTCCCAAAATGTCAATTTTTCAGATTTAAAGAAAATTTTGGACCCAACATTTATATTGCCAATACTATACGCTAAAACGTTAGCACTGAGGCCTATGGGAAACATTTACACCAGTGTAACCTAAAGGGAAAAAATAGCTTTTTATCATTTTTGATTCCTGGGAGTCACTTTAAAGCATTTTAATGCATTTTACAGAGCCTGGTCTTTCAGTCCAATGAATATCTCATGCTTGGTGTGGCTATTCTTGCTGCTGATGTCTTCTTTCACTTACATCAGCCAAAAAAATAGTAAGATTTTTCATAAAAAATGCCAATTTTTCAAGGTATTTTCAAAAAATTTCAAGGTGGTAATAGTCACATGATAATGCAAATGACCCATAACATGAGCATGTCAACGACACATATATCAATTGTTATAAGAACCTAATCTAACAAGTATTTTGGATTTTATAGCCAGTGATATACAGATATATATCATAAAAGTGTGTCATTTCCACTGGTGGGTATGGTCATTTGAAGGTTAATAGCACTAAAACTTGGACACATTTAAGAAAATGCTTCAGCAATTCAAAGAGAGCATATCTTTATTCAACTAATTCAATATACACCCACATCCAGTTATCTTGGATCACCCTTGCAGACCTGAAAATGTCATATTTTATTCTTCAATGTGCTGATAAAGTCA
This sequence comes from Siphonodentalium dalli, assembly GCA_032622095.1. Taxonomy (NCBI): domain Eukaryota; kingdom Metazoa; phylum Mollusca; class Scaphopoda; order Gadilida; family Siphonodentaliidae; genus Siphonodentalium; species Siphonodentalium dalli. The sequence goes on from CP136066.1 coordinate 146,367,280, forward strand.
TGCGCTTGATGCTCAGCTGATCAGATCTGGACTCAATGACCTCACATCACCAGAAGTTCTCTCATGGAAAGAATATTGTACAGTCTTCCATAGCTGATCCAAGTTTGCAACACCAGACCCCTAAAACTGAGTGAAAATGGGGCCTGAACATGACTGGTGGTGGAAAATTGTGCCTTTTTGATGAATAATTTGTTAAAGGGGGTGGGGTTAAATTGTGTGTGATAAATAAAGAACCATAGGGGTGATATTGTTTTTGAATACATTTTTTCCATTGATGGGCAATTCTGAAGAAATGTAGGGAGTTACAATTATTCCGCGAAAAAGCGGGCTATCGCTTTAAAGGGAAAAAATAGCTTTTTATCATTTTTGATTCCTGGGAGTCACTTTAAAGCATTTTAATTGCATTTTACAGAGCCTGGTCTTTCAGTCCAATGAATATCTCATGCTTGGTGTGGCTATTCTTGCTGCTGATGTCTTCTTTCACTTACATCAGCCAAAAAAATAGTAAGATTTTTCATAAAAAATGCCAATTTTTCAAGGTATTTTCAAAAAATTTCAAGGTGGTAATAGTCACATGATAATGCAAATGACCCATAACATGAGCATGTCAACGACACATATATCAATTGTTATAAGAACCTAATCTAACAAGTATTTTGGATTTTATAGCCAGTGATATTCAGATATATATCATAAAAGTGTGTCATTTCCACTGGTGGGTATGGTCATTTGAAGGTTAATAGCACTAAAACTTGGACACATTTAAGAAAATGCTTCAGCAATTCAAAGAGAGCATATCTTTATTCAACTAATTCAATATACACCCACATCCAGTTATCTTGGATCACCCTTGCAGACCTGAAAATGTCATATTTTATTCTTCAATGTGCTGATAAAGTCATGCGCTTGATGCTCAGCTGATCAGATCTGGACTCAATGACCTCACATCACCAGAAGTTCTCTCATGGAAAGAATATTGTACAGTCTTCCATAGCTGATCCAAGTTTGCAACACCAGACCCCTAAAACTGAGTGAAAATGGGGCCTGAACATGACTGGTGGTGGAAAATTGTGCCTTTTTGATGAATAATTTGTTAAAGGGGGTGGGGTTAAATTGTGTGTGATAAATAAAGAACCATAGGGGTGATATTGTTTTTGAATACATTTTTTCCATTGATGGGCAATTCTGAAGAAATGTAGGGAGTTACAATTATTCCGCGAAAAAGCGGGCTATCGCTTTAAAGGGAAAAAATAGCTTTTTATCATTTTTGATTCCTGGGAGTCACTTTAAAGCATTTTAATTGCATTTTACAGAGCCTGGTCTTTCAGTCCAATGAATATCTCATGCTTGGTGTGGCTATTCTTGCTGCTGATGTCTTCTTTCACTTACATCAGCCAAAAAAATAGTAAGATTTTTCATAAAAAATGCCAATTTTTCAAGGTATTTTCAAAAATTTTCAAGGTGGTAATAGTCACATGATAATGCAAATGACCCATAACATGAGCATGTCAACGACACATATATCAATTGTTATAAGAACCTAATCTAACAAGTATTTTGGATTTTATAGCCAGTGATATACAGATATATATCATAAAAGTGTGTCATTTCCACTGGTGGGTATGGTCATTTGAAGGTTAATAGCACTAAAACTTGGACACATTTAAGAAAATGCTTCAGCAATTCAAAGAGAGCATATCTTTATTCAACTAATTCAATATACACCCACATCCAGTTATCTTGGATCACCCTTGCAGACCTGAAAATGTCATATTTTATTCTTCAATGTGCTGATAAAGTCATGCGCTTGATGCTCAGCTGATCAGATCTGGACTCAATGACCTCACATCACCAGAAGTTCTCTCATGGAAAGAATATTGTACAGTCTTCCATAGCTGATCCAAGTTTGCAACACCAGACCCCTAAAACTGAGTGAAAATGGGGCCTGAACATGACTGGTGGTGGAAAATTGTGCCTTTTTGATGAATAATTTGTTAAAGGGGGTGGGGTTAAATTGTGTGTGATAAATAAAGAACCATAGGGGTGATATTGTTTTTGAACACATTTTTTCCATTGATGGGCAATTCTGAAGAAATGTAGGGAGTTACAATTATTCCGCGAAAAAGCGGGCTATCGCTTTAGGTTACACTGGTGTAAATAAGGTTCCGAGTGACATCTAGCGGATGCGGGAGGAATATATAGGAGAGAATAAAATAGACACTGGGCCCTAATTGGTCAATAGCCTTGTGTGCTTTTCACATAAAAAAATCATCACACCTCTCCCCTATGATTTCCCATAGGTAAAATAACCATTGGCACAGGAATTAACCCTTTGTAGTGAAGTTTGAATATTTTGGTGTGGTCTAAAATATGACTGTATTTTTTTATGCGGTTCTGACACTAGTCACGAAAACATAAGATTTAAAGGTGAATTCCCTGCTAGACAGACATGATTTTTTTGTGTAAAAAGTTTCCCAAAATGTCAATTTTTCAGATTTAAAGAAAATTTTGGACCCAACATTTATATTGCCAATACTATACGCTAAAACGTTAGCACTGAGGCCTATGGGAAACATTTACACCAGTGTAACCTAAAGGGAAAAAATAGCTTTTTATCATTTTTGATTCCTGGGAGTCACTTTAAAGCATTTTAATGCATTTTACAGAGCCTGGTCTTTCAGTCCAATGAATATATCATGCTTGGTGTGGCTATTCTTGCTGCTGATGTCTTCTTTCACTTACATCAGCCAAAAAAATAGTAAGATTTTTCATAAAAAATGCCAATTTTTCAAGGTATTTTCAAAAAATTTCAAGGTGGTAATAGTCACATGATAATGCAAATGACCCATAACATGAGCATGTCAACGACACATATATCAATTGTTATAAGAACCTAATCTAACAAGTATTTTGGATTTTATAGCCAGTGATATACAGATATATATCATAAAAGTGTGTCATTTCCACTGGTGGGTATGGTCATTTGAAGGTTAATAGCACTAAAACTTGGACACATTTAAGAAAATGCTTCAGCAATTCAAAGAGAGCATATCTTTATTCAACTAATTCAATATACACCCACATCCAGTTATCTTGGATCACCCTTGCAGACCTGAAAATGTCATATTTTATTCTTCAATGTGCTGATAAAGTCATGCGCTTGATGCTCAGCTGATCAGATCTGGACTCAATGACCTCACATCACCAGAAGTTCTCTCATGGAAAGAATATTGTACAGTCTTCCATAGCTGATCCAAGTTTGCAACACCAGACCCCTAAAACTGAGTGAAAATGGGGCCTGAACATGACTGGTGGTGGAAAATTGTGCCTTTTTGATGAATAATTTGTTAAAGGGGGTGGGGTTAAATTGTGTGTGATAAATAAAGAACCATAGGGGTGATATTGTTTTTGAATACATTTTTTCCATTGATGGGCAATTCTGAAGAAATGTAGGGAGTTACAATTATTCCGCGAAAAAGCGGGCTATCGCTTTAAAGGGAAAAAATAGCTTTTTATCATTTTTGATTCCTGGGAGTCACTTTAAAGCATTTTAATTGCATTTTACAGAGCCTGGTCTTTCAGTCCAATGAATATCTCATGCTTGGTGTGGCTATTCTTGCTGCTGATGTCTTCTTTCACTTACATCAGCCAAAAAAATAGTAAGATTTTTCATAAAAAATGCCAATTTTTCAAGGTATTTTCAAAAATTTTCAAGGTGGTAATAGTCACATGATAATGCAAATGACCCATAACATGAGCATGTCAACGACACATATATCAATTGTTATAAGAACCTAATCTAACAAGTATTTTGGATTTTATAGCCAGTGATATACAGATATATATCATAAAAGTGTGTCATTTCCACTGGTGGGTATGGTCATTTGAAGGTTAATAGCACTAAAACTTGGACACATTTAAGAAAATGCTTCAGCAATTCAAAGAGAGCATATCTTTATTCAACTAATTCAATATACACCCACATCCAGTTATCTTGGATCACCCTTGCAGACCTGAAAATGTCATATTTTATTCTTCAATGTGCTGATAAAGTCATGCGCTTGATGCTCAGCTGATCAGATCTGGACTCAATGACCTCACATCACCAGAAGTTCTCTCATGGAAAGAATATTGTACAGTCTTCCATAGCTGATCCAAGTTTGCAACACCAGACCCCTAAAACTGAGTGAAAATGGGGCCTGAACATGACTGGTGGTGGAAAATTGTGCCTTTTTGATGAATAATTTGTTAAAGGGGGTGGGGTTAAATTGTGTGTGATAAATAAAGAACCATAGGGGTGATATTGTTTTTGAACACATTTTTTCCATTGATGGGCAATTCTGAAGAAATGTAGGGAGTTACAATTATTCCGCGAAAAAGCGGGCTATCGCTTTAGGTTACACTGGTGTAAATAAGGTTCCGAGTGACATCTAGCGGATGCGGGAGGAATATATAGGAGAGAATAAAATAGACACTGGGCCCTAATTGGTCAATAGCCTTGTGTGCTTTTCACATAAAAAAATCATCACACCTCTCCCCTATGATTTCCCATAGGTAAAATAACCATTGGCACAGGAATTAACCCTTTGTAGTGAAGTTTGAATATTTTGGTGTGGTCTAAAATATGACTGTATTTTTTTATGCGGTTCTGACACTAGTCACGAAAACATAAGATTTAAAGGTGAATTCCCTGCTAGACAGACATGATTTTTTTGTGTAAAAAGTTTCCCAAAATGTCAATTTTTCAGATTTAAAGAAAATTTTGGACCCAACATTTATATTGCCAATACTATACGCTAAAACGTTAGCACTGAGGCCTATGGGAAACATTTACACCAGTGTAACCTAAAGGGAAAAAATAGCTTTTTATCATTTTTGATTCCTGGGAGTCACTTTAAAGCATTTTAATGCATTTTACAGAGCCTGGTCTTTCAGTCCAATGAATATCTCATGCTTGGTGTGGCTATTCTTGCTGCTGATGTCTTCTTTCACTTACATCAGCCAAAAAAATAGTAAGATTTTTCATAAAAAATGCCAATTTTTCAAGGTATTTTCAAAAAATTTCAAGGTGGTAATAGTCACATGATAATGCAAATGACCCATAACATGAGCATGTCAACGACACATATATCAATTGTTATAAGAACCTAATCTAACAAGTATTTTGGATTTTATAGCCAGTGATATACAGATATATATCATAAAAGTGTGTCATTTCCACTGGTGGGTATGGTCATTTGAAGGTTAATAGCACTAAAACTTGGACACATTTAAGAAAATGCTTCAGCAATTCAAAGAGAGCATATCTTTATTCAACTAATTCAATATACACCCACATCCAGTTATCTTGGATCACCCTTGCAGACCTGAAAATGTCATATTTTATTCTTCAATGTGCTGATAAAGTCATGCGCTTGATGCTCAGCTGATCAGATCTGGACTCAATGACCTCACATCACCAGAAGTTCTCTCATGGAAAGAATATTGTACAGTCTTCCATAGCTGATCCAAGTTTGCAACACCAGACCCCTAAAACTGAGTGAAAATGGGGCCTGAACATGACTGGTGGTGGAAAATTGTGCCTTTTTGATGAATAATTTGTTAAAGGGGGTGGGGTTAAATTGTGTGTGATAAATAAAGAACCATAGGGGTGATATTGTTTTTGAATACATTTTTTCCATTGATGGGCAATTCTGAAGAAATGTAGGGAGTTACAATTATTCCGCGAAAAAGCGGGCTATCGCTTTAAAGGGAAAAAATAGCTTTTTATCATTTTTGATTCCTGGGAGTCACTTTAAAGCATTTTAATTGCATTTTACAGAGCCTGGTCTTTCAGTCCAATGAATATCTCATGCTTGGTGTGGCTATTCTTGCTGCTGATGTCTTCTTTCACTTACATCAGCCAAAAAAATAGTAAGATTTTTCATAAAAAATGCCAATTTTTCAAGGTATTTTCAAAAATTTTCAAGGTGGTAATAGTCACATGATAATGCAAATGACCCATAACATGAGCATGTCAACGACACATATATCAATTGTTATAAGAACCTAATCTAACAAGTATTTTGGATTTTATAGCCAGTGATATACAGATATATATCATAAAAGTGTGTCATTTCCACTGGTGGGTATGGTCATTTGAAGGTTAATAGCACTAAAACTTGGACACATTTAAGAAAATGCTTCAGCAATTCAAAGAGAGCATATCTTTATTCAACTAATTCAATATACACCCACATCCAGTTATCTTGGATCACCCTTGCAGACCTGAAAATGTCATATTTTATTCTTCAATGTGCTGATAAAGTCATGCGCTTGATGCTCAGCTGATCAGATCTGGACTCAATGACCTCACATCACCAGAAGTTCTCTCATGGAAAGAATATTGTACAGTCTTCCATAGCTGATCCAAGTTTGCAACACCAGACCCCTAAAACTGAGTGAAAATGGGGCCTGAACATGACTGGTGGTGGAAAATTGTGCCTTTTTGATGAATAATTTGTTAAAGGGGGTGGGGTTAAATTGTGTGTGATAAATAAAGAACCATAGGGGTGATATTGTTTTTGAACACATTTTTTCCATTGATGGGCAATTCTGAAGAAATGTAGGGAGTTACAATTATTCCGCGAAAAAGCGGGCTATCGCTTTAGGTTACACTGGTGTAAATAAGGTTCCGAGTGACATCTAGCGGATGCGGGAGGAATATATAGGAGAGAATAAAATAGACACTGGGCCCTAATTGGTCAATAGCCTTGTGTGCTTTTCACATAAAAAAATCATCACACCTCTCCCCTATGATTTCCCATAGGTAAAATAACCATTGGCACAGGAATTAACCCTTTGTAGTGAAGTTTGAATATTTTGGTGTGGTCTAAAATATGACTGTATTTTTTTATGCGGTTCTGACACTAGTCACGAAAACATAAGATTTAAAGGTGAATTCCCTGCTAGACAGACATGATTTTTTTGTGTAAAAAGTTTCCCAAAATGTCAATTTTTCAGATTTAAAGAAAATTTTGGACCCAACATTTATATTGCCAATACTATACGCTAAAACGTTAGCACTGAGGCCTATGGGAAACATTTACACCAGTGTAACCTAAAGGGAAAAAATAGCTTTTTATCATTTTTGATTCCTGGGAGTCACTTTAAAGCATTTTAATGCATTTTACAGAGCCTGGTCTTTCAGTCCAATGAATATCTCATGCTTGGTGTGGCTATTCTTGCTGCTGATGTCTTCTTTCACTTACATCAGCCAAAAAAATAGTAAGATTTTTCATAAAAAATGCCAATTTTTCAAGGTATTTTCAAAAAATTTCAAGGTGGTAATAGTCACATGATAATGCAAATGACCCATAACATGAGCATGTCAACGACACATATATCAATTGTTATAAGAACCTAATCTAACAAGTATTTTGGATTTTATAGCCAGTGATATACAGATATATATCATAAAAGTGTGTCATTTCCACTGGTGGGTATGGTCATTTGAAGGTTAATAGCACTAAAACTTGGACACATTTAAGAAAATGCTTCAGCAATTCAAAGAGAGCATATCTTTATTCAACTAATTCAATATACACCCACATCCAGTTATCTTGGATCACCCTTGCAGACCTGAAAATGTCATATTTTATTCTTCAATGTGCTGATAAAGTCATGCGCTTGATGCTCAGCTGATCAGATCTGGACTCAATGACCTCACATCACCAGAAGTTCTCTCATGGAAAGAATATTGTACAGTCTTCCATAGCTGATCCAAGTTTGCAACACCAGACCCCTAAAACTGAGTGAAAATGGGGCCTGAACATGACTGGTGGTGGAAAATTGTGCCTTTTTGATGAATAATTTGTTAAAGGGGGTGGGGTTAAATTGTGTGTGATAAATAAAGAACCATAGGGGTGATATTGTTTTTGAATACATTTTTTCCATTGATGGGCAATTCTGAAGAAATGTAGGGAGTTACAATTATTCCGCGAAAAAGCGGGCTATCGCTTTAAAGGGAAAAAATAGCTTTTTATCATTTTTGATTCCTGGGAGTCACTTTAAAGCATTTTAATTGCATTTTACAGAGCCTGGTCTTTCAGTCCAATGAATATCTCATGCTTGGTGTGGCTATTCTTGCTGCTGATGTCTTCTTTCACTTACATCAGCCAAAAAAATAGTAAGATTTTTCATAAAAAATGCCAATTTTTCAAGGTATTTTCAAAAATTTTCAAGGTGGTAATAGTCACATGATAATGCAAATGACCCATAACATGAGCATGTCAACGACACATATATCAATTGTTATAAGAACCTAATCTAACAAGTATTTTGGATTTTATAGCCAGTGATATACAGATATATATCATAAAAGTGTGTCATTTCCACTGGTGGGTATGGTCATTTGAAGGTTAATAGCACTAAAACTTGGACACATTTAAGAAAATGCTTCAGCAATTCAAAGAGAGCATATCTTTATTCAACTAATTCAATATACACCCACATCCAGTTATCTTGGATCACCCTTGCAGACCTGAAAATGTCATATTTTATTCTTCAATGTGCTGATAAAGTCATGCGCTTGATGCTCAGCTGATCAGATCTGGACTCAATGACCTCACATCACCAGAAGTTCTCTCATGGAAAGAATATTGTACAGTCTTCCATAGCTGATCCAAGTTTGCAACACCAGACCCCTAAAACTGAGTGAAAATGGGGCCTGAACATGACTGGTGGTGGAAAATTGTGCCTTTTTGATGAATAATTTGTTAAAGGGGGTGGGGTTAAATTGTGTGTGATAAATAAAGAACCATAGGGGTGATATTGTTTTTGAACACATTTTTTCCATTGATGGGCAATTCTGAAGAAATGTAGGGAGTTACAATTATTCCGCGAAAAAGCGGGCTATCGCTTTAGGTTACACTGGTGTAAATAAGGTTCCGAGTGACATCTAGCGGATGCGGGAGGAATATATAGGAGAGAATAAAATAGACACTGGGCCCTAATTGGTCAATAGCCTTGTGTGCTTTTCACATAAAAAAATCATCACACCTCTCCCCTATGATTTCCCATAGGTAAAATAACCATTGGCACAGGAATTAACCCTTTGTAGTGAAGTTTGAATATTTTGGTGTGGTCTAAAATATGACTGTATTTTTTTATGCGGTTCTGACACTAGTCACGAAAACATAAGATTTAAAGGTGAATTCCCTGCTAGACAGACATGATTTTTTTGTGTAAAAAGTTTCCCAAAATGTCAATTTTTCAGATTTAAAGAAAATTTTGGACCCAACATTTATATTGCCAATACTATACGCTAAAACGTTAGCACTGAGGCCTATGGGAAACATTTACACCAGTGTAACCTAAAGGGAAAAAATAGCTTTTTATCATTTTTGATTCCTGGGAGTCACTTTAAAGCATTTTAATGCATTTTACAGAGCCTGGTCTTTCAGTCCAATGAATATCTCATGCTTGGTGTGGCTATTCTTGCTGCTGATGTCTTCTTTCACTTACATCAGCCAAAAAAATAGTAAGATTTTTCATAAAAAATGCCAATTTTTCAAGGTATTTTCAAAAAATTTCAAGGTGGTAATAGTCACATGATAATGCAAATGACCCATAACATGAGCATGTCAACGACACATATATCAATTGTTATAAGAACCTAATCTAACAAGTATTTTGGATTTTATAGCCAGTGATATACAGATATATATCATAAAAGTGTGTCATTTCCACTGGTGGGTATGGTCATTTGAAGGTTAATAGCACTAAAACTTGGACACATTTAAGAAAATGCTTCAGCAATTCAAAGAGAGCATATCTTTATTCAACTAATTCAATATACACCCACATCCAGTTATCTTGGATCACCCTTGCAGACCTGAAAATGTCATATTTTATTCTTCAATGTGCTGATAAAGTCATGCGCTTGATGCTCAGCTGATCAGATCTGGACTCAATGACCTCACATCACCAGAAGTTCTCTCATGGAAAGAATATTGTACAGTCTTCCATAGCTGATCCAAGTTTGCAACACCAGACCCCTAAAACTGAGTGAAAATGGGGCCTGAACATGACTGGTGGTGGAAAATTGTGCCTTTTTGATGAATAATTTGTTAAAGGGGGTGGGGTTAAATTGTGTGTGATAAATAAAGAACCATAGGGGTGATATTGTTTTTGAATACATTTTTTCCATTGATGGGCAATTCTGAAGAAATGTAGGGAGTTACAATTATTCCGCGAAAAAGCGGGCTATCGCTTTAAAGGGAAAAAATAGCTTTTTATCATTTTTGATTCCTGGGAGTCACTTTAAAGCATTTTAATGCATTTTACAGAGCCTGGTCTTTCAGTCCAATGAATATCTCATGCTTGGTGTGGCTATTCTTGCTGCTGATGTCTTCTTTCACTTACATCAGCCAAAAAAATAGTAAGATTTTTCATAAAAAATGCCAATTTTTCAAGGTATTTTCAAAAATTTTCAAGGTGGTAATAGTCACATGATAATGCAAATGACCCATAACATGAGCATGTCAACGACACATATATCAATTGTTATAAGAACCTAATCTAACAAGTATTTTGGATTTTATAGCCAGTGATATACAGATATATATCATAAAAGTGTGTCATTTCCACTGGTGGGTATGGTCATTTGAAGGTTAATAGCACTAAAACTTGGACACATTTAAGAAAATGCTTCAGCAATTCAAAGAGAGCATATCTTTATTCAACTAATTCAATATACACCCACATCCAGTTATCTTGGATCACCCTTGCAGACCTGAAAATGTCATATTTTATTCTTCAATGTGCTGATAAAGTCATGCGCTTGATGCTCAGCTGATCAGATCTGGACTCAATGACCTCACATCACCAGAAGTTCTCTCATGGAAAGAATATTGTACAGTCTTCCATAGCTGATCCAAGTTTGCAACACCAGACCCCTAAAACTGAGTGAAAATGGGGCCTGAACATGACTGGTGGTGGAAAATTGTGCCTTTTTGATGAATAATTTGTTAAAGGGGGTGGGGTTAAATTGTGTGTGATAAATAAAGAACCATAGGGGTGATATTGTTTTTGAACACATTTTTTCCATTGATGGGCAATTCTGAAGAAATGTAGGGAGTTACAATTATTCCGCGAAAAAGCGGGCTATCGCTTTAGGTTACACTGGTGTAAATAAGGTTCCGAGTGACATCTAGCGGATGCGGGAGGAATATATAGGAGAGAATAAAATAGACACTGGGCCCTAATTGGTCAATAGCCTTGTGTGCTTTTCACATAAAAAAATCATCACACCTCTCCCCTATGATTTCCCATAGGTAAAATAACCATTGGCACAGGAATTAACCCTTTGTAGTGAAGTTTGAATATTTTGGTGTGGTCTAAACTATGACTGTATTTTTTTATGCGGTTCTGACACTAGTCACGAAAACATAAGATTTAAAGGTGAATTCCCTGCTAGACAGACATGATTTTTTTGTGTAAAAAGTTTCCCAAAATGTCAATTTTTCAGATTTAAAGAAAATTTTGGACCCAACATTTATATTGCCAACACTATACGCTAAAACGTTAGCACTGAGGCCTATGGGAAACATTTACACCAGTGTAACCTAAAGGGAAAAAATAGCTTTTTATCATTTTTGATTCCTGGGAGTCACTTTAAAGCATTTTAATGCATTTTACAGAGCCTGGTCTTTCAGTCCAATGAATATCTCATGCTTGGTGTGGCTATTCTTGCTGCTGATGTCTTCTTTCACTTACATCAGCCAAAAAAATAGTAAGATTTTTCATAAAAAATGCCAATTTTTCAAGGTATTTTCAAAAAATTTCAAGGTGGTAATAGTCACATGATAATGCAAATGACCCATAACATGAGCATGTCAACGACACATATATCAATTGTTATAAGAACCTAATCTAACAAGTATTTTGGATTTTATAGCCAGTGATATACAGATATATATCATAAAAGTGTGTCATTTCCACTGGTGGGTATGGTCATTTGAAGGTTAATAGCACTAAAACTTGGACACATTTAAGAAAATGCTTCAGCAATTCAAAGAGAGCATATCTTTATTCAACTAATTCAATATACACCCACATCCAGTTATCTTGGATCACCCTTGCAGACCTGAAAATGTCATATTTTATTCTTCAATGTGCTGATAAAGTCATGCGCTTGATGCTCAGCTGATCAGATCTGGACTCAATGACCTCACATCACCAGAAGTTCTCTCATGGAAAGAATATTGTACAGTCTTCCATAGCTGATCCAAGTTTGCAACACCAGACCCCTAAAACTGAGTGAAAATGGGGCCTGAACATGACTGGTGGTGGAAAATTGTGCCTTTTTGATGAATAATTTGTTAAAGGGGGTGGGGTTAAATTGTGTGTGATAAATAAAGAACCATAGGGGTGATATTGTTTTTGAATACATTTTTTCCATTGATGGGCAATTCTGAAGAAATGTAGGGAGTTACAATTATTCCGCGAAAAAGCGGGCTATCGCTTTAAAGGGAAAAAATAGCTTTTTATCATTTTTGATTCCTGGGAGTCACTTTAAAGCATTTTAATTGCATTTTACAGAGCCTGGTCTTTCAGTCCAATGAATATCTCATGCTTGGTGTGGCTATTCTTGCTGCTGATGTCTTCTTTCACTTACATCAGCCAAAAAAATAGTAAGATTTTTCATAAAAAATGCCAATTTTTCAAGGTATTTTCAAAAATTTTCAAGGTGGTAATAGTCACATGATAATGCAAATGACCCATAACATGAGCATGTCAACGACACATATATCAATTGTTATAAGAACCTAATCTAACAAGTATTTTGGATTTTATAGCCAGTGATATACAGATATATATCATAAAAGTGTGTCATTTCCACTGGTGGGTATGGTCATTTGAAGGTTAATAGCACTAAAACTTGGACACATTTAAGAAAATGCTTCAGCAATTCAAAGAGAGCATATCTTTATTCAACTAATTCAATATACACCCACATCCAGTTATCTTGGATCACCCTTGCAGACCTGAAAATGTCATATTTTATTCTTCAATGTGCTGATAAAGTCATGCGCTTGATGCTCAGCTGATCAGATCTGGACTCAATGACCTCACATCACCAGAAGTTCTCTCATGGAAAGAATATTGTACAGTCTTCCATAGCTGATCCAAGTTTGCAACACCAGACCCCTAAAACTGAGTGAAAATGGGGCCTGAACATGACTGGTGGTGGAAAATTGTGCCTTTTTGATGAATAATTTGTTAAAGGGGGTGGGGTTAAATTGTGTGTGATAAATAAAGAACCATAGGGGTGATATTGTTTTTGAACACATTTTTTCCATTGATGGGCAATTCTGAAGAAATGTAGGGAGTTACAATTATTCCGCGAAAAAGCGGGCTATCGCTTTAGGTTACACTGGTGTAAATAAGGTTCCGAGTGACATCTAGCGGATGCGGGAGGAATATATAGGAGAGAATAAAATAGACACTGGGCCCTAATTGGTCAATAGCCTTGTGTGCTTTTCACATAAAAAAATCATCACACCTCTCCCCTATGATTTCCCATAGGTAAAATAACCATTGGCACAGGAATTAACCCTTTGTAGTGAAGTTTGAATATTTTGGTGTGGTCTAAAATATGACTGTATTTTTTTATGCGGTTCTGACACTAGTCACGAAAACATAAGATTTAAAGGTGAATTCCCTGCTAGACAGACATGATTTTTTTGTGTAAAAAGTTTCCCAAAATGTCAATTTTTCAGATTTAAAGAAAATTTTGGACCCAACATTTATATTGCCAACACTATACGCTAAAACGTTAGCACTGAGGCCTATGGGAAACATTTACACCAGTGTAACCTAAAGGGAAAAAATAGCTTTTTATCATTTTTGATTCCTGGGAGTCACTTTAAAGCATTTTAATGCATTTTACAGAGCCTGGTCTTTCAGTCCAATGAATATCTCATGCTTGGTGTGGCTATTCTTGCTGCTGATGTCTTCTTTCACTTACATCAGCCAAAAAAATAGTAAGATTTTTCATAAAAAATGCCAATTTTTCAAGGTATTTTCAAAAAATTTCAAGGTGGTAATAGTCACATGATAATGCAAATGACCCATAACATGAGCATGTCAACGACACATATATCAATTGTTATAAGAACCTAATCTAACAAGTATTTTGGATTTTATAGCCAGTGATATACAGATATATATCATAAAAGTGTGTCATTTCCACTGGTGGGTATGGTCATTTGAAGGTTAATAGCACTAAAACTTGGACACATTTAAGAAAATGCTTCAGCAATTCAAAGAGAGCATATCTTTATTCAACTAATTCAATATACACCCACATCCAGTTATCTTGGATCACCCTTGCAGACCTGAAAATGTCATATTTTATTCTTCAATGTGCTGATAAAGTCATGCGCTTGATGCTCAGCTGATCAGATCTGGACTCAATGACCTCACATCACCAGAAGTTCTCTCATGGAAAGAATATTGTACAGTCTTCCATAGCTGATCCAAGTTTGCAACACCAGACCCCTAAAACTGAGTGAAAATGGGGCCTGAACATGACTGGTGGTGGAAAATTGTGCCTTTTTGATGAATAATTTGTTAAAGGGGGTGGGGTTAAATTGTGTGTGATAAATAAAGAACCATAGGGGTGATATTGTTTTTGAATACATTTTTTCCATTGATGGGCAATTCTGAAGAAATGTAGGGAGTTACAATTATTCCGCGAAAAAGCGGGCTATCGCTTTAAAGGGAAAAAATAGCTTTTTATCATTTTTGATTCCTGGGAGTCACTTTAAAGCATTTTAATGCATTTTACAGAGCCTGGTCTTTCAGTCCAATGAATATCTCATGCTTGGTGTGGCTATTCTTGCTGCTGATGTCTTCTTTCACTTACATCAGCCAAAAAAATAGTAAGATTTTTCATAAAAAATGCCAATTTTTCAAGGTATTTTCAAAAAATTTCAAGGTGGTAATAGTCACATGATAATGCAAATGACCCATAACATGAGCATGTCAACGACACATATATCAATTGTTATAAGAACCTAATCTAACAAGTATTTTGGATTTTATAGCCAGTGATATACAGATATATATCATAAAAGTGTGTCATTTCCACTGGTGGGTATGGTCATTTGAAGGTTAATAGCACTAAAACTTGGACACATTTAAGAAAATGCTTCAGCAATTCAAAGAGAGCATATCTTTATTCAACTAATTCAATATACACCCACATCCAGTTATCTTGGATCACCCTTGCAGACCTGAAAATGTCATATTTTATTCTTCAATGTGCTGATAAAGTCATGCGCTTGATGCTCAGCTGATCAGATCTGGACTCAATGACCTCACATCACCAGAAGTTCTCTCATGGAAAGAATATTGTACAGTCTTCCATAGCTGATCCAAGTTTGCAACACCAGACCCCTAAAACTGAGTGAAAATGGGGCCTGAACATGACTGGTGGTGGAAAATTGTGCCTTTTTGATGAATAATTTGTTAAAGGGGGTGGGGTTAAATTGTGTGTGATAAATAAAGAACCATAGGGGTGATATTGTTTTTGAACACATTTTTTCCATTGATGGGCAATTCTGAAGAAATGTAGGGAGTTACAATTATTCCGCGAAAAAGCGGGCTATCGCTTTAGGTTACACTGGTGTAAATAAGGTTCCGAGTGACATCTAGCGGATGCGGGAGGAATATATAGGAGAGAATAAAATAGACACTGGGCCCTAATTGGTCAATAGCCTTGTGTGCTTTTCACATAAAAAAATCATCACACCTCTCCCCTATGATTTCCCATAGGTAAAATAACCATTGGCACAGGAATTAACCCTTTGTAGTGAAGTTTGAATATTTTGGTGTGGTCTAAAATATGACTGTATTTTTTTATGCGGTTCTGACACTAGTCACGAAAACATAAGATTTAAAGGTGAATTCCCTGCTAGACAGACATGATTTTTTTGTGTAAAAAGTTTCCCAAAATGTCAATTTTTCAGATTTAAAGAAAATTTTGGACCCAACATTTATATTGCCAACACTATACGCTAAAACGTTAGCACTGAGGCCTATGGGAAACATTTACACCAGTGTAACCTAAAGGGAAAAAATAGCTTTTTATCATTTTTGATTCCTGGGAGTCACTTTAAAGCATTTTAATGCGTTTTACAGAGCCTGGTCTTTCAGTCCAATGAATATCTCATGCTTGGTGTGGCTATTCTTGCTGCTGATGTCTTCTTTCACTTACATCAGCCAAAAAAATAGTAAGATTTTTCATAAAAAATGCCAATTTTTCAAGGTATTTTCAAAAAATTTCAAGGTGGTAATAGTCACATGATAATGCAAATGACCCATAACATGAGCATGTCAACGACACATATATCAATTGTTATAAGAACCTAATCTAACAAGTATTTTGGATTTTATAGCCAGTGATATACAGATATATATCATAAAAGTGTGTCATTTCCACTGGTGGGTATGGTCATTTGAAGGTTAATAGCACTAAAACTTGGACACATTTAAGAAAATGCTTCAGCAATTCAAAGAGAGCATATCTTTATTCAACTAATTCAATATACACCCACATCCAGTTATCTTGGATCACCCTTGCAGACCTGAAAATGTCATATTTTATTCTTCAATGTGCTGATAAAGTCATGCGCTTGATGCTCAGCTGATCAGATCTGGACTCAATGACCTCACATCACCAGAAGTTCTCTCATGGAAAGAATATTGTACAGTCTTCCATAGCTGATCCAAGTTTGCAACACCAGACCCCTAAAACTGAGTGAAAATGGGGCCTGAACATGACTGGTGGTGGAAAATTGTGCCTTTTTGATGAATAATTTGTTAAAGGGGGTGGGGTTAAATTGTGTGTGATAAATAAAGAACCATAGGGGTGATATTGTTTTTGAATACATTTTTTCCATTGATGGGCAATTCTGAAGAAATGTAGGGAGTTACAATTATTCCGCGAAAAAGCGGGCTATCGCTTTAAAGGGAAAAAATAGCTTTTTATCATTTTTGATTCCTGGGAGTCACTTTAAAGCATTTTAATGCATTTTACAGAGCCTGGTCTTTCAGTCCAATGAATATCTCATGCTTGGTGTGGCTATTCTTGCTGCTGATGTCTTCTTTCACTTACATCAGCCAAAAAAATAGTAAGATTTTTCATAAAAAATGCCAATTTTTCAAGGTATTTTCAAAAAATTTCAAGGTGGTAATAGTCACATGATAATGCAAATGACCCATAACATGAGCATGTCAACGACACATATATCAATTGTTATAAGAACCTAATCTAACAAGTATTTTGGATTTTATAGCCAGTGATATACAGATATATATCATAAAAGTGTGTCATTTCCACTGGTGGGTATGGTCATTTGAAGGTTAATAGCACTAAAACTTGGACACATTTAAGAAAATGCTTCAGCAATTCAAAGAGAGCATATCTTTATTCAACTAATTCAATATACACCCACATCCAGTTATCTTGGATCACCCTTGCAGACCTGAAAATGTCATATTTTATTCTTCAATGTGCTGATAAAGTCATGCGCTTGATGCTCAGCTGATCAGATCTGGACTCAATGACCTCACATCACCAGAAGTTCTCTCATGGAAAGAATATTGTACAGTCTTCCATAGCTGATCCAAGTTTGCAACACCAGACCCCTAAAACTGAGTGAAAATGGGGCCTGAACATGACTGGTGGTGGAAAATTGTGCCTTTTTGATGAATAATTTGTTAAAGGGGGTGGGGTTAAATTGTGTGTGATAAATAAAGAACCATAGGGGTGATATTGTTTTTGAACACATTTTTTACATTGATGGGCAATTCTGAAGAAATGTAGGGAGTTACAATTATTCCGCGAAAAAGCGGGCTATCGCTTTAGGTTACACTGGTGTAAATAAGGTTCCGAGTGACATCTAGCGGATGCGGGAGGAATATATAGGAGAGAATAAAATAGACACTGGGCCCTAATTGGTCAATAGCCTTGTGTGCTTTTCACATAAAAAAATCATCACACCTCTCCCCTATGATTTCCCATAGGTAAAATAACCATTGGCACAGGAATTAACCCTTTGTAGTGAAGTTTGAATATTTTGGTGTGGTCTAAAATATGACTGTATTTTTTTATGCGGTTCTGACACTAGTTACGAAAACATAAGATTTAAAGGTGAATTCCCTGCTAGACAGACATGATTTTTTTGTGTAAAAAGTTTCCCAAAATGTCAATTTTTCAGATTTAAAGAAAATTTTGGACCCAACATTTATATTGCCAACACTATACGCTAAAACGTTAGCACTGAGGCCTATGGGAAACATTTACACCAGTGTAACCTAAAGGGAAAAAATAGCTTTTTATCATTTTTGATTCCTGGGAGTCACTTTAAAGCATTTTAATGCATTTTACAGAGCCTGGTCTTTCAGTCCAATGAATATCTCATGCTTGGTGTGGCTATTCTTGCTGCTGATGTCTTCTTTCACTTACATCAGCCAAAAAAATAGTAAGATTTTTCATAAAAAATGCCAATTTTTCAAGGTATTTTCAAAAAATTTCAAGGTGGTAATAGTCACATGATAATGCAAATGACCCATAACATGAGCATGTCAACGACACATATATCAATTGTTATAAGAACCTAATCTAACAAGTATTTTGGATTTTATAGCCAGTGATATACAGATATATATCATAAAAGTGTGTCATTTCCACTGGTGGGTATGGTCATTTGAAGGTTAATAGCACTAAAACTTGGACACATTTAAGAAAATGCTTCAGCAATTCAAAGAGAGCATATCTTTATTCAACTAATTCAATATACACCCACATCCAGTTATCTTGGATCACCCTTGCAGACCTGAAAATGTCATATTTTATTCTTCAATGTGCTGATAAAGTCATGCGCTTGATGCTCAGCTGATCAGATCTGGACTCAATGACCTCACATCACCAGAAGTTCTCTCATGGAAAGAATATTGTACAGTCTTCCATAGCTGATCCAAGTTTGCAACACCAGACCCCTAAAACTGAGTGAAAATGGGGCCTGAACATGACTGGTGGTGGAAAATTGTGCCTTTTTGATGAATAATTTGTTAAAGGGGGTGGGGTTAAATTGTGTGTGATAAATAAAGAACCATAGGGGTGATATTGTTTTTGAACACATTTTTTCCATTGATGGGCAATTCTGAAGAAATGTAGGGAGTTACAATTATTCCGCGAAAAAGCGGGCTATCGCTTTAGGTTACACTGGTGTAAATAAGGTTCCGAGTGACATCTAGCGGATGCGGGAGGAATATATAGGAGAGAATAAAATAGACACTGGGCCCTGATTGGTCAATAGCCTTGTGTGCTTTTCACATACAAAAATCATCACACCTCTCCCCTATGATTTCCCATAGGTAAAATAACCATTGGCACAGGAATTAACCCTTTGTAGTGAAGTTTGAATATTTTGGTGTGGTCTAAAATATGACTGTATTTTTTTATGCGGTTCTGACACTAGTTACGAAAACATAAGATTTAAAGGTGAATTCCCTGCTAGACAGACATGATTTTTTTGTGTAAAAAGTTTCCCAAAATGTCAATTTTTCAGATTTAAAGAAAATTTTGGACCCAACATTTATATTGCCAACACTATACGCTAAAACGTTAGCACTGAGGCCTATGGGAAACATTTACACCAGTGTAACCTAAAGGGAAAAAATAGCTTTTTATCATTTTTGATTCCTGGGAGTCACTTTAAAGCATTTTAATGCATTTTACAGAGCCTGGTCTTTCAGTCCAATGAATATCTCATGCTTGGTGTGGCTATTCTTGCTGCTGATGTCTTCTTTCACTTACATCAGCCAAAAAAATAGTAAGATTTTTCATAAAAAATGCCAATTTTTCAAGGTATTTTCAAAAAATTTCAAGGTGGTAATAGTCACATGATAATACAAATGACCCATAACATGAGCATGTCAACGACACATATATCAATTGTTATAAGAACCTAATCTAACAAGTATTTTGGATTTTATAGCCAGTGATATACAGATATATATCATAAAAGTGTGTCATTTCCACTGGTGGGTATGGTCATTTGAAGGTTAATAGCACTAAAACTTGGACACATTTAAGAAAAATACTTCAGCAATTCAAAGAGAGCATATCTTTATTCAACTAATTCAATATACACCCACATCCAGTTATCTTGGATCACCCTTGCAGACCTGAAAATGTCATATTTTATTCTTCAATGTGCTGATAAAGTCATGCGCTTGATGCTCAGCTGATCAGATCTGGACTCAATGACCTCACATCACCAGAAGTTCTCTCATGGAAAGAATATTGTACAGTCTTCCATAGCTGATCCAAGTTTGCAACACCAGACCCCTAAAACTGAGTGAAAATGGGGCCTGAACATGACTGGTGGTGGAAAATTGTGCCTTTTTGATGAATAATTTGTTAAAGGGGGTGGGGTTAAATTGTGTGTGATAAATAAAGAACCATAGGGGTGATATTGTTTTTGAACACATTTTTTCCATTGATGGGCAATTCTGAAGAAATGTAGGGAGTTACAATTATTCCGCGAAAAAGCGGGCTATCGCTTAAAGGGAAAAAATAGCTTTTTATCATTTTTGATTCCTGGGAGTCACTTTAAAGCATTTTAATGCATTTTACAGAGCCTGGTCTTTCAGTCCAATGAATATCTCATGCTTGGTGTGGCTATTCTTGCTGCTGATGTCTTCTTTCACTTACATCAGCCAAAAAAATAGTAAGATTTTTCATAAAAAATGCCAATTTTTCAAGGTATTTTCAAAAAATTTCAAGGTGGTAATAGTCACATGATAATACAAATGACCCATAACATGAGCATGTCAACGACACATATATCAATTGTTATAAGAACCTAATCTAACAAGTATTTTGGATTTTATAGCCAGTGATATACAGATATATATCATAAAAGTGTGTCATTTCCACTGGTGGGTATGGTCATTTGAAGGTTAATAGCACTAAAACTTGGACACATTTAAGAAAATACTTCAGCAATTCAAAGAGAGCATATCTTTATTCAACTAATTCAATATACACCCACATCCAGTTATCTTGGATCACCCTTGCAGACCTGAAAATGTCATATTTTATTCTTCAATGTGCTGATAAAGTCATGCGCTTGATGCTCAGCTGATCAGATCTGGACTCAATGACCTCACATCACCAGAAGTTCTCTCATGGAAAGAATATTGTACAGTCTTCCATAGCTGATCCAAGTTTTCAACACCAGACCCCTAAAACTGAGTGAAAATGGGGCCTGAACATGACTGGTGGCGGAAAATTGTGCCTTTTTGATGAATAATTTGTTAAAGGGGGTGGGGTTAAATTGTGTGTGATAAATAAAGAACCATAGGGGTGATATTGTTTTTGAACACATTTTTTCCATTGATGGGCAATTCTGAAGAAATGTAGGGAGTTACAATTATTCCGCGAAAAAGCGGGCTATCGCTTTAGGTTACACTGGTGTAAATAAGGTTCCGAGTGACATCTAGCGGATGCGGGAGGAATATATAGGAGAGAATAAAATAGACACTGGGCCCTGATTGGTCAATAGCCTTGTGTGCTTTTCACATAAAAAAATCATCACACCTCTCCCCTATGATTTCCCATAGGTAAAATAACCATTGGCACAGGAATTAACCCTTTGTAGTGAAGTTTGAATATTTTGGTGTGGTCTAAAATATGACTGTATTTTTTTATGCGGTTCTGACACTAGTTACGAAAACATAAGATTTAAAGGTGAATTCCCTGCTAGACAGACATGATTTTTTTGTGTAAAAAGTTTCCCAAAATGTCAATTTTTCAGATTTAAAGAAAATTTTGGACCCAACATTTATATTGCCAACACTATACGCTAAAACGTTAGCACTGAGGCCTATGGGAAACATTTACACCAGTGTAACCTAAAGGGAAAAAATAGCTTTTTATCATTTTTGATTCCTGGGAGTCACTTTAAAGCATTTTAATGCATTTTACAGAGCCTGGTCTTTCAGTCCAATGAATATCTCATGCTTGGTGTGGCTATTCTTGCTGCTGATGTCTTCTTTCACTTACATCAGCCAAAAAAATAGTAAGATTTTTCATAAAAAATGCCAATTTTTCAAGGTATTTTCAAAAAATTTCAAGGTGGTAATAGTCACATGATAATGCAAATGACCCATAACATGGGCATGTCAACGACACATATATCAATTGTTATAAGAACCTAATCTAACAAGTATTTTGGATTTTATAGCCAGTGATATACAGATATATATCATAAAAGTGTGTCATTTCCACTGGTGGGTATGGTCATTTGAAGGTTAATAGCACTAAAACTTGGACACATTTAAGAAAATGCTTCAGCAATTCAAAGAGAGCATATCTTTATTCAACTAATTCAATATACACCCACATCCAGTTATCTTGGATCACCCTTGCAGACCTGAAAATGTCATATTTTATTCTTCAATGTGCTGATAAAGTCATGCGCTTGATGCTCAGCTGATCAGATCTGGACTCAATGACCTCACATCACCAGAAGTTCTCTCATGGAAAGAATATTGTACAGTCTTCCATAGCTGATCCAAGTTTGCAACACCAGACCCCTAAAACTGAGTGAAAATGGGGCCTGAACATGACTGGTGGTGGAAAATTGTGCCTTTTTGATGAATAATTTGTTAAAGGGGGTGGGGTTAAATTGTGTGTGATAAATAAAGAACCATAGGGGTGATATTGTTTTTGAACACATTTTTTCCATTGATGGGCAATTCTGAAGAAATGTAGGGAGTTACAATTATTCCGCGAAAAAGCGGGCTATCGCTTTAAAGGGAAAAAATAGCTTTTTATCATTTTTGATTCCTGGGAGTCACTTTAAAGCATTTTAATGCATTTTACAGAGCCTGGTCTTTCAGTCCAATGAATATCTCATGCTTGGTGTGGCTATTCTTGCTGCTGATGACTTCTTTCACTTACATCAGCCAAAAAAATAGTAAGATTTTTCATAAAAAATGCCAATTTTTCAAGGTATTTTCAAAAAATTTCAAGGTGGTAATAGTCACATGATAATGCAAATGATCCATAACATGAGCATGTCAACGACACATATATCAATTGTTATAAGAACCTAATCTAACAAGTATTTTGGATTTTATAGCCAGTGATATACAGATATATATCATAAAAGTGTGTCATTTCCACTGGTGGGTATGGTCATTTGAAGGTTAATAGCACTAAAACTTGGACACATTTAAGAAAATGCTTCAGCAATTCAAAGAGAGCATATCTTTATTCAACTAATTCAATATACACCCACATCCAGTTATCTTGGATCACCCTTGCAGACCTGAAAATGTCATATTTTATTCTTCAATGTGCTGATAAAGTCATGCGCTTGATGCTCAGCTGATCAGATCTGGACTCAATGACCTCACATCACCAGAAGTTCTCTCATGGAAAGAATATTGTACAGTCTTCCATAGCTGATCCAAGTTTGCAACACCAGACCCCTAAAACTGAGTGAAAATGGGGCCTGAACATGACTGGTGGTGGAAAATTGTGCCTTTTTGATGAATAATTTGTTAAAGGGGGTGGGGTTAAATTGTGTGTGATAAATAAAGAACCATAGGGGTGATATTGTTTTTGAACACATTTTTTCCATTGATGGGCAATTCTGAAGAAATGTAGGGAGTTACAATTATTCCGCGAAAAAGCGGGCTATCGCTTTAAAGGGAAAAAATAGCTTTTTATCATTTTTGATTCCTGGGAGTCACTTTAAAGCATTTTAATGCATTTTACAGAGCCTGGTCTTTCAGTCCAATGAATATCTCATGCTTGGTGTGGCTATTCTTGCTGCTGATGTCTTCTTTCACTTACATCAGCCAAAAAAATAGTAAGATTTTTCATAAAAAATGCCAATTTTTCAAGGTATTTTCAAAAAATTTCAAGGTGGTAATAGTCACATGATAATGCAAATGATCCATAACATGAGCATGTCAACGACACATATATCAATTGTTATAAGAACCTAATCTAACAAGTATTTTGGATTTTATAGCCAGTGATATACAGATATATATCATAAAAGTGTGTCATTTCCACTGGTGGGTATGGTCATTTGAAGGTTAATAGCACTAAAACTTGGACACATTTAAGAAAATGCTTCAGCAATTCAAAGAGAGCATATCTTTATTCAACTAATTCAATATACACCCACATCCAGTTATCTTGGATCACCCTTGCAGACCTGAAAATGTCATATTTTATTCTTCAATGTGCTGATAAAGTCATGCGCTTGATGCTCAGCTGATCAGATCTGGACTCAATGACCTCACATCACCAGAAGTTCTCTCATGGAAAGAATATTGTACAGTCTTCCATAGCTGATCCAAGTTTGCAACACCAGACCCCTAAAACTGAGTGAAAATGGGGCCTGAACATGACTGGTGGTGGAAAATTGTGCCTTTTTGATGAATAATTTGTTAAAGGGGGTGGGGTTAAATTGTGTGTGATAAATAAAGAACCATAGGGGTGATATTGTTTTTGAACACATTTTTTCCATTGATGGGCAATTCTGAAGAAATGTAGGGAGTTACAATTATTCCGCGAAAAAGCGGGCTATCGCTTTAAAGGGAAAAAATAGCTTTTTATCATTTTTGATTCCTGGGAGTCACTTTAAAGCATTTTAATGCATTTTACAGAGCCTGGTCTTTCAGTCCAATGAATATCTCATGCTTGGTGTGGCTATTCTTGCTGCTGATGTCTTCTTTCACTTACATCAGCCAAAAAAATAGTAAGATTTTTCATGAAAAATGCCAATTTTTCAAGGTATTTTCAAAAAATTTCAAGGTGGTAATAGTCACATGATAATGCAAATGATCCATAACATGAGCATGTCAACGACACATATATCAATTGTTATAAGAACCTAATCTAACAAGTATTTTGGATTTTATAGCCAGTGATATACAGATATATATCATAAAAGTGTGTCATTTCCACTGGTGGGTATGGTCATTTGAAGGTTAATAGCACTAAAACTTGGACACATTTAAGAAAATGCTTCAGCAATTCAAAGAGAGCATATCTTTATTCAACTAATTCAATATACACCCACATCCAGTTATCTTGGATCACCCTTGCAGACCTGAAAATGTCATATTTTATTCTTCAATGTGCTGATAAAGTCATGCGCTTGATGCTCAGCTGATCAGATCTGGACTCAATGACCTCACATCACCAGAAGTTCTCTCATGGAAAGAATATTGTACAGTCTTCCATAGCTGATCCAAGTTTGCAACACCAGACCCCTAAAACTGAGTGAAAATGGGGCCTGAACATGACTGGTGGTGGAAAATTGTGCCTTTTTGATGAATAATTTGTTAAAGGGGGTGGGGTTAAATTGTGTGTGATAAATAAAGAACCATAGGGGTGATATTGTTTTTGAACACATTTTTTCCATTGATGGGCAATTCTGAAGAAATGTAGGGAGTTACAATTATTCCGCGAAAAAGCGGGCTATCGCTTTAAAGGGAAAAAATAGCTTTTTATCATTTTTGATTCCTGGGAGTCACTTTAAAGCATTTTAATGCATTTTACAGAGCCTGGTCTTTCAGTCCAATGAATATCTCATGCTTGGTGTGGCTATTCTTGCTGCTGATGTCTTCTTTCACTTACATCAGCCAAAAAAATAGTAAGATTTTTCATAAAAAATGCCAATTTTTCAAGGTATTTTCAAAAAATTTCAAGGTGGTAATAGTCACATGATAATGCAAATGATCCATAACATGAGCATGTCAACGACACATATATCAATTGTTATAAGAACCTAATCTAACAAGTATTTTGGATTTTATAGCCAGTGATATACAGATATATATCATAAAAGTGTGTCATTTCCACTGGTGGGTATGGTCATTTGAAGGTTAATAGCACTAAAACTTGGACACATTTAAGAAAATGCTTCAGCAATTCAAAGAGAGCATATCTTTATTCAACTAATTCAATATACACCCACATCCAGTTATCTTGGATCACCCTTGCAGACCTGAAAATGTCATATTTTATTCTTCAATGTGCTGATAAAGTCATGCGCTTGATGCTCAGCTGATCAGATCTGGACTCAATGACCTCACATCACCAGAAGTTCTCTCATGGAAAGAATATTGTACAGTCTTCCATAGCTGATCCAAGTTTGCAACACCAGACCCCTAAAACTGAGTGAAAATGGGGCCTGAACATGACTGGTGGTGGAAAATTGTGCCTTTTTGATGAATAATTTGTTAAAGGGGGTGGGGTTAAATTGTGTGTGATAAATAAAGAACCATAGGGGTGATATTGTTTTTGAATACATTTTTTCCATTGATGGGCAATTCTGAAGAAATGTAGGGAGTTACAATTATTCCGCGAAAAAGCGGGCTATCGCTTTAAAGGGAAAAAATAGCTTTTTATCATTTTTGATTCCTGGGAGTCACTTTAAAGCATTTTAATGCATTTTACAGAGCCTGGTCTTTCAGTCCAATGAATATCTCATGCTTGGTGTGGCTATTCTTGCTGCTGATGTCTTCTTTCACTTACATCAGCCAAAAAAATAGTAAGATTTTTTATAAAAAATGCCAATTTTTCAAGGTATTTTCAAAAAATTTCAAGGTGGTAATAGTCACATGATAATGCAAATGACCCATAACATGAGCATGTCAACGACACATATATCAATTGTTATAAGAACCTAATCTAACAAGTATTTTGGATTTTATAGCCAGTGATATACAGATATATATCATAAAAGTGTGTCATTTCCACTGGTGGGTATGGTCATTTGAAGGTTAATAGCACTAAAACTTGGACACATTTAAGAAGATGCTTCAGCAATTCAAAGAGAGCATATCTTTATTCAACTAATTCAATATACACCCACATCCAGTTATCTTGGATCACCCTTGCAGACCTGAAAATGTCATATTTTATTCTTCAATGTGCTGATAAAGTCATGCGCTTGATGCTCAGCTGATCAGATCTGGACTCAATGACCTCACATCACCAGAAGTTCTCTCATGGAAAGAATATTGTACAGTCTTCCATAGCTGATCCAAGTTTGCAACACCAGACCCCTAAAACTGAGTGAAAATGGGGCCTGAACATGACTGGTGGTGGAAAATTGTGCCTTTTTGATGAATAATTTGTTAAAGGGGGTGGGGTTAAATTGTGTGTGATAAATAAAGAACCATAGGGGTGATATTGTTTTTGAACACATTTTTTCCATTGATGGGCAATTCTGAAGAAATGTAGGGAGTTACAATTATTCCGCGAAAAAGCGGGCTATCGCTTTAAGGGAAAAAATAGCTTTTTATCATTTTTGATTCCTGGGAGTCACTTTAAAGCATTTTAATGCATTTTACAGAGCCTGGTCTTTCAGTCCAATGAATATATCATGCTTGGTGTGGCTATTCTTGCTGCTGATGTCTTCTTTCACTTACATCAGCCAAAAAAATAGTAAGATTTTTCATAAAAAATGCCAATTTTTCAAGGTATTTTCAAAAAATTTCAAGGTGGTAATAGTCACATGATAATGCAAATGATCCATAACATGAGCATGTCAACGACACATATATCAATTGTTATAAGAACCTAATCTAACAAGTATTTTGGATTTTATAGCCAGTGATATACAGATATATATCATAAAAGTGTGTCATTTCCACTGGTGGGTATGGTCATTTGAAGGTTAATAGCACTAAAACTTGGACACATTTAAGAAAATGCTTCAGCAATTCAAAGAGAGCATATCTTTATTCAACTAATTCAATATACACCCACATCCAGTTATCTTGGATCACCCTTGCAGACCTGAAAATGTCATATTTTATTCTTCAATGTGCTGATAAAGTCATGCGCTTGATGCTCAGCTGATCAGATCTGGACTCAATGACCTCACATCACCAGAAGTTCTCTCATGGAAAGAATATTGTACAGTCTTCCATAGCTGATCCAAGTTTGCAACACCAGACCCCTAAAACTGAGTGAAAATGGGGCCTGAACATGACTGGTGGTGGAAAATTGTGCCTTTTTGATGAATAATTTGTTAAAGGGGGTGGGGTTAAATTGTGTGTGATAAATAAAGAACCATAGGGGTGATATTGTTTTTGAACACATTTTTTCCATTGATGGGCAATTCTGAAGAAATGTAGGGAGTTACAATTATTCCGCGAAAAAGCGGGCTATCGCTTTAAAGGGAAAAAATAGCTTTTTATCATTTTTGATTCCTGGGAGTCACTTTAAAGCATTTTAATGCATTTTACAGAGCCTGGTCTTTCAGTCCAATGAATATCTCATGCTTGGTGTGGCTATTCTTGCTGCTGATGTCTTCTTTCACTTACATCAGCCAAAAAAATAGTAAGATTTTTCATAAAAAATGCCAATTTTTCAAGGTATTTTCAAAAAATTTCAAGGTGGTAATAGTCACATGATAATGCAAATGATCCATAACATGAGCATGTCAACGACACATATATCAATTGTTATAAGAACCTAATCTAACAAGTATTTTGGATTTTATAGCCAGTGATATACAGATATATATCATAAAAGTGTGTCATTTCCACTGGTGGGTATGGTCATTTGAAGGTTAATAGCACTAAAACTTGGACACATTTAAGAAAATGCTTCAGCAATTCAAAGAGAGCATATCTTTATTCAACTAATTCAATATACACCCACATCCAGTTATCTTGGATCACCCTTGCAGACCTGAAAATGTCATATTTTATTCTTCAATGTGCTGATAAAGTCATGCGCTTGATGCTCAGCTGATCAGATCTGGACTCAATGACCTCACATCACCAGAAGTTCTCTCATGGAAAGAATATTGTACAGTCTTCCATAGCTGATCCAAGTTTGCAACACCAGACCCCTAAAACTGAGTGAAAATGGGGCCTGAACATGACTGGTGGTGGAAAATTGTGCCTTTTTGATGAATAATTTGTTAAAGGGGGTGGGGTTAAATTGTGTGTGATAAATAAAGAACCATAGGGGTGATATTGTTTTTGAATACATTTTTTCCATTGATGGGCAATTCTGAAGAAATGTAGGGAGTTACAATTATTCCGCGAAAAAGCGGGCTATCGCTTTAAAGGGAAAAAATAGCTTTTTATCATTTTTGATTCCTGGGAGTCACTTTAAAGCATTTTAATGCATTTTACAGAGCCTGGTCTTTCAGTCCAATGAATATCTCATGCTTGGTGTGGCTATTCTTGCTGCTGATGTCTTCTTTCACTTACATCAGCCAAAAAAATAGTAAGATTTTTTATAAAAAATGCCAATTTTTCAAGGTATTTTCAAAAAATTTCAAGGTGGTAATAGTCACATGATAATGCAAATGACCCATAACATGAGCATGTCAACGACACATATATCAATTGTTATAAGAACCTAATCTAACAAGTATTTTGGATTTTATAGCCAGTGATATACAGATATATATCATAAAAGTGTGTCATTTCCACTGGTGGGTATGGTCATTTGAAGGTTAATAGCACTAAAACTTGGACACATTTAAGAAGATGCTTCAGCAATTCAAAGAGAGCATATCTTTATTCAACTAATTCAATATACACCCACATCCAGTTATCTTGGATCACCCTTGCAGACCTGAAAATGTCATATTTTATTCTTCAATGTGCTGATAAAGTCATGCGCTTGATGCTCAGCTGATCAGATCTGGACTCAATGACCTCACATCACCAGAAGTTCTCTCATGGAAAGAATATTGTACAGTCTTCCATAGCTGATCCAAGTTTGCAACACCAGACCCCTAAAACTGAGTGAAAATGGGGCCTGAACATGACTGGTGGTGGAAAATTGTGCCTTTTTGATGAATAATTTGTTAAAGGGGGTGGGGTTAAATTGTGTGTGATAAATAAAGAACCATAGGGGTGATATTGTTTTTGAACACATTTTTTCCATTGATGGGCAATTCTGAAGAAATGTAGGGAGTTACAATTATTCCGCGAAAAAGCGGGCTATCGCTTTAAGGGAAAAAATAGCTTTTTATCATTTTTGATTCCTGGGAGTCACTTTAAAGCATTTTAATGCATTTTACAGAGCCTGGTCTTTCAGTCCAATGAATATATCATGCTTGGTGTGGCTATTCTTGCTGCTGATGTCTTCTTTCACTTACATCAGCCAAAAAAATAGTAAGATTTTTCATAAAAAATGCCAATTTTTCAAGGTATTTTCAAAAAATTTCAAGGTGGTAATAGTCACATGATAATGCAAATGACCCATAACATGGGCATGTCAACGACACATATATCAATTGTTATAAGAACCTAATCTAACAAGTATTTTGGATTTTATAGCCAGTGATATACAGATATATATCATAAAAGTGTGTCATTTCCACTGGTGGGTATGGTCATTTGAAGGTTAATAGCACTAAAACTTGGACACATTTAAGAAAATGCTTCAGCAATTCAAAGAGAGCATATCTTTATTCAACTAATTCAATATACACCCACATCCAGTTATCTTGGTTCACCCTTGCAGACCTGAAAATGTCATATTTTATTCTTCAATGTGCTGATAAAGTCATGCGCTTGATGCTCAGCTGATCAGATCTGGACTCAATGACCTCACATCACCAGAAGTTCTCTCATGGAAAGAATATTGTACAGTCTTCCATAGCTGATCCAAGTTTGCAACACCAGACCCCTAAAACTGAGTGAAAATGGGGCCTGAACATGACTGGTGGTGGAAAATTGTGCCTTTTTGATGAATAATTTGTTAAAGGGGGTGGGGTTAAATTGTGTGTGATAAATAAAGAACCATAGGGGTGATATTGTTTTTGAACACATTTTTTCCATTGATGGGCAATTCTGAAGAAATGTAGGGAGTTACAATTATTCCGCGAAAAAGCGGGCTATCGCTTTAGGTTACACTGGTGTAAATAAGGTTCCGAGTGACATCTAGCGGATGCGGGAGGAATATATAGGAGAGAATAAAATAGACACTGGGCCCTGATTGGTCAATAGCCTTGTGTGCTTTTCACATAAAAAAATCATCACACCTCTCCCCTATGATTTCCCATAGGTAAAATAACCATTGGCACAGGAATTAACCCTTTGTAGTGAAGTTTGAATATTTTGGTGTGGTCTAAAATATGACTGTATTTTTTTATGCGGTTCTGACACTAGTTACGAAAACATAAGATTTAAAGGTGAATTCCCTGCTAGACAGACATGATTTTTTTGTGTAAAAAGTTTCCCAAAATGTCAATTTTTCAGATTTAAAGAAAATTTTGGACCCAACATTTATATTGCCAACACTATACGCTAAAACGTTAGCACTGAGGCCTATGGGAAACATTTACACCAGTGTAACCTTTAATGTGACATCGACATCGAGAAACGACGAATAGAGTTATTTACCCTCACTTGCTTATGTATAAATAAATGAAATAACACGAACTCATCGATAGAGTTATCCATCTTTATTCACTTGTACGACTTCTACGATCGAGTTCTTATTTCGCCGAGTATTCGCGCCTCCCACTTCACTCAAACGCATATATCTCCCCATGCAATTCATCAATCTGGTGACAAACAACCTTTCCGAATAATAGTGACATATATTGCGGAAACCTGTTCACAAAGCATAATCACATTAACCCATGTTGTAATTTGAACATCTCCATATAAGTTGTACTTCCTTCTTTAAGAACTGTTTTGTTATATTATGTCATGAATATGTTTTTTCTTGTTCTTTTTTTTACCTTACATCCACATATTAATATGTATTACTCTCTTACTTCACAACCCATTGTCCCTATGTATCTTCATAAAAGAGCCTGCAACTGAGCCAACGTCGCGCCGATGGAACCGTGATCAAACGAAAAAGCCTACCTACATATTATCTAGCACCATAAATCATCATCGATATGATCCAGGATAACTATTACCGCTCAAGGGTAGGCACATTCTATAATCGCGCGCGATATGCGAAACGTAAAGAGCGATGTGATCCGTATACGTCCAAACTTCTAATTTATTACGTAAACTTGGCTATGAATGGAACAAACCAACTCAAGCTCATTAGAGTACTACTCATACTTTCGATTGTGAACTCCGACGAAATGTTCATGAATAAAACTAGGGTACCAAGAGAAATCTTTTCCTCTCCTAAGGATCTTGCCACAACGGCCACGTGGCTCAGACAATTGCTATTAATTTCTGGCGATATCTTGCCTAACCTCGGACCTGGAACAGACGGAGAACTATCAGTGTTCCACTTGAATGTGCAGAGTATTTTCCCGAAACTTGATGTTCTTTCCACCGAAATCCAAAACCATGATGTGTGTGGTTTTACGGAGTCCTGGCTTAGTACCAACAATGAACAAAGCGATTTGTTGATACCTGGTTTCCACGAACCTGAACGTAGAGATAGAGTTCATACCGATACAATAGGGGGCGGTGTTATTGTCTATGTCAAGAACAATATAGCATTTAAACGTAGAAATGACATGGAAAGAAGTAATTTAGAAAATTTATGGATCGAAATTATATTGAATGGAAAAAACGTTCTAGTCGGTACCTTTTATCGCCCACCAAATGTACAATGTTGGGACGAAATCGAGGGGAACATTGGTGATGTAGTAAATGCCCATCCATCCCATAGAATAATAATATGTGGAGATTTGAATGAAAATCAGTTTAATCCAGCAAATTCCAAAGTGTCCTCCATCTCAACATACTTCTCCCTCAAGCAAGTTATATACGAATCGACAAATTTTACTGAATATTCAGAAACACTCATAGATGTTGTACTGATCAATGGTAACTGCACACGAAAGGAAAGTGGAACATTAGAACCCTTCTTTTGTGACTTGGTTCGCTACCACGTCCCGGTCTACGTGAAAATTGAAACTCGTGAAACAACTAGACCGATAGTACATAACAAACGCACTGTATACATGTTTGAACAAGCAGATTTCTCAACAATTAACAACCAAATAAAATCATCAGAATGGACCCAGGCATTCTACAACTTACTTCTTGAGGATCTATGTGGCACTTTGACTAACAAACTAACTGAGCTTATGAATAAATATATTCCCCACAAGTTTATCAGCTGCAAGCAAGACGAGCCCGATTGGATGAACCCGCGGATTAAATATTTAATTAGACAACGAAAAAGGATTCATAAATCGGCAAAAAGAAGAAATACCTCCGATTCGTGGAGTAAATATAGAAAAATTCGAAACGAAGTAATTTCCGAAGTTAGATCGTCTAAACAATTTCATTTATTAAAAGTGCAAGAAGTCCTTAATGGTCACGAAACAACAGCTGGCAAATGGTGGAAAACATTTAAACATCTTTCCACAAATAGGGCTGAAACTGCCTCCTTTAGTTTGGCAGGGCAAAGTTGTGTCGTCGGATGAAGACAAATCCGAGGTGCTAAATGGCTACTTCTGTAGCATTGCATCTCTCGATGGAACAAAACAACCTCCACCCCCAACACCGGATGGCCCTAACCTGACCACACTCAGTGATATAAATATAACCGAGCTGGAAGTTTATAATGCTATAAAAGAACTCCAACCTGATAAGGCATCTGGACCTGATCTTATTAGCCCACGTCGGTTAAAGAACCGCACAAGCTTAAGTAAGCCTCTTTCCAAAATCTTCAACCGTTTTATCCGAGAATCATACTTTCCTCCGCAATGGAAACGCGCAAACGTTGTACCAATACATAAAAAAGGAGACCGAACCAATCCGGCGAATTACCGGCCAATCTCACTTTTAAGCTGTATAAGCAAGTTATTTGAAAAATGCATCGCTAAACACCTTATGGCATATCTCCAATCGAATAATATTCTAACTAAACGTCAGTCCGGGTTTGTTCCCGCCGACTCAACTGCCTATCAACTATGTGACATATTTGACAAAATTAGTAAATCTTTGGACGAAGGGCGCGACATTCGATTAGTATTTTTTGACATAAGTAAAGCGTTTGATAAAGTCTGGTACGAGGGTCTACTTTTTAAACTTCATGCAATAGGAATTCGCGATAATATGCTCTGTTGGTTCAAATCATACCTTTCCGATCGCCAACAGCGTGTAATACTACGCTCTGGCCAATCAACGTGGGGAAAAATAACTGCAGGAGTGCCCCAAAGGTCGGTATTGGGTCCTATCCTATTTCTTGTGTTTATTAACGACATTGTTGACAACATGACATGTAATATTCGTCTTTTTGCCGACGACACTTCGATTGCGCTGTCAACTGATGACCATAACACTGGGTAAATTATGATGCAACATGATATTATACGACTTGAAGAATGGTCCTCCACATGGCTCGTTAAATTCAATGAACTTAAGACAGAGGCATTAACGTGTACTCGAAACTATGACTATGAATCAACAGCCCATTAAGGAAGTCAATTCACACAAGCACCTCGGTGTTATTTTGAGTAAAGATGGTTGCTGGGGTCCCCACATCAATGAAATGACGAATACTGCCTGGAAATGTATTTCCCTACTAAGAAAATATCGATTATATCTTGACAGAGCTAGTCTTGAAAAATGTTACTTCACTCTGATTCGATCAGTTCTTGAATATTCTTGTGTAGTGTGGGATGGTTGTGTGCAACAGGAATCTGATGCTATTGCAAATATACAGTATGAAGCAGCTCGCATCGTAACGGGTGCCACTAGGTGTGTCAGTAAGTCGACACTCCTAGCAGAAACTGGTTGGGAAACTTTAAAATCACGACGTGAAAAATACAAACTGAAGCTATTCTACAAGATGGTGTATGGCCAGGCACCAATATATCTAAGAACTTTAGTACCTCCAACTCACAGTCAGATATCGGGACGTGTCACCAGACAAGGCAATTGTTTCATGGTTCCAGTTTTCGATAATGAATATCACAGAAGATCCTTCCTTCCCTCGACAACCACTTTGTGGAATAACCTTGACACAAGCAGGATTGCCATGGATTCAATAGTGACATTCTCAAAGTCATTGAATTCTAACATGAACAATATCCCTAAATGGTTTTATTATGCCTACACACGCGATGCGCAGATTTTGCACTCTCGACTTAGACTGCACTTTAGCCACTTAAATTACCACACCTATTCAAAAAAAAATTCTGACCAACCCATGTGCGATTGCGGTGAGCTAGAGGATACCGAACATTATTTACTCGAATGCGAAAGATACGACTCACAAAGATCTTCATTACTAACCACAGTGTCTGGCCTTTGCAACATTACAACCGAGGTGCTACTCCGTGGTTCCACTGAACTCTTACATGACGATAATATAACCATTTTCAGAGAAGTACAAAAGTATATCCTAAGAACCAAACGATTCAAATTCAATCAGTAATGACCCCGAGGACTCGTTCGTTAAACCACACAAACGCACAATAACCAAATAAAATCGGAAGATATGCAATAATGAGCTAGTTTAGTTTATAACCTGACCACATAAGAAAACATTCTGCGTTCGAATTCATTGTGAACTGTTACCGTGGTGCGTCGTCGGCTCAGATGCTAAAAGTCAGCTCCTCAAAATAATTCTGTCTACATCAGATTTTCCACATATCTTTAAATTCTCCTCTATCTGAAACATTACTATTCTGCCCTTTTTTCCCACTGACCTGATATTAATTTGTCTAACACCAACTATTATCAATACCAACTCTTAGTCTCACTTAAACCGTTTATTCCATAAAACTCAATTTCGACACACTGCGTGAGTTGATGCGAGACAAAAACTAAATAAACGCCAACTGTGAGCCCCAAATTGTCTGAAATACATCGCACTTAATTCAAGCATACTCACGACGTGGGCTCGGTCACATCGTAATCGGAGACGACACATATAAGCTATCAGCTTGCTGTCGAATCCACTCCACTCCACTAACTTGTTATTATGTTGTAATTACTTTATGAATTATATGGATTAAATACTGTTTACACCAACTTGAGTTGACATATTTTGAAAATATATACATAGAGAGGATATTTACTGGGCGGAAATTTGAAATATTATTTCTATTAATTGCTGATATGTTATTGTGCAGGTTACACACAATTTAATAATTTCTAACTATTTCCCGATTAGTCTGTCAAACAGCCCATTATCTAGCATTATTCCATACCACTTTTGTTAGTCTATTGAAGAAACTTCTATTATACTACCAGTCACGGTGCCAGACTTGGATACTTGGATACTTGGTTTTGTGAGAGCAACAGATCATCTGAGTTGATAAGCATGCAAACAATTCATTGATTAGTTTGATGCACTGATGACAGTTATTTTCTAGCCATTGATAGTCACATTAATGTTTGGGACAATTGCTCGCTGCTTTTCCATGCACACAATGATTCAGGATTAAATATCTTAGTTACTTGAGGACAAGTTTATTTATTTCAGTTTGACAATTCTCGAAGCTTCTTTCCGAAGGGTGTCGAGAAGGAAGTTTTTGACATCACCGTCCCATATGCGATATGTCAGCTTAATATCGCCTCCACTAAGGCCCATGTTATAACAAGAAAACCATAGTCAGAAATGGTAACGCCACCAAGATTATAGTATTACATATAAATAGAAATTATAAAAAATACATAAAATATTTTGATAACAATTGCGTTTAAAAAAGTAATCCTTCAAATTATTACTAACAAAGCAAGTAAACGACTGTGGGGTCACTCAACAGATTATAAAGACTTGGACTTAGTATGCTGTAAATACTAAAATTTAAATGAAATAATTAAAAGATAAAATTTAGCAAGTAGTAAAAGTTAATTTGTTTGTTTGTTTGTTTTTTTTTAAATAAAGCAATAATTTAAATGTAGCATTTGTTTTTTTTTAAATGATTGACCGTGGGTCTTCCAATAATTGCGCGACTGACCTGGTCAATTGTTCTTAAGAAGTTGTTTTGAGAATTACTATGGAGGGAAATAGTTATGGCTGTGGCTTTGCAAGTAATTAACTTGGTGACGTGGTGTTAACAAATCTGAACTCCAGTAAACCAAGGACGCTCCATACCAAATATAAGGTAAATTAATAATTCTTTAGAAGTTGCCAGTTTTAAGATTTACTATGGAGGGAAAGAATTGTGGTGCTGGCTTCGCAACTATTTGACCTCATTGTAACAAATATAAATATTAGTCACTCAGGCAATAGATGTATCTATTCTGTATAGTAAGTTATTGGGTCTTACGTGTCTTGAGATGTCTAAATAATTTTCGATGGACAGATCGCACAAGGGACCCACGCCAATCTTCTGTTGGGATTCCAATTGTTGGCTTATTAAATATGCACATATACTTAAGATACAGTCGCGCGCGAAGCACGCTCCCGTAAGTCAGGTTTTGGATCCCAGTTAATGAAAATATCATTGAAATAATCGGTTTCCCCCAATAAACATCCATATATTCAATATACATGTTTTGGAGCAGAATTAGGCAGTCCATATTGGACGCCATCATGGAATTTGTTTTGTTTTAATTTTCACACATATTTATTAGTTATGTGGATGGAGTTCTCATTAAACCTCACATCCTTATATTGGTTACAGTAATGCCCAAAGTAATTGACCACTTAACCAGATCAGACTTATTGGTAATTTTTCAGGATTTAAAATCCTGAAAAATTACAAATAATTCTGCTCTGGTTAAGTGGTCAATTACTTTGAACATTACTGTATGAGGATTGAGTTATCATTAAACCTCAAATCCTTATATTGGTTACAGTAATGCCCAAAGTAATTGACCACTTAACCACAGCAGAATTATGGGTATTTTTTCAGCATTTAAAATCCTGATAAATTACCAATTATTCTGCTGTGCTTAAGTGGTCAATTACTTTGAACATTACTGTATGAGGATTGAGTTATCATTAAACCTCAAATCCTTATATTGGTTACAGTAATGCCCAAAGTAATTGACCACTTAACCACAGCATAATTATGGGTAATTTTTCAGCATTTAAAATCCTGATAAATTACCCATTATTCTGCTGTGCTTAAGTGGTCAATTACTTTGAACATTACTGTATGAGGATTGAGTTATCATTAAACCTCAAATCCTTATATTGGTTACAGTAATGCCCAAAGTAATTGACCACTTAACCACAGCATAATTATGGGTAATTTTTCAGGATTTAAAATCATGAAAAAATACCCATAATTTTGCTGTGGTTAAGTGATCAATTACTTTGGACATTACTGTTTGTAGATGGAGTTAAACCTCACAACAGTGTGTTGGGGATTTGGACCTTGACTTGGGACCTTTGGTTTTTAACTCAACAAATGCGCGTACACCATATACACAAATTTCTTATGTAACCAGAGTTTTTCTTGGATAAGATGAGTTTGAAGCCTGCTAACATTTCAAAATGTTGTCAGTTTTGTATTCCCTGCAGCGGAACTCGACGCATTGAAGCAAAAGTTACAAGAGATAAAATGTGTACGTAACGAGACAATAATACAAATGAAAAAATAAATTCAGGGAGGGGTGGGCGATACAGGGAACTAAGGGTTGAACCAATATAAATTTATAGAGCGATAATGACCAATGTTGACATATTATGCATCTCAACTCTACTGAACATTGCAACAAGGCTGTAAAACAGGGGGTGTCAGAATTTTAGTCATCTCTATATAGTGCCATAATAGTCATTTATGGACTTCTATAAGATGTTGGGTTGGTTATATGGACTCGGAGAAAAAGGGGTTTGTACCGATGAACTGACATAAATTAGTGGAGCGATGTTGCCATGTAATATATCGCGACTGTACTAAAGCAGCAATGATATAAAATTGGGGGGGGGGGGGGGGGTCTGAAATTATCTCTATGTCTATAGATGGCACCAGGATTATATAGAAAGGAATAGCAATTGATATACGTATACGGTATACTATAGTAATACCATAGAAATATAAGTACAAGTATCACGCGATACAATATTACGTAACGTGACTATACCGATGAAAGAAATAAATAAATTGGACCGGGATTAGAGGTTGGGTTGGTTATATGTGGATAATTGGATATGGAATTCATACCGATGAAACGATACAAATTAGTGGAGCGATAAAGACCAATGTTGACACTTAGTCAGGCTATGCGGGAGAAAATAGGGGTTGATACGATAGACCAAAATAAATTGTCGGGTGATAATGACCAATGTTGATGTATAAAGTAACGCGACTGTACTGTCGCACAATTATCAGGTGTAACCGGTCAAATATGGACTCTAGTGCCAATATGGAACAGCTCAGAAAATATTTGCAGGCCCAAAAATTTATTTAACATGGCATTTGCCATTAAAATCGATTTATGTCAATAAAACTGTCATTTTTCAAAATTTTAAGCTGAGACTTGGTGTTTGTGCGTGGGATAGTTATATATTCCTAAAATTACAGAGCACAGCACGTAATTATGTTTTAGATGGAAGAAATTAATTGTTTTCAATGATAAAATTTAACATGGCATTTGCCATTAAAATCGATTTATGTCAATAAAACAGTCATTTTTCAAAATTTTAAGCTGAAACTTGGTGTATGTGCGTGGGATACATATATATTCCTAAAATGACCAGTCCAGCGCGTAATTATGTTTTAGATGGAAGAAATTGAATTTGTTTTC
Source organism: Siphonodentalium dalli (assembly GCA_032622095.1). Lineage (NCBI taxonomy): Eukaryota > Metazoa > Mollusca > Scaphopoda > Gadilida > Siphonodentaliidae > Siphonodentalium > Siphonodentalium dalli. The sequence continues at coordinate 146,406,988 of CP136066.1, forward strand.
GATAATAAATTTTCAGCGTGGACGGGTCATTCCGGTCAACCCGGTCATCGAGTGCGCTCAATTTGTAAACAAAGTTTTGGTCAATAGTCGTTTTGGTCAAACTATCCCTTTTTAGACCGGGACAGCAGATCCGAATAGTAGCTAAGATGTATTTAGATAGAATTATCAAAATAATTTGACCGATTCGGTGTAGTTTAAGAGAATAGAGTGGAGAAATCTTGGTGATAATTCCAGAAAATAAAGATGGCGGAGAATATTCACAATGAAACTACCCACAATTCACTTCACTACACCGGGGGGGGGGGGTTCGCAATGGGTTACACATTATTTTCAGTGTATCAAATTATTTATATTTTCAACAACAAGTGACTTTAAGTTTACAATTTCAGCCTATCCTGACTCTATCGATACGATTTATCATATTTTCATAAACATATTATACACCGGTGGCGTTAACTTTACAATTTCGGCATCTACGTGATTCTATCGGTACGATTGAGTAATGGTACAAAACAAAATGTTCAAGAATACATTAGGGGCTCCCAATGGGTTATATATTATTTTCAGTCTATCAAATTATTTATATTTTCAACAACATATTATTACACTGGTGACTTTAAGTTTACAATTTCAGCCTGTCCTGACTCTATCGATACGATTTATCATATTTTCATAAACATATTATACACCGGTGACGTTAACTTTACAATTTCGGCATCTACGTGATTCTATCGGTACGATTGAGTAAGGTACACAAAATCTCCAAGAATACATTCGCCCTGTCCACCACACAATATCAAACTCACAGAAGCTAGAAACACCACAGGTGGCGTAATAATAATAATGTGTTTTTGCAGGCATAATAGGGTTTAAATTGTTACAAATGTCAAATATGGGCACAAAAGGTCCTGAGTAAAAAAAATTGCATGAGGTTGTTAAAAATGTATTTTTGCCTCTAGGAAAATCCACCATCCCGGCATACCTTCCTGCTAATTTTGTATTACGCCCCCGGTTGTGTGGTCACAAATCTATCAGTCATATTTATGTAGTCAGCGACTGTTTGTTAAATTGTTCGGCCATGTAGAAATTAGCATGCCAGTCAATTGGCCATTCTGTTTTAGTATTAAATTTGGATAAACACAACCAATATTTATGGAACAACAACTCATCTACGCATATGACATGTTTAGCAATGCATGTGGATAGGGTGGAATTGTTTCAAATTTTGAAATTGTAGCAACCCACCAAATGTGTTGCTAAACATAGCATGCACAGCAAAAATGTGGGGAGCTTATTTAGTTCTACAAACTGCCCACTTGCGGAACCAACAGAGTGGGTTCTTCGCTGTAGAAGAATGGAACCTAAACTAGAACCAATTTCCGTGAAGAACCAAATCGGGTTTCGTGAAGAACCCGTATGGTGTTTCGCGGAGAACCGAATTGGTTCTTCGCAAGGAACCAAACAGAATCCATATTGGTTACTCGTGAAGAACTGTACTGGATTCTGTTTGATTCCTTGCTAAGAACCAAATCGGTTATCAGCGAAGAACCAGATGGGTTCTTCGTGGAAAACCGATGTGGTTCTTCACGATGTGGTTCTTCGTGAGTATCCGATTGGTTCTCCCTGAAGATAATATGGGGACAGAACTTACTATCTCTGAAAAATTAAATGATTTATTATAAGAAACTTTATCAAAAAAACACAGAAAAGCACAATGTATCACAGAAACAGAACATTAATTAAAATGCATCACAAATATACATCACATCTATCATCACACTAACAAAACAGTCCATATATATGCTGAGTTATTGACTGGGACGGTATCTTTTTAAATCTTAAAAGTTACTTAAACATGTTCTGGAAAGTTTAGAATTTCAGGAAATGAGTTCAAATCTGAGTGTGCTGGTTTCAATAATTTTATTTATTTTTATTAGTATCAGGTATATTTCAATCAATGCCCGAGAAGCGTAATTTTTGCCATATACATTCGCAAAGTCCAGTAAAACAACATCCAAAGAATCGGTATCTTGAGTAGAAGTATGTTAATTTGATTTCTGAATCGGTTCAAATTAATAAGACTAATAAATGTAAAATGTAAATGGAATGCCACCCATTGCTGATAGCAACTGTTGATCACAGAAACATAACATTCATCACATAAACATAAAATACATCAAAGAAACAGAACATTTATATCTCGACAGAAAAGAGCATCAACATACCACTGTAGTGTTTCGTGTCACTTTAATAGCAATTATGAGAAGTTATCGAAAAGCCAAAACTGAACCAATATTTATGAGTCGAAGATACCTGTCCCGAAACGCTTCGATCAATTAATATTGATTTTATATCGGTATGTTCTTATATAATGCGATAATCATTCGTTACTACTTTTTTTAGAATATTATGTGATAAGACGATCATGCAATCTCATCGAGATAGAGTTATTTCGCTTGCTACTCTCTGCGAGCCGTGAAATATTAAATTGATCATATGTTTTTATTTTATAGCCATGAAACTATATCAAACTTGTTATAGGAAGAGATAATCCACCTTTAACGCTTCCGTGACTGGAATTTTCTTAATGTTTGGGAAACCCTTCTCTTATATATGACAGTCTCTCATATGGAGCCTCACACATATCATAGAATGCATTGGCCTAACAACATTTACATTGAGCGTGTAAGCCAGCGCATTCTCTTACATATGCGAGGCTAAAAGCAGAATGCCTGGCATATGATATTTAATGCTGCACCAGCGAAGCTCCCGTCATGAAGGGGTTAATTGTTAAGATTATACTGATATTAGTCCGGGAGCTAATAGGGGTACCCTTGCACCCCCCCTGGGACTTAACTTCACCCCACTCATTTTGTTCCTTATTATGTCCTTCAACTTTTAAGCAATGTTAACAAGAAAACAAAGTGGCCGTGTAGACTCCAGACAAAATGGCGTCCATCATGGCCGCCGTTTTTCAGCCCAGACCCTAAGTCAGTTTATGCAAATTATAGCGGGAAAATCTTGTAAAATGTATACAAATGTATATATTTTCGTGAAGCTGAGACATAATTACACTTTTTTGAGACAAACTTTAAACTCACCATCCAATATGGCCGCCAAAATGGCCACCGGAAGTTGAAAATATAACATTTTTTCACAAATGTCTTCTAGATCAATTCATGCTGTTTGGAACTGGTTGAGTAATGCAACTTTATTTTGTGTTTTGTATATTAACTGATCATTGGAGCAACGAAATATGCAATTATTGGGGTCCTAACCCCTTCCGATCCCTAAAAAATTCGATTTTACAGAATGCGGTATAAAATTTCACAAAATATCACAATTGGGATTCTAGTCATATTTCAACAAGAAATGAACAGAACTTTGTAATGTAAGTGAGACATATCATTAACTATTAATATTCCAAATCACTGGAACCAAAATTCTTACTTTGGCTCAAAATGGCTGCCAATATGGCCGCCAAAATATGGAAAATGGTAAATATTACACCAGCGTGTCCTGCAATCGCTTACAAGTTGTGGTTGATGTATAAAATTGGCTATTCTGCATTCTATACATTGAATACTAACATGTCTGATGCACCATGGATAATTGTTACTATTGTCACCTCTGACATCGTCAAAAATATTGGACTTTTCTCTCAAAAACTTGACATAAATATTGGCAAAAATTAACTTTTCAGGTTTGGACCATTTTTTCAGGTAAAATATAACTATCTTTGGATTGAAAGGTGTTTATTGTTTTGGTCTATTTTAAATGTATCACACTACAGTGTTTATAGACTGAATTGCTCAAGATGGCTTCCAAAATGGCAACCAAATTTGTAGAATGTTAATTTTTTACATATATCCCGAACATTCTCTGCATTATCCGAAAAGGTAGCATATTGTGACTCACTTGGTTATTATACATGTTATTTAATTAACTGACAACTACATGTTCTATTCTGGTTGTCTCAGTTCCTTTTGGAGCATGACAAATTCATTTTAAAGTATGCAATTTTGCTGAGAACCTCTTTTGTAATTTTGACCACATTTATTGAAAGGAAATGGGCAGAACATTGATACAGAACTGAGATGGATCATAATCTTTGGCTATTCTGGTCCATTATGATAAAAAAAATGTCAACATGATACAGTGTGGATGCCAAGATCATAGCCAGGGAGTTACTCTATGATCATATGTGAGGTCAATAGGTATACAGGGAGTTATTGTATGTCATGACTGATGTGAGTATGTATACAATGAGTGACTATATGGTTATTAGTGGGTTGTCCATGGTAAGATGCATCTAGGTATACAGGGAGAGGTCATGGTCAGGTGTGAGGTCAATCGGTATGCATGGAGTGACTCTATGGTGTATGATTGTGTATATTCAGTACGGGTGCAACCGGTGTACCTGTATGGTCATTGGTGTGGTGTATGGATATATCTACATGGTCATCTATGTGTTGATTATGTATATATGGAGTGACTGTAAGGTCCTGGGAGGTATGTGCATGTGTTGTCTGTATGATCATGGATGGGGTGTGTGGATAAATAGGGAGTGATTTTATGGTTACGGGTAATGTGTACAGGTATACATGGAATAACTGTACGGTCATGATTGAATATGAATACCTGGAGTAAGCTGGGTGGACATGGGTGTGGTTATATAGGGAGTGTCCGTGTGGTAATGGTGGGATGTATATTTATATATCTCGTGGATGTATTATCATTTGTGGGTGTATTAAGGCTTATCTGTATTATCATGGATGGCGTGTATGATTATGCAGTGAATTGCTGAATTGTCATGTGTGAGCTGTATATGCAAGTATGGAGTGTTTGAGTGGTCGTGTGTGCGGTATTTTTGTATATCTGGAAGGGCTGAATGGCCATTAGTGAGGTTTACATGTATACCTGGAGTAAATCTATAGTCTAGGGTGAGCTGCATATGTATATCGAGTGGTTATATGACTATGTGTGTCAAATAGGTAATCAAGTAGTGACTGTATGGTTAATAGTGAGATGAGAACATGTAGGTATACAAGACAGTAGTGACTGTATGGTCACAAATGTAATGAACATCTATACAGGGGGTGACTAAATGGTCATGTGTCAGGCGTATGAGTATACCTGGTGCTCCTGTTTGGTGACTCGTGGCGGTATGGTCATGTGTAGGTTATACCAGTATAACACGTGTTGCTTTATTGTCATGGGCGAGGGATATGTGTATATAGCGAGTGGCTATATGGCCATGGATGAGGTGCACATGCATACATGGAGTGACTATAGTAACATGGATGGGGTGTATTAGTATATCTTGAGTGGCTATTCGGCTATGGTGTGACAAATAGGGATACAAGGAGTGACATGGCCAATGTTGAGGCGAATATGTATACAAGGATTGACCATGATCATGTATGAATGTTTTTAATAGGTACACACGGGGTGACTATATGGCCATAGGTCAGATGAAGGAGTATACCAGGTGACATGGGTGAGGGTATGAGTATGAAGCGAGTGGCTATATGGCCATTGGTGAGGTGCATATGTATACCGGAATGACTTTATGGCCATTGTTGTGGTGTTGATGTAGATATTGATTGTCTATTTGACCATGCGTTTGGAGAATAGGTATACAGGGGGTGACCTTATGGACAATGGTGAGATGAATTGGTATACAGGGAGTGACTATATGTTATGGGTCATGTTTAGGAGTATACCCGGTGTGCCTGCATTGTGACGCATGGCTCTATGGTCATCCGTGGTCATGGATCAGGTGTACATGTATACAGTGGGTCACTATATTGTTATGTCTATAGTGTTTATGTATATATGTAATGACTGTGTGCTAATGGGTGGCTATCGATGTCCACGCTTAACACCCCCATCTACATAAACATCATCAAGATGGAGAACTCTCTGACATGACCTCTTTATTGATTAACATACCCTTGAGTTATTGTAGAAAGCGATAGCCACCCAAGATACAACCCACCCATTACCACCAAGATATAACCCACCCATTACCCAAGTCACTCGATATGTACATAAACACCACACAAATGACAACATAGTAACCCACTTTATACACGTACACCTGATCGTGCAGCCATACTTGGTTATACCAGTACATACCACAAATGACGATACAGCCACGAGTCACCATGCACGAACACCAGGTATACACCTACACCCGACGCATGGCAAAAAGTCACTCTATGTATACATATTCACTACATTCACGATCATACAGTCACTCATTGTATACATATTCACCTCACCATGGACCATACAGCCGCTACATGTATACCTATTCGCCATACACATGACCATAGAGTCAATCCAGGTAAACATATTAATCTCAGTTCCGTCTCAAAGTTCTGCTCATTTCCTTTCAATAATATGGCCAGAATCACAAAAGAGGTTCTCCGCAAAATTCCATACTGCAACTTTAAAATGAATTTGTCATGCCCCATACGGAACTGGAACAAATATAATAGAACGTATTTGTCAGTTAATTAACTAATACGTAAAATAACCAAGTGAGTCACAATTTGCTATCTTTTTTCGGATAACGCAGAGAATAATGTTCGGGATATGTTAACTTTTAACTTTTTACAAATTTGGTTGCCATTTTGGAAGCCATCTTGAGCATTTCAGTCTTTAAACATCACAGTGTGACACACTTAAGATAGACCAAAAACAATTAACACCTTTGATACCAAAGATAGTTGCAGTTTACTTGAACAAATGGTTCAACCCTGAAAAGTGAATTTTTGCCAATATTTTTGTCAAGTTTGTGAGAGAAAAATCCCATATTTCTGGTGATGTCAGGGGTGACAATAGTAAAAATGATCCATGGTGCATTAGACATGTTAGTATGCAATGTATAGAATACAGATTAGCCAATTGTATACATCAACCACAACTTGTAAGCGATTGCAGGACACGCTGGTGTAATATTTACCATTTTCCATATTTTGGCGGCCATATTGGCAGCCATTTTGAGCCAAAGTAAGAATTTTGGTTCCAGTGATTTGGAACATTAATAGTTAATGATATGCCTCACTTACATTACAAAGTTCTGTTCATTTCTTGTTGAAATATGACTAGAATCCCAATTGTGATTTTTTGTGAAATTTTATACCGCATTCTGTAAAATCGAATTTTTGAGGGATCGGAAGGGGTTTGGACCCCAATAATTGCATATTTCGTTGCTCCGATGATCAGTTAATATACAAAACACAAAATAAAGTTGCATTACTCAACCAGTTCCAAACAGCATGAATTGATCTAGAAGATATTTGTGAAAAAATGTTATATTTTCAACTTCCGGTGGCCATTTTGGCGGCCATCTTGGATGGTGAGTTTCAATTTTGGCTCAAAAATGTGTCATTATGTCTCAGCTTCACGAAAATATATACACTTGTATACATTTTACAAGATTTTCCCGCTATAATTTGCATAAAACTGACTTAGGGTCTGGGCTGAAAAACGGCGGCCATGATGGACGCCATCTTGTCTGGAGTCTACACGGCCACTTTTTTTTCTTGTTAACATTGCTTAAAAGTTGAAGGACATAATAAGGAACAAAATGAGTGGGGTGAAGTTAAGTCCCAGGGGGGGGGGGGTGCAAGGGTACCCCTATTAGCTCCCGGACTATATGGTGAACATAAAGTAGACAAACGTTCGTACCTTTAAATGTCGGTTATTTCGGCAATTCCCCCCCAGTATAATGTATCTAGTCCTTGTATGAGTATTTTCTGTATTTGTTGACATATTTACATCATTAAAACAAAGAACCACTTGGTCTAAGTTTAGGTCTGAACATTAAGTGCCGCGTCTTGAACTTATTGACTGTAATCTCTTTGTGTGGGTCACAATAAGCTGATAGATATACGTTATTCTCATATGTACATGTTCGCTGCATTCGGGTTGCTGGTATTAGGCTCGAATACATTATACGTCCATTTGAAGCATCGATCAAATGGAATACTAACAAAACGCTCTTTACTTGTGTTACTCTAATATGAATAGTACTTCATACCATGCACCAACTGTGCTGTATTTTCAATCCGATACATATGTATAGAAGCCATATATAAATGATGTTAATGTCATCTATTCTGCTTCTGTTGACAAATGTGTTAAAAGCCTGTTAATTAATGAACTTCGAAACTACGCTACGTTGAACGACAATTTTGCACAGATGATTTGATAACACAAAAGCTAAACATTTTATTTAATAAAGAGCGTTTATATTTAACAGAACACGAAGAGATAATTCCTATAATGATATGCCAAGCTATCCAACAGTGGTATTTTGCATCAGATACGAACGAACGAACGAACGAATATTTTATTATAGTGACATGTGTGTATAGTATATACAAAACATCACATATATACAGGTGATAACAATGTCGAGTAACAAAATAACAACACACCCGGCCAATAAGGCCTATAAGTCACTTTAAACAAAAATAATAAAGAAAATTGTTGTGCACATTCATGGGATAGAAAAGGTTTTGCTAAGAAGATCTTGTCTTTTTTGATAAGCACTATAAAGAAATTTAGCTACTTGAAGAGGATACCGATTCATTAGCCGAGTAAGCAAGCCGACGTCACTAAATTGTGTCTGTCCATGTTCGATCGCTATATATGACATCAGTTTTGATCGCAAGTGTTTATATGCTCGACAGTTAAGGAGAAAATGTGTCTCGTCTTCAACTTGGATACAACCACACAGAGAACAATATCTCTTGTCGGAATATTCCTTATTATACTTCCCAGTCTCAATATTCAAGGGGAGAACACCGCATCGAAATTGTGCCATAATCGATCTTTCAGCTTTACTGATGTTAAAGATACGGTTGGCCTTGGTGGTGGGTATCCTGTGAAAATATTTCCACCCGTCAAAAACAGCCACAAACAGAAAGAACATCAAAATGTAGACAGACTTTGTCCGTATACAAATAAGAAATATCGCATAAACAGTATGTTATTGTCATATATTTGACCATTGTTATGTAAACAAAAGCTTAAAAAGTTACTTTTCTGGTGTTTGTTTATATTATGATGGTAAACATAAAGACCGTTCTTTGTGGGTGAATTCCTGATATGGAACTAATAAAGAGCGTTTATGTCAATTGTGTGTGATTAGCCAGTAGCATTGTGCTATCTTCTGTAACACAATCAGGCTCTTGTTTAGGTAAAATATAGTAGGTCTTTATGATAACATGCTGTTTACGCGATGGTCATGGTATATATGGACGAAACTGTATGCGTTTTAATGTTTTTCTGTTTACGGTGATTGGAACAAATATGAATATTTTCGACAACTAAGGCCGCACGTGCCTTTAAGAGTTACATATCTTTCTAATTCGTATGTGTGTTAAAATAATATCTAGGTTCTCAATTTAGGTCATTTTTTTGTATCTGCAGACCAAGTTTTCTGAAAATGTCTCTTAAGGGCTTCATGACACTCATCGAGATTACACATTCGTCTATCGTCAAATATATTATTCATGTTCAGTATCTGTGTGATTAATTTAAAGTGGGCAGCCCAACTATCTTTCTTACAGTTTAAGATGTCCCATAAAAATACTTGTTTTGTAATTCTGCCAGCGTGCATGGTCAATAAACGATTCCAGAATCTCAGCATCGAATACCACCGATGGCAGTAAGGGGATGTCCATCCAATATCGCCGTTAAGTGCGGGTAGAGGGGTGTAACGACCAACTCCCAAGAAATAGCGTAAAGCGCGGTGTTGAACTGTGTTAATTGAGTGGAATTGACCAAATCCCCAAACTTCACTGCAATAGTCTGTTACTGGAATAACACAGGAATTATAGAGTTTTTCATATGTTTCAATAGTTATTTTTTTCAAATTATGAATTTTAGAAATTACAGCTCCGAGTGCACGCCCACCGGCTTTCGCGAGGTTCTCACAATTCGCTTTAAATGACATATGTTCATCAACGATCACTCCTAAGTATTTCAAACTGGGAACTATGTCAATAGTTTGGTCACACAAGCTGAACACAGATAAGCTCCGAGTACGTTGTGGTTTCCGAACCTACAAACCTTTATCCGTCTAGTAAGATTTCGATAGCTCACACTTATCCATCCGCGCTAACATTAAACGTGATGGAAGACTGGGATAAAAGTCCCTGAGTGTTCAGGTTGTTAAACATACTATAATGTTAGCGCCCATGTATCCCTTAATCAATCTGTCTGAAAAAATGGAACTATTTGTATATGCATAAGTTCATTACCATGGCTGTGCTTGGGTAGACAAATGTGCACTTCTTACTTTTCTTTCGAGTTCAGCCATGGGCAAACTGAGCGGAGCATATAATAAACAGAACATCTACACTTTTTGCTTGGATATGATAATGATCTCATTCGTGGTGAGTGATTTTTTTGTCATCACTCATGGGATAATTCCCATATCCAACCAAAAAATGTAGATAGCCTCTATGTACTATACTCTCTTTACGAACTCCGGTGTGCAAGCGTCCCTGACAGCGTGCCAGATGTTTATTGCGCCAGTTTGTAGATAGTGGCCTGTAGCTTGTAGACATTAGACTTGCATTTTCGGAAGATGTCCAATGATATACATGGTTCATTCTGATTACTTATTATTTTATTATAGTATTGATTGGACTCTAAAGTCGCTTTCAGCAACTAAGGCCATATATCACGACATTGCCAGTTTTAGTGATGGGGGAAATAGGCACACTTACGGTTAATCTAACAGTGATTTGAATGGCTGAAAACTGATTGCTTATCAACGTTAGTTAAAATAAAGACGGCTCTGACCAATGACGCTTCGGGTTTGTAACGAGTTATAACTTATGTATATATAAACGCATGTTTTTTAAACTTTAAGTTCCAAAGAGATATCCCTTCTGCAACCGTACCCGCTATACTGCCAACGAGTTGCTCGAAATCGATGTAACGATATGTTTCCAAATTGCAAATATTTGTTTGCTTTTCTAGCACTCACTGTCGCTATGCTATGCTAGTAATTGCATTACAAGCTACACGCCTCAAACTACACAAAACATTTATCTATTAATAACGAAGGATTCCGAAACATCTCTGTTGCGTATTCATCCACCAACAGCGAGGAGGATAGCAATGTCACTGACAGTTTTTCCAGGGGTCAAGACATCTGCGATTGGAATAGCAACGCCGAATTTGTTCTCCAGTTTCTTTACAAGTTCGATGCTTGCTAGAGAGTCTAAACCTAACTGATAAAGTTCAGAATCCGGCTCCAGAGTTTCCCGATCAACCGCACAAACATCTGATAAGACATCACAAACACCGGTCACTACGTCGCCCAGGTCGGCCTGGTTAGTGCCAGAAGCTTTCACACCATCTTGAAATTGGTAAAATCCAAGCAATAGCCTCGAAGATCTTGTTGTGACGTTTGTTGTCATAAACAGTTTTTTCCAGTTGACATCACAGTAAATAGTCTGTGGAAGATTTCTCATTAGCGAATCAATCAGGCAATCTTTTATCTGACTGACGGACATGAAAGAAAACCCCTGGTATTCTAATATGTCCTTGGTACCGGAAGCTGTTGCCAGACCGAGATCGAGTACACCCCAGTTTATCGTTTGAGCTGGTAGTCCAATTTGGCGCCTAAAACAGGCAACGGCATCTTGAAAACAGCATCCGGCAGCGTAGTTGGTCTGACCAACATTTCCAATAACTGCAGTGATCGAAGAACATAAAACAAAATAATCCAGACTGAGGTTTAATGACGCCTCGTGGAGATTCCATGTGCCCCTCACTTTTGGTAAAGCTGCAACTTCGTACTGCTCTCTGCTCATTGCCTGTGCCGTTACATCGTTGGTTGCTGCAGCGCAATGAAAAATTCCTCTGATCGAAATTTCATTGAATTCATTCTGGATAGCTTTGAAAAGTGTTTTAATTGTACCAGGATCCGTCACGTCACATTTCATTGGTCTGATACGACATCGGTATTCCTTCTGCATTCCTCCAACTGCACGTTGCTGGTCCTTGCTTGCTCCGCGACGCGAACAAGGCACGATGACTCCGGCCCCCATTTCAGCGAAAATCCTAACCAGTTCCCAACCCAAGCCTGACAGTCCACCTGTTATGATATAGCATGCGTTGTTCAAAAAGAGCTTTCCTCGAGGAACTCTGACATTCTTCCTTGTTGATTTATCACTGGGTATACCATTAAGCGACGGACCAATATTTATTGTGCTCTTCGGAATAAGTAGGTCGGGGCAGATGTGAGCTGCGAGCTTGGAAGCATTCGGTAAATGTTTTGATACCCGTTGTTGTACGTTGTATTTGGATTTCTTCAATCTTGTTTCGATAGCGGATACCAGTGATTCGAGATTGGACAAAGCAACGAAGTCTTCAATAAAATGCGGCAATAAACGAACGTGCGATAAGACCACTTTCAAGGAACTTGCTACCTCTGTTTTCACTATGTTCTGTAAATAATGAATGTCTCGGCAGTTTTTAGTCTTAAGAGTAACCGCATCTTTCTTTTCAATGCGACATAAACAAACGATGTTTCGATATAAATTTGTGGTCGTCGCTACAATGTCTGTTTGGTTGATTACGCTAAATCGCGACGCCGTGCTTGGTTTCAAAAGTCTCGTAATGTAGTTCCACTGCTGTGAATTTTCGTCTGGTATCAAAACAGTTAATCCACCTTCGGTGTCTGCAGCACGGAACATGCCTGCAGTGATAACCATCTTCGTTAACATGCCGCTTTCAAAATTCTTGAATAGGTCAAGACCAAGTTGCAGCTCGCGCGGTACTTGTTTCATTGATGCAACATTTGATGGATAGCAAGCAACGACAGTTCCTCTTTTTGCATTTTCTCCAACAAATTCTAGTGACATGACCTCATGATCGAACAGCGCCCCACCAGTTGCTTCGTCCGACGACAGAGCACCCGCAGTCGGGGGATAGACGATTTTGTCATACAATGAAGCTGCTGAAATTCGGATAAAGTCATCTTTCTTCTTCACGGGACACGGCTTCAAACCAAAAAAAGTTTTCGATATTTCAAGAGGATCCTCAGACATGAGCACAACATTGTCGTCTTTATTTAAAAGGCTCTGCCGGAAACTAGGCTGGTGTTCAGACTCATTGCTCTTTATCAATTTATTTGTGTAAAGACGGTCATCTCTAATCGCAATTTCTGTCCAGCGATTCTCTATCAAATCAGATGGAGATATCTTATTAATATATGATACATCTGTGACGTGAGAAACATCGATAAGAATTGCTGGTCTTGGAGACGGTCGTTCTAAATTCAGGCATCTAACCGTACCCCATAAGGCGAACCCGGTAGGATCTACAATATTTATATCGTTTTTGTCGTCGACCACGACTGCATTCTCAGTAACGACCGACAAGAAAACTTCTCCTCCAATCTTTTGGATCGTTTTTACCAGTTTTATCAAGAAATAGCATTTGTCAACGACGCCACTATGGACATCACTTGAGCCATGCGATTCTGGAGTACCGGGATGGTACATGACATGCATGGGTTTATCTTGCCAATCCACCACACATTCTGTCAACCGACGGGAAAGTTCGTCATCCATGATGTCCGACTGCAGCAGCAATATGTCTGTGTTCAAAACGTCATCCAAGATGCTGACAGAGTAGTATTCGGACACTTGTTGACTCATTGTTAGGACAATCAGTGGATATTCGCGTGATTGTTCAGTGTTTTCGAGGACACGCCGCTCTGTCCATGTGATATCGTACCTCACATCACTCGGGTGAAATTTCACAAATCTATTGACTAGTTCCCGTATGACGGCAATCACGCCACCCTTGTCGTTGAGAAGATATATTCTGAATGATGCCGTGTGCTCCGTTACGTTCAGGACCATCGTGTAGACAAACATCCGTTCCGTAATCGGCTGTAGAACGCAGACATTGTGATACGCAGCGGGTACGGTTTTCTCGTCTGTGCTGACAACCACAGACGATCGTCCATACAGCAGAACTGTCGTTTGCGCACACGCGTCTAAGATACATGGATGTATCTGATTGTCTCCCAATGATTGCTGGAGTTCGTCATTCAGCCTAATATCAGAAAGGAACTCTCGCTCTGAAACGAATGAACCTGCTATTAACCGATAACATTCCCCATGGCGAAACCCCAATCTTGTCAAGGTTTCATATATATCCGATTTCGTCACGAAGGATGGGCATCTTGACCGGAGCTCCGAGATGTCGAAAGAACTTACTAGCGATTCTGTTTGTGGGCTAATGCTTCCATCTGCATATACCGTCGTGTTGCCCTTGATCTCGAATTTGTATCCTTCACCATCATTTGTCAGTTCCATATCCAACAAGACGTCCTTGTTAACTAAAACAAATGTTTTGAAGTGACAGGTCACCTGATATGCGAACGACGGATACAGGGTTTTCCCGACAGCCAGTGCTGATTCGACGTGCACTACACCAGGAAGTACCACGTTTTCTTGAACGAAATGTGAGAAGACAAATGGAGTTCTCGTCTTGTTGATAATAATTTTATATCGGGTTGGGTTGCTAGTCGTTTGGACAAACATGTGAGAGAAACGGTACACGCAGTTTTGTTCCCGTTGGTATTGTGATAGTTCTGTGAACCTGATGTTCCTCTGCCGCTTTGGACAATGTCTTGGAATATCTGTGATCTTCTGTCCGCTGTAAACCGAGTTGGCTGTTATCTGAAATCCAATTTCAAATATTCTTCCCAAACTGCCGAGTAGTGCCATATCATCCCATTTGAGCATCGATGGTAAGCATTCGGTGGTTAAATCAGGTACCATGTATTTCAGAAAGAGCTTGAGGACAGAGTTTGGACCAATGTCAATAAATACGTTCCTGTTAGACTCGACTGCAGACTTTCTTATCGCCTGATAAAACTTGACAGGCTCAGCCACATTTCTCTTCCAGTAATCCGGGGAAAAGAACTCATCACCGACTTCCTCTGTGGAAACTGAAGAGATCACAGGAATTGTCGGCAAATTACCAGTCAGATTTTTTTCAAGACTTTTTTGAAGTTCCGTGCCTGCAGAATGTACATATTTTGTGTGATAAGCTCTATGTGTGTCAAGCTCGTAAATTTTAAACTGGATTTTCTCAAACTTCTCATGAATTGCCTTCTTCAATTTAGACATATCTGGCTCGGATCCTGAGAGTGTGTGCACTGACGGGTCTAGATACACTGCGATGGGGCTGGGAATTTTAAGTTCATCACATACAGTTTGTAGTTCTTCCGTTTCAATACCAGCACATACAAACATTCTCCCTTCACCAGTCTCATTCAGATGTTTCGATCTGTAATATATGACTTTGACTGCCTGACTAAGTGAAATTGCTCCCGAAATAGCAGCTGCCGCAACTTCGCCCACTGAGAGACCAACAATACAGTCCGGTGTAATTCCAAATGACGACCATAACCTGGCCAAGGCAATCTGGCAAGCAAATATTGCAATATGTGAGAGAAATGGATCGCTTGTGTCGAAAAAAGCCATCTGTTTCAACAGGTTGATGTTCGAATACGTGTCAAGCAAGGTGCTCACTTCCTACAGTGCCTTCCGGAAAACTGGAAATCGTTGTTGCAGCTCTTTACACATTCCGCGCCACGAGGTACCAACCCCTCCACAAACAAAAATAACTCGAGTTTTCTGTGTGTCCTCGCGAACACATGAGTCCACTCTTTGTAACAACTTCTGACGGATGTTGTTCTCTGCCAGAGAGTCATCGACAACCGTTGATATTCTGAATGCCTGGTTATCTCGTCTGTGAATACTCGTTTGGGCAATGTCTTCAATGTTGTATTGTCCGCGATCGAGCTTTTCGAAGAAGTCTTCGACAGATGCTCTCATTGCGTCTTTGGAAGCTGCTGAGAAAACCACCAAGTGTTTTTCCTTGTTGCTGGAGACCAGACCATGGCGATCTTTTTTTCTTTCGATAACCAAGTGGGCGTTTGTTCCGCCAAAACCAAAAGAATTGACGCACGCGAGTCTCTTGCCGTCAGAGTTTGGCTCCCATTTTATACAAGATATAGGTACTTTGAATTTGAATTCATCGAAATCTATTCTCGGATTCGGTGTTTTGAAGTGCAAGTTTGGCGCAATTTGACCATGCTCCATCATCAACAGGACTTTAATCAGACCAGCTACTCCGGATCCTGATTCCAGGTGACCAATGTTCGTCTTGACTGAACCTATATATCTAATTATTGGAGAGTCAGATGTGAAGTGTTGACCCAAGCTGTCCACTTCGATGGGATCTCCCCGTGGTGTTCCGGTCCCTGAAAAATATAATATCCTGCATGTTCGTTCCAATTTGGAAGTTGGGAGCAATCATGTTTCATTTTTGATACGAACGGTCCACGTAAACAACGTTGGCATGATGTTCCTAACATTACCCACCAAGTTAAATCCATTGCCTTTCATTCACATTACACACAATGTAAACAAAACTGTTTTACTAAAACTGATCGTTTTCAACCCCATCTTTATTTTGACATAGCGAATATCAGTAAATAAGCTTTTTCTAACTGAGAGAACTATGACAGAACTGATAAATAATTTAACACGATATATAAACAAAAATATAGAACAAACAGCTATCGTACCAGTTTCAAAATATTAAATTTTAAGCACAGATGAGATAAATTGGGCTATTTTTCCCTACTTAAATACTCGGAATTGGCCTGCACTGAATACGAGAATAAAGTGACATATCAATAATGTGCTGCTGAACATTTCGACATTAGTGATACAAGGCGATATGAAACTGGTTGAAGTAACATGCTCACAACAAATAATTTATGTATATACTGGAAAAATGTCTTACCGTGCGCTTCGATGTATTGTATCCCTCCTTTGTCGATGCTGTGTTTGCTATACACATCCTGCAGCAGTCGGAGCTGCTGTGTCCCAGACGGCGCAGTGATTGGTGTCGCCATGTGACCGTCCTGGTTACATCCAGTTGCTATGACGCCCCAAATCTTATTACCATCTTTGATTGCCTATAAAATAAACCCTGATCTGATAATGCTTATATTTCCAAAACTATTGGGGGGTTGATAGTTGTAGCTCACCACAATGAATTATCGTTTGCAGCTACCAATGAATATCATTAACCATTAACCAAACGAAGATATTACATATCTGCAAGCGGACATTGGTCTTAAAGCCATTTCAGTTTTCACACATAACTAACGAGATTTTTTCATAGTAACTCACATCTCTGTGGCGCTTAAGAATAACGATTCCGCATCCCTCCCCTCTGGAATAACCGTCGGCGTCCGCTGAGAACGTGTGGCACCGCCCTGTCAGTGACGATATGCGGCTTTTGGACATGGTTATTAGTAGTTCCGGCGATAGTATGTAGTTCACCCCTCCGCATAATGCCATATCACAATCACCTGGAGGAAAACACGGTAAATTCACATGTGTGTTATATATATTTTGAAGTATTTTGTAAAATTATTGTATACCACTTTGCTGTTTCCTGAACTCTATCAGGATTACAAATCTTAAGAATAACTTGGTAGTTGAATTTTCCAGGGTTGGTGATTTCTATGCGCAGTGGGGTGATTTCCCAGTGAAATTAGCCACGTGTGTGGTCTGTTGACAACAAATCAATACTATGACACTCTTTTTGAAGACGTGTTTGGATTATTATCCACACATAAAAACGCACGTGTGTATACTTGGGTTAGTAACACGAGATCGCGCTCTGTTGACTTTTGTCTCTACGATTTTAAACTATTATTTTATACACATAAACAACAAGTCACCTTTTCTTCGAAGCTTTCGGCCATCGCGAAATACATTCTGTAACGGATAATATTCGAAGCAGGGGGAAATCGGCAAAATAATCAACGAGGCGCTGCCGAGTTGCTTCTTTGGCCGAATACCATATGCTGAGAATATTATCAGACTTAAAACAAACCCATCGAAGTGTCATTGGAGTCGACTAGCCAATATGTCTGGCTTACAGCTGATTGTTCGCTGTTTCAAATCCCGCGCCAAGTTGTCACCCTCAAGCAAGGTCGTTCTTACTGTGTCGGCTTCGCATGAGTGTAAACGAGTGCCAGTCAGCTTGTCATACTGTTGAGAACCAGAGCATGTGCTGACCAACCTAGAGCAGAGCCTGCAATGACTGCAGCCGGTTGATTTGTTGGCTTGTAAAAATGGCTGGGGTAATATCGTAATGTTTAAAAAAGCGTGTTAGAGCAAGTAGTTGGTTAATCGCTATATAAAACGGTCATTATTATATAATTATTACAGGTCTGTATTGACTACCTGATTATACGCCCACAGTCTAGCACAGACAGTCATTGTCAACAGCGAAAAGCAATTATTTAATTCGAATCCGGACTCGCCAGTTGGGGGACGAATAGAATAGTTTATTCTTCCACCATTAGAAATGGTACACAGAATGGATCAAACAATACATGATACGATACATACATACATAAAAGACATTATACAACAGTGTGTGTGCATCCGATTAGGGACAAGACAGCCCACCCGTTGCTCGCCCCCAGCGCACGCACACCGCCACTGAGTTCGGCTCGTAGAGTCGAACTCAGTAACCCCGGTTATACGTGTCCTCCGTTGCGCTGTGGATAATGCTAGCGTGATCTATATTTTGGTCAGAAATTTTTGTTTATGCCATTTTTTCTTTCGTAATTTGAAGATACCCCTTCAAATTGGACATCAGATACGCTAACATTGCATAAGACATGTTTCCGTTTTATCAGGTGAATAAAACATGAACATTAAAGACAATCAACGATTGTTGTTATGCATATGCATCACCATGCAATACACCACAATAACATCCTAAATAATGCTATCAGAATGAGCTTGAAAGGCTAATTTTCGAAAGCACCCTTTAATGCTCTCCGTTAATTATCACCCAAAAATGGTAACAAAATAGAGGACTAGATCTACTTTTGGTTTATGTAGTGTTTTAAAAACTATATATATAGGTCTATATACATGTACATTCCAGCCTCGATTTGTTTTTGTGTGTTTGCTTTTTGTAATTGATTAGCAGTTTTGACTGGACACCGGGGAAAGGGACCAGGACCCACCGATCGACAATGTTTCTTCGCGTGGGAGAAATATTTTCAAATCCGAACATGAAATGTCTATAACATGTCTATAAGGAATATATGTCTATAAATGAAATGTCTATAAATTCAGGCAAGATTTGTGGTTTTTAATTCATTATCAGTTTTTGACTGGCCCATGGAGAACATTTTGAAATTAGAACATTTTGAAATTAGAACCTGAAAACTTCTAGCGTTTAAAATGAAGCTTTTCAACACGCCCTTGCATCTAAATGGAAGAATGATGACCCATTGGGCCGACCATCTTGACTCCAGCCATAATCAGGCGTCAATTAAAAAAACGATATTAGCAGTTTTTAATCGGGCACCGGAGAGGGTTCATGACCCCTCGGTGTAGAGGAAGAAAAATTTCAAATCTGAACCGGAAAACTACAAAATCCTAGATTCTAGAATGGCACCAAACGCTCCAAGAGCATGTTGGAAATTTCCGACCCGACACCTCCCTAAGGTTGGAAAGTTTCCAACTGATGGCCATTTCAGTCCAAGATTAAGAAAATATATTACTGATAGCATAAAAAACACATTCCCCACTAATAATTCGTTGGAAAATCAAACTATGAGAGCACTTTCCACATATTGTTGCTGTCAAATCTCCCAACTACTGTTGTGTCAGGTATGAAATTTCCAATTTGAAAATCTTTACGAAAATTTGGGGTGAAATGTTCATATAATAAGTTCAACAAACGACCTATGGCCGTTTGTTGAAATTATTATCTGAATTTTTCCTTCGGGAACTACTCCTCAATTAGTATTTAGTAAAGAAAATGTTAATTTTTCTTCCAATATCAACGGACCTGAATTAATTCCCAGACAGGCTTGGTGAATTGCCACAAGTGACGATGAACATGCTGTGTCGATGTTCATGGACGGTCCCAGTAGGTTGTACAGGTAGGACACCCGGGCGGATATGACGCTGTTTCCGTTTCCGGTGAGTGTATAGGAGTTCACGATAGACTCTTCTGGACCTGATGCTTTGCAGTGTTGTACATTATAGTCCATATTCATGCAGCCTGAAAGGACAAAGACACAACAGAATAGTAGCATCAATTGTTGAAAAATATAATAATTTAATATAACAGTTCAAAACTACAAGATAACATAGCTACAGTCATCCTGTACACGTATCTACAAATTGTGATATTGTATACAGCTACATCTTGGGCAGGCGATGATGATATGTTCAACCTCTCAAATGTATTAATATCCATTGTTTTGGTCTTCTCCTATTAACTGTTCAGATTCCAAATATAATGGCGATATGTTTTTGTGAAATACAAGATTTTTCGCCGGATAGTTCCATAGAAATTCATTGTTAAAAATGTCTCTGCAATTTTGCCTGGATTTATAAAAAATGCGCGTCTGTCCCGTAAGCACTAGATCAACTAGAATTCCGTGTTATCATTCAACAACTAAGTCATCTTCGTTGGAGTCAAATATATAAATAATAGAACACTCATATGCATGTCCCTGGCTGAGTGGCCTAGCTAATTTGATATGACTTTTGTAAGTTCTGCTGAATTGATATGGTGCTGATAGGACACAGTTATGCTGTTACGAATAAGTATACCGTTTTATATATATATATCAATGGGAATTTGCGATTCCTCAAGTAATATGAAATATACAAATTCTCAGGTCTGCCTAATGTTAGGAGGACCATTGACCATCATTAGGCGGACTGCGACATTATGTAGACGAAATCCGGTCTGCCTATATTTTGCATACCAGTCACAACTAGTTATCTGGTGCTTTAATTGTTAACACCTCTCCTTGTTCAACCGATTTAGGTCGTCTTTTGTCTATAAAATGATGGGATTGAAAAATATTTTGTTAAGGGAATTTCAGCCCCGATAATTTTAAGACATGTATATTCTGTCGATATATAGTTTCATCATTGTGCGGTCGAAACATCCACAGCGGTGTTGCAAAAATCAACTTATCTAGTTTTGCATTTTTTATGTATAGGATGCAGCAAAAAAGGAGATAACTGGCCTAGTGTCATTAAAACATCGAGAAATCTGGAGTATAAATCGAAATTGAGTACAAATTTCGGGATCGAAAAAAGACCGCACAAAGATGAAACTATATTACGATCGAATATACATGTCTCAAAATTATCGGGGCGGAAATGACCGTAACAACAATTTTTTCAATCCCATCATTTTATAGACAAAATTCAACCTTAATCGGTTGAACAATGAGAGGTGTTAACAATTAAAGTGCAAGATAACTAGTTTATCCCACATGGTTGTTATTAATAACAAGACAGGTTTGCCTTAATGACTACGATTTATTAATCACTAAAGGAACAGGTAGTCGGAAACATGTTTATGGACCTCCAGCTTTCTTGTCATTGGTGAAGGCCCTTTTTGGTACCACCCAAGCGCCAACCATGGGGTCCTGACAACGATCACCTATCTAGTCATGAAAGACACTAAGCATAGCTGTTAGCATAAGGGATGCCTCCTCCCAAAAACGGAAGGAGGAATACTGGGCGGGAGGGTGGGATGCTAAATAATTGTCGACCGAGCCGTGGCGAATGTTCTAACAAAAAGGCTGGCTGTATGATGCCCGTGTGATTACCCATGTGACCTGACGCCAGACGAAATAGTTCCTCCCTCAACCTCGATGGGCTTTGTTCCAATTCTTTAGCATATACTCGTCCCTTTAGGACAAACAAAGACATTATCTCAGTTGACAATTAGTGAAGTGAGGAATAGAAGCTGGCAAATTGAGTGTCTGATTTCCATATCGCTCCGCATGTACTGCAGTATAGTGATTGAATATATGCAGTACTGTCATATCTATTTATAGCCATCGCGGGTTTCCCTTCCAATATATACAATGTAGCAACTCGTGGGATAAATTATCTGCTGCCGCTTATGCTCTAGCATCTCTGCATGTTATATATTATATATATATATATATATATATATATATATTATCTATCTATCTATCTATCTATACTATATATTTTGAGACTTCGTATATATGTGTGTATGTGTGTGTGTACTTCATAGAATCCAAAACGCGTGTACAGATTGAGCTCAAACTTCCTATGTAAGTGTCAAATCCCACCGACACGACCGTGGTCGCAGTTTAGAAAAGCTCAGAGCACCCGTTCTCCAATCTCAAATCACCGCAAAGGCACGGCGTGGGTTAATCAAGTGATTATTTAATGAGCGTTTGTTTTTGACGCATCTCTATAAAGAGCGTCTGTTTGCCATTCAACGCTATTTGCATCTGCAGAGAGATATACGGAACATACATTAAATTTAAAAAACATTTGTTTCTGACCAACCCTGCGAGCACGGATGGCGCGCTTTGTTTTTACAGTATATAGTTATATACCGAAATCATCCCAGATAATCACGAATATAGCATCAGATTTCTCCCCAGATATACCGTTATAAAAAGCTACTGGAATCTGCCAATCTACGGGAAATTCCAGGGAATGCCGATTGAGCTCAAACTTGCTACCCACGGGAAGTGTCATATATGTGAGTGTGTCCTTTATAGACTCGAACCGATTGAGCTCAAACTTGCTAAATAAGAAAATAGCCCCCAAGCCGTAAATATCAACAACAACGATATTGCTACCTACGGGGAGCAACGTTATTAGCATCTGCAGAATTATGCAGAGAGAAAGTGCTTTCCTATTTTTAGAACGCAACACATGTTTACGTCGCGTTGGTGATTGAGGTTCACAACGGGGTTAATTGACTGTCCGCTCTTTGCGACGATGAGGTTCACGGCGGGGACTATTGACCAACACTCACAATTTCGTCTTTTGCATCAGATACCAACACCTCGACCGATCGGGACGAAACTTGGTACGTGAGTGTAGTTTGACCAGGTGGTCGTCGCTGTCGTATTGGCGAGCCCGTGCGACGCCCGTGCAGCGCATGCGCAGACGAGATATCGGAAACGGGTGGAGCTATCGACTTGAAATTTGGTATGTGAATGTATCTTGCGCCGGGTACAAATTTTATCGGGTCGCCGAGCCCGTGCGACGCCCGTGCAGCGCATGCGCAGACGAGATCTCGGAAACGGGTGGAGCTATCGACTTGAAATTTGCTATGTGAATGTATCTTGCGCCGGGTACAAATTTTATCGGGTCGCCGAGTCCGTGCGACGCCAGCTTCGCGCATGCGCAGACCAGATCTCGGAAACGGGTGGAGCTACCGGGTACAAATTTTCTTATTGAAACGCGTGGAGCTAAAAATTAAAAAAAAATATTAAAAAAATGTCATGTTTCGGACAAGCCGCCGGTGGCGGGCTAACCTGCTAGTACTATATATTTTGAGACTTCGTATATATGTGTGTATGTGTGTACTTCATAGAATCCAAAACGCGTGTACAGATTGAGCTCAAACTTCCTATGTAAGTGTCAAATCCCACCGACACGACCGTGGTCGCAGTTTAGAAAAGCTCAGAGCACCCGTTCTCCAATCTCAAATCACCGCAAAGGCACGGCGTGGGTTAATCAAGTGATTATTTAATGAGCGTTTGTTTTTGACGCATCTCTATAAAAAGCGTCTGTTTGCCATTCAACGCTATTTGCATCTGCAGAGAGATATACGGAACATACATTAAATTTAAAAAACATTTGTTTCTGACCAACCCTGCGAGCACGGATGGCGCGCTTTGTTTTTACAGTATATAGTTATATACCGAAATCATCCCAGATAATCACGAATATAGCATCAGATTTCTCCCCAGATATACCGTTATAAAAAGCTACTGGAATCTGCCAATCTACGGGAAATTCCAGGGAATGCCGATTGAGCTCAAACTTGCTACCCACGGGAAGTGTCATATATATGAGTGTGTCCTTTATAGACTCGAACCGATTGAGCTCAAACTTGCTAAATAAGAAAATAGCCCCCAAGCCGTAAATATCAACAACAACGATATTGCTACCTACGGGGAGCAACGTTATTAGCATCTGCAGAATTATGCAGAGAGAAAATGCTTTCCTATTTTTAGAACACAACACATGTTTACGTCGCGTTGGTGATTGAGGTTCACAACGGGGTTAATTGACTGTCCGCTCTTTGCGACGATGAGGTTCACGGCGGGGACTATTGACCAACACTCACAATTTCGTCTTTTGCATCAGATACCAACACCTCGACCGATCGGGACGAAACTTGGTACGTGAGTGTAGTTTGACCAGGTGGTCGTCGCTGTCGTATTGGCGAGCCCGTGCGACGCCCGTGCAGCGCATGCACAGACGAGATATCGGAAACGGGTGGAACTATCGACTTGAAATTTGGTATGTGAATGTATCTTGTGCCGGGTACAAATTTTATAGGGTCGCCGAGCCCGTGCGACGCCCGTGCAGCGCATGCGCAGACGAGATCTCGGAAACGGGTGGAGCTATCGACTTGAAATTTGCTATGTGAATGTATCTTGCGCCGGGTGCAAATTTTATCGGGTCGCCGAGTCCGTGCGACGCCAGCTTCGCGCATGCGCAGACCAGATCTCGGAAACGGGTGGAGCTACCGGGTACAAATTTTTCTTATTGAAACGCGTGGAGCTAAAAATTAAAAAAAAATATTTAAAAAATGTCATGTTTCGGACAAGCCGCCGGTGGCGGGCTAACCTGCTAGTCTATCTCTTCTCTTCTATATATTTTGAGAACTCCTTGTATTCGAGAGATAGTCCACACCCTCCGGACCTCAATGATATGATCGTGAATGAGTATTGATATACCCCACTAAACTTCGACAAACACCAGTAATGGTGTGTAGATCATTTACATATCTCTCCTATATATTTTGATACAATCTATCTAATTTACATATCTCTCTTATATATTTATGTTTGTGTGTGTGTTGTACTTCATACAAATCTACGATTCTCGACCGATCGGGACGAAACTGGGTACGTGTGTGTAGTTTGACTAGGCGGTGGTCGTTGTCGTATTGGCGAGCCCGTGCGACGCCCGTGCAGCGCATGCGCAGACGAGATCTCGGAAACGGGTGGAGCTATCGACTTGAAATTTGCTATGTGAATGTATCTTGCGCCGGGTACAAATTTTATCGGGTCGCCGAGCCCGTGCGACGCCCGTGCAGCGCATGCGCAGACGAGATATCGGAAACGGGTGGAGCTATCGACTTGAAATTTGCTATGTGAATGTATCTTGCGCCGGGTACAAATTTTATCGGGTCGCCGAGCCCGTGCGACGCCCGTGCAGCGCATGCGCAGACGAGATCTCGGAAACGGGTGGAGCTATCGACTTGAAATTTGGCATGTGAATGTATCTTGCGCCGGGTACAAATTTTCATGCGCAAACCAGATCTCGGAAACTGGTGGAGCTTCCGGGTACAAATTTTTCTTATTGAAACGCGTGGAGCTAAAAAATTAAAAAATATATATAAAAATGTCATGTTTCGGACAAGCCGCCGGTAAAATTGAAAAACAAAATTAAAAAGGCACAATTAACTCATTGAAAAACAAAATAATTAACTCATTGAAAAACGAAAAATTAAATTAAAATTGTCATGTTTCTGACTATTGCCGAAATTTGCTGCAAATGCAGCACAAGTGTCTCGGAACCTGTTGCAATTGCTTTTTCGAACAAAGCCATGGGACGAATGCCGCCAGTGGCGGGCTAACCTGCTAGTACTATATATTTTGAGACTTCGTATATGTGTGTGTGTGTACTTCATAGAATCCAAAACGCGTGTACAGATTGAGCTCAAACTTCCTATGTAAGTGTCAAATCCCACCGACACGACCGTGGTCGCAGTTTAGAAAAGCTCAGAGCACCCGTTCTCCAATCTCAAATCACCGCAAAGGCACGGCGTGGGTTAATCAAGTGATTATTTAATGAGCGTTTGTTTTTGACGCATCTCTATAAAGAGCGTCTGTTTGCCATTCAACGCTATTTGCATCTGCAGAGAGATATACGGAACATACATTAAATTTAAAAAACATTTGTTTCTGACCAACCCTGCGAGCACGGATGGCGCGCTTTGTTTTTACAGTATATACTTATATACCGAAATCATCCCAGATAATCACGAATATAGCATCAGATTTCTCCCCAGATATACCGTTATAAAAAGCTACTGGAATCTGCCAATCTACGGGAAATTCCAGGGAATGCCGATTGAGCTCAAACTTGCTACCCACGGGAAGTGTCATATATATGAGTGTGTCCTTTATAGACTCGAACCGATTGAGCTCAAACTTGCTAAATGAGAAAATAGCCCCCAAGCCGTAAATATCAACAACAACGATATTGCTACCTACGGGGAACAACGTTATTAGCATCTGCAGAATTATGCAGAGAGAAAATGCTTTCCTATTTTTAGAACGCAACACATGTTTACGTCGCGTTGGTGATTGAGGTTCACAAGGGGTTAATTGACTGTCCGCTCTTTGCGACGATGAGGTTCACGGCGGGGACTATTGACCAACACTCACAATTTCGTCTTTTGCATCAGATACCAACACCTCTACCGATCGGGACGAAACTTGGTACGTGAGTGTAGTTTGACCAGGTGGTCGTCGCTGTCGTATTGGCGAGCCCGTGCGATGCCCGTGCAGCGCATGCGCAGACGAGATATCGGAAACGGGTGGAGCTATCGACTTGAAATTTGGTATGTGAATGTATCTTGCGCCGGGTACAAATTTTATCGGGTCGCCGAGCCCGTGCGACGCCCGTGCAGCGCATGCGCAGACGAGATCTCGGAAACGGGTGGAGCTATCGACTTGAAATTTGCTATGTGAATGTATCTTGCGCCGGGTACAAATTTTATCGGGTCGCCGAGTCCGTGCGACGCCAGCTTCGCGCATGCGCAGACCAGATCTCGGAAACGGGTGGAGCTACCGGGTACAAATTTTTCTTATTGAAACGCGTGGAGCTAAAAATTAAAAAAATATATTAAAAAAATGTCATGTTTCGGACAAGCCGCCGGTGGCGGGCTAACCTGCTAGTCTATACTATATATTTTGAGACTTCGTATATATGTGTGTATATATGTGTGTATATATGTGTGTGTGTACTTCATAGAATCCAAAACGCGTGTACAGATTGAGATCAAACTTCCTATGTAAGTGTCAAATCCCACCGACACGACCGTGGTCGCAGTTTAGAAAAGCTCAGAGCACCCGTTCTCCAATCTCATTCATCAAAATCAGCTCAAACGGCACGGCCGGGGTTAATAACGTCATTATATATATATATGAAGTCAGAGTCTCCAGAGTTATACCGGAACAAACACGTGTTTACGTCGTCTTGGGGGTCCACGATGGGAGTCTGACTTCAATGCAATGTTATCGCTCGAAACACGTGTTTACTTCGTGTTGAGGTTCACGATGGGAGTCTGACAATTGTTATCGCTCGAAATAGTACAACGGCTGGACAGATTGAGCTCAAACTTCCCATCTAGAGGTAAAATATCACGTACGATGTCGTCCACGCGTTTTCCAGAAGCTCCGAGCACCCGTACTCCACTCCCAGTCATTAAAATCAGCTCAAACGGCACGGCCGGGGTTAATAACGTCATTATATATATATATGAAGTCAGAGTCTCCAGAGTTATACGGGAACAAACACGTGTTTACGTCGTCTTGGGGGTCCACGATGGGAGTCTGACTTCAATGCAATGTTATCGCTCGAAACACGTGTTTACTTCGTGTTGAGGTTCACGATGGGAGTCTGACAATTGTTATCGCTCGAAATAGTACATTAGGACGGGTACGAAATGCATTTATCTCGATTAAAAAGGCAGATCTCGGAAACGGGTGGAGCTATCGACTTGAAAATTGCAATGTGAATGTATCTTGCGCCGGGTACAAATTTTATCGGGTCGCCGAGGCCATGCGACGCCCGTGCAGCGCATGCGCAGACGAGATATCGGAAACGGGTGGAGCTATCGACTTGAAATTTGCTATGTGAATGTATCTTGGGCCGGGTACAAATTTGTTCGGGTCGCCGAGCCCGTGCGAAGCCAGCTTCGCGCATGCGCAGACCAGATCTCGGAAACGGGTGGAGCTACCGGGTACAATTTTTTCTTATTGAAACGCGTGGAGCTAAAAATAAAAAAAAAATATAAACAATGTTTCGGACAAGCCGCCGGTGGCGGGCTAACCTGCTAGTCTATACTATATATTTTGAGACTTCGTATATATGTGTGTATATATGTGTGTATATATGTGTGTGTGTACTTCATAGAATCCAAAACGCGTGTACAGATTGAGATCAAACTTCCTATGTAAGTGTCAAATCCCACCGACACGACCGTGGTCGCAGTTTAGAAAAGCTCAGAGCACCCGTTCTCCAATCTCATTCATCAAAATCAGCTCAAACGGCACGGCCGGGGTTAATAACGTCATTATATATATATATGAAGTCAGAGTCTCCAGAGTTATACCGGAACAAACACGTGTTTACGTCGTCTTGGGGGTCCACGATGGGAGTCTGACTTCAATGCAATGTTATCGCTCGAAACACGTGTTTACTTCGTGTTGAGGTTCACGATGGGAGTCTGACAATTGTTATCGCTCGAAATAGTACAACGGCTGGACAGATTGAGCTCAAACTTCCCATCTAGAGGTAAAATATCACGTACGATGTCGTCCACGCGTTTTCCAGAAGCTCCGAGCACCCGTACTCCACTCCCAGTCATTAAAATCAGCTCAAACGGCACGGCCGGGGTTAATAACGTCATTATATATATATATGAAGTCAGAGTCTCCAGAGTTATACGGGAACAAACACGTGTTTACGTCGTCTTGGGGGTCCACGATGGGAGTCTGACTTCAATGCAATGTTATCGCTCGAAACACGTGTTTACTTCGTGTTGAGGTTCACGATGGGAGTCTGACAATTGTTATCGCTCGAAATAGTACATTAGGACGGGTACGAAATGCATTTATCTCGATTAAAAAGGCAGATCTCGGAAACGGGTGGAGCTATCGACTTGAAAATTGCAATGTGAATGTATCTTGCGCCGGGTACAAATTTTATCGGGTCGCCGAGGCCATGCGACGCCCGTGCAGCGCATGCGCAGACGAGATATCGGAAACGGGTGGAGCTATCGACTTGAAATTTGCTATGTGAATGTATCTTGGGCCGGGTACAAATTTGTTCGGGTCGCCGAGCCCGTGCGAAGCCAGCTTCGCGCATGCGCAGACCAGATCTCGGAAACGGGTGGAGCTACCGGGTACAATTTTTTCTTATTGAAACGCGTGGAGCTAAAAAAAAAAAAAAAATATAAACAATGTTTCGGACAAGCCGCCGGTGGCGGGCTAACCTGCTAGTACTATATATTTTGAGACTTCGTATATATGTGTGTGTGTACTTCATAGAATCCAAAACGCGTGTACAGATTGAGCTCAAACTTCCTATGTAAGTATCAAATCCAACCGACACGACCGTGGTCGCAGTTTAGAAAAGCTCAGAGCACCCGTTCTCCAATCTCAAATCACCGCAAAGGCACGGCGTGGGTTAATCAAGTGATTATTTAATGAGCGTTTGTTTTTGACGCATCTCTATAAAGAGCGTCTGTTTGCCATTCAACGCTATTTGCATCTGCAGAGAGATATACGGAACATACATTAAATTTAAAAAACATTTGTTTCTGACCAACCCTGCGAGCACGGATGGCGCGCTTTGTTTTTACAGTATATACTTATATACCGAAATCATCCCAGATAATCACGAATATAGCATCAGATTTCTCCCCAGATATACCGTTATAAAAAGCTACTGGAATCTGCCAATCTACGGGAAATTCCAGGGAATGCCGATTGAGCTCAAACTTGCTACCCACGGGAAGTGTCATATATATGAGTGTGTCCTTTATAGACTCGAACCGATTGAGCTCAAACTTGCTAAATAAGAAAATAGCCCCCAAGCCGTAAATATCAACAACAACGATATTGCTACCTACGGGGAGCAACGTTATTAGCATCTGCAGAATTATGCAGAGAGAAAATGCTTTCCTATTTTTAGAACGCAACACATGTTTACGTCGCGTTGGTGATTGAGGTTCACAACGGGGTTAATTGACTGTCCGCTCTTTGCGACGATGAGGTTCACGGCGGGGACTATTGACCAACACTCACAATTTCGTCTTTTGCATCAGATACCAACACCTCTACCGATCGGGACGAAACTTGGTACGTGAGTGTAGTTTGACCAGGTGGTCGTCGCTGTCGTATTGGCGAGCCCGTGCGACGCCCGTGCAGCGCATGCGCAGACGAGATCTCGGAAACGGGTGGAGCTATCGACTTGAAATTTGCTATGTGAATGTATCTTGCGCCGGGTACAAATTTTATCGGGTCGCCGAGTACGTGCGACGCCAGCTTCGCGCATGCGCAGACCAGATCTCGGAAACGGGTGGAGCAACCGGGTACAAATTTTTCTTATTGAAACGCGTGGAGCTAAAAATTAAAAAAAAATATTAAAAAAATGTCATGTTTCGGACAAGCCGCCGGTGGCGGGCTAACCTGCTAGTATTATATATTTTGGAAGATCTGTGTGTGTGTGTGTGTGTGTGTGTGTGTGTGTGTGTGTGTGTTATCGCGATGGACTCGAAAACGGCCGAGCCGATTTCGATGAAACTTGGTACGGGGGGTGGCATGGGCCTATTAATTTTCAGATCCGAGGTCAACTTTTCACGTGCCGAGGTCATATCTGTTTTTACGCTGTGTTGCGGGACTTTCATTTGAGTTCGGTGCTTACAAATCGATTCGAAACAGCGCGAATAATAAAATGCCAGTCATAATAATTACACTGTGAGAATCTTTCGTGTTTCCTCTTTCCAACGATATATAATGCGTATGTATCCGTTTTAGTTATCTGCCTCAATTATCAAGAAGAAGTGGTACTATCTTCCATCGGGATAAAAACAATGCGTAACTTCTATGACGTCGTTAGAGGTCATAACGTTAGATCACGTTAACGCTTAACCGGCCGATGCATTTGACTGTTTCAGACGTCTTGGCGATATCTCGGGCACCGATGGTAATTTATCTTTACGTTGAAACTTGATAATTAATGAGCGTGTGTATATGAGGCGCGTTTATATACTTGAGTGGAAATCAAATCGGGTTAAACTGGCGGATTTTTACGGACGAAATTTTATGCATAGGGTATCTCGGTATCCGCTGGGCCGACCATTTTTGGGGTGTTGGTGTTTGACCCCACCTGACCTTGACCTTCAAAATGGTCAAGTCAAGGTCAAATCCCGGACGAAGTCGGGTCACCTTCTAGTATATATATATACTAGAAGGTGACCCGACTTCGCCCGGGCTTTGACCTTGAATTGACCATTTTGAAGGTCAAGGTCAGGTGGGGTCAAACACCGACACCCCAAAAATGGTGGAAATCGGCCCAGCGGATACCGGGAAATCGACCCAGCGGATACCGAGATACCCTATGCATCAAATTTCGTCCGTAAAAATCCGCCAGTTTAACCCGATTTGATTTCCACTCAAGTATATAAACGCGCCTCATATACACACGCTCATTAATTATCAAGCCAAGACGTCTGAAACAGTCAAATACATCGGCCGGTTAAGCGTTAACGTGATCTAACGTTATGAACTCTAACGACGTCATAGAAGTTACGCATTGTTTTTATCCTGATGGAAGATAGTACCACTTTTTCTTGATAATTGAGGCAGATAACTAAAACGGATACATACGCATTATATATCGTTGGAAAGAGGAAACACGTAAGATTCTCACAGTGTCATTATTATGACTGGCATTTTATTATTCGCGCTGTTTCGAATCGATTTGTAAGCACCGAACTCAAATGAAAGTCCCGTAACACAGCGTAAAAACAGATTTGACCTCGGCACGTGAATAGTTGACCTCGGATCTGAAAATTAATATGCCTATGCCAGTCCTCGGCCGAAAATACCCCCCACATACCAAGTTTCATCGAAATTGGGTCGGCCGTTTTCGAGTTCATCGCGATCACACACACACAGACACACACACACACAGATCTTCCAAAATATATAATAGACTAGAAGGTGACCCGACTTCGTCCGGGCTTTGACCTTGAATTGTCCATTTTGAAGGTCAAGGTCAAGTGGGGTAAAGATTTGACCAGTCCAAAACAAGGTCACGTCGCACGGGAAAATGAATATGCTTACGAGACTCCCCATACGAAAGGACGCCCACATACCAAGTTTCATCGAAATCCCGTGATGTTCGGGCGTTTGACCTTGATATGACCCGATTTCAAGGTCAAGGTCACGTCGCACGGGCAAATTAATAGGCCTATGTCACTCCCCGGCCGAACGTACCCCCACACACCAAGTTTCATCGAAATCCCGTGATATTCGGGCGTTTGACCTTGAAATGACCCGATTTCAAGGTCAAGGTCACGTCGCACGGACAAATTAATAGGCCCATGCCACCCCACGGCCGAAAATACCCCCACATACCAAGTTTCATCGAAATCGGGTCGGCCGTTTTCGAGTCCATCGCGAACACACACACAGACACACACACACAAACACACACACAGATCTTCCAAAATATATAATAGATATGAGATATAACACAGTAACAATGTTATATTTTATGCCTCCGAAACATGCCGAGCATTGCCCTTTGAACGTGCTTGGGACTATAGAACACACCAGGCGCCTATGTTTAGAAGCAAATTTGATTTTTGAGACAATGCAATGTTTTTGTTTTTTGTTTTGTTTTTTTTGGATTGGATGTGATTCGAACCCCGGCCCATGACGGCGAGCGCGCCTTGCTACTCAAAGTCCGACGTCAATACAACACGGTCACCGAAGCAACCACAAAAAAGAAAGCTCAAAGGCCGCTGGGGCCTCGGTGGCTCAATCGGTTAGGGGTACAACTCCAAGCCGTTTCGCCCTCCAGCGCTGGCGATTAGGGTTCAAATCCATATGTTTCCATCGTGGACTTTGTAACTCGAAATCGTTATCTGGTGGAGTTACCAGTTACTCGCCGATGGCCGGTGGTTTGCCGCACATGGTTGACGAGTTTATCAGCCATTGAAATCACTGTTAGATTAGTCGCAAGTGTGCGGATTTCCTCCACCACTAAAACTGGCAATGTCGTGATATGGCCTTAGTGGCTAAAGCGACAATAAACCACAATCAATCAATCAAATCAATCAATCAAAGGCCGCTGTATTTGCACTGTCTCAAAAATCAAATTTGCTTCTATAGCGTTATAGTTTATCATTTTTGCGGCGTTTGTCAAATCCGAGCGATTTGAAGAACAAACCGGTGCCTGTATTCAACTATTCAAGAACAAATATTTATGTTTAAAACAAATAATGGCTTCAGTTGTTTGCAAAACGAAGCGAGTAGCCATTTTGTGAATGGTCGGTTTCCATCAACAACAAAAATGCATATGCTTTGGAATGGTTTAGAAACATAATGGCTTTTCCATAATACGATGGTTTATAAAAAAAAATTACGGTACTTTTTTGTTACAAGTATAATTTTGCACTACCAACATCATATAAATTCAACAGGATCACCATCATCATATCATATTAGCAGGACCACTTAACCAGTGGCTGAGTCCACATCGTTCATTCTTCCTCACAAAATGTAAATATGTGTGTTAAACCCGCGTGTTCGATACTTATGTACCTATGAAAACCCCTGTTCTTGATCCATTGATGTCTGTCTTTTTTATTCCTGCGTTTTCCAGAGCCATGTGAGTGCACTCCAGCACAATGGATTGCTGAGGGTCCATGGTCTCAGCTTCCGTATCACTGATTCCGAAGAAATTGTTATCCCATGACTCAAAGCTAAGTGGAATAGAGATATAACAATGTATTAATTACTACACATATAAAACTTCAATACTCGTACTCATCAACAGTATATATATTCCAGGTGGTGTATGCATAATGACACTGTAACGATATGTATGTACTGGATTGAACATGCAGTCGAAGGACTAAACTTGCTCTCCAGCCGATTCTCTGATACTCTGAACTAATTATAATTAAAATGGGATGATACATGGAGTAATACGTGATCGCACAGTGCCATCCAAGTCGAAGGGAATAACACTGATACACTGCGATGCGTTGATGCCAGCCTTATTATCACCAGATAGCCACGGAACCTACACAGTAGTCAAAGACACCCCTCTCCTATTTTATTCAGATATCTCTCTCCAGTGTTTTGTTTTACTTCTAGTGGAATATTTGCTATCGTTACTTCAATTCCAACTGACCGTATGCATTTCAATGTTAAATCAAACATAATATATTTGTAATCCAGTGGTTTTCGATGGTAGGAATATGGGTGTGTTCCGGTCTCTCGTGTGGCCTGAATCCATTGGGGACCATAATGGAAATAAATGGTCTTAGGACTGTTTTCTTCAGCTATCCCCGATGGTTTTTGGTCACCTGTTAGTGTCGGACAACTCCTTTACATACTAATGTTGGGCATTGGTCGACTGCGGAAGTTGTAATGTACCATATGATGCATCACATCCTTCCGCAGGTGACCTATGTCCAGCAATAAATCAAATAATTTGACATTCTACATCTTTACAATTTCTGTTAATCTGTTACATGCATATCGCATATATACCATGCATTCCTCTCTCTATTTTATCTATACATGTAGGTTGTCCTTCACCAATGTGTGTTTTAAAGATCATTAAAACGTGTCTTATCCTATACATATAAGATAAGATAAGATAAGATGTCAGCAATCATCGACTGGAAATCGAAAAAAGGGAGACACAAACAGCCCCCAAAACCCGTGAGAGAAAGATTGTGTTCCGCGTGTAATTCAAAACAAATTGAGTCAGAATATGATTTCATCTTAGAGTGTCAGGTGTTTCTAAAACGACGCGAACAACATCTTGATTATAGTAGATTTTCAACAACTAATACAACCAGTGTTCCCCGGCCAAAACCGACCAACATCCCCCCCACCCAATAAGATTGCGAAACACCCATATGTTGAAACAGCCATGATCTGTTTATAACACACACATACCTAGTAGCTAACTTGGCAAAAATAAATATCTGCTCTTGTAACTTCCAGGTCACCGGGGATGGGAGTCGGATTCCAAAATGAGAATCTCAACACAGCTGATTCTATTTGACAAATAGCTCATATAATATATGTTGCACACTTGTATTGAGATTCCGACTCAAATTCGACCGCTTCCTCAATATAGACTGATATACAGCCCATGATTCGTGTGTCTTAACATGTAAATCCTATGTAAGCCTAAGCTTAATTTCTTTTAAAATGATGCACACTCACTCATCATATACGCATATATACCTCGATTGAAAAGAGTATAAGTCCACAAGTATGTTAAAATCCACAAATACAAATGACACAGAACCGACGATCTCAATATACCTCCAAGTTTGTATGACCTGAATCCAAAATAGGCCACCAACCACATGACCCTAGCTTGAACGCAAACTCACACAGCATGAGTGTTTGTGTATTTCACTTGTCTAGCGACCCAATTATCATCAAAGCCTTTGTAAACTCATCATGAACAAAGATCACTTCTGGATATATTAGTCACATGACCAACACTGGAATGTAACATGTTATTTATTTTTTACTATGCCCCATGCACCCCCACATATAACCCATCGTTACTGCTTAAAAAAAACAACATACATTTGAATACAATATGCGACATGTTTCAAATATGGCTAATATTACACGACTGAAAAGTTCTTATTACTCTCCCCTTCCTAAACTGAAAAATCGTAAAGGGAGTTGAGGCTATTATAATTGTTACGTGTGGAATGACAAAACGTTTGTCTGAACTTCAACAACAGCCCTCTATACCCGTTGCAAAATATCCTGCCTACAAGTCTCCCATTCGACATTCCAATAATAGCTCTAAATATTGGAGATTAAAGATACACACGGTGTTCATAATCACCAATTCCAAAAAAAATAAAAATGAAAATGCTTGAAATTGTGAGTGTGCATGAATACATTGTGGCTATAGTCTGCTACCGACTTAGATTATATATGATATTCGTGTAGACAATATATTTGCCCCATTTCCAAATGATTGACATTATCACTTAAAATACAAACCATTATTAAATAACAATATGGCTAATTTTTATTCCAAATAGCATAACTGACCATAATATTCTCGGTCACACAGGGCGGTCTCTATGATCGTCGTCATGGTAGTCTTCTACCGGATTGTATTTATTATTGTTTTTGTGTATGTATGTATGTTGAATGTATGTTTTGCAATATGTTTTCGCTGTTCGACTGAAATCGGTGGTATAACTTTATGTAAGGGTCTACTCACATATATACAATACATATGTAATCATTTCTGTAATGCTATCTGGATAGCCCAACCTGGTCGAGTGTCTTGTCGTCTGCGTGCCTATATCATGATCAAATGTCTATAAAAATTATGTCTTCTAACTGCCGAGGGTTAAATCAAGCCGAAAAACGCCGTGATGTATTCCGATACCTCAGAAATTTGAAGTCCTCAATATACTGTCTACAAGATACCCACTTTACAACAGAGCAAGAGAAAATAATTACAGCAGAATGGGGATATAAGATGGAAATGGCACCATATGCATCCCAGTCTCGCGGAGTGGCAATCCTCTTCAACAATAATTTTAGCTTTGAAATACACAAAAGAGTAAAAGATAAAAATGGGAATTACCTTATACTCGACATAACTATCGAGACAATCCGATTTACACTAGCTAATATTTATGGTCCAAATGATGACAATCCTGAATTTTACAATAAAATCAAAGATATTATAACCGAACTGGGAAACACACAAATTATGATCTGTGGCGACTGGAACCTAGTCCAAAACCAACAGAAAGATACCTTTAATTATGTAATAACCCCCGAGCAAAACTAGCAGTCAGTGTCATTGTCGACAAGCTAGAGTTAGTAGACGCATGGAGGATAAATAATGAAAATGAAAAACGATTCACTTGGAGAAGAAAGTCACCAATAAAAATGGCAAGACTTGACTATTTTCTCATGTCTAAAGAGCTGGTAAATTTAACCGGACAAGACGCCACCGATATCTTGCCGGGTTACAGAACTGATCACTCAATTATTACTCTCAAACTTACTCTTAATAATATAAAACATGGTCAGGGTTTCTGGAAGTTCAATACTTCTCTTTTACATGACGAAAAATATATTCAACTAGTAAAAACAATTATCGAAACTATCAAAAAACGATACGACTATGTTCAAAAGAAAGTTGACAACAACGATTTTACGTGCAAAATTAGTAAACGTCTATTCTTGGATACCCTTTTACTTGAAATTAGAGGAGAAACAATAAAATATTCTTCTAAACGTAAGCGGGAACGCGAATTTCAAGAAACCGCACTTAAAAAAGCCCAAGCAGAAACATTGATGGCCCTAGATCAGAGTAATTTAGATGATGTTAGAAGAGAAGAACTTATAGAAACACTACAAAAAACGGAAGGGGTACTCTGTCAACTAAGGAAAGAAAGATCAAAAGGAGCTATGATTAGGTCCAGAGCTATTTGGGTCGAAGATGGGGAAAAACCAACAAAATATTTTCTCAATCTTGAAAAACGGAATTGCATATCAAAAACCCTGACCAATCTTTACAAAATTAAATGGGGATAGTCTTACAAACCAAAACGATATCTTAGAAGAGACTCGTAATTTTTACCAGACACTATACTCTTCAAAACCAATCAATAGCTATCACACCGAAAATGTGTTTTCTGATTTGGACAACCCCACCCTTTCACCAATGTCTGCGCAAAATATTGAAGGTCCCATAACTCTAAATGAACTTACAACAGCTTTGAAGAAATCTAAAAATGGCAAATCTAGTGGCCTAGATGGTTATCAGTATGAATTTTGGAAATTCTTTTGGTCAGATTTAGGTAAAATTCTATGTGAATCACTAAACGAATCCTTTGACGCTGGAGAATTGTCCATCACACAAAAACAAGGCCTGATTACACTCATTCCAAAGAAAGTCAACGATCGCCAACTTTTAAAGAACTGGAGACCAATAACCTTATTAAACTGTACCTATAAATTAGCATCATCGTGTATTGCCGAAAGATTAAAAACCGTACTACCAAACATTATCAATCCCGATCAGACTGGATTCCTAAACGGCAGATATATCGGCGACAATACAAGGCTAATATATGACATTATTTATAATACGAAAATAAAAAATAAGTCAGGGCTTCTTCTTCTCGTTGACTTTGAAAAGGCATTTGATTCTGTGTCATGGAAATTTCTACATAAATGCCTTGATATGTTTAATTTCGGTGACTCGATTAAAAAATGGATCTCAGTGTTCTATAAAAATATAAATTCTTCCGTTCTCGTTAATGGGCATATATCACAAAATTTTATTATTTCTCGAGGCTGTCGACAGGGAGACCCAATTTCACCCTATATTTTTTTTTAATATGCGCGGAAGTGCTAGCACTCATGGTTAGAAATAATAGAAATATTAAAGGTATAACCCTCGGTGGTGAAGAATACAGATTAACCCAATACGCAGACGACACAACACTCATCCTGGACGGCAATTAAACAAGTGTAAGAGAAGCATATCACATTCTTGACGTTTTCGCACAAATTTCTGGTTTAGGGATCAACCCTAGTAAATGTCAGGCGTCGTGGATTGGTTGTTATACAGGGCGAAGTGACCATATATGCCCAGACCTCAATATAAAATTTTCAGATTCTTTCGACCTACATTGTATCCGCTTTAATACAAACTTAAACTTAATGTCAGATAATTACGAAAATAAATTCGACGACATAACAAGATCCATTGAAATTTGGAAGCACAGATTACTTACCCCGCTAGGTAGAATAACGGTGATTAAATCTCTCATACTCCCCAAACTTACTCACCTATTCACATCGCTCCCCAACCCAGAACCACAATTTGTACATAGACTAGAATCATTGTTTTTTAATTTTGTGTGGGGCAGCAAGCGTGACCGAGTCAAGAGAAAACTGTTATGCCAAGACTATAAACAAGGTGGCCTCAAGATGGTAGATATTAAAAACTTCATCACTTCCATGAAAATAACATGGATCAGGCGTTTAGTGAACAAAAGCTCTAAATGGACCCCGTTGACAGAACTCCCTATTCTTAAAGACCCTTTTTTCCTCACCTATCATTATTCATATTTTTACAGTAAAGCGAAAAAGGTTCAAAATCACTTTTGGCGCGACATACTTATAGCATGGGTAAATTTCCTAGAAAAAAATATTAGAAATGTAAACATATCTACATGCACTCTCTGGAACAACGCCAATATAAAAATGAATGGAAGCCCTATCAATTTTGCTGCATGGCGCAAGGGGGTAATATATTTTGTACACGATCTGTTACAAGAAAGCGGCAATTTCCATACGACTGAAACGATATACTCAATTTACAAAATACGTACAAACTTCCTTATCTTAAATAGTATCCGACGACAGCTTATCTTTTACTCAAACAAAATCTCAAAACCCATTGTCCGAAGCCCGATGCCCACCCTCCCAGATAATTTTGTGACCCTACTCAGAAATCCTTGCGGAGGACGCGATTTCTATGACATATTAAACCACGATTGCCATGTACCCAATTCCCATGCAAAATGGCAAATATAAATAGGCGAAGAAGAAATTGACTGGAATATATACAACTAGAAGGTGACCCGACTTCGTCCGGGCTTTGACCTTGAATTGTCCATTTTCAAGGTCAAGGTCAAGTGGGGTCACGATTTGACCAGTCCAAAACACTGCCCGGACAAAAGTACCCGACAAACGTGCCCGTCGAAATCCATCCGGTTTTACCCGATTTGACCTTGAATTTATTATTTTGAAGGTATAGGTCAGGTCGGGGTCACGATTTAACCCGTCCAAAACACTCAATTGCAAAAGTACCCCCATGTATAAAATTTCGTCGAAATCCCATCAATTTATTATTTTGAAGGTATAGGTCAGGTCGGGGTCACGATTTGACCCGTCCAAAACACTCAATTGCAAAAGTACCCCCATGTATCAAATTTCGTCGAAATCCCATCAAAATTGGCGATTTGACCTTGAATTGACCCGATTTCAAGGTCAAGGTCACGTCGCACGGGTAAATGAATATGCTTATGAGACTCCCCATACGAATGTACCCCGCATACCAAGTTTCATTGAAATCCCGTAATATTTGGGCGTTTGACCTTGAAATTACCCGATTTCAAGGTCAAGGTCACGTCGCACGGACAAACTAATAGGCCTATGCCCGTTCCCGGCCGAAAATACCCCCACATACCAAGTTTCATCGAAATCGGCTTGGTCGTTTTCGAGTTCATCGCGAACACACTGACAGACAGATCTTCCAAAATATATAATAGACTAGAAGGTGACCCGACTTCGTCCGGGCTATTCAAAAACCAAATTTCAAGTCGATAGCTCCACCCGTTTCCGAGATCTGGTCTGCGCATGCGCGAAGCTCGGCGACCCGATAAAATTCGTATCCGGGGCAAGATACATTCACATACCAAATTTCAAGTCGATAGCTCCACCCGTTTCCGAGATATATATATTGCCCAATGTCATTTGCGGATACCTCGGCCGGTGATGAGTTAACGCGACATCGGCCGGTTAAGAGTTAAACGCGATCACGTCACGATCTGTTGACGGAGTAATATATTTTACGGAATGTTTTTCGATGAGCGAAGCATGGTCCTGCGTTCTTCCCGATAATTAAGGTAGAATCTTTAAATCTACACAGGCGTGTGATACATCATTGGAAAGATGAAGCGCCACAGATTCTAACCGTGCAAATTATATGACTGGCAATTTATTATTCGCGCTATATCGAATCGATTTGTGAGCACCGAACTGAAATATATTAGCGCAAAACGGCGTAAAAACAGATTTGTCCTCGGCACGTGAAAAGTTGAACTCGGATCTGAAAATTAATATGCCTATGCCACTTCCCGACCGATAGTATCCTCACATACGAAGTTTCATCGAAATCGGGTCGGCCGTTTTCGAGTTCATCGCGAACACACACACAGACCACAGATACACAGACCACAGATATACAGACCGATCTTCCAAAAATATATAATAGATAAACTACCATTTTCCACGACGCCTGACACAAAGCTTCAATGGCTTCAGTATAGAATTAACTTTAGAGTTATATCAACTAATAGCTTCCTGAAAAATAGCCAAAATTCGACAAGATGATACATGCGTGCGTTGCAAAGACAAGAAGGAAAGCATATCACATATATTTTGGGAATGTGAACACGTTCAAACTTTTCTGACAGACATACATTAATGGGGTAACCGAAACAACGTCAAATTGCAAGCGACTAAACGAATAATGATAATTGGGTCCCGCTGTGTAAATGACAATTATACCACTAATTTATTCTGGCTCTTAGTAAAACAATATATCTATAGAACAAAATTCACACCAGAAAAATTAACAATTTCGTCATTCCAAGGAGATTTACGCTTTCGATATAAATGTGAAAAATATAATGCACGCCGTGAATTTAAATTGGAAGAGTTCGAAAAAGACTGGTTCTTGTTCAAATTTGCCGTGACAGAAAATGCACAATAATTACTCCTATCACCAGAAATGTTATTATTGCTACTATTATATTACTCCCACTATTCATAGCCGTCCTCAGTTGGCCATGAATGAATACAGAAATGTCGACCAGAGCACATAACTAATTATTACTTCCATTGTGTATATATATACCCACATCACATGTTCTTATACTCTGTTAAAGAAACTATATCTACTTGTTCACCGATAACAGCCGACCTTCACCCACGGGACTAAGGCTACGTTCACACACCTCGACAAATTGCACGCCAAATTTCCACACGATTCGTCAAATTAAAGCCAATTCCTGCACATATGAATGATATATCTTGAATTCTTAATGTATATTATTTTAACATTAGAACATATGATTTTAGATACTAAACACAAATACCGATTACACAGTTGACCCTTAAAAATAGTTTTATATTGTATGTCTGAAATCTCTAAAATTCCATGAGCGCATATATATTTCCAGGCTTCGAAACTGTCCAATATATAATAGACGGCAATGACTGAAAATAATACTCGTAGTTTATACTCCATATTTAGCAAATCTTTGACATGTAAGTCAAATGCTACGTATTCCCCTGACAAGGTATCCCGGTTCGTGAACGTGGCCTCAGTCGGGATTGTATGTAAGTTACGTATGAAAGCTGGTATGTCTGTAGAGAGCGCAAGACAGAGCGATAGGCGTGTGTCTGCATATTAATGCATTCTTTAGATGTAACTTGTATTAGCTATGTATACGTATGTTCAAATGTTATTCAATAAAAAAAAAAAAAAAACAAGAGGTGGCATCAGAGATGCTGTGTCTCGTTTTCGGTGGCTTACCGCCGGTGACTACCGCCGGTGGCTACCGCCAATTGGTGTGCATCAGTATCGGTGGACTAATTAATAGGTAAAATCGAAAAATGACTAATTAAGGGCCATAACTCTATCAAATTTTATCGGGCCAGGCTGGTTTTCGAACTCGTCCGAAATATTCTTGGCAAGTACGTCT
This sequence comes from Siphonodentalium dalli, assembly GCA_032622095.1. Classification (NCBI taxonomy): domain Eukaryota; kingdom Metazoa; phylum Mollusca; class Scaphopoda; order Gadilida; family Siphonodentaliidae; genus Siphonodentalium; species Siphonodentalium dalli. The sequence goes on from CP136066.1 coordinate 146,449,747, forward strand.
ATTCCAAATTTTAAACAAATCGGAGGACGTTTGTTGAAGTTATCGCGCTAACGAGCTAAAAATTCACGAAAAATGACAAATTAAGGGCCATAACTCTATCAAATTTTATCGGACCTTGTCGGTTTTCGAATTCGACTGAGATATTCTTGGGAGACACCTATATACCAAATTTCAATCAAATCGGATAACGTTTGTTGAAGTTATCGCGCTAACGAGCTGAAAATTCATGAAAAATAATTAAGGGCCATAACTCTATCAAATTTTATCGGACCAGGCCGGTTTTCGAACTCCTCCGAGATATTCTTGGGAGACACCTATATACCAAATTTCAATCAAATTGGATAACGTTTGTTGAAGTTATCGCGCTAACGAGCTGAAAGTTCGTGAAAAATGACTAATTAAGGGCCATAACTATATCAAATTTGATCTGACCAGGCCGGTTTTCGAACTCGTCCGAGATATTCTTGGGAGACACCTATATACCAAATTTCAATCAAATCGGATAACGTTTGTTGAAGTTATCGCGCTAACGAGCTGAAAATTCACGAAAAATGACTAATTAAGGGCCATAACTCTATCAAATTTTATCGGACCTGGCCGGTTTTCGAACTCGACTGAGATATTCTTGGGAGACACCTATATACCAAATTTCAATCAAATCGGATAACGTTTGTTGAAGTTATCGCGCTAACGAGCTGAAAATTCATGAAAAATAATTAAGGGCCATAACTCTATCAAATTTTATCGGACCAGGCCGGTTTTCGAACTCCTCCGAGATATTCTTGGGAGACACCTATATACCAAATTTCAATCAAATTGGATAACGTTTGTTGAAGTTATCGCGCTAACGAGCTGAAAGTTCGTGAAAAATAACTAATTAAGGGCCATAACTATATCAAATTTGATCGGACCAGGCCGGTTTTCGAACTCGTCCGAGATATTCTTGGGAGACACCTATATACCAAATTTCAATCAAATCGGATAACGTTTGTTGAAGTTATCGCGCTAATGAGCTGAAAATTCACGAAAAATGACTAATTAAGGGCCATAACTCTATCAAATTTTATCGGACCTGGCCGGTTTTCGAACTCGACTGAGATATTCTTGGGAGACACCTATATACCAAATTTCAATCAAATCGGATAACGTTTGTTGAAGTTATCGCGCTAACGAGCTGAAAATTCATGAAAAATAATTAAGGGCCATAACTCTATCAAATTTTATCGGACCTGGCCGGTTTTCGAACTCCTCCGAGATATTCTTGGGAGACACCTATATACCAAATTTCAATCAAATTGGATAACGTTTGTTGAAGTTATCGCGCTAACGAGCTGAAAGTTCGTGAAAAATGACTAATTAAGGGCCATAACTCTATCAAATTTTATCGGACCTGGCCGGTTTTCGAACTCGACTGAGATATTCTTGGGAGACACCTATATACCAAATTTCAATCAAATCGGATAACGTTTGTTGAAGTTATCGCGCTAACGAGCTGAAAATTCATGAAAAATAATTAAGGGCCATAACTCTATCAAATTTTATCGGACCTGGCCGGTTTTCGAACTCCTCCGAGATATTCTTGGGAGACACCTATATACCAAATTTCAATCAAATTGGATAACGTTTGTTGAAGTTATCGCGCTAACGAGCTGAAAGTTCGTGAAAAATGACTAATTAAGGGCCATAACTATATCAAATTTGATCGGACCAGGCCGGTTTTCGAACTCGTCCGAGATATTCTTGGGAGACACCTATATACCAAATTTCAATCAAATCGGATAACGTTTGTTGAAGTTATCGCGCTAACGAGCCGAAAATTCATGAAAAATAATTAAGGGCCATAACTCTATCAAATTTTATCGGACCAGGCCGGTTTTCGAACTCCTCCGAGATATTCTTGGGAGACACCTATATACCAAATTTCAATCAAATTGGATAACGTTTGTTGAAGTTATCGCGCTAACGAGCTGAAAGTTCGTGAAAAATGACTAATTAAGGGCCATAACTATATCAAATTTGATCGGACCAGGCCGGTTTTCGAACTCGTCCGAGATATTCTTGGGAGACACCTATATACCAAATTTCAATCAAATCGGATAACGTTTGTTGAAGTTATCGCGCTAACGAGCTGAAAATTCATGAAAAATAATTAAGGGCCATAACTCTATCAAATTTTATCGGACCAGGCCGGTTTTCGAACTCCTCCGAGATATTCTTGGGAGACACCTATATACCAAATTTCAATCAAATTGGATAACGTTTGTTGAAGTTATCGCGCTAACGAGCTGAAAGTTCGTGAAAAATGACTAATTAAGGGCCATAACTATATCAAATTTGATCGGACCAGGCCGGTTTTCGAACTCGTCCGAGATATTCTTGGGAGACACCTATATACCAAATTTCAATCAAATCGGATAACGTTTGTTGAAGTTATCGCGCTAATTAGCTGAAAATTCACGAAAAATGACTAATTAAGGGCCATAACTCTATCAAATTTTATCGGACCTGGCCGGTTTTCGAACTCGACTGAGATATTCTTGGGAGACACCTATATACCAAATTTCAATCAAATCGGATAACGTTTGTTGAAGTTATCGCGCTAACGAGCTGAAAATTCATGAAAAATAATTAAGGGCCATAACTCTATCAAATTTTATCGGACCTGGCCGGTTTTCGAACTCCTCCGAGATATTCTTGGGAGACACCTATATACCAAATTTCAATCAAATTGGATAACGTTTGTTGAAGTTATCGCGCTAACGAGCTGAAAGTTCGTGAAAAATGACTAATTAAGGGCCATAACTATATCAAATTTGATCGGACCAGGCCGGTTTTCGAACTCGTCCGAGATATTCTTGGGAGACACCTATATACCAAATTTCAATCAAATCGGATAACGTTTGTTGAAGTTATCGCGCTAACGAGCTGAAAATTCGTGAAAAATGACTAATTAAGGGCCATAACTCTATCAAATTTTTTCGGACCAGGCCGGTTTTCGAACTCGTCCGAGATATTCTTGGGAGACACCTATATCCCAAATTTCAATCGAATCAGATAACGTTTGTTGAAGTTGTTGCGCTAACGAGCCTAAAATCAGTGGAAAATCTGTAATAAATGTGCGGACGAACCCGATTTTTTGTCTGCAGCTTACGTGCATGAATATGTACTCACACACCAATTTTTTTTTAAATCCGTCAATAAACGGTTGAGTTATAAGCAAAACACGCCGCCCGTCCGCCGCCCGCCGCCCGCCGCCCGTCCGCCGCCCGCCCGCCCACCGTCCCCCATCAAACTATAAGTCGAGTTTTGGAAAAAAACTCGACTAAAAAAACAAATACAACCAGTGTTAACAATAGTTTGCAACAAATATGTTTTTGAAAGTTTGATACGCATAATAGCTTTCCATTCACATATGTTCAGATTATCGGAACACCGCGAAAAAGACAAATAAAAACATAATAGAATGGTAATTGTTGTTAACAGCATCAGGTTGCCCCAAAAACATCATATCAATTCCGCATGACCAAACAGCGTCATAGGCCATTAGCAGGACCACTTGACAAGGGGTGACAACGACATGCTATATATTTGACGTATATATATATTTATATTGTATCTCACGTGACTTTGTTATTGAAATCAAGCTTTCCGATTGGTTGGCTACTCGACTCTATTAGTCGTAGTTGTATACTACGCCTTCAAGTCTCTCCCATCGTGCACTATGCATATGTAGTTTTGACTACTAAAAATAGTAACGAACACTACATCAAACTTTGTTCTGAAACTACTTGTTATTTCGCCGCTGATCCAAATTAAAGCTTCAGTAAGGCGAACATCAATTGTCTGAACTCAGTAAAAGTTGAAAATTTCTGCATTTGTTCGATACAATATAATAATTAGAGCATGACTTGTCGTGAAATACGCCGATATAGTGCATAGTGCGGTTGTGTAGTTCACTCCGCTTCGCGTCGTGAACTACACAACCTCACTATGCACTATATCGGCGTATTTCACTCCAAGCCATGCTCTATTTATTAAATAGAGGATATGAAATGAGTGTTTCTCTCATATGATATTTATGAAACGAGTCTAAGAATTTTCAGTTTTCTCGAGCCTCCGGCGAGAGAAAACTGAAAATTCGTGACGAGTTTCATAAATATCATATGAGAGAAACACGAATTACATATTCTATTTATCATATGACACCTATAAATTGATTATGATGTCCAAAACGCACACAAATCACTAAATAGCTATATGACATCGGCACCAAAAGGTTAATGTGACGTCACTTCATTGCGCCGGAAGCCCAATTACACCTGGTGAACTAGCAGAAATAATATGCACGCGAAGATATAGTGCGCTATTCTGTTCTCAGTTTGTGACATTATATCGTATGTTTATTAGATAAATACGAATTACATATTTTATTTATCGTATAACAATGTCCAAAACTATATATTTCAAGATTATAATTCCGAGAATTTGGGCATCGCGTTGATTGACGCGCACGAATTTGACCTGCATTTAGATAGAAATGCGGCTCGGCCTAGGCTGCCATTCAGCCTATCAGAACACACTTTTTGTCAACAAACCAATCAATTTATCGGAAGGTGATATGAACTAGTAGTCCATATGAAATTGATTTATGACATACTTTCCAACGTAAATAATGATTGAGTCATATGATAAATATATATATGTACGCTAGCTAATGAACGACGAGCGCCATGTTCAGATCGTAATCACCTATACATGGGCTCATGGAGTTCATTTTATATTCGAAAAATAATTTGAAAATATGCTTTAAGACCCAGTAAGACCCACTTATTTTTTGATTCATCAGATCACATTATTTACAACATATCCATAATGATATACAATTTGAACGAGGAGGCTCCACAACATTGTATTATCAACTGATCCGGTCGAATAAGCTGGGAACATGTTGTTTTTTGTGTTATGTGCTTAATTTTGATCTGGACTGTACTGTGAAGTCGATTATTCTCAATGTAAGTGGAATAACCCTATCTCTGATACATTCTGGTTGACAACCGGGGAAGAATTGGAATGAATCTGAGCATCTCTATCACTTGGTGGACGCTCCTAGGCCACAGTTGTTCCGTATTCTGATGGAATATTTCTATTTTTGGTGACACTTCCAAATGGTATATGATATAGAATATGTTGTGTATAATGCTATCTGGGCATTCGAAAATTAAGTGGGCCTTTAAAATTCAGTGGATACTTGGCTTACACATTTCAAATATGCTTATGTTTTCAGCAGAACAAAACCAAAGTCGGTGTTCGTAATGTAATGGGGGGGGGGGGGACTCTGAATACACACATGGGTGTGTTTCTATATCTATTACATATCACAAAATTCATATTATTCAGAGCTCTTCCGAAGAAAATTTGCTGTTTTTTTATGATCTTGACATAACAAAATCATCGTTACCTGTACATGGTTTAGCCACATAATTACGTCATGCGTATCCAGGGAAAATCTGCGATCATCATAGAGCAAACTATTGAAAATGTCCACATAGGTTGGAATTAAAGATGCATAATCCGATTAAACGCTACTAAATTACTATTTATTTGACTTCGGGGGTAAAACATATTTGATTCGAGTCGAGGAACCCACACATCAAAGCTCAGAGCGATCAGATATCGATTTTTGAAATTAGTTGTCTCCCGAGATAATTATGTAATTTTTTGGCGGCCTGGCAAATATTCGTCAAGCCGACGGTCTCGGACCAAATTGAGGATGAATATGGATAACTCTAAAATCAATTGGCTTTGGATGTTAGATATTTGACAATCTGGCACAATTTCGTTGAACAAAATGTTGATAAATAACGGAAATTTTATACCATAGTTGAAAAATATACAGTATTATATTTGACAATTAATCAATTGTGATAACTGAATCGGCATTTCAAGAAATATTGTTGTTGTTGTTGTTGGAATCTGGAGATATGGAACCATCGAATCGGATTGTGTACCTTTAAGAATACAACAGGTATATAATACAAAAAAATACACACTCACCCCTCTATGATCCCTGCATATTGTGTATACGTCATTCCTGGTGCGTCCGGATCCGGGTCGTAGTACGCGTCGACATTCCATCGGTCACGTGGTATACGAATCACTCTGTCCTCTCCGTTCTTCAGGACTTCCCAGAATTCATCGATGTTATTGGCGCCCGGAAATCTGCAGCCGATGCCAACAATGGCGATGGCGTCGTGGTCGTCCATGTCTTCGTCTATAAATTCAGCTATTGAAGCGAAGCGAAACCATCGGACGCATATTCAGCCACTGGAACAATGCAAGGTCTGGTTCCTTTGACAAAAAGGTCGAGGTCAAGACGTTATATACTTTAATACGGAATTTATTCAATTTATAAAAATGTGATCCCGACTTTTCACTAGCAAGATACTGTAAAATAAAGAGCGTTTATTACACTTATGTGCAAAATCATTTGGAAAATTGCTATGGCTATTGGCAAGTTGTTAAAAATACGGGTCGATATATTGCGGAAGCCCATTGCGGTTACTACCATGGACTACACCGATACAGCACTAGAAATTAGTCTGCTCACGAGTGTGTTGCCATGGGTCGGCGGTCATTTTAGATCGGGCAGGGTCTCGGGATGATTCGAAATGGGGTCTTGAGGGCCACCTTGTAACAGGCTATACCCATAGTTTGATCTATATCAGTCAAGGGACTGAGCAATGACATGCCATTTGGACCCATTTTGTTTGGAGCGGGTGTTGGAAGGGTTGGGTCGAAAGGTTGTAATGGTGCCACTCTAGATCACAATTTTGTTTGACCGAAATCCGTCAAAATGGCTGAGCAATATGACGTGGGTCCCAAAGTACTACTGTCTTGTGAAGCACCATACAACACTCTATTTTGCCAGGCCAAGGGGCTGATGAATTATAGGTGGCATATTCGTACCTCTCTGGTGGTGATTTGATATTTATTCGCAATAGTTTTGCATTTATTCGCAAAAGTATTGTGTTTATTTGCATAACTTTTCATTTATTCGCAATATCATTGCGTTTATTGGCATTACCATTATGGCGGACCCCAAAATACCCCTGAATATGACATCCATGTCACAGCTCAGCCCTCCTGACAGATTTCCGTCAGGTAATGGATGTTTAGGTTGGTCTCCATTGCACCCATTCGACCCCCGCTAATCAACACTCCGCCCAATCCAAAATAGCCGCCGCCCAAAATAAGATAGCCATGTTAAAATAAGATAGCCATGTAATTTCCCAGTCCCTTGACCGATTTATAGGTCAAACGATGGACGTTGTATGATGGCCAAAAATACTCCTTTCACCACAGCACCCCGCTGATTACAAATGGACGCCGCCCACTGGCAGATAGGGTATTCATGTCATTGCTAAGCTCTCTTGGTAGATTTCTGGCAAAAAAGGATGTTGTTTGGTGCATGGTCACATTGTAAAATTTCGACTCCCTATATAACACTCCTTCCAATCAAACGTTGGGTGGTGTAGGGTGGCCATAAAGACTCCGTCCTTTCGAGCTACCACCAGAACACCCCACCCAATAAAAATTGGCCACCGCCCAATGGCTACAAATACGGCAACCATGTACATGTCTGTGCTCAGTCCAGAAACCGATTTAGATCAAGCGATGTGTAATGTAGGGTTGTCCCCAATACAACATTGCTAACCATCCCAACACCCCATCTGATCCAAAATGATCGCCGCCAAAAAGGCAACACACCAGCAGACTAATGCCTGGGGTTTATCGAAGTAGTCTACATGCATTGATACAGCGTCATTGATACAAATCGTACCATCTACTATTGTGTTTAAACGCAAAATATTATTGAGTTTAAACGCAATACAGTTTGTTATTGTGAACCATGTGATCGCTTCCGTAATATGTGGAGCTTTCGTCGACACTTTCCCTCCTTCAAATTACATATTATATTTGGAGGTTCATATTAAGCATATCCGTTTAAAGACATATTATGGACTTGTTCGGTGTGTGAAACTGATAAATTAGTACTCAGGCGCTATGCCAACTGGAGGAATGTAGCATTCTACTAACATCGCCCAAAATTTCAAAGTAATCGACCATACAACTCCATAGAAAACATTGTTTCAACTACGCTCAATTGTAAATATTTACATCTCGATTCGGGACGCAACATTCGGCGATAAACTAACGCAACTGATTTCGCCATCGATACTCATTGCATTTAATAAATATGTAAGACTGACGGTGTGTGTTGTACATTTGGATGAATATTCATAAAGATAACTACTTTGAGCAAGATTATTCTCCATTTCAATTTGATCACCTTACCGGAGTGTTTCACATCACTTTAAAACGTGGATTTGTTTTTAAAGCTGAAGTGGGGTGGGGTAAATTTCAGGAAGGTATGCTGTTGTGGTGGGTAGTCGAAACTCCCCAGAACACATTTAAACCCGCATGAAAATAAAATATTTATATTCGACAGAACAACCCCACACAAAGAACAATATTTGAAAGTCGGAAAAGAAGCATAAGAACATCAAAAATCAACGTACCATGACTAAATTAGGAAATTCTCAAATGTGAACCACATTCTAAATATCAAGAACTTTTGTTCCGTATTGCTTAAGATTGATAAAATGAAATTTCTAAGTCGAAAAAGGTGCATAAATCATGCATCTGAGCAATATTTGGACTATCAAATATCAACAACATGCGAAATCCCACGGCATTCTGTCAATATTATGATCCGGACAATCCGGATGGACATGCTAATTAAAATAGACCACTACTATGCGTATGCCACATGCATCGCTAATCAATTAAAGCATCCATATGTTTTATATTGAAAACGAGTATAAAATATCTTAATTGAGAACGCTCTTTATTAGCTACAGCTTTGGTACAGAAGGAATAAACGCTCTTTAAATTAGACATTCATTCGAATGTTTGCTTGACTGATAAAAAGAAACTTTCGATTTTGAAATCCGATGTCTGACCATCAAAACCTCCTATTATTTGGGCTCATGTGTAGTGTCAACTTATTTTATGGTATTATTATGATATATTAATTTAAGGAAACGCATTCTACAGCAATTAGTTTCAATGCGCATTTACATACACAAATATACACAAACAAGATAACATCGCCCATATTTACACATAAAAAGCAATACAAGCTTCACAGATATATGGCAGATAACTCGGAAAGATGACTAAAAAAGGCACTACAGTTAACAATAAAATATCCAGTAGATTAAAAGACCTGATAAAAATATTAAGTTAATATCAATTTCCAACTATAACGGATAAGCCTAAAAATATTTTTTTTAAAGTTAAAAAACAGATGGTGCACTTATAACGAATAACACATTTTGAACAGGTGATATTTAAGAGCTGTTTTAAAAGATGATACTGAGTCAATCTTCCTCATATCAACGGGTAGGCTGTTCCAAATAGAGACTGAGACATTTTGGAATGAGCACTACAGAAGAAACATGTGCCAATGGTAGATCATGTCATGAATCTCTACTCTGGCTAACGCTAGTACAACACCTTGGAACCGAAGTCGAAAAAATAGCCCGGGGAATATATTTCTTTGTTATTATGTGTTCATTAACTACTTCCCTGTTGGTTAAGGTCCCAACTCGAATTTTCACGATTTAAAATAAATTTGTGAGCGATTTTGCTTTGAGTGGCTTAAAATTGTGGGATTTCTCCTGGTTAATTAATTCTTTGTTTATTACGATATCGGCTCACAAATACCACGGAAATACATGCAATTTTTAATTGGGACATTCACCTACAGTGAGGTGCATCACCAAGGAACATATAAGAATATATTCCCTGCGTTATTTTTTCGACTCAAAGGTTCCCTGTCAAAACTTCAAAAAGTTCCAAGGTATTGTACTAGTGGAATATGATATCTACGGGCGTTAGCCAGAGTAGAGATTCATGGCATGACCTAGCTATAGTACCAGGCAGTTTTATACATGGTGTCAACTCGGGTGGGGCATATCGAGGAACTGAACGGTTAAAAATGTCGATCTCGTCCGTCCAGTCGATTTCTATAAAATGCTCGCCAAATAACAAATATTTCCCAAAAAAATTGGGCTGTCCAGCCGATAATCCCAATATCAATTGTGTATAAAAATTACACACATTGAGCTTACGGCGTCAATTTGTGACAAAATAAGTTTTAAAAATGACAATTGTTTCCGCTCTACTAGCTGCCAGCTGTCTGTTTCAATGCTGTCGATAACGAGGCGCCGACAATATATTGCAGTAAGGTACTGCAGTGTGATGTCACTTTGTCAAATATAGTAGGTATATTTTGATGAGATGCGATAAAAAGGTATTCCACACAGAAGTTCTGCAATATTGCTTATTTGGACAGTTTCGCGAGTGAGTTTATCAATAAATTCTGCGCGCTCCCTTTTTAGTACATTAAAGGTACGGGAGGCCTTGGCGGTGTTTATGCTGTGAAAATATTTCCACCGGTCAAAAATCGCCACAAACAGAAAGAGTATTAAAATGTAGATAGACTTTGTCCGTATACAAATAAGAAACATCGCATAAACAGTATGTTATTGTCATATGTTTGACCATTGTTATGTAAACAAACGCATAAAAGGTTACTTTCCTGGTGTTTGTTTATATTATGATGGTAAACATAAAGAGCATTATTTGTTGCTGAATTCCTGATATGGAACCAATAAAGAGCGTTTATGTCATTTGTGCGTGATTAGCCAGTAACACTGTGCTGACTTCTGTAACACAATCAGGCTCTTGCTTAGGTAAAATATAGTAGGTCTTTATGATAGCATGCTGTTTACGCGATGGTCATGGTATATATGAACGAAACTGTATGGGTGCTATTCACCAAGCGAGACTATTTTATAAACCAGGTAGTTTATATGGTAGCGGCTGAACGCAAAGGTATCTTTGCTTTAGCGCAAACGACACACGCTGTCGATGGTGTGATTGATCCAATCTATCAGATTTGTCACCTGTCAATTGACGCCGTCTTACGACTAATTCATGAACACTCACCGGCCACAATCGGCATGTATAGCGGTATAATTTTTGGGTATAATTGTGTGGAGACTCATGCTTGCGTTTATATATCTGCAGAATGAGTTTCAATGATATTAATGAGGTTTTTTAATTAGCACAGTGTGAAAATGAAGAGCCAAGCAGATAACGTCTCAGAAGAATTTTGTTTGTGTTTTGGTTCTGTTTGGATATTTCCCTGCTATTTCCAAAGAAATTTCTTTCCATGCATCATTTTTCCGGCGCTGGTGAATGGTGCCGGTTTCTTTGTTCTTTAATATTTTGATTCTTCTCTCCACAATGCCCAAAAAAGTGTTACGCTCGTCGGCAGTGGGGGGGGGGGGGGGGGGGGTCTGGAAAACAATTGCACATATAGGGCCCAAAAAGTTTTTTTCAGACCCCGAGGGACCCACCACCCCATTTATGAAAATTTGTTCCTCCAAATGTTAGGGACCCACCCCCTTTCTCATGTTTTTATAAAAATTTCAGAGTTTTTTAGCCGTTCTTCAATAACTGTGTTAACTGCCTTTCAATCCCATTCCACTATCCTTTTTTGGTGCAAAGTGTGTAAAATTAAGACTAGCAATAACATCTTTAATCGGTAAAGCACAGGTCAGAAAAACGAAAAATAAACTGTATTTCCAGGTGTTTCCTGGTGTTTCCAGTATCTAACAACAATAATAAAGCATTGTGTAGGTACACTGTATGTCACAAATTGCCCTAGACCGCATTATAGCCTTAATATATCGAGCGTGTTTAGTCTGACAGAGAACACTGGCCAGTGTAAATAGTGGTAAACAGGTCAGGTGTTCTACAATTATTTGTGCATGATCAAAGAACTCTTTAGTCTTATCCACCGGGGTGGGTGAGGAGGGGAATTGTTTTGGTTAGGTATACACATAGATATATGGTTATTATACCCCCGATATTAGTCGGCGGGTATATAGTTGACGTCTCGAGCCGTCCGTGCGTCCGTCCGTACAAACATTTTGCATCATAACTCAATAGTCGATCGGTTGTCATGTTTTGATGTTCTATGACATGTGACGGACCAGAAATGGGGAACGAATATGCATAATATCATGGATTGCGAGTACCAATGCCTACCAGAGTTATCCATGGGCCCTGTTTATGAAATTCAATCCGTACAAAGTTTTTGCCATATAAGTTGAAGTGTCGGTTGTCGAATTTTGAAGTGGTTTAGTATGGTGATAGACCTGAATGATACGGGAAGGATGTATGCAGATATTACTGCATATCACAGGTTTTGCCTGTCGATGCATACCAGAGCTACCAACTTGGTTCCATCCGTAAACACATTTTGCATTATTATAACTCAACCATTTGTACGTATATTTGTGCACTAGAGTCTGCAGTATAGTCTCAGTCAGATTTTATTCTTGATTTTAGTTTGAACTTTGAAGACATTGAGGAATGTCATTTCTCAAAGCATCTGAATGCATCACATTATTTCAGTTCATCTATTTGTAAGCGATAACAGTATACAATTAGTATTGTAGTTTAGTCTTGTTGAGTAGTATTTAATTATATAAGCTTCAAGATGAAGTTCGTAAATTCAAGAGAATAGCGTCACCTTCAATTGGGATTGTCTGAACAATAAACAGTAACGGCCATTCATCATAACCAATTCAGTTTTATTTGGATAAGTGCTGCAAATTAACATTACTTGCAATCATAAAAAAGATGAAAAATAACCAGAAGGAATGAATTTGATTGCATTCCAGAACAAGACAGTATTTCAGACATTAGAAATTTATGAGATACCCTTTTCAATTTCATGTTAAGCAACAATCGGGTCAATGATATCTAGTCATCATTGAGTATTCACCATGTAGTATTTGTGATACAGTTTTTTTTATTTTATAACTATTATTCGGGTAATACAACTGGGTAATACATTAATTTTTTGTACTAAATTACGGTTTTCCACTGAGAAGTGGGACGGGATCCTGTGAAATCCAGAATGTTGCTAAATCTGAGGCTAAATAGTCACTATAGCTGTCTATATAGCCATATGCCAACAAACATGATACTAACATGCTTACAAACAACATTACATGGTCAGTACTTGTAAATTGTTTGAAAAAAACCCATTTTGGAAAAAAAATTAAAAGCACGATTGTTTCGGCCTCTGGACCACCCACCCACCCCGGCCCTATATGCGGATTTTTTTTGTAGACCCCCTCATGTCGTCGGTGGTATATTTTGCCCCACGTCCTTTTCCTCGGTTGCTCATTGTTGAAATGTGTACAAACGTGTACTGTTACACGCAGCATGTTTATGTGACCGGTGGTCAATCTATGATTGACGACAATCACCTTGATTGGATAATCCTATATGGCGCGGCGATGTCTTCCCATCGATATGTCCACCGATAGCTTCGCATTGAGCGTCGCCTCGTAAAACTACCTGGACTATATTATAAACCCAGCCGGTGAATAGCACCCTATGTGTTTAATGTTTTTCTGTTTACGGTGATTGAAACAAATATGAATATTTTCGACAACTAAGGCCTCCCGTGCCTTTAACGGGCACAAGAAGAATTAGTGATAGGAGTCTTCAGATGGGATTCCACGGAAACTCCGCCCATTGGTCATTTTGCCATAATAACCTACCTGATTACCCGATAACGATTCCATGCGAAGTATAATATATACTCAATTCCTGACTGTAGGTGTGCAACTGCAGTCTGGCAGGAGTCGCTTTCGTAGATAACACAGCCAATCCTTTGAATTTTAGTGGGCTTGGATAATTTACAATGGAATATGAACACTTGAATTTCGAGTATACATATCCAGTCAGCTTATTTTCCCGGACCATGCAACAACTTCCTAGTCTGGAATATAGCGACAGGCTTGACATATAATCCACACCGTATTACCGATCCGGATTACCACCGGTCACGATGCGGATCACTACCGGCTGTTTTGACAAAAGCGTGCCACGTGGCCAGGGATGTGGCTAGAGGGGGGGGTGTGGGGGGGGGGTCTCACCCCCCCCCCAGCAGAGAGCTATATTTTCAATAGTTGGAAATTTCATACCTGCCACAACGAAATTTCACACCAACAATAGGTTGAAAATGTTCTTGTAGTTTGATTATAAAACAATTTATTGGGGGAATTTATTGTTTTTCGACCAATATTTGCATATGTTCCTATTTTTGGTCAAATATTTTGACAGAAATGGTCATCAGTTGGAAATTTTCCAACCTTAGGGGGGTGACAGGTTGGAAATTTCCAACACTTGGAAAGCTTGTGTCCTGGTCTCTCCCCCGTGGCCAGCCAAAAACTTCTAGTTAATTTAAGAAAACAATATTGTCATACAATTGGTCAACATTGTCATTGGAATTGTCATCAGTTGGAAAATTTCCAACCTAAGTGGGGGTGTAGGGTTTGAAATTTCGAACAGTAGGAAGGCTTGAGGCTAGTCTAGATGTTAGGATTTTGCGATTTTCTTGTTCAGATTTCAAAATTTTCGCACACCGGGCCGAACCATGGTCGGCCCGGTGTGTCATTGCCCCATTCACATGGCCAATACAAAACTGCTAATTAGTTTAGCAAAACAATATTTTACTACATTTGGTCAAACTTGTAGACATAAATGGTCATCAGTTGAAGAATTTTCCAACCTGAGGGGGGAGTATGAGGTTTGAAATTTCCAACACTAGGAAAGCTTCAGTTGAGGCCAGTCTTGATGCTAGGATTTGCGATTTTCTTGTATAGTTTTCAAAATTTTCTCACACCGGGCCGAACAACCATGTTGTCGGTAGCTGTGTGCATTTGTCTGGAATTAGATCACTAGTTGTTTTTTTGGGGGCAATTTTCAGGTTAAAATATCTTAATGTTCTCATACTGGGAAAATAGAAGCATGGCTTATGAATATATAGGAAATTAGGCCTGAGCATGAGGTACAAGGGGGGGGGGTGCAAATGGAAATATGCAAAAAGTTGTGTCGGTGTGATTCCGACTCAAGGGGGAGGGGTGCAAATGGAATTATGCAAAAAGTTGTGTCGGTGTGATTCCGACTCAAGGGGGGGGGGGGTGCAAATGGAATTATGCAAAAAGTTGTGATTGCGACTCAAGGGGGGGTGTGTAGTTGGAAATTCCCAAGGTGGACACCCCCCCCCCCCCAGCGGAGACCCTCTAGCCACATCCCTACACGTGGCATCATTGCTGTTGGATCATTTTCGCCCTACATTCTGTGGAAGGTGTAAATTTTTTCTCCCTTCGTGTATAGGAGTAACTGGGCTAACTCAGGGAGATAATATTCTCATGGGCCAGCACCACAGCAGTCACACCTACTGGTTATAATCACATGCAGCTTGGGTGAACAATCACTTGACCCATCGAATTCAGCTTTAAAACAGTATCACTTAGCAGTGAAATATACCATTTGTAAACATTTACTTCCAAGCCAAAAATCAAAAGAACACTCAAGAAATGTGAGTAATTTTTATTATTCTTCATCACTCTTCAGTGTTCAGTACACATATCCATTTTGTTTCTTAGATATGGACTTTGTTTGTTGGATTTGGGTTCGAAATAATTGATTTTAAAATTCTCTATAAGTTTCACATTTTGTATTTCTAACATTATCCACTGTGAAAAAGATATTGCATCAATGGGGTGTTTACTAATAAAATTGAACAGAATCCTGTTTTTTGAATCCATCAATTTTTGATTTGGGGAGGGGTGGGTTAACAAACCCCTTAAATCCAGGGTTTCGTCCTTTATTTGTTGTTAACCCAGAGTTCTGCATGGGACTGAGTATGGAAAGTGAAAATTCTTCTATGCCGATTTTGGATCTTTGTATCGCAGGTCGTGTTCGAATGATCTTTAATATGCTCATGAAGCGGTATGGAGGGAACAATGTGTACGTGTAACATAGTTTGTCCATTCATTTTCCCGAAGTTATGGTCCGTGGAGACATCAAATTACGATATCTCCTTAAAGCCACGGGCGGCGTTCGTTGAAGAAATATTTATATTTGTTCAATCGCCATCAACAGAAGGAACACCAAAATATGTACAGTTCCGCTCATATGCCAAACATAATCAGCGCGTAAATAGTATATTGTCGTCAAGACGTACGATGGTGTACATAAACAAGAGACTGCTCGTGTTACAGAAGCTGTGCTTTACATAACACAGCGCAATTCTATTGGTCAATAACACAAAAATGATATAAACGCTCTTTATTACTTCCATATCAGGAAAACAGTAACAAATAACGCTCTTTATGTTTACCATATCCGGATCTAAACAAAAGCAAGGAAACGTAACTTTTTATGCTTTTGTTTACATAACACAAGGGGACAAATTGACAATAACTTACTGTTATGCCATATTTCTGATTGGCATAAGAACAAAGTCTGTCTATATCTTTCTATTCCTTCTGTTTATGGTGGTTTTAGACGGAGGTGAATATATTAACAGCATATCCACACCAACGCCGCCCGTATCTTTAATCTTAGATGTGATGTGATATATCTTGTGTGTACTAGCAATGAGATGAAGGGTTTCAACATGCTACATGTTTTTGTTCTATCATATAAGGCCATATTAGGACAGTATTTGAAATAAGCCACTTCATAAAATTATACTCTGTGCGGTGCAACTGTTTGCATTGAAGTATGGTGTTTTTTCTCTGATTCGGTTCATATAGAGTTAACCCTTTACCCAACAGAAGGGCCCTGTGCCAATGCATTCTCTTATATATGCGAGTCGACCATAGGTCGCCTCGCATATATAAGAGAATGCATTGGCTTAATACATTAAAAATTATAAAATTGTTAAAGAATGTAAGAAAAAAAGGTAAAAAGTGTTAAAAAAAGTTTTTTTTTTAGGCCAATGCATTCTCTTATATATGCGAGGCGACCTATGGTCGACTCGCATATATAAGAGAATGCATTGGCACAGGGCATAACTGTAACTATCACAATGTGGTCAAGGAGCCGGTTCCGATGATATCCATATTTGTATGGTTCTATTGAGACAGACCGAAGATATTTTAGGCTGTTGAAGCTTTATTTGGCCGGTTTTGGCCGGTTTGTTGGGTAAAGGGTTAATATGTAGTTGAGTACTTCCTTGTTACCATATAATATTTGTTCAGCAATAATTCAAATAACCTTATTGTCTTCGGGACTCCGGTGTTTGGAAAATACACTTGTTCAACCATTTCACATATCAATTCGTTTCAATTCGTTTAATCTTTTTGACCCATAATACATAGGTATTAAGATATGTACAAGTCCACCTATATATAAGTACAAGTGTTTGTTTCGAATGTTGTTGCATACTTGAATTGAAAGCGAATTTGCTGTGTCATAAATCTGGCCCATATTATGTGTACGTGCAAAACGAGCCGTGGACATAATTCCCATCTTAATATATTCCAATACGAAAAGCCCATGCATTGGACAGTTTTCTAATTTCAACAACACATTTCCACATGCTGGTGTATCAGCCATAACCCTGGCGACAATGGATCGACAACACATGTGGTATACTTTTCCACATACCGGTATAGTACCATATATATAAAAGGACACATACCGGTATAGTACCATATATATCAAAGGACACAAACGCTTATTCGATACGCGATATATTTGACATCGCAACCAAAAAAGGTGGCTTTTTTAACGAAGCAGGAAATGACATTAATCTACTCTCATGACTATACTTCTATTCACGGCATCACAATCTGAACATCAGGTCAGATTGGATAAGTTTATATATAATATCATATACTTTCCGTTAGAACAATTTATCATCCGGACAACAATAATCAGAAAATTCGAAAAGGCGCTTAACTCCCGTCAGAAATGGTCGGACCGGACCCAAATTTGCACTTGACCGTCACCTTCTCATATCCATCATTATAACCTTATATCTAATTATGAGACAGTTGCGCATGAGTTGCATTAGCGACAAGTTTCTTGCCGTTATCATATATTTGTGTTTCACCCACCATAATTCGTTTGAAAATTTGAGGTATTGTCACACTACTCAAAATGGAATTCAGCACTTATACCGCTGTTGCTGATGGTATACTTTCTATGATCAACTCGCCCCGAAACTACAGTTAAATTTCAAAAATACGCTCTTTAAAAATACGCTCTTTCAAAAATCGTCAGTTGTGGGTTGCACCCCACAAGTTACTCAAACAAAAGATCGCATGCCACAAGTATTCATAGGTATGTGCGGTCACCCCACAAGTATACTCTGGCCAGTGCGTTTCAACTCATAACTTTGGTTTCGCTAACTCAATTCAGTTGATCTTTGGTATGCTAATAGACCAGCCGGGGGGGGGGGGGGGGGGGACAAGATTTCCCAATAACCGTGGTTTCGTCCGCCCATTTTTTCCAGAGTTACGCCCCTTTTTTTACTTAGAAAATTCAGGTTTTCTGCTACTTTTTTTGGTTTCCAGATGATAACTTGATTTTGGATTGTTTACTCATGAATAACATAACTTTACAAAGTGCCATTTAATAAGTATTTGCACAAAAATAAGAAAAATCCCCTCTGATTGTACAGTCGCTCTGATTGTACAGTCGGGGGCGTTACCTCCGCCCAGCGGTGCACTTGTCGTGTAAAGCAAAATTCCTATACCTTATGCCCTAGGTAGAAATGCACAATCTCTAGAAATTCTGGCCAGCCGGGGAGGGGGAACTGTACTTTAAATATATGCTGAGCCATTATCTTTGGCATAAATAAAATTATGTCCTATCAAACATATTTTATGTTCGACAGAAATGTTACGTATAATCAAATGTCTGTACAACTTGTCGTGAGTTATGCCCCTTCGTTTGCACACACAATACTTAATGTTACCCATTTTCTTATTCAAATTGACCATTTCCAACACACACGAAAACCCAACAGATCATGGCAGTAAATAAGCTTCTTCCACCTGATAGATCTATATTAGAGCAGATAAATATTTGAAATAGAAAAAATGTTATTATAGCAAATAAACAAAAATATCTTGCAAGCGGAAATGACAAAATTCAGGGGAGGTTAATCGGGCTATTTCCCTATATAACCAAACACACAGCATTGGCCTCCACTGTGTACGAAAATGATGTTACGTATCCAAATTTTTCACTTTTTTTTGTGAACATTCCCAATCTTGTAAAATAATTAAACCTTCAAACCAGTAATGTCACATTTTATTGTTATTTTTTTATTTTTTTTATTGAAATCAAGAAACAATGAGTAATATTACAGAATATGATTGATTTATATGCTAACATGAAGTATAATAGTAATATTTCTATTGTATTTGTTTCAATTTGGAAAGAAGACGTAGTTTCAGGTTTACGATAGAGATAGAGAGAGCGCGGGTGGGGGGAAATGAGTGAAAGACAAAAGAAAGAAGATAGTTAGATGGTAGTGGATCAGTTGTATTTTGGAAATTTAAACAGTTGTATTTATTATGTCGCTGTGTATTCAAATTACGTTTTTTGCTGTTGTGAAATGTCACTTAATTTGCTGGAGTCATATCGTGTTTCAGGCCTGATGAATTGTTTCAAATTTGTGGTGGTATATATGTTGTACGTTCTCTTCAATATTAGTGTATATATCAGCAATTTACCCAATATATCTACACGATGTCGAGTACAAAAATCAAATTATTCGTTGTTGCATAAATAAGTTAACTGCATGTCATATATTGAGCAGGATTGTCACATTTAACACAGGCTGCATTGGCTCTTATGCCCCCAGATACTTATTGTTCTATTAGCCAGACACCTTATATACAACCCGATAATCGTGTAATGCTACATGACGATGTAGTTATGAAGTGCCTCGCCGAAGCACCACCAGCTCGTTTGGAGATATTTTAAATATATACTGCCAACAATATAGTACGAGGTCCAATCCCACAACCCATGTCATATGATCGTGCATTAAAATAATTGAGGTTTCCATACTCCCATTAAAAATGTAAAACAAATGTTTTAAAAACTTTCAAAAAGTTCACATGTTTTGTACTGGTGGAATATGATCTCTACGGGCGTTAGCCAGAGTAGAGATTCGTGGTATGATCTAGTTTGTTCACTGTTATTAATTTCCATGTCAGAAGGGAAAACTCCACGCAGGGTTTACCGCCATTGATGATTCGGTAAGACCACTGCTATCGGCTACATTTTACCCACATTTGGTGGACTTCCGCGATATTAAAAAATATACTAAGCGAACAGAGCAAAATGCTGCCCTTATTAAGCACACAACATATCGAACCAAATTTGTGTGGATTCATGCCTTAAGTTTGGAAAGTCCCACTTTAACCAAAGAACTATATTTCGAAATGGTGTGATTTAGTTCTCCGATTATTTTATCAGAACAAAAGGCTAAACGCACATGGACGACAATATCCGACAACACGCATGGAAAGTCAGACACAAGAGTTCTAATTTTCTCCAATTTTGACGATTTGCTTCCGACAATCGTCAACAAAACTACCGCTCTGCATGGTCCTCCATTCTGTCATTAAGATTTTCGTGCGGGAATTGTTCTCAAAGCACATAGGAAATTTGGGGCGATCGGTTTTCGCCATTTTGTTTGGAAAACCCTGCGCTAAATATAGAAACGGCAGACTAGTACCCAGGCGGTGACAGAGTCAGAAAGGAAGTATATGCCATATATGACTGGTGCGCGCTGGGAGAGATTGCCAGACGGGTTCAACAACAAAAAGTTCCCAGGTTTTGTACTTGTGGAATATGATATATACGGGCGTAGCTATAGCAGAGATTCATGGCATGATCTACGTGGTATCATTACTCTACAAGGCCTGTACTGGCCTCTTTGCTTAAAAGTGTAAGATGTACAATTCCGCGAATAATTCCGCGCGCCAAAGTAAACATAATTTCTCAGACTTTTGCGATACTTTTTTTTACACGGATGTTGACACACTACCTCGCTGTGGACAGGGAAGAAAGTTAAGTGGATACATTATTTTTGTAACGGGTCATAAACTTGTATAAGGTATGAGAATTGTGTGTTGATTGCAAATCGAAATATCCGGGTCTGTAACATATTCGGTAATATATAGAAATGGTTGTCGTTTTGGATACTCGAGTGTATGCAAATATATTAAACAGTAAGCGAATATCCTGGTGTGATTTCTGAATTGCTAAACTACAGCACAACCGACAGATCAATTATGGACAACAATCTCAAACATGCATGTGAAACAAGAGTATCGCTTGCATGTGCGTGGCAAAATACACCCATGGTAATTCCAACACAGGCCCATATGTATCTGGCGAAAATTGGTATGAAGGGCGGAACCCAACTTCGTATTTTGGGCTGGTAAATTCACGTACTAAATTTCATTCCAATCATTTTAGACTTACTCAAGTTATCATCCGGAAACGAAAATTGAGTTCAAATTCCAACAGAAATGGCCATCATTGTGGTGAAAATTGGCAGACGGAACCCGAATTCGAACTTGACCTGTATTTCGTGCTATGGTAAACCAACATACCAAATTTCATACCATAATTCAGTTGAGATTATCTAAAGTTATCATCCGGAGAAGCAAAACGGACGGACAGACAGACCAATAACATAATACGTCTCGTTTTTTTAAACGGCCGTATATCAAAAGGAAAACGTTAAGAAACTACATAAAGATATCTGCATGATTTAGAATTGACCAAGTTGGGTCTGGGCGTTGCCACCCTATATACGTATAATTGTGGAATTATACAGATGTTTTACAACAGTGGCGCACTAGCGTTCTATAAACAGCTGGGAGACAGGGATGGTACAAGGGGATGCGTCAGAGTAGCTACAGCCCCCTATATCGGTGAGGGTTAGCCCCACCCATCGGGGAGATATACCAAATCCAGCTCGATAACCCACCTGTCTGGGATCGTAGCCCCTGAGTCAGTCAAATCCTGGTCCTTGCTGAGAATCCTTCGACTGACAACTATGGCCAGAATGTTAGAGCAAACAACTGAGTTTGGACATACATGAAGTATCAGCTTGTTTGAAAAATAGTATACCATATGTTCGTTGCTGCCAGAATACTATGTAATATGTCATATACTATAAGGCTATATATCTGGAAAAAAACATAGCTAATTTATTTCGGTGGACAAAAATAATTATTCCAAGGTGGAAATTGCCTAAATTATACTAAACTAACTGGAATCCTGGAGTTGCGCGGGTAAATAAAAAATGAGTAAATTATTGGTGCCCGTTCCAGTCTTTTAAATTAATTATTAGTCACCTGAGATAAACATAACATATTGCATGATACTCTCCGGCTACAGATACCGCTGTCTTTTAAGTTGACAATAAACGCTCTTTATTGCTAATTATTAGTGCATGTTAAGTCATCTGAGGTCAAGGGCATCTATCCCAGGACATTCTGTATAGCTTCGAATGACTCATGTAGTTCCATAAACGACATTCTTTCAACTTGCTGATAGCGAAATCGTCAGCCATTTTTACTTTGTTTTAACAACACGGCGTGGTCAGGTCGCGATGAACCATTGGCCCGAATGGATCACGTGATTATTACTATAACGCTGCACTATATTTCTGCACAAATAATTTCAGATTAACCCAATGTATGGTGTATTGCCACTATATATTGGGTACATTTTACTGCACATTTTACTAAACTGCCCAACACCCGATTACAATGGGGTTGGATTAAAATCTTACCCAACGGAATTTAGAGTGTAGCTTTTAAATTATATACGTGGATTAAGTATTGGATAGATCATCTCAACGAGTACATGTCTTCAGAATTAAGAAGGGTGGCATTAGTCTTGATTGGTAGTTATTAACAGTATTCGTAATCGTTGCTGGCAATTTTGAAGGTAGTTCACAAACCATTGAAGAATATCTCCTTTAATATCATATTTGTTGAGTTTATGTATAAGACCGCGATTCCAAACTTTGTCAAAGGCTTTGGAAATATCACACGTCGTACTACCTTTATCAAAAGCCTCTACTATAGTATCAATAAGTTATATCAGTTGATGCCCAGTGTCATGACCGGGGATAAAAACCAGACTGATACGAATATATGAGTATACATTTTATTGTGAATAAATCGCTCGAGTTCTTTCCCAAGCACAGCTAAGAAGTGAAATGAGTCTGTAATTATTCGGATCTGGTGAGTTCCCTGTTTAGAGCAATGGTATGACATCGGCCAGTTTCCACGTGTTCCAAGCAAATCGTATCTGCGCATAACACTATTATTTTGGAAAATTGTTGGTATATACAGTAATGCTCTAATTAATCGACCTCTTAACCAAAGCAGAATTATGGGTAACTTTTCAGGATTTAGTCTCCCGAGAGCTTTCCGATGAATGGCAACAAGCCATATTTCCGACTAAATCCTGAAAAGTTACCCATAATTCTGCTTTGGTTAAGAGGTCGATTAATTAGAGCATTACTGTACATATGTGGAAAGTGAACGAAAGTGATTATGTAGTATGATTTCAAGATGAGAGGGATCATCATATTTTTTCCAAAATAACCCACTAGTTTGGTTACACATCCATCGAAAAGTTGGTAACGAAATCCATATACTGTGATACTGGGTCATTTTGATAAGAATGGACTTCAGTCATTTTCTCAATGAGAATACCCAAGAACGTTGACAACAACACAAAGAGGCTAGTGCATATACTTAATTATTATTAAATATTTTGGACTCCTTTACACAATAACCCTTCGAACCAAACAGAGGACACATTGGACATTTCTGAGAAAGTTCACTTAAAACAACAGCCCAAACGATTAATTTGCACTATATATAACTACTAGAAGGTGACCCGACTTCGTCCGGGCTTTGACCTTGAATTGTCCATTTTGAAGGTCAATGTCAAGTGGGGTCACGATTTGACCAGTCCAAAACACTCAGTGAACAAAAGTAACCCGACGTATCAAATTTCGTCGAAATCCCATCAAAATTGGCGATTTGACCTTGAATTGACCCGAGGTCAAGGTCACGTCGCACGGGCAAATGAATAGGCTTATGAGACTCATCATACGAAAGTACCCCCACATACCAAGTTTCATCGAAATCCCGTGATATTCGTGCGTTTGACCTTGAAATTACCCGATTTCAAGGTCAAGATCACGTCGCACGGGCAAATTAATAGGCCTATGGCACTGCCCGGCCGAAAATACCCCCACATACCAAGTTTCATCGAAATCCCGTGATATTCGTGCGTTTGACCTTGAAATGACCCGATTTCAAGGTCAAGATCACGTCTCACGGGCAAATTAATAGGCCTATGTCACTCCCCGGCCGAAAATAACCCCACATACCAAGTTTCATCGAAATCGGCTCGGTCGTTTTCGAGTCCATTGGAAACAGACAGACACACAGACAGACAGACAGACTGATCTTCCAAAATATATAATAGACTAGCCGATGAGCCCGACGTTGTCCGGGCTATTCAAAAACCAAATTTCAATTCAAAAACCAAATTTCAAGTCGATAGCTCCACTCGTTTCCGAGATCTGGTCTGCGCATGCGCGAAGCTGGCGTCGCACGGGCTCGGCGACCCGATAAAATTCGTATCCGGGGCAAGATACATTCACATACCAAATTTCAAGTCGATAGCTCCACCCGTTTCCGATATCTCGTCTGCGCATGCGCGAAGTTGGCGTCGCACGGACTCGGCGACCCGATAAAATTCGTATTCGGGGCAAGATACATTCACATACCAAATTTCAAGTCGATAGCTCCACCAGTTTCCGAGATCTCGTCTGCGATGCGCTGCACGGGCGTCGCACGGGCTCGCCAATACGAGAACGACCACCGCCTGGTCAAACTACACACACGTACCAAGTTTCGTCCCGATCGGTCGATAATCGTAGATTTGTATTAATGACAAACATACAGACAGACAGACAGAGGTCTTCAAAATATATATGAGACTAGCCGATGAGCCCGACGTTGTCCGGGCTATTCAAAAACCAAATTTCAAATCGATAGCTTCACCCGTTTCCGAGATCTGGTCAAAAACCAAATTTCAAGTCGATAGCTCTACCCGTTTCCGAGATCTGGTCTGCGCATGCGCGAAGCTGGCGTCGCATGGGCTCGGCGACCCGATAAAATTCGTATCCGGGGCAAGATACATTCACATAGCAAATTTCAAGTCGATAGCTCCACCCGTTTCCGAGATCTCGTCTGCGCATGCGCGAAGCTGGTGTCGCACGGGCTCGGCGACCCGATAAAATTCGTATCCGGGGCAAGATACATTCACATAGCAAATTTCAAGTCGATAGCTCCACCCGTTTCCGAGATCTCGTCTGCGCATGCGCGAAGCGGGCGCCGCACGGGCTCGCCAATACGACAACGTTCACCGCCTGGTCAAACTACACACACGTACCAAGTTTCGTCCCGATCGGTCGAGAATCGTAGATTTGTATTAATGACAGACAGACAAACAAACAAACAAACAAACATACATACAGACAGAGGTCTTCAAAATATATATGAGACTAGCCGATGAGCCCGACGTTGTCCGGGCTATTCAAAAACCAAATTTCAAGTCGATAGCTGTACCCAGCCCGAAATTTCAAGTCGATAGCTCTACCCGTTTCCGAGATCTGGTCTGCGCATGCGCGAAGCTGGCGTCACACGGGCTCGGCGACACGATAAATTTCGTATCCGGGGCAAGATACATTCACATACCAAATTTCAAGTCGATAGCTCCACCCGTTTCCGAGATCTCGTCTGCGCATGCACGCAGCGGGCGCCGCACGGGCTCGCCAATACGACAACGTCCACCGCCTGGTCAAACTTCACACACGTACCAAGTTTCGTCTCGATCGGTCGAGAATTGTAGATTTGTATAAATGACAAACAGACAGACAGACAGAGGTCTTCAAAATATATATGAGATTTGTGTTTTTGTTGTCCAGAGCTTTGAAAAATATGACTGTTTTCATACATAATTGTGTCTGTTATTTCTTAAGATTATGGAAACGAAAATAGCAAATGCACGTGGAACAACTTTTCGATAGCTGAACTAATCTTTTTTTCACCAGATCATTCCATTTCACGTCGCCCTAAACTGCCAAATGTTGAAATCTCAAACTCGGAAAATTGAATCGATGACGAGCATCATTTCAGAGTTAACATATTAACCCTTTATTCAACAGAACGACACTGTGCCAATGCATTCTCTTATATATGCGAGTCGACCATTTTTGTTAGGCCAATGCATTCTCTTATATTTGCGAGGCGACCTATGGTCGACTCGCATATATAAGAGAATGCATTGGCGCAGGGCATAACTGTAACCATCACAATGTGGTCAATGAACCGGTTCCAATGATATCCATATTTGTATGGTGTTATTGAGACAGACCGAAGATATTTTAGGCTGTTGAAGCTTTATTTGGGCGTTTTTTGCCGTTTTGTTGGGTAAAGGGTTAAACTGCTGACATTGTCCTGATTCTGAATGATATTTTGTTTAGAATTCATGATCAACTCCAACTAATATCGACTGACTAAATTTAATCCTTGGTGCGAAAGACAGACTGGAAACTTCTGCTGGTACATTTAGTCAGCTGACAATATAATTTATAAACCAAAACAAAGTAAACATGCATTGGGAAAGTAGTTTTTGTGGCAAGAAAAATTTATAAAAGTAAACGTTATAACACTTCTCTTCCACCTTCTCCTTTCTATGTTATAACCATATTAATTTCATGCCTTCATTGCCTTTCTGGTAATTTCCAGAATATGTCCCGCTATAAATGTTAAGTGTTCCACGTCTGAATGCATATATAGAGCAGCTGGTTTGCCTGTTGTGTTAACTAACTAGTTGTAGTGATTTAACAATTGCATAATCAGAAGTAAGTTCAAATGAACCAACTAAATGTTTGAGGGAAAGTGTTAAGGCTATCAAGTGTATCGTAGAGCTCCCCGTATTTGTTGCCACCCAGCTTGGCTCCGTTATATAAGTTATATGTAAAACTCTGTGTGCTCCAAAAACTGTGTGTGTGGGGGGGGGGGGGGGGTGGGTGTGTGTGTGTGTGTGAGGGTGTGTGTGTGTGGGGGTGCGTGTGGATACCGGCCACACACGCTATCTAACATATCCCCCACGTGTATATATGTTTGTTATATTGTTGCTTCCCTGTATGCATATTTTGTATGACATGCTCTCCGTGACCGGATGAACTAAACAGAAACACAGTTGAAGTGAAGCGTGACAGAAATTGAGGATTTCGGGGGAAATGTATGGGAAGACAACATTGATCACAACAGTGAAACGCCGTGGATATCAAATAAAAAACGACGGCAACCATCAACATCTTGTCGAAAAGTATTGACGAGCGAAATAAAACAGGAAGATGTGACAGAAGCAATTAAAGATACGGGCGGCGTTGGCGATGGGTATGCTGTTAAAATATTCATCTCCGTAAAAAACCGTCATAAACAGAAAGAATAGTAAAATAGAGACATATTTTATACCAATCAGAAATATGGTTTAAACAGTATGTTATCGTCAAATGCTTTTCCTTTGTTATGTAAACAAAAGCAAAAAACCTTACTTTTCCTGGCTTTTGTTTAGATCCGGATATGGTAAACATAAAGAGCGTTATTTGTTACTGTTTCCTAATATGGAAATAATAAAGGGCGTTTATATCATTTGTGTGTTATGTAAACAGAATCAACACTTCTGTAACACGATCAGGCTCTTGTTTACGTACACCAACGTACGTGTTGACGAAAATATACTATTTACGCGCTGATTATGTTTGGCATATGATCAAAACTATATATATTTTAATATTCCTTCTGTTGATGGCGATTTGAACAAATATTAATATTTCTGCAACGAACGCCGCCCGTGCCTTTAAGCGAAGTCAAAACTGGAAGGAACCCGGATAACTTTTATAGATGAAGACATTTATTGTGATTGTTTAATTAACTCAACGCCACAATTAAGTGCGAATACCGAGTAATAATTTAATCATAAGCTGTCAATCCACGGAATACTGTAAAACAGTTGGCTGCCACACACTTTGCCATTGATGTTATTTATCGATAACCCAATGTTCTTGGTTACATTCCCGCTACAGAAATGACAGCAGCGTCGAGTGATCACGCCTATACCGCGTGCCTAAAAAATAGACATGGAAATATTTCGATGCTTCCTACCATTTAACATGAAATTTTGGTGCTGCGTCAAAATTCCTTCGGGTATGACAGTATTGACAATAACCGTACTAGATGCTAATATTCAGTCCACATTGACTCCACAAGAAACCAGACAAATCAATAAGCTGGAACATTTGCAAAGAAATGAAACACGGAAATTAAAACTAACAAGGGTTGGTGCCACCGCGGTCGAATATCAATCCCACGTGCCACTGCAATGCGTGATCAGTTACGACAAGCCAATCAAAAACACTGAAAATACCGACGCGACGTGATCAACGATAAGCACAATTTTTGAGTGACAGGTGTCTCTTTAATCTTCACTTGTCGTTTTCGTAGGAAATAGTCTCAATGTTGTACGCTCGTATACTTCCAACTTCTACTTTTGGTGGTTCTCTTGTGAAATGTCGGATTAAATTATGAGAAATAACTCCTGTGTCAATTAAGGTTATGAGTTATAACCGAAAAGTTTGAAGAGAAATTTTCTATAACTGCGCTACGCGCGTTGTAGAATTTATCTTCAAACTGTTCGGTTATAACTGCATAACCTTAATCGTAACAAGAGTTATTTCTTAAATAATTAACATATATACATATATTGACAAAAGGGGGCAACTGTTGTCTGGCTTGCGATTTTCATTTGGCAGAAGTATATAGTTGTACTATCATCATCATCATCATCATCACCGTTATCGTCATCATGGCATCATGGTCATCATCGCCATCACGGTCATCATCATCGCCACCATCGTCATCATGATCGTCATCATAATCATCGTCAGCGTCATGATCGTCGTAGTCATCACCATAATCGTTATCACCATCATCATCATTATCAGCATTATCGTCATCATCTTCATCGCCACCACCATCACCATCCGAAATATTAATAGATCGTTCACACTCTGAGGAAATGTTATTGACTTTTTTAACACTGACATTGGAACCGATTCGCTTTTAAATTATTTATGTGGTTTGATGAAAATAACAAATTTGTGCGAAGGAGAAGATAAACATTAGTCCCATTAAAATATACTACAATCATACAATCATGACAAAATTAAACCTGCCTTTTCTATATGATAGATAAAATATCGAAGGATCTTTCAGTGTAGAAGTAAATTTATAAACGCACCCAGCTTGTAGTTAGAGGCATGTAGCTTGCATAAATTAGACTTGTATTTTCGAAGGATGTCCAATGATATACATGGTTTATTCTGATTGCTTATCAACGTTTGTTATAATAGAATGGACACTGACCAAGACCAATGACGCTTCGAGTTTGAAACGAGCTATAACTTAACAGATTAAATGACCTTTAAACTCCAAGTTCTACAATGTTATATCCATTCTGAAAACAAACTCAATATGCTGCCAACGAGTAGTTCGAAAAGATGTAACGAGATGTTTCCCGACTGCAATATATGTTTGCGTTTGCTAGCAATAACTGTCGCTAAGCTAATAACAAACCGATTATTTATATAAGCCTCAATGAATTTTTTTTACAGAACATCCCTTTTTTCTTACTGTCAATTATTAAACACGGTTGATTAACTGTTCGGTGACAGTTTTATATAGACAGAAAGAAGTTATTACCGGTTTGTGATAAATAACAAAGATTGCACACATGTGTCGCTTTCGACATATCATATCTAACTGTTACATATAGGTCGATAGATTTGTTGATCGGGTTTCTATTTGTATCGTCTGTAAGTCGGCACATGTAACGGATAATCCACATTCGATGAAGTTTTATGACTAGATAGTTGACAGCACATAACTTAAAAAACAATTTCCCAAAATGTTTACCAAATTATTATTTATTTTTGTCAAATGAAAATGTTTTGGCAAGCGGCAGCGCGAACCCTATGATAATATAATGCTATGCTGTCAATTACCTGCAAGCTGCACGCCTCAAACTACAAGCGGAACCACTATAATGCTAACGAAGGATTCCGAACTATCTATTGTGTATTTATCAGACAACAGCGAGGAGGGAGGCAATGTCATTGACAGTTTTTCCAGGAGTCAAGACATCTGAGAGGGGAATAGCAACGCCGAATGTTTTCTCCAGTTTCTTTACAAGTTCGATGCTTGCTAGAGAGTCTAAACCTAACTGATATAGTTCAGAATCCGGCTCCAGAGTTTCCCGATCAACCGCGCAAACATCTGATAAGATATCACAAACACCGGTCACTACGTCGTCCAGGGCGGCCTGGTTAGTGTCAGAAGATTTCACAGCATCTCCGAATTTGTAAAATCCAAACAATAGCCTAGAAGATCTTGTTTTGACGTTTGTTGTCTTGAAAAGTTTCTTCCAGTTGACATCACAGTAGATACTCTGAGGAAGATTTCTCATTAGAGAATCAATCAAGCAATCCTTTATCTGACTGACGGACATGAAAGAAAACCCCTGGTATTCCAATATGTCTCTGGTTCCTGAAGCTGCTGCCAGGCCGAGATCGAGTACACCCCAATTTATCGTTTGCGCCGGTAGTCCAATCTGGCGTCGGAAACAGGCAACGGCATCTTGAAAACAACATCCGGCAGCGTAGTTGGTCTGACCAACATTTCCAATAACTGCAGTAATCGAAGAACATAACACAAAATAATCCAGGCTAAGGTTTAAAGACGCCTCGTGGAGATTCCATGTACCCCTGACCTTTGGTAAAGCTGCAACCTCGTATTGCTCTCTGCTCATTGTATGTGCCGTTACATCGCTGGTTGCTGCAGCGCAATGAAAAATACCTCTGATAGAAATTTCTTCGAATTCATTCTGGATTGCTTTGAAAAGTTTATTTATTGTACCACGATCCGTCACGTCACATTTCACGGGCCTGATACGGCATCGGTATTCCTTCTGCATGCCTTCTACTGCACGTTGCTGGTCCTTGCTTGCTCCTCGACGCGAGCACGGAACGATGACTCCTGCTCCCATCTCTGCGAAAATCTTAACCATTTCCCACCCCAAGCCAGACAGCCCACCTGTTATGATATAGCATGCGTTGTTCAAAAACAGCTTTTCTCGAGGAACTCTGACATTCTTTCTGGATGATTTATCACTTGGTATACCATTATGCGATGGATCAATACATATTGTGCTCTTCGGAACCAGTAGGTCGGGGCAGATGTGAGTTGCGAACACATTCGGTTGTTGCTTTGATTCCTTTTGTTGCACGTTGTATTTGGATGTCTTCAATCTCTTTTCGATAGCGGATACCAGTGATTTGAGATTGGACAAACCAAGGAAGTCTTCAATGAAATGAGGCAATAAACGAACGTGCGATAGGGCCACTTTGAAGGAACTTACTACCTCTGTTTTCACTATGTTTTGTAAATAATGAATGTCTCGGCAATTTGTCGTCTTAATAGCAACCGCATCTTTCTTTTCAATGCGACATAAACAAACGATATTTCGATATAAATTGGTGATATTCGCTGCAATGTCTGTTTGGTTTATAACACGGAAAAGCGACGCCGTGCTTGGTTTCAAAAGCTTCGTGATGTAGTTCCACTGCTGTGAGTTTTCGTCTGGTATCAAAACAGTTAAGCCACCTTCTGTGTCTGCAGCGCGAAACATGCCTGCAGTGATTACCATCTTCGTTAACATGCCGCTTTCAAAATTATTGAATAGGTCAAGACCAATTTGCAACTCGCGCGGTATATGTTTGAGAAGTGCAACGTTTGATGGATAGCAAGCAACGATAGTTCCTCCTTTTGCATTTTCTCCAATAAATTCTAGTGACATGACCTCATTGCCAAATAGCGTCTCACCAGTTGCTTCATCCGATAACAGAGCACCCGTTGTAGGAGGGTAGATGACGTTGTCATACACCGTTGCTGTGGACACTCGGATAAAGTCACATTTCTTCTTTACGGGACACTGCTCCAAACCAAAGAAAGTGTTCACTATTTCAAGAGGCTCCTCGGACATGAGAACAACATTGTCGTCCTTCTTCAAACGTCTCTGCCGGAAACTTGGTTGATGTTCCGAATCATTGCTCTTGATCATTCTATTTGTGTAAAGGCGGTCACGTCTAATCGCAATTTCTGTCCAGCGATTCTCTATCAAATCAGAGGGAGATATTTTATTAATATATGATGCATTTGTGACGTTACTAACATCGATAAGAATCACTGGCCTTGGGGACGGTCGTTCCAAGTTTAGGCATCGAACCGTACCCCATAAAGCGAACCCGGCAGGATCTACAACTTGTTTATCGTTGTCTTTGTCGATCATGACTGCATTCTCAGTAACGACCGACATGAACACTTCTCCTCCAAGGTTTTGGATAGTTTTTACCAGTCTTATCAAGAAATAGCATTGGTCAACCACGCCAGTGTGGAGATCATTTGAGCCATGCGTATCTGGAGTGCCGGGATGGTACAGGATATGAATGGGGTTATCTTGCCAATCCACCACACATTGTGTTAATCGACGGGAAAGTTCGTCATCCAAAATCTCCCCCTGGAGCAGCAGTATGTCTGTGTTCAAATTGTCACCCAACATGCTGAAAGAGTAGTATTCGGACACTAGTTGACTCATAGTTAGGATAATCAGTGGATGATCGCGTGATTTTTCACTGTTTTCAAGGACACGCCTCTCAGCCCATGTGATATCGTACCTCACGTCACTCGGATGAAATTTCACAAATCTATTGACTAGTTCTTTTATGACGGCAATCACTCCGCCCTTGTCGTTGAGAAGATATATCCGGAATGACGCAGTGTGCTCCGTTACGTTTTTGACCAATGTGTATACAAACATTCGTTCCGTAATCGATCGTAGAACACAGACATTGTGGTACGCAGCGGGTAGGACTTTCTCTTCTGTGCTGACAACCGACGATCGTCCATACAGCAGAACTGTCGTTTGCGCACACGCGTCCAGGATACATGGATGGATCTGGTTATCTCCAAATGATTGGCGGAGTTCGTCGTTCAGCCTAATCTCGGAAAGGAACTCTCGCTCTGAAACGAATGCACCTGTTATTAAACGATAACATTCTCCATGGCGAAAACCCAATCTTGTCAATGTTTCGTAAATATCAGACTTCGTCACGTAGGATGAGCATCTTGATCGGAGTTCCGAGACGTCGAAAGAACTTACCAACAATTCTGTTTGTGGGGCAATGTTTCCATCCGCACATACCGTCTTGTTGTCCTTGATCTCGAATTTGTATCCTTCCGCATCCTTTGTCAGTTCCATATCCAACAAGACGTCCTTGTTAACCAAAACAAATGTTTTGAAGTGACAAGTCACGTGATAGGCGAACGTCGGATAGAGCTGTTTGCCGACAGCCAGAGCTGATTCGACGTGCACCACCCCAGGAAGTACCACGTTTTCGTGAACAAAATGTGAGAAGACAAATGCAGTTTTCTTCTTGTTAATGCTAATTGTATATTGGGTTGGATTGCTTGTCGCATTTACATACATGTGAGAGAGAGGGTACACACTATAGTGTTCCCGATTATGTCGAGAGAGTTCTGTGAACCTGATGTTCCTCTGGCGCCGTGGACAATGTCTTGGAATATCTGTGATATTTTGTCCGCTGTAAACAGAGTTGGCTGTAATATGAAATCCAATTTCAATTATTCTTCCCAAACTGCCGAGTAGCGCCATATCATCCCCTTTTAGCATCGATGGTAAGCATTCGGTGGTTAGATCAGGTACCATGGATTTCAGAAAGAGCTTGAGGACAGAGTTTGGGCCAATGTCAATAAATACGTTCCGGGTCCTCTCGACTGCAGACTTTCTTATCGCCTGATAGAACTTGACAGGCTCAGCCACATTTCTCTTCCAGTAATCTGGGGAAAAGAACTCATCACCGACTTCCTCGGTGGAAACTGAAGAAATCACCGGAATCGTCGGCGTATTACCAGTCAAATTTCCTTCAAGACTTTTTTGAAGTTCCATGCCTGCAGAATGTACGTGTTTTGTGTGATAAGCTCTGTGTGTATCCACCTCGTATATTTTACACTGGGTTTTCTCGAACTTCTCAAGAATTGCCTTCTTCAATTTAGACATATCAGGCTCGGATCCTGAAAGTGTGTGCACTGACGGAGCTAGATACACCGCGATGGGGTTGGGAATTTTCAGTTCATCACATATAGTTTGTAGTTCTTCCGTTTCGATACCAGCGCATACAAACATTCTCCCTTCCCCAGTATCCTTCAGATGTTTCGATCTGTAATATATGACCCTGACTGCTTGACTAAGTGAAATTGCTCCTGAAATAGCAGATGCCGCAACTTCACCCACTGAGAGACCAACAATACAGTCCGGTGTAATTCCAAATGACGACCATAACCTGGCCAATGCAATCTGGCAAGCAAATATTGCGATGTGGGAAAGAAAAGGATCGCTGGTGTCGAAAAAAGGAATCTGTTTCGACAGGTTGATGTTCGAATACTTGTCAAGCAAGTTGCTCACTTCCTTCAGTGCCTTCCTGAAAACTGGAAATCGCTGTTGCAGCCCTTTACACATTCCGCGCCACGAGGTACCAACCCCTCCACAAACAAAAATAACTCGAGTTTTCTGTGTATCCTCGCGAAGACACGATTCCGCTCTTTGTAGAATTTTCTGACGAATATTGTTCTCTCGCAGAGAGTCATCGATAACTGTCGATATTCTGAATGCCTGGTGATCTCTTTTGTGAATACTCGTATGGGCAATGTCTACAAGGTTGTATTTTTCACAGTTGAGCTTTTCGACGAAGTCTTCGACAGATGCTTTTAGTGCCTCTTTGGAAGGTGCTGAGAAAACCACCAAGTGTTTATATTTGTTGCTGGATAACATAGCATGACGTTCTTCTTTTCTTTCGACAACCAAGTGGGCGTTTGTTCCACCAAAACCAAACGAATTGACGCACGCGAGTCTCTTACCGTCAGCGCTCGGTTCCCATTTTATACAAGATGTAGGTACTTTGAATTTAAATTCATCGAAATCTATTCTCGGATTCGGTGTTTTGAAGTGTAAGTTTGGAGCAATTTGACCATGCTTCATCATCAATAGGACTTTAATCAGACCAGCTACACCAGATCCTGATTCCAGGTGACCAATGTTCGTCTTGACTGAACCAATATATCTCATTATTGGAGAGTCAGATGTGAAGTGTTGACCCAAGCTGTCCACTTCGATGGGATCTCCCCGTGGTGTTCCGGTCCCTGAAAAAATAATATTCAATTGACCTACATGTTCTGTCCTATTTTTAAAAGCCCACAGGTAGCAGTACACAATTTGTAGGAATGTGGGCCAACATGGGAGTAATCATTTTTCATTTTTTAAAGTATTGGTCCTCGTAAATAGCTGTCTGTACTATGGTATGTTCGTGCCATTACTCACTGAGTTATATCAGTATTTTCATATACACACTTTTAGCTAAACCTTTGACTAGAATGGATCATTTCCAACCCACAAACAGACCTTGGAACAGCGAATATCAGAAAATTCGGTTTTTCGACCTAATATAGATATGAAAGAGCTGACAATATTTGTAATAGAACTCTAGAACAGAACGTTATATCAAAGAACCAATTTCAAAATATTATCTTGCAAGCACACATGACAGCATTTAGTGGAGAGCAATTAAGTTATTTTTCCACAGTAAAACACACGGAGTTGGCCTGCTCTGAATACGATCATGTTACACATCCAAACTGTCCTACTGTTTGTGACCTTTCACAGCTCTGTAAAATAATTGTACCATCAAAGCAGTAATTTCATATTTAACAAAGACTACACTTGCAATCATGACCGACATATGTTTATTTTCATCACTGTGTTGAATGAAAACACGTGGCGTATATCATTAAATCAATGTTCGCGGACTTCTAATCGGTCTCAGAACTAGTTCATTATAACTAACACCGACCATTCGGTTTTACTGAGAAAAATGAAAAGGAATGTTACCGTTGGAGACTCTACTTTGTTGTGTAGAAATGGTAAATCTTCGAGAAGCCCATGGAACTTAATTTTTTTAATTGACGATCTGTTGAATATCAGGCGCCACGTGTTTCAATCCCTTTTTTATCACAACAAATTATAAATAAAAGTCGCAGACCATACGTCCACCGAAAAGAGGCGACATTAAGAGTCGTTGGCTTTTTAAAGAACAAAGTCAAATTCCGTCAATTTGTTTACTCCATATGACAATGACCTGCGTGTTCTCAAATGTGACACACACATAAGTCCGTCATAAATCATTGAACCCTGACAAAATTTGTACTTGATCTGTGGTTTACAGATCTCAACCAAATATTAAGAAATTCCGGACCTGCGTTTTCTCAAATGTAAACCACATACCAAATAGCAAAATTCTCCGTTAATTATTGCTCAAGCTATCATATGGACAACATGACAACTACAATTTCTAAGTCGAAAAAGGTGCATAACTCATGTAAAACAAATTCGGACCATGACCAAAAATAGAAATTTAGTTGTGTCTTCTAAACAATTAACCACACAACAAACATCAAGAAGTTAAGTTGAATACTGCTAAAGTTATCATCCAGACAACACAAAAACAGCGATTTGTAGGTCGAAAAAGGGGGCATATCTCAGTTAAAAATCATCGGACCGTGACTAAATTCGAACATTTCTTGCGCGTTTTCAAATATCACCTACACACAAATTCCCATTGAATTCTGATTAATATTGTTAAGGTTATGCTCAGGATAACCCGGGCGGACGGCTAAATGGCCGCACACAAGAGCGGATATGCTGATTCAAATAGTGCTCGAAAAAACAATCTGTGGGAGCCTGGGTATTATCACCTGGATATAACTCTATCACAATTGTGGGAAAATAGGGTAACACGATCACATTGACCAATTCGGTCTGAGTTTGAAGTGTATCTTAAAGACATATTACGGACTTGTTCAGATGCGTGGAATTGATAAGTTGGTACTCAGGCAGTATGCCAACCTGGGGAATGTAGCATTCTACTAACATCGCCAAAACAATCAAAGAAATCGACCATACCACTCCATAGAAAACGTCGTCTGAACTACGCCCAATTGTAAATATTTACATCTCGATTCGGGACGCAACTATCGGCGATAATCTAACACAAATGATTTCGCCATCGAGATTGATTGCATTTAATTAATATATAAGAATGACTGTGTGTATCGTCAAAATTGGATTAATATTCGTAACAAATAACTACTTTGAGCAAGATTATTCTCAATTTCTATTTGATGACCCTACCGGAGTACTTCACGTCACTTTAAGTAAATATGTTAATTTGGATATAGTCCATGATTTCACAGAAAACCCAGGCATATACATATACTGACATAATTTGTTTTACATAAATGTCCGGCTTACCGTGCGCTTCGATGTACTGGATCTTTCCCTTGTCGATGTTGTATTTGCTATACACTTCCTGCAGAAGGCGGAGCTGTTGTATCCCAGACGGCGCAGTGATTGGTGTCGCCATGTGGCCGTCCTGGTTACACCCCGTTGCTATTACGCCCCAAATATTATTACCATCTTTGATTGCCTATAAAATAAACACTGATATGAGAATGATGATTATATTTCCAATACGATTGGGCGGTGGATAGTATTAGTTCACTGCAATGAATATCGTCTTTCGCTACGAATGAATATCATTAATCATTCAACTAAACGAAGAAATGATATACAGCAATGCCCAAAGTAATTGACCACTTAATCACTGCATAATTATGGGTAATTTTTCAGGTATTAGTCGGAAATATGGCCAAGAGCTTTCCGATGAATGGCAACAAGCCATATTTCCGACTAAATCCTGAAAAATTACCCATAATTATGCTGTGGTTAAGTGGTCAATTACTTTGGGCATTACTGTATTTGACATTGATCTCACAACCATTTCAGTTTTTATCCCGAAATAACGAGAATTGTTCAGATTTGTTCAGATTTGTTCAAGCCGATAATTCCTGTCTAAGTTAGCAATCCAAGCTGTCCGACGTTGTGTAAAACATTCCAAATTTTGCTGTCCAAGATGCGATATAATCGCGGGAATACGACACAATTACCACAAATGTACACCATTTCCACCACAGTCATTCGTTGTGTGTGCACATCCATTAACAAAACAGTTGAGAGGCATGATATAGGTTACACTGGTGTAAATGTTTTCCAAATGCATCAGTGCAAAGGTTTTAGCGTATACTGTTTACAATATAAGTTCTAGGTCCAAAATGTTATTTAAATCTGAAAGATTGACATTTGCGAAAACATTTTATGCAAAAAATAATATATGTCCGTCCAGCAGGGAATTCGCCTTTAAATCTTGTGTTTTCGTAACTAGTGTCAGATCCGCACTAAAGAAATTCTCATATTTTTAAAGCACACCACAAAATTCACTACAAAGTGTTAATTCCTGTGCCAATGGATATTTTGCCTATGGGAACTCATAGGGAAGAGATGATGTATTGTTATGCAAAAACACTCAAGGCTATTGACCAATTAGGCCCAGTGTCTATTTTATTCTCTCCTATATATTCCTCCCGCATCCGCTGTCAATCTGAAATATTTATACCAGTGTAACCTACACGCAAGATAGCCACTTGGTTATAAATAACTCCGTACAATAGTGACTCGTCGCTACATCAAACGTGGCACCGCGCAATGCAGACTGGGATGAGTGATGTATGCGGAATCGGTATAGGAATCAGGGAGCTAAATGCGTTCCAGAGTCGGGGAGCGAGTACACTGTGGAATCCTAAAGGAGAAGGTAACTGAATAATGACCTTCACCTGATA
This sequence comes from Siphonodentalium dalli, assembly GCA_032622095.1. Lineage (NCBI taxonomy): Eukaryota > Metazoa > Mollusca > Scaphopoda > Gadilida > Siphonodentaliidae > Siphonodentalium > Siphonodentalium dalli. The sequence goes on from CP136066.1 coordinate 146,488,755, forward strand.
CATTTGACACGTTATTAAAGGATGATATCGTGTTTATTTGATTTGTACATCATATCTAAATAATTTAAACTGGTGAATTAATGGGGGAATGGATTTTTGTGAGTGGGAAATTGATTTAACTAGCTGCTGTAGTTCTGTGTTACATACCAAATTTGGCTGTTGGATAACCCTGTCGTACACTTGGGGATTTATATTTTAAAAAGTAAACACATGACCTTTGATTTTTCTTGCATGTTCGTGATCAACTGGTGTCAATCTGGCTGGGTAAACACCACTGGAATAGCCTGTAGGCTTCAATTCAGAGAATTCGGTCGAAACGTTAACACTGTCTCCTATGGGAAACCATTTAGTTCAGTGATTCCTATACAGCTTAGTAACTCACATCTCTGTGGCGCTTAAGAATAACGATTCCGCACCCCTCCCCTCTGGTATAACCGTCGGCGTCCGCTGAGAACGTGTGGCAACGCCCTGTCAGTGACGATATACGGCTTTTGGCCATGGTTACTAGTAGTTCCGGTGATAGTATGTAGTTCACCCCTCCACATACTGCCATATCACAATCACCTGCAGGTAAAAACGATGGTAAAGTCACACGTACCACTTTGCTGTTTCGCGAACATTAACATAATACATACCTTAAGATTAATCTTGGTTATTTCCCTTTCCGGGGGTGGTGGTTTCTATGCGCAGTGGATGGAATTCCCGGTGAAATTAGCCACCTGTTCTGTCTGGCAACAACCATATCAACAACAACAACAACAGTAAATACCATAACATTGTTTTTGAAGAAATATGTACTCTGTTATCTCCACCCCATACTAAACACAAGTGCACACTTAAGTTGGTAACATGGGATGGGCCATGTTGATATATTGTGTCTCTATTACCACGTATATTTGGTTTGAGAATAACGTTATTTGCATTGTATTGTAAAGGTCTGTCGGCGAGTCTCTACGACTCAATCCTATTATTTTATACCTGCATGGAATTACAGAAAGTTCGGGAAAGAGATACAATAACTTCAAGATGTATTCACGGGCCACACTCCATTACAGCAGCCACGACATGATACTTTCACACGAAAGCGGGTGTCACCCCCCCCCCCCCGCCAATAATTTTGAATATCAGTTAACAGAGGGGGTGAATACCGAATGCCAGTTAAATTCAGTACCATATATTTTCACCACTTTTCTCAATAGTAATATGCCCATTTGTATCACATTAATAGAAAATGGTCCCGATAGCTACATATTACTCGGTTTTCTGTCAAAGTGATGATCGGATGCGACGTATAACGTGGTTGATCTGTGGACGCATATCATGAACAAACTAGCGCCAGATTAACAGAACGGTACCCGAAAAAAGGATAAAAAGTGAAAAAAATGCACAAAATAGGCATCAAATACCATAATTTGTCGCAACCAAAGTCAAGGACCAGCCTTTTGTTTGAAAGCCGAATACAATTTAAGACGGGGAATGAATCCTTAATACAGGAACAGTGGAGTGTGAATCCTGCGTACCGCCTGAAAATGGCCTGAATCCCTTATACCGAAGAGGGGGTGGGTGAAACCCCATGCCATATAATTTTGTCACTATTATCTTCATTTCACTAAAACATAATACACGTATTTATTCTCAACATCATATAAACTTATTATGTACACCAAATGTTAATAATAAATTAGAATCTGATTTGTCTAAGAATAATAAGCATTGATGGACGACAGCATGAGATTACCTGATTATGATGATTGTACTTGCAAAACTTGTGCATATAAAACTGGGTTATAAATCACATGTCATGGCCATATTTAACCCTTCGATGACTGGAGCTTCCTGAAATTTTGCGAAAACCCTGTGGCAATGCATTTTCTTATATATGCGAGTCTCCCATTGGCCCACGCCTACCAATTTTTACCTTGATATTTTAATATATATATGCGAGGCTCTCTATGTGAGACTCGAGACTCGCATATATAACATAATGCACTGGTACAGAGTTTTAAATTCCCAATTCCAGTGCGATCGGCCAGTAGTTCCAGATAAACCTTTTTGCCCTGTGGATATGACGTCATCGGACAGAGACGGGACCCAGACCATGTTGCCCGGTGTGCCGAAATACATGTCCATGCCAAATTCCATCGCAATACATGTAGGTACAGTGCAGGTGCAGACATGTGGACAGCTATATGGAACATACATAGAGAGAGATAGAGAGAGGGACACACACACCCGCATTTATATATTAGATAGACACACTGGAATGGTGTTATTCATCTGGAATGATGCTTTGAAAATATTAGCAGAGGACAGAAATATAATAAAACTTATTACATTCATTGGTGGAAAATCTCAATAAGTTCAACAAACGATCTATATGGCCGTTTGTTGAACATATTATCGGAACATGTCCTGCGGTAACTACTCGCTGATTAATATATATCTAGTAATGAAAGGGTTTATTTTGCATCCAAAATCAACGGACCTGACTTAATTCCCAGACAGGCTTGGTGAATTGCAACAAGCGACGATGAGCATGCCGTGTCGATGTTCATGGACGGTCCCAGTAGGTTGTAAAGGTATGACACCCGGGCGGATATGACACTGTTTCCGTTTCCGGTGAGTGTATACGAGTTCGCGATAGACTCTTCTGGACCTGATACTTTGCAGAGTTGTGTATTATAGTCCATATTCATGCAACCTGAAAGGACAAAACACCACAGAGTATTAACGCCACATGTTGAAAAATATTAATTTTATTATATGTTGTACCTACGTATTCAAATCAGCGATCTTGTAACTACAAATTGCTACATTGTCGCTACTACTTGAGTATTATTGAAGATGTTGAGCATTTGTTTTACATGGATTTATGCAAAAAGTGCGCAAAACCGTGTCGTTATTCAACAAATTAGTCATGTTTGTTCGGGTCATGGAAATAAACCAAGTGATCCTGATAATTTGCTATGATGCTGGTGAATCCAGCAGAAATTATATCATACTGCTGTTATGAAAAGTATCGTTATATTTTCTAAATTTATCATATTCACGGTATTTGGCTTATTTGAGCAAGTTGAATACAAATTAATAATCGCTGCGCTGATGTTTGCAAGACGACATGAGTATGCATCGTGAGAATTGACATTTTGCGTTAACCAATACATCCATTGATAAAGTGTATTGTACAATATACGTTTTTGGAAATGGTCTAGAAACATAATGGCTTTCTCTTGATATATTCATACTATCCGAACACAGCGAAAATGACATTTAAAAATAAATAACAGTACTTTTTCTTAACAAAATCAGTTTGCCCTACCAGCATCATATCAATTCAACAGGACCCACCTCCATCATATAAATTTAGCAGTACCACTTAAACGGATGTGACTCAGACCAGATTGTTCCTTCTGCCCCACAAAATGGAAATATTCTGTACAACACCTACCTATAAAAACCCCTGTTCTCGATCCGTCTATATCTGCCTTTCTTATTCCTGCATTTTCCAGAGCCATGTGAGTGCACTCCAGCACAATGGATTGCTGCGGGTCCATGGTCTCAGCTTCCAAATCACTGATTCCGAAGAAGTTATTGTCCCATGACTCAAATCTAAGTGGAAAACAGATATAACAGTTGTATAGGCTTAAGTACTACATATATATTTGTACTAGAAGGTGACCCGACTTCGTCCGGGCTTTGACCTTGAATTGTCCATCGTCCGGGTTGTTTGATGCAAACATCATTTGTATTGGGTACGTCCAGACTGACTGAAATGACTGAAGATATGCCCGACTTCGTCCGAGCTGTTTGGGCACATATTATATACAGTATTGCCATGCTACATAGCTAATAGTTTGAGTTTTCAAATGAACACATTAAACCAATTTCGGGACATTAGTGAAGAAAGTTGACATTAGATAAATATCGGTTTGAGATTATACATCCCCTCTGCTTTCGTCCGGGCTTGGGACCGACAGGCATGAATTGTCTGGCACCATTACTTTTTATTTTTATTTTTTTATTATTTTTTAGTTATTTATTTAGATGTATGGAGGCATACTTTTTAGTATGTTTTGCTTGCCTATATGGTGCATACACTATTGCAATGCTTCCTCGTATACAATATTTTTCGTTCGTCCATATGGCGAGCCAACGCGTGACAATGCCACATACAGCTGGCCATGCGAAAAACATGGATCTTATAATTGTATTCCAGCAACTTTGAGGGTTTGGCCTTGCGATTTATTAACCGACATGGCAAAACTCAACTTTACTGGGAACTGCAGTCGTTTAAATTCGATTGGCGAGTCAGATGGTATGAGTGGAATTCTGGGTATAAATACGTCATCACCTCGACCACAGCCTGTCAAAATATTTGCCTCAATTAAATGAGGTGATATTTGTTTTACAGACAGCCTTGTGCCATTACATAGTTTTGGAGGTTCTAAATTTCTAAGTAGCATAATGGGGGCACCAACTTTGATACTCAAGATATGGGGCGGCATACCAGGCGGGTCTAGAGAATTTAGAATTTCGGTGGGGTAATTCACTACCTCTGACTGATCAGGGATAGTATCAATTGACTTACATGTATGCAATTGGCCAGGAACCAAGTCGATCATTCGGGAGTTAATAACATTGACCACATCGTTTTTAGGAGCCAAAATTGCCCTCTCACACAACCAGTCATGGTTGTTAATATTGTCTGTCAAATATGGGAACACATGTGAAATCAACTGTTCCATGGACGCCACTAATGTGCATAAAGGTTGCAAGTTGACTTGACCATCATTATCGGAAGGGAAAATACCATCACCAACTTGGAGAAGATGTGCAGCAAAATTTGTTGCAATTGGATCATTATACAAATGAGCTCTCATATTTGTTGTTAAATTAAGAAGACGGATGCTTCGCCAAAGATAAGACGATTTCAGAGAAGCTTTAAGTTGGTCAGCTTTTGTTCCTTTAGGAATCACTGGAAGAGTTTGTCTAAAATCTCCCGACAGCAGTAAGGTGACACCACCCATGATCCTGTTCGAACCACGAATATCTTGCAAAGTCCTGTCGAGGGCCTCAAATGCATGCTTATGGGACATCGTGCATTCGTCCCAAACGATCAGTAGACAACTCGTCAGAAGCCGCGATAAACCCGTCCCTTTAGTGACATTACATGTTGCCAGATCATTCGATATTAAGTTTATGGGAAGTTTGAATGCTGAGTGAGCTGTTCGTCCCCCAGGGAGTAGTGTTGCTGCAATGCCAGATGAAGCCACGGCAACCGTCCCTCGTTGTCGCAATTTGGCCAGCATTAAGTTGGTGACAAACGTCTTGCCTGTGCCGCCGGGAGCGTCCAGAAAAAAAATGCCACCGGTATTGTCAGCAACAGATGTTAGCACGGTTTCATATTCGCTCTGTTGGTCAGGAAGCAACTTTGGTTCATTTAATGTGACAAAATTGGCAAGTTCATCGACATTATAACTTGTCTCTCTGATAATTTCACGGGGCTGATCAAGGACATGCGATCGGCTAGTTTCAGGAAGACCAAACGTATGGATTTCGGGACCGCCATGGGCGAGAATTTTGTCCTCGACATCAAAGAGCGCAAGATTGAAAATCTCATCGGTGAAGACGACCTCGATGTCGGGCATGCAAGTCTGTTGCCTTCTGCGAAAATCGTCCGAAAGGTCTTCTCTGAACTTGGTCCATAGTTCGGTTGGATTTGCAACACCACATACGTGAAGCAATGTTGCAAAAAGGCTACGGAGGCATTTGGGAGATCGTGAAATAGACGCCTCGGACAATGTGGATTCCCATTGTGTGTCATCTTCCAAAAGACCTCTATTTAGAGCCGATTCTCGAAACGTCGAATACAAATTACCATCAACAGTCCTCAGATCAGAAAATGACAATGGTCCTCTGACTTCATGAAGAAGTAATCTCAAAAAGAAACATTCTTGTTGGCTAGGGTGAACAGTGTAAACTCTGTCAATAGCATCATCCATGTACACGCCAACATAGCCTTCAATTGGTTTGCCACGTTTGCGACGGGCCCACTTATTAGTATGCCAAGTGTAATACGAAGGTACCTGAGCATAACAAAGGGTCCGCGCAAACTCATCATGTTGACATAGACTGAAGAACTCTGTTAACGTTGTTTCCTTCGGGGCTGCAGCTACCTGGTGAGCAGTATTATCTGTGAAATAGACTCGCGGGCCATTTTCGAGATGAACTGATAGACGGATTATTGCAGGGTGTCGCTCGTGAATTGCCAAAAGGCTTCATTGCTACTTATGTATCTACCCATCTGATACGTGCTCACTTCATCGTTTGGGTTATGGAGAGCAAACATCGCAGCATCGGACCCCTTGTTGATATACTTGCAGACGTATTTTATGGATTTAACTGAACTACAAAATTCAACATTAATATGAGCATCGAATATTTTCGACAGCAAAGGACAGTAAGGCACGATCCATCTGTTGTCTATCTCGAAATCACGACCATTTCTCAATTTTATTTGAGCAGCAAACCCTCCATCACCAGGCCTCCGCTTCCTATAAAGAGGATAACCGTCACGTGATGTCTGTGTTTCTGTCAAGAACTGCCGCGGAAATTGCTTCGTGCATTTGCCATCTTTCATGCAAGGTGAATTGGTATTAACTCTACCACATGGCCCATGAACCATCTGTGACGTCACAATGTGAAATAATGCCGGATCTACTTCAGAATCTGGTATCTCCGCTGAGATTATGCTGTCAATTTGATTGGCATGAATCTTGTTTTCCAACCAGATAAGAATATGGGCATGTGGTAGGCCCCTTTTCTGCCATTCGATGGTGTGCATAGATGCGACAGGTCGTCCAAAAATGTGCGATTTCTTAATAAGGTTCATCAGCTTTTGTAGTTTCAAGCGAAATAAGCGAGCTAAGAGGTCGTGTCTGTCTTTAGGACTTTGACCATCAAATAGTTCTGATTTTAGCTCGTCCCATGCTGGGTTGCATGTAAATGTGATGAACAGATCAGGACGAACAAAGTTCCTGACAAAAGTCATGGCATCTTGTGTCTTCTCCTGCATATACCGCGGACTGCCTGTGAAAGATGACGGAAGGATGCACAGCTGGCCTAAACCTTCTGTCGTATCAGTATGTATGCTGTCACGGAGGTGGATATAAGAATCAGCTCGAAGCTCCCTCTGGTGTGTCCTTATATAGAACAATCGTTCAGACTCGATTTTAGCATACATGTCGACAGCAAATTGGTTGAAAAGGTTTCGGCTCCGATGTAGGTGATTGAAATAATTCCTTCTAATCATGAAGTGAAAGGAATAAAAATCCTTGCATGAAACACTTTTATTGCCGATCGCCTGGCGTATACCGATGTGATAACCATCTTCACCAAATGCACATAAAAGCGGGTACTGTAACGGATCATATGATCTGTGTGTCTCGCAAATCCTCCTGAGTGTATTATCTCTCGATGTGATTACAATATCACGTTGACCATGTTCCTCCCCAGACATGACTACTGCTACTTCGTTGCAAGTTGGTTCATTAAAACGGCCACGGTGCTGCCCTGTTTGGTATCTTATCAGCGTTGATGACAATTTGCATATTCGGGCCAATGTCGGAGTCAAGTGCACACTTGAAACTCAATATGTACGAATTTGCCGAATGGAGCATGTCTTGCAATGCCAGCGTGAGCTGAGGTCTAAGGTCAAGAAGGGAGGATCGAAGATCAGCTTCTCTCTGGTCATCACCAACGAAATACAACTGCAAGAACTTTGCTTCCTGGTCGGCGGGAGGAAGGAGTGATCCTATCGTATGGTATACATGCCCTTGAACTTTGAATGTTGGCATAAACCCCCACCCCCCTCAGTGACAATATTTCCCCCAAATGATGTCATTTGGAATGCACAGTTATACCGTCTGATATTCTGCAGGAAATGATTAGAATCTGGAGAAACTCCACCGAGAAGATGTTTGAGTTGCTGGGGAGGGTCTGGGTGCAATGGCACATACACTTTGCCATTGGAACAGCACATTCCAGGCGGTTCCCCCAGCCACTTGAGTGCCTTACACCGAGGGCACATACCTGTCATGGCACCAATTTGCACCTCAGGTGATGACTGGTACTCAATATCAGGTGAGTAGGCAAATGCCGCGTCCAACCACCGGTCGTCAGAATGCTGATGTCGTCGAGCATCTGCATCGAGACGACGGCCACGCTGCTCGTCCGTCTCGGCAACTCGGGCAGCCTCTGTGGCAAGTCTGTCTTCATCGAGACGACGGGCACGTTGCTCGTCCGTCTCGGCAACTCGTGCAGCCTCTGTGGCAAGTCTGTTGTCATGGAGACGACGGGCACGTTGCTCGTCCGTCTCGTCAACTCGTGTAGCCTCTGTGGCAAGTCTGTTTTCATAGAGACGACGGGCACGTTGCTCGTCCGTCTCGTCAACTCGTGCAGCCTCTGTGGCAAGTCTGTTTTCATAGAGACGACGGGCACGTTGCTCGTCCGTCTCGTCAACTCGTGCAGCCTCTGTGGCAAGTCTGTTTTCATCGAGACGACGGGCACGTTTCTCGTCCGTCTCGGCAAGTCTACCTGTAGCCACGCGTCGCTTGTTCTTACTTTTCCTACCGATATTTGACTTTTTGGGTGGCATCGACGCGATATGTTATAGACAATGTATATAAGATTTATGAGAAACAATATATTGTTCTATATAGTTATGAGATGGCCCGGAAACGGGCCGTTAGAAAAATAGGTGGCCCTGAAAAGGGCCGTTGAAATAATGAGGTGGCCCTGAAAAGGGCCGTTTAAAATTATGATTCTTGTCAGAAGAACGTGGCGCCGAGAAGGGCCAGTTTGATTTGTTTGTTCTTCTGAGCTAACTATTCTGTAATGGTAGAAATAAATCCAACAGTATCGTGAGAATAGTGGTAAGCATATACTTTATACCGCCCGACACCGTTGCTCGGATCGTAGTCACAATTAAACATAGTTATAGGGACTCGATCATTTAGGAGTCATATTTGAGCAGGTGTTTCGTTTTCTTTCATCGCCCGAAACGATCGGCATCGAAAACTCGTCAGGGACGCGCCGGCAGAAACTGATTGTTTGAGTAAACATGGTTCTGTTGTTTCACTGGTTAAATATATTTGTTATTTATAGTTATAGATTTATAGTTTTTTTTTATAGTTATAGTTTTATAGTTTTGTTGTTTTTTTTATAGTTGTGTTGTTAGTTATAGTTATGTTTTAACTCACCAACACCCTAAAAAATGGTGGAATAAGTTTGGACCGTTTGCATTCCTTTTGTGAAGTTTGTATTCTTGAGTGGATGAAAATTAAGAAGGAATGTCCTATATGCCAAGCAGCCATAACGACTCATATGAGGTATATCGTCCTCGTTAATAAAACAAATCAGAAGTCACAGTTTAGCACTGCGGCTCATACAAACTCCGATGGACAATTTATAAACAATGGATAAAAGATATTCACAAATGGATGGAAGCTTGACGTAAGAATCAGGCAAATAAATGGCGTCAAACAATAATTATATTAGGAAGATGAACAAAGAGGCAGTATTTCAGTTATCAAAACAAATCTGAACAGTCACAGTTTAGCTTGACGTGTCTGAATTCACAAACTATAAAAATTCACAAAAAAAGATTGTTCAAATGGGTGTCGACGTGAGAATTCGGCAAAAGAATGGCGTCAAACAATGATATTAGGAAAATGTACAAAGAGGCAGTATTTCAGTTATCAAAACAAATCTGAACAGTCACAGATTAGCTTGACGTGAGAATGAGGCAAATGAATGGCGTCAAACAATGATGATTTTAGGAAAATGTCAATGTCTGAATTCACAAACTATAAAAATTCCCAAAAACAATGTCAATGCTCGCTAAGGCAATTTAGCAGTGCGGCTCATTGTTGTAAACTATGAAACAGTCTGAATTCCAAAAAAAGAATGTCAATGTGTCTCGAGAATAAAAAATTCGATAGACAATTTATAAACAATGCATAAAACAGTGTGAATTCACTAATAGAATAAAACAGTCTGCAGTTGCGTGGAACATTTCAAGAATGTCAATGTCTGAATTCAGAAACTATAAAAATTCACAAAAAAGAATGTCAATGCTCGCTAAGGCAATAGCACTGCGGCTCATTGTAAACTATAAAACAGTCTGAATTAACAAATGAATGGCGTCAAACAATGAGTATATTAGGAAAATGTACAAAGAGGCAGTATTTCAGTTATCAAAACAAATGTGAACAGTCACAGTTTAGCATGACGTGAGAATGAGGCAAATGAATGGCGTCAAACAATGATGATTTTAGGAAAATGTCAATGTCTGAATTTACAAACTATAAACATTGACAAAAAAGAATGTCAATGCTCGCTAAGGAAATGAATGGCGTCAAACAATGATTATATTAGGAAAATGTACAAAGAGGCAGTAGAAATCTGAACAGTCACAGTTTCGTAGAAGCGCAGTTTAGCACTGCGGCTCATTGTAAAACTAATTTCGCAGACGCGCTGTGTTGATCGTTCAGAAACGGTTCGCTGGATAAAGAGCGTTATCTGTTAAGCAACCCGAATATGGTAATATTTAAAGAGCGTATTGTATAAAGAAATTAGCACTGCGGATCCCGAGATATGAGTTTTGAAGACAATTTAGCACTGAGGCTCGCTATACAACAGTCAACAGTCTGAATTCACAAACTATAAGACAGTCAACAGTCTGAATTAACAAAAATAATGTCAATGTCTGAATTCACAAACTATAAAAATTCCCAAAAAGAATGCTCGCTAAGGAAATTTAGCAGTGCGGCTCATTGTTGTAAAAGAATGTCAATGTGTCTCGAGAATACAAATTGCATAAAACAGTGTGAATTCACTAATATAATAAAACAGTCTGCAGTTGCGTGGAACATTTCAATAATGTCGAAATCTGAACAGTCACAGTTTAGCACTGCGGCTCATTGTAAACCAATTTCGTAGAAGAGCTGTGTTGGTTCGCTGGATAAAGAGCGTTATCTGTTAAGCAACCCGAATATGGTGATATTTAAAGAGCGTATTGTATAAAGCAATTAGCACTGCGGATCCCGAGATATGAGTTTTGAAGACAATTTAGCACTGAGGCTCGCTATACAACAGTCAACAGTCTGAATTCACAAACTATAAGACAGTCAACAGTCTGAATTAACAAAAATAATGTCAATGTCTGAATTCACAAACTATAAAAATTCCCAAAAAGAATGCTCGCTAAGGAAATTTAGCAGTGCGGCTCATTGTTGTAAAAGAATGTCAATGTGTCTCGAGAATACAAATTGCATAAAACAGTGTGAATTCACTAATATAATAAAACAGTCTGCAGTTGCGTGGAACATTTCAATAATGTCGAAATCTGAACAGTCACAGTTTAGCACTGCGGCTCATTGTAAACCAATTTCGTAGAAGAGCTGTGTTGGTTCGCTGGATAAAGAGCGTTATCTGTTAAGCAACCCGAATATGGTGATATTTAAAGAGCGTATTGTATAAAGCAATTAGCACTGCAGATCCCGAGATATGAGTTTTGAAGGTCAATGTGACGCCGCACGGGTAAATTAATATGCCTATGCCACTTCCCGGCCGATAGTATCCTCACATACGAAGTTTCATCGAAATCGGGTCGGCCGTTTTCGAGTTCATCGCGAACACACACACACCCTCACACACACAGACAGATCTTCCAAAATATATAATAGATTACCGACGTCCACAATCTTGAAAATAAATAGACGGGAAGTATCTACAAGCTCAGTTATATCTTCAACACTTTTTCCATATAAATATTCATCCTGAGTCTCTAACACTATTCTCGGTTTTATCCGGTAACTGTTCAGTTAGTTGTTGGGCGGTGTCTATTGATTGACAAATGTAAAATTTAGGCAAATTTTAGATAGATTGGGTTAATCGTATCAGCGACAGTCTTTTCTAAATGGCGCCCCATTCGTAAATTTTCAAATAAAATCTCAATTTCCGACTAACAATTTTCAGAAAATTCATTATCCTTATAAGTAATGTATGCTATAGAACTATAACAACAACTCTTTACCCGTTAGACCATTTTCAACTACGTAAACAACGTTGATAAAAACCAAGATTTGTTTAGGTAGGTCGGTAGATAGTTTAACATGATATGTTTGAAAAATCCACACTGCGTTATCTATACTATGAGCACAACTATGCGCTCAGTCTGCCATCTGAAATCATAACTGTCTGGATGAAAATAAATCAAATATTGCATATTTTAGTTTTTTGGCAGCCATTTGCAGAAATATTTATGGGAGGAAAAATCACCATAAACCTACATGTCTGAAAAGATGAATCAGTACTTAATGTTTATGTCTGCCAGATTATTTAAAACGTGCATTGTTGAATAATATTTGTGCTGTTTTAAGTTTTTTTAATTATTCACATGATAAATTTGTTTGGCAAATGAAATCTGGGATCACCCTAAAAACTGTCGAAAATTTCCACATAGATATGTAATAAAAACACTCACCCCTCTATGATCCCTGCATATTGTGTATATGTCATTCCGTGTGCGTCCGGATCCGGGTTGTAGTAGGCGTCGACATTCCACCGGTCACGTGGTATACGTATCACTCTATCCTCCCCGTTCTTCAGCACATCCCAGAATTCATCGATGTTATTCGCACCTGGAAATCTGCAGCCGATGCCGACAATGGCGATGGCATCATGGCCGTCCATGTTTTCGTCTATAAATTCAGCAAATGAAATCATATTTAGCCGCAATTCCAATCTGCATATATTGAGGAAATAAAGTTGTAATAACAATAACATTCCATAATTATTTCTCTAATTTTGGTCTAAAAACAGCATAAAACCCTACATATATCACTCACATAACTGGAATTTATCTCCTTTAGTTCAAATGCCTGTTTATCCTGTTTCAAAGGCGGTTTTAATTGAAAAAATGTCAATACAAGCAACTATGAATATTGGATAATAACACATTTTGTCTACCCCCTAAATGCATTGGAGTTTCCAGGCCAGTCTCTGACGCGGGTATGGTAGATCTAACTGGTTTGCCAAAATACATACTGCTAAGTGGAAAATATAATGCATCGATGCAGTGGGCAAATGCAGTAACCCATCAGAAGCTGATATGCTCTCATACAATACTAGTATAAGGTATATGCATCCGATTTTGCACAAAGTATACATATCCCAGCATAACCCCTGCATATCCAGCGAGATATACCACCCACAAGCTATTATATGAACTGAGCATGTAATTTGGCTAGAGCTATAGCAAATTTTAAGCTGATAACATCTCAGGACGTTGAACTCACTCTTGACGTTCAAGTCACTGTTGACATTTTGTGGAAATAGCCGTGAGATATCAGTTGTTAGGCTCCAAGTCAAATAATGCTGACACATTTTGAAAATAACTACATATAGAGGCTGCAATTGAAAAAATTGTTCTATAAAAGGCTTATATATGCAAGCCTGTGCCATTGTGCAGGATACACATAATTCAATAATTAAATTCAACTATTTCCTTATTAGACTCAACCAGGCCATTACCTAGATTATTCCATAACACTTTTGTTAGTCTACTGGGGCAACTTCTAGTATACTAAATGACAACCAGTCACTATACAGACTTGGATACTAGTGCTCTGAGCGTAACATATCATCTGAGTTAATAGACATGCAAATAATTCACCGATTGGCTTGATACCCTGATGACAGTTATTTTATAGCCATTGATAGTCACACAAATGTTTTAGACAGTTGCTCGCTGTTTTTCATTGTACACAAAAATGGTCAAGGCTTAAAGGTCTTATTTACATTATGTTTTAGACTGTTGACGTTTCTAGTCTCTCTGATTTAGTTGCGGCTGTTTTATAGTACCATGATAAGTTTTCGTCAGAAAGATCTATGTTTATTTTATAAAGTTTTACATTTTCAAAGCTCTTTATTATTACAATATTGTCGACGTTTCTAGTCTCAATTTTGTTTCATACGTTCATCAAGAAAAAATCCTAATTGATTTTGTTTATACATATTCTGAAATATTTTATTTACACGATTGTTGACTGTTTCCATCCAATTTTACTACGATTCCAGATATCACTGTCTTTTTTCAAATAAAATGTCCATGATGTGTTCTTTCCAAAGGTTGGCAGAGAGGAAGTATTTCACCTCACCGTCCCATATGCAACATGCCATAGCTTAATATCATCTCCACTAAGGAGATCTATGAGGTAACATATATGGCGTTTTTTCGGTTATAATATGTATACAACACTGTTACAAATGTCAAATATAGGCAAACTAGGTTTTCACTAAAAAGTTACACGAGGCTGTAAAAATTGCACTGCTTGCTTCTTGTACCACCCACCCACTCCCACTTTGTTCTGATTATGATGGGGTTGTGGTAACTAATCCCATATAAGTGACGTCATTGTGATTGGATTTTAATAGGTTATGTGTCATTTTGTAGCTATTTGAATACCCTATCCACTGATATTAAAAATATGATGTTTTCATTGATGACGTCACCAGAGTCAAAAGGTCACGCAACGGTAATGAAAACAGACGTAATAGTATATAATAGTAATAGCTGATATGGTACCCCTCCACACCCGACCACGGGACTTAACTTCACCTCATTTTCTTCATAAGTATGTCCGTCCACTTTTAACAAATGTTATCACAGAGAAAAGTGGCCGTGCTCACACGAGACAAGATGGAGTCCAACATGCCCGCCATTTTAAAGATGAGGCACTATAAGTTTATAAGGCACTACAAATATAAATTCTTGACAAATGAAAACAAATGTATTTATTGTTGTGAAGCTGACATGATGCTATCTTTTTAGGGTACAATGGGACTCCCCGCCCAAGAGGCCACCAAAATGGCCACCGGAGTGAAACAACTATTTTTTCACAAATATCTTGTAGATTAGTTTCCACTCTTTATAACTGGTTGCGAATTGCGACCTTATATAATTTTCATGATAACTGCTCATTGGAGCAATGAAATAAGCCATTGTGGTTACCAGTCCTTCCGATCCCTCAAAAATGTAATTTTACAGAATGCGGTATAAATTTCATTAAAAATAACCATTGGGATTCTAGTCATACTTCAACAAGAAATGGGCAAAAGTTAGGCACACCTTTACATATGAATATTCCAAAACTCAATGGAACCACAATTGTCACTTTAGATCAAATTGACCGCCATGGTTGATGAATACGATTGACTAATATGCCTTCTATACATTGAATACTAAAATTAACTATACACCTTGGTTAATTCTTACTCTTGTTATCACTCACATTACCAGAACTATTGGATTTTTCTCGCAAAATCTTGACACCAAAATCAGCAAAAAATAACTTTTCAGTTTGGCACGAAATTCGAACAGCGTACGATCTCACAATTGCACGCTGATCAATTCGGTTTCCTTTGATAAACATGGCCAGAATCACAAAAAAGAAGTTTTCGGCATAATTCCATACTTCAACCTTTAACACAAATTTGTCATTCTTAATAAAGTACTGGGATATCCAAAGTAGAACATTTAGTTGTCCGTTGATTAAGTAGCATTTTTAATAACCAGATTTTGTCCCAAAAAAGTAGCATTATGACTTAAAGGTACGGTTGGCCTTGGCGGTGGGTATCCTGTGAAAATATTTCCACCCGTCAAAAACCGCCACAAACAGAAAGAACAACAAAATGTAGGCAGACAGTATGTTATTGTCATATTTTTTACCATTGTTATGTAAACAAAGCATAAAAAGTTACTTTTCTGGTGTTTGTTTATATTATGATGGTAAACATAAACGTATGCAGACAGTATGTTATTGTCATATTTTTTACCATTGTTATGTAAACAAAAGCATAAAAAGTTACTTTTCTGGTGTTTGTTTATATTATGATGGTAAACATAAAGAGCGTTCTTTGTGGGTGAATTCCTGATATGGAACGAATAAAGAGCGTTTATGCCATTTGTGTGTGATTAGCCAGCAGCATTGTGTTGTCTTCTGTAACACAATCAGGCTCTTGCTTACGTAAAATATAGTAAATCTTTATGATAACATGCTGTTTACGCGATGGTCATGGTATATATGAACGAAACTGTATGCGTTTTAATGTTTTTCTGTTTACGGTGATTGGAACAAATATGAATATTTTCGACAACTAAGGCCTCACGTGCCTTTAAGTTCCAAATACTATATACGTGTGTATACATTTGACAAGATTTTCTCTCTATAATGTGCATCAAACTTACTTATAGCACCTCGTCTAAAAAACGGCGGCCATTTTGGACGCCACAATGTCTCGTGGGTAAGTGGCCATTTTGTTCGTGTTAACATTACTTAAAAGTTGAGGGACATAATAAGGAAGAAAATGAGTGGTGTGAAATTATGTTCTGTGTTCACGTGGGGCTGCAGTGGTACCCACAGGCCCCTGGGGGAAATCACTAGAATACCAATATAGACTATACCAGTGTAAAGATTCCAATGATAGATTGTGGCTAAAACCACACCAACTATTAAAACCCTAATAAATTATAGAAATCGATAATAGCAGCCAAAATATCCCCTGGTGGTTCTTACTGGCAATAAAATTCCCTTTCAGTTGACATATCATTCGGCGAAATTGAACGAATCGAAGTCGAGATATCATATTGGAAACTAGCCAAATCTAACGCAGAAATCGAGACGTTAATCTCCCTGTCCGCTCAGTGGCATTTTACCTAGTAATCAAATCAATAGTTTCGAACACAAATTTGTCGAGAACGTGTTCTTAAACGCGATGACATAACCTATAAATGCTCATATATGTTCGCAAGTCATCCCGAAGCAATCCATACCTTTTTTATTTCATCCGATGTGTTTTTGCCCATTTTCCTACTTTATTCATCAAACAAATTTCAGAAACAAGACGTACACTAGTATGCACATATATATATATATATATATATATATATATATATATATATATATATATATATATATATATATATCTACATCTATTATATATTTTGGAAATTCTGTGTGTCTGTGTGTGTGTGTGTGTGATCGCGATGGACTCGAAAACGACCGAGCCGATTTCGATGAAACTTGGTATGTGGGGGTATTTTCGGCCGGGGGGGGGGGGGGGGGGGGGTGGCATGGGCCTATCAATGTTCAGATCCGATGTGAACTTTTCCCGTGCCGCGGTCAAATCTGTTTTTACGCTTTTGAGTTCGGTGCTTACAAATCGATTCGAAACAGCGCAAATAATAAAATGCCAGTCATAATAATGACACTGTGAGAATCTTTCGTGTTTCCTCTTTCCAACGATATATAATGCGTATGTATCCGATTTAGTTATCTGCCTCGATTATCAAGAAGAAGTGGTACTATCTTCCATCAGGATAAAAACAATGCGTAACTTCTATGACGTCGTTAGAGTTCATAACGTTAGATCACGTTAACGCATAACCGGCCGATGCATTTGACTGTTTCAGACGTCTTGGCGATATCTCGGGCACCAATGGTAATTTATCTTTACGTTGAAACTTGATAATTAATGAGCGTGTGTATATGAGGCGCGTTTATATACTTGAGTGGAAATCAAATCGGGTTAAAAGGTCAAATCGGGTAAAACCAATGGATTTCGACGGGTACTTTTGTCGGGTACTTTTGTTCGGGCAGTGTTTTGGACGGGTCAAATCGTGACGTCGATGCATTTGACTATTTCAGACGTCTTGGCGACATCTCGGGCACCGATGGTAATTTATCTTGAAACTTAATAATTAATGAGTGTGTGTATATGAGGCGCGTTTATATACTTGAGTGGAAATCAAATCGGGTTAAACTGGCGGATTTTTACGGACGAAATTTGATGCATAGGGTATCTCGGTATCCGCTGGGCCGATTTCCCGGTATCCGCTGGGCCGATTTCCACCATTTTTGGGGTGTTGGTGTTTGACCCCACCTGACCTTGACCTTCAAAATGGTCAATTCAAGGTCAAAGCCCGGTCTTGATAATTAATGAGCGTGTGTATATGAGGCGCGTTTATATACTCGAGTGGAAATCAAATCGGGTTAAACTGGCGGATTTTTACGGACGAAATTTGATGCATAGGGTATCTCGGTATCCGCTGGGCCGATTTCCCGGTATCCGCTGGGCCGATTTCCACCATTTTTGGGGTGTTGGTGTTTGACCCCACCTGACAATGACCTTCAAAATGGTCAATTCAAGGTCAAAGCCCGGACGAAGTCGGGTCACCTTCTAGTGTATTATATATTTTGGAAGATCTGTCTGTCTGTGTGTGTGTGTGTTCGCGATGAACTCGAAAACGGCCGACCCGATTTCGACGAAACTTCGTATGTGGGGGTATTTTCGGCCGGGAACGGGCATAGGCCTATTAATTTGTCCGTGCGACGTGACCTTGACATTGAAATTGGGTAATTTCAAGGTCAAACGCCCGAATATCACGGGATTTCGATGAAACTTGGCATGTGGAGGTACGTTCGATCGGGGGTTGGCATAGGCCTATTACTTTGCCCGTGCGACGTGACCTTGACCTTGAAATCGGGTCATTTCAAGGTTAAACGCCCGAATATCACGGGATTTCGATGAAACTTGGTATGTGGGGGTACCTTCGGCCGGGAGTGGCATAAACCCATTAATTTGACCGTGCGACGTGACCTTGACCTTGAAATTGGGTCATTTCAAGGTCAAACGCCCGAATATCACAATATTTTGATGAAACTTGGTATGTGGGGGTACTTTCGTATGAGGAGTCTCATAAGCATATTCATTTGCCCGTGCGACGTGACCTTGAAATCGGGTCAATTCAAGGTCAAATCGCGAATTCTTATGGGATTTCGACGAAATTTGTTACGTGGGGTTACTTTTGTCCACTGAGTGTTTTGGGCGGATCGAGACGTGACCCCGACCTGACCTTGACCTTCAAAATGATCAATTCGAGGTCAAATCGGGTAAAACCGGATGGATTTCGACGGGTACTTTTGTCGGGTACTTTTGTCCGGGCAGTGTTTTGGACGGGTCAAATCGTGGCCCCATCCGACCTTGGCCTTCAAAATGGACAATTCAAGGTCAAAGCCCGGACGAAGTCGGGTCACCTTCTAGTCTATTATATATTTTGGAAGATCTGTTTGTGTGCGTGTGTCTGTGTGTCTGTGTGTTCGCGATGAACTCGAAAACGGCCGAGCCGATTTCGATGAAACTTGGTATGTGGGGGTATTTTCGGCCGGGGGTGGCATGGACCTATTAATTTGTCCGCGCAGCGTGACCTTGACCTTTAAATCGGGTCATTTCAAGGTCAAACGCCCGAATATCACGGGATTTCGATGAAACTTGGTATGTGGTGGTACCTTCGTATGGGGAGTCTCATAAGCATATTCATTTGCCCGTGCGACGTGAACTTGACCTTGAAATCGGTCAATTCAAGGTCAAATCGCCGATTTTGATGGGATTTCGACGAAATATTATACATATGGTTACTTTTGTCCACTGAGTGTTTTGGACGGGTCAAATCGTGACCGCGACCTGACCTTGACCTTCAAAATGATCAATTCAAGGTCAAATCGGGTAAAACCGGATGGATTTCGACGGGCCCGTTTGTCGGGTACTTTTGTCCGGGAAGTGTTTTGGACTGGTCAAATCGTGACCCCACTTGACCTTGACCTTCAAAATGCACAATTCAAGGTCAAAGCCCGGACGAAGTCGGGTCACCTTCTAGTATTATATATTTTGGAAGATATGTCTGTGTGTGTGTGTGTGGGTGTGTGTTCGCGATGGACTCGAAAACAGCCCGACGGATTGAGCCCAAACTTCCTATCTAAGGGTAAAATCGTCTGAGAACGTCAGAGCACCCATTATCCACACCCAGTTACAAAAATTACCGCCATTGGCACGGTGGGGTTAATCGCGTTGATAGTTAAAGAGCGTTCGTATCCGCAGTGTCGTCGATAAAGAGCGTACGTGTGTAATGTGATTCTTTCGTCTGGGTCTGGGCGTGTGCGTGTAAGACTGTATCCAGACATGAACGTGTTGTTTGACGTACAACGGGTACAAACGTACCTCTTTTAGGGACAGGTACGATCACGGGACGGGTACCATCATATAAAGGCAGAATTAAAAAGGCAGAATTAACTCAAATTAAATTAAAAAATTAACGGATTTCGACGAAATTTTATACCTAGGGATATTTTTATCGGGGGAGTGATTTCGACGGGTCAAATCGTGACCCCGACCTTGACTTGACCTTCAAAATGGTCAATTCAAGGTCAAAGCCCTGACGAAGTCGGGTCACCTGCTAGTCTCATATATATTTTGAAGACCTCTGTTTGTCTGTCTGTCTGTCTGTCATTTATACAAATGTACGATTCTCGACCGATCTGGACGAAACTTGGTACGTGTGTGTAGTTTGACCAGGCGGTCGTCGTTGTCGTATTGGCGACCCCGTGCGACGCCCGTGTAGCGCATGCGCAGACGAGATCTCGGAAACGAGTGGAGCTATCGACTTGAAATTTGCTTTGTGAATGTATCTTGCCCCGGATACGAATTTTATCGGGTCGCCGAGCCCGTGCGACGCCAGCTTCGCGCATGCGCAGACGAGATATCGGAAACGGGTGGAGCTATCGACTTGAAATTTGGTATGTGAATGTATCTTGCCCCGGATACGAATTTTATCGGGTCGCCGAGCCCTGCGACGCCAGCTTCGCGAATGGGCAGACCATATCTCGGAAACTGGTGGAGCTATCGACTTGAAATTTGGTTTTTGAATAGCTATCGACTTGAAATTTGGTTTTAGAATAGATAGCCCAGACAACGTCGGGCTCATCGGCTAGTCTCATATATTTTGAAGACCTCTGTTTTTCTGTCTGTCTGTCTGTCATTTATACAAATCTACGATTCTCGACCGATCGGGACGAAACTTGGTACGTGTGTGTAGTTTGACCAGGCGGTCGTCGCTGTCGTATTGCGACCCCGTGAGATGCTCGTGCAGCTCATGCGCAGACGAGATCTCGGAAACGGGTGAAGCTATCGACTTGAAATTTGCTATGTGAATGTATCTTGCCCCGGAGACGAATTTTATCGGGTCGCAGAGCCCGTGCGACGCCAGCTTCGCGCATGCGCAGACCAGATCTCGGAAACGGGTGGAGCTATCGACTTGAAATTTGGTTTTTGAATAGCTATCGACTTGAAATTTGGTATTTGAATATCCAGGACAACGTCGGGCTCATCGGCTAGTCTATTATATATTTTGGGAAATCTATCTGTGTGTGTCTGTTCGCGATGGACTCGAATACGGCCTAGCCGATTTCGATGAAACTTGGTATGTGGGGTACTTTCGGCCGGGGTGTGGCATGGGCCTATTAATTTGCCCGTGCGACGTCACCTTGACCTTGAAATCGGGTCATTTCAAGGTCGAACGCCCGAGTATTACGAGATTTCGATGAAAATTAGTGTCTAGGTATACTTTCGTATGGTGAGTGTCGTAAGCCTATTCGTTTGCCCGTGCGAGGTGACCTTGACCTTGAAATCGGGTCATTTGAATGTCAAATCCTCAAATATCCCGGGATTTCGATGAAAATTGGTGTCTAGAGATACTTTCGTATGGGGAGTGTCTTATTCATTTGCCCGTGCGACGTGACCTTGACCTTGAAATCGGGTCAATTCAAGGTCAAATCGCGAATTTTGATGGGATTTCGACGAAATTTGATACATATGGTTACTTTTGTCCACTGAGTGTTTTTGGACGGGTCAAATAGTGACCCCGACCTGACCTTGACCTTCAAAATGATCAATTCGAGGTCAAATCGGTTAAAACCGGATGGATTTCGACGGGTACTTTTGTCGGGTTCTTTTGTCCGGCAGTGTTTTGGACGGGCTAAAAATCGTGACCTCACCTGACCTTGACCTTCAAAATGGACAATTCAAGGTCAAATCCCGCAATTCGCCGAAAAGCAGAGGGGAAACAGCCCGGACGAAGTCGGGTCCACCTGCTAGTATATATATATATATATATATATATATATATATATACTAGAAGGTGACCCGACTTCGTCCGGGCTTTGACCTTGAATTGTCTATTTTGAAGGCCAAGGTCAAGTGGGGTCACGATTTGACCCGTCCAAAACACTGCCCGAACAAAAGTACCCGACAAAAGTACCCGACTAAATCCATCCGGTTTCACCCGATTTTACCTTGAATTGATCATTCACCCGTCCAAAACACCGTTACACTCGGAAACGGGTAGAGCTATCGACTTGAAATTTGGTTTTTGAATAGCCCGGACAACGTCGGGCTCATCGGCTAGTATATATATATATATATATATATATATATATATATATATATATATCTATTATATATTTTGGAAGATCTGTTTGTGTGTGTGTGTGTGTCTGTGTGATCGCGATGGACTCGAAAACGGCCGAGCCGATTTCGATGAAACTTGGTATGTGGGGGTATTTTCGGCCGGGGGTGGCATGGGCCTATTAATTTTCAGATCCGAGGTCAACTTTTCACGTGCCGAGGTCAAATCTGTTTTTACGCTGTGTTACGGGACTTTCATTTGAGTTCGGTGCTTACAAATCGATTCGAAACAGCGCGAATAATAAAATGCCAGTCATAATAATGACAATGTCATTCTGTGCACACCGGTTCCAACCCTGTCCGTTCAGATTATCGATGACTCTGATTGGTTCAAGTATATACTTATGGAATGGGGTCTGATAATGATGCCGATAAGTTCCTGTCACATCTTAACGTATGTTCAGTCCGAGCGGGCATATCAGAGAGTGCGCACGCATAGCTTTCGTTGAGACTATAGGAGTAGACAATTAAATCCCCCCCCCCCCCCCGAATGTCTATTTTGTTTCCAACTGATCTCAACATCTAATCGTGCAATGAAGGGATGTGCATAAATGGCGAAAAACAATATGTACACCAGGGAGGTTATATGTTTGGCTAGATCATGTCATGAAACTATATTATGGCTACGCCCGTAGAGATCATACTCCATCAGTTCATTCATGGGAACCTTTTCATGTTCTTACAGGGAAGTTTATATCAGTGCAGGTAATGTATATCTTAGTTAAGACCTCTTCCTCGGTAATAATGTACCGCAGTATTTCACAACAAGTTCTCTGTCAGAACACCATAAAGTTCCCATATTTTAAACGGCTGGAATATGTTCTCTACGGGCGTAGCCAGAGTATAAATATAGAATACACCCACAGTAGCCGAGAATACCAAATTTTCACCGCGAGTGGAATTGTGGTTTTAACCACGAGCCTTTTGGCGAGTGGTTAAAACCATAATACCACGATTGGTGCTCTCGGATACTATGGGTGTATTTTATTTATGCCATAATCATTATTTATTTTATTTTTGCGCGAAATCAACTACTCCGCTCCGAGAGAGACACACACGACGCTATAAGGAATATGCGTCACGCGTAGTGATGCATACAGTTACGTCATGACGTAAGCCTGTTTCTGAGCCATCAGTCTCTTGATATTACCAGTCATATGTTTCCTAGTTCATATAACAATAGAATGCTACATTTGATTGGAATGCAAGCAATTTTCATCATATCTAATTGATATGACAATCTCCGATTTTAAATGAATGTAACATAAGAACTATTTTGCTAACTACGATGTAGTTCTAATATTGGTATAAACGTTTAACACACGAAATCACGTTTGAAAGTTTACGCACACAGTAGAAATTTATACCAAAAATAGGACGATGTATACCCACAGTAGGGTGTAAAGATGAAATTTACAAAATAGGTGTTATACGCACAATGGAATAGGCAATTATGGTATAAATTCATGTCATGATCTGATACTTGGCGATCTATTCCTATATTATATACGGGAGAGAAATATATTCAGCACAATGCTTTGGAAACCGAAAATATCACATTTTGTGTACTATATATTAGCTTGATATTCAAAGGAATCTCAACAAAATTATTTATTATTTATTATTATATCATTATTTATTATGTTCTGTCTGCAACCCCCCCCCCCCCCCCCCCCTTCGTATTATAGATGCATTTTTAAAATAACCATCAAATTATAATAGCCAACAGAGACCACTGTTTTCACATGGACAAATAAGATACAACAGAAACGCTGGGAAAGCTTTGGGGACAAATACGTCACAAACACTGCGGACTCGAGATAGGCGATATATTTATAGCAGACATTATGCAAGCAAAATACTTGCTATGGTCACAACCATTTTCTAGGTGTTTTCAATTTTTCGCACGCTCTTTATTTCTACCATATCAGGAATATACTAAAACGGAACGCTCTTTTCTTTTTCATGTCGCACACATGGCTGTTGTTTGTTTGGGACGCAAACGCCGTGTTCAACGTTGATTTTTGTTATGACTTTAATGTTTCTTTCTGTGACATATAATGCCCGTAGAAATGTAGTTTATCGACCTATTTGGATACCGGAAAAATTTCAAAAGCGAATATTATATTAGGTGTATTTTGGAATGCAATCCGCCATGTGGCTTTAATAGTTTAATAAATAGAGGATCTCACATGAGTTTCTATTTTATACGGAATTTATCAACCGAGTTCACTAAATTCGATTTGAACCGAGGTTTACCGAGGCTCAAATAAAATTTAGAGGACGAGGTTGATAAATTACGTATAAAATAGGACGAGTGTGAGATACCTTTTATCACATGATCAAATAAACCCGAAGCAACGCGAAATATTCATCGAAAACAACAATCATAAACTACAGCGATCGCAAGTTATTTGAAGAACGCCGTGACGTCATCGCACGTGCTGATATTAAACGTGTCTATTACCGATAATTATGAAACTGCTTTTATGACCAAATTATGTGATAAACAAGCGTCGTGCATGATTACTAAATTATAATTTTAAAATAATTCTTGAATTCTAATTTCGACACATAATACGATAGAATCCCAAAGACGGTTTCAGTAATGTATTTTACGCGCAGAGAAAACGCAATTTTAGAATTATACTTGTATAATAACGTCGTGACGGCAATTGATGTACCGACTTATTCGGCGAAAACATATTTGCAATCAACATCATTCGTGTGGCATTTGCTTCGCGAAAATCAACTAAAGCATCCATAAGTTTTATGTTCAAAACGAGTATAAACTATACTATATGAATTAAAATCATAAACGCTCTTTATATGAGAAGTTCATTGGATTTTGTGCTCACCTGACAAACAAAGAATTAAAACTTCCTATTTTGAAAATCGATGTCTGACCTTCAAAACCTGCTAATAGCGGCTCAACATGTAGGGTCTATATGCGACCATCCATGCCAACAGTAATGGTACATTATTGCATCAGATTCGAACTATAACGATGTTCTAAATTGCTCGGAGATATACCGTGTTTGCCAGGACAGTAGTACCTAACATGTCGGCGTGGCATGATCCCATGCGAATTATATTAATCTCGGAGTGTTCCCCGGTGCATTTGTAATACCCAGATTTCAACATACTCGAATTGCACTGGTCACGATATTACTAAATTGATATTTAGTGACGACTTTCTGACATCTAAACACAATAACAAACGTCAATATTTTTCATAACTAAACCCGGGCCCAGTTCCACGAATCAAGGACTTAAGATTAATTTAAAATGATACTGTACACTAAATCTGGCCATTTATGGGACCATCACCTTTGTACTAAAAAAGAATATATGCATCAAATGAACGAATTTTTAGCCACGGATTAGTGCAAAGTCCACTAATGTTATCTATGCACGATGCAAACAACATGGTGATTATAATGAAAATGAATTTATTACTCCAGTCATTTATTAATTTTCATTATAATTACCATGCTGTCTGTATCGTTCATAGAGAACATGAGTGTATTTTTTCACTAATACATGCATGGTTCAAATTCATTCATTTGTTGCATATATTCTATTGAGTATAAAAGGAGATGATGCCACAAATGGCCGGATTTAGTGTACAATACCCCTTTAAACTGGATTTAACCTGAGACGTGAGGTGTATCTTATTAAGTTTCTTTTCGGTTTCAAGAATGTGTATCATAAAACAATCTTTAAGTCCACCTTAACGGCACGGGCGGCGTTCGTTGCAGAAATATTTATATTTGTTCAAATCGCCAACAACAGAAGGAATATTAAAATATATATAGTTATGTTCATATGCCAAACATAATCAGCGCGTAAATAGTATATTGTCGTCATGACGTACGATGGTGTACGTAAACAAGAGCCTGTTCGTGATACAGAAGTTGTGCTTCAGTTTACATAACACAGCGCAATTATATTGGTTAATCACACGCAAATGACATAAACACTCTTTATTATTTCCATATAAGGAAAACAGTAACAAATAACGCTCTTTATGTTTACCATATCCGGATCTAAACAAAAGCCAGGTAACGTAACGTTTTTGCTTTTGTTTACATAACAAAGGGGAAAACATTGACAATAACATACTGTTTATGTCATATTTCTGATTGGTGTAAGAACAAAGCCTGTCTATATTTTACTATTCTTTCTGTTTAGGGCGGTTTTTGACGGAGGTAAATATTTTAACAGCATACCCACCGCCAACGCCACTCGTATCTTTAAGTAGAAAGTTAAGTTCCCGTGCATTTAGACTGGTCCGCTACCATTTATTACAGCTATGTGCAGAAAATATTGGTTCGGTGTATGATATATTCCGAGGAACGTTCTCTAGCTATACGTACAGTCGGGCGTATCTAAGTCTAATTAGGAGATTGTAATGAAAGGACGATAATTAGTATAGAGGAGGCATGGTGAATACTGCATTTAGCGCGCCAGTTTCAATATACACATATATGCACGTTTCTAATACATATTATATGCAAACATAACGAGCTCCAATATATTACTTATATATACATCATAACTTTGGAGGTGAACCTTCATTTATGGCCTATGTTCGATCTTTTTTTGGGGGGGGGGGGGAGTCCTGGTATACATTATAACATTTAATTCCAGAACACCCATGCAAGAAACCGAATATCCCACCACAAGGGTTAAAAACATGCATGCAATACATCACGGCACAATCACTGAGAACAACTCACTTTATTAAAATTAAGCAGTCATCAAATACTATCACCAAAGGCCCTTTATTTATATTACGCTAATATGAATAGTATATATACGATACGATACGATACGATTTATTTGCATAAACACCAATAAAGGCAGTATGCTAACAATACAATTCATAATAAAACAATAAACAATTACATGTGAACATGGCATGTATAGCTACATGTATTTTATTGTGTGATGGCAAGCATAATATTCATTCAGAGCGCTTATCAAAGAAGCGCCGGACCACGTTGCTGCTTTTGCTGCTTATTTCAGGGTTATCATTTTTCATTACAAGATTAAATTTCTGATCGTTTGACATACTTGTAAAATAGCTGTGATATCTACCAACAATTTGGAAAAGTTCATCCCTGAGATCGCAATAGTGTGGACATTTCATAATGATTCAATATCAGAACCTGTCCTGCATTTAAGGCACAGTCTCTTCCCCTCCTTAATTATAGGCTGACTAGAAGTTGACCCGACTTCGTCCGGGCTTTGACCTTGAATTGTCCATTTTGAAGGTCAAGGTCAAGTGGGGTCACGATTTGACCAGTCCAAAACACTGCCAGGACAAAAGTACCCGACAAACGGGCCCGTCGAAATCCATCCGGTTTTACCCGATTTGACCTTGAATTGATCATTTTGAAGGTCAAGGTCAGGTCGGGGTCACGATTCGACCCGTCCAAAACACTCAGTGGACAAAAGTAACCCTATGTATAAAATTTCGTCAAAATCCCATCAAAATTGGCGATTTGACCTTGAATTGACCCGATTTCAAGGTCACGTCGCACGGGCAAATGAATATGCTTATGAGACTCCCCATATGAAGGTACCCCCACATACCGAATTTCATCGAAATCCCGTTATATTCGGGCGTTTGACCTTGAAATGACCCGATTTCAAGGTCAAGGTCACGTCGCACGGGAAAATTAATAGGCATATGCCA
The DNA here is from genome assembly GCA_032622095.1 of Siphonodentalium dalli. Taxonomy (NCBI): domain Eukaryota; kingdom Metazoa; phylum Mollusca; class Scaphopoda; order Gadilida; family Siphonodentaliidae; genus Siphonodentalium; species Siphonodentalium dalli. Next base: position 146,516,881 of record CP136066.1, read on the forward strand.
CTCCCCGGCCGAATGTATCCCCACGTACCAAGTTTCATCGAAATCCCGTGATATTCGGGCGTTTGACCTTGAAATGACCCGGTTTCAAGGTCAAGGTCACGTTGCACGGACAAACTAATAGGGCCAGGCCACCCCCCGGCCGAAAATACCCCCACATACCAAGTTTCATCGAAATAGGCTGGGCCGTTTTCGAGTTCATCGCGAACACAGACACACACACACATACACAGACAGATCTTCCAAAATATATAATAGACTAGAAGGTGACCCGACTTCGTCCGGGCTTTGACCTTGAATTGTCCATTTAGAAGGTCAAGGTCAAGTGGGGTCACGATTTCACCAGTCCAAAAAACTGCCCCGACAAATGTAACCGACAAACGTGCCCGTCGAAATCCATCCGGTTTTACCCGATTTGACCTTGAATTGATCATTTTGAAGGTCAATGTCAGGTCGGGGTCACGATTCGACCCGTCCAAAACACTCAGTGGACAAAAGTAACCCATGTATAAAATTTCGTCGAAACCCCATCAAAATTGGCGATTTGACCTTGAATTGACCCGATTTCAACGTCAAGGTCACGTCGCACGGGCAAATGAATATGCGTATGAGACTCCCCATACGAAAGTACCCCCACATACCAAGTTTCATCGAAATCCCGTGATATTCGGCGTTTGACCTTGAAATGACCCGATTTCAAGATCAATGTCACGTCGCACTGGCAAATTAATAGGTTTATGCCACTCCCCGGCCGAAGGTACCCCCACATACCAAGTTTCATCGAAATCCCGTGATATTCGGGCGTTTGACCTTGAAATGAACCAATATCAAGGTCAAGGTCACATCGCACGAACAAATTAATAGGCCCATGCCAGTTCCCGGCCGAAAATACCCCCACATACCAAGTTTCATCGAAATCGGCTCTGCCGTTTTCGAGTTCATCGCGAACACACACACAGACAGACAGACACACAGACAGATCTTCCAAAATATATAATAGACTAGCAGGTTAGCCCGCCACCGGCGGCTTGTCCGAAACATGACATTTTTTAAATATTTTTTTTTAATTTTTAGCTCCACGCGTTTCAATAAGAAAAATTTGTACCCGGTAGCTCCACCCGTTTCCGAGATCTGGTCTGCGCATGCGCGAAGCTGGCGTCGCACGGACTCGGCGACCCGATAAAATTTGTACCCGGCGCAAGATACATTCACATAGCAAATTTCAAGTCGATAGCTCCACCCGTTTGCGAGATCTCGTCTGCGCATGCGCTGCACGTGCGTCGCACGGGCTCGGCGACCCGATAAAATTTGTACCCGGCGCAAGATACATTCACATACCAAATTTCAAGTCGATAGCTCCACCCGTTTCCGATATCTCGTCTGCGCATGCGCTGCACGGGCGTCGCACGGGCTCGCCAATACGACAGCGACGACCACTTGGTCAAACTACACTCACGTACCAAGTTTCGTCCCGATCGGTCGAGGTGTTGGTATCTGATGCAAAAGACGAAATTGTGAGTGTTGGTCAATAGTCCCCGCCGTGAACCTCATCGTCGCAAAGAACGGACAGCAATTAACCCCGTTGTGAACCTCAATCACCAACGCGACGTAAACATGTGTTGCGTTCTAAAAATAGGAAAGCATTTTCTCTCTGCATAATTCTGCAGATGCTAATAACGTTGCTCCCCGTAGGTAGCAATATCGTTGTTGTTGATATTTACGGCTTGGGGTCTATTTTCTTATTTAGCAAGTTTGAGCTCAATCGGTTCGAGTCTATAAAGGACACACTCATATATATGACACTTCCCGTGGGTAACAAGTTTGAGCTCAATCGGCATTCCCTGGAATTTCCCGTAGATTGGCAGATTCCAGTAGCTTTTTATAACGGTATATCTGGGGAGAAATCTGATGCTATATTCGTGATTATCTGGGATGATTTCGGTATATAACTATATACTGTAAAAACAAAGCGCGCCATCCGTGCTCGCAGGGTTGGTCAGAAACAAATGTTTTTTAAATTTAATGTATGTTCCGTATATCTCTCTGCAGATGCAAATAGCGTTGAATGGCAAACAGACGCTCTTTATAGAGATGCGTCAAAAACAAACGCTCATTAAATAATCACTTGATTAACCCACGCCGTGCCTTTGCGGTGATTTGAGATTGGAGAACGGGTGCTCTGAGCTTTTCTAAACTGCGACCACGGTCGTGTCGGTGGGATTAGACACTTACATAGGAAGTTTGAGCTCAATCTGTACACGCGTTTTGGATTCTATGAAGTACACACACACACACATACACACATATATACGAAGTCTCAAAATATATAGTATAGACTAGCAGGTTAGCCCGCCACTGGCGGCAATAGTCAGAAACATGACAATTTTTAAGTTTTAAATAATTTTTTTAATTAATTTAATTTTTGGTTTTTCAATGAGTTAATATTTTTGTTTTTCAATGAGTTAATTGTGCCTTTTTAAATCGATTTTTTTTGGTTTTTCAATGAGTTAATTGTGCCTTTTTAATTTTGTTTTTCAATTTTACCCGATTTTTGTTTTTCAATGAACCTGTCCATGACACTTCCCGTATTTAGCAAGTTTGAGCTCAATCGGTTCGAGTCTATAAAGGACACACACATATATATGGCACTTCCCGTAGGTAGCAAGTTTGAGCTCAATCGGCATTCCCTGGAATATGACACTTCCGGTAGGTAGCAAGTTTGGGCTCAATCGGCATTCCCTGGAATTTCCCAGTCACCAACGCGGCGTAATTTTGGTACATATATAGAGACCAATTGTCCATCGGCTGTCATGTGTAGTAAAGATGTCTTATAAGCCGACATTGCCGTGGGGATGCCCGTTCTACACGCGTTTTCGATTCTATGAAGTACCCACATATACACACACACATAGTCTCAAATTATATAGTAGACTAGCAGGGTAGCCCGCCACCGGCGGCTTGTCCGAAACATGACATTTTTTGTTTTTCAATGAGTTAATTGTGACATTTGTTTATATTTTTTTTTAATTTTTAGCTCCACGCGTTTCAATAAGAAAAAATTGTACCCGGTAGCTCCACCCGTTTCCGAGATATGGTCTGCGCATGCGCGAAGCTGGCGTCGCACGGGCTCGGCGACCCGATCAAATTTGTACCCGGCCCAAGATACATTCACATAGCAAATTTCAAGTCGATAGCTCCACCCGTTTCCGAGATCTCGTCTGCGCATGCGCTGCACGGGCGTCGCATGGGCTCGGCGACCCGATAAAATTTGTACCCGGTGCAAGATACATTCACATAGCAAATTTCAGGTCGATAGCTCCACCCGTTTCCGAGATCTGCCTTTCTGCATAATATTTCGAGCGATAACATTGCATTGAAATGTCAGACTCCCATCGTGAACCTCAACACGAAGTAAACACGTGTTTCGAGCGATAACATTGCATTGAAATGACTCCCATCGTGAACCTCAAGACGACGTGTTGCGTTCTAGGAAATGCACTCAATGCAGATGCTAATAACGTTGACTTCGTATATATATATATATAATGACGTTATTAACCCCGGCCGTGCCGTTTGAGCTGATTTTTATGACTGGGAGTGGAGTACGGGTGCTCGGAGCTTCTGGAAAACGCGTGGACGACATCGTACGTGATATTTTACCTTTAGATAGGAAGTTTGAGCTCAATCTGTCCAGCCGTTCCCGTCCTAATGTACTATTTCGAGCGATAACAATTGTCAGACTCCCATCGTGAACCTCAACACGAAGTAAACACGTGTTTCGAGCGATAACATTGCATTGAAGTCAGACTCCCATCGTGGACCCCCAAGACGACGTAAACACGTGTTTGTTCCGGTATAACTTTGGAGACTCTGACTTCATATATATATATAATGACGTTATTAACCCCGGCCGTGCCGTTTGAGCTGATTTCGATGACTGGGAGTGGATAAAGGGTGCTCAGAGCTTCTCGAAAACACGATTACGGCGGTGTCGGTGGGATTTTACACTTACATACGAAATTTGATCTCAATCTGTACACGCGTTTTGGATTCTATGAAGTACACACACACATATATACACACATATATACGAAGTCTCAAAATATATAGTATAGACTAGCAGGGTAGCCCGCCACCGGCGGCTTGTCCGAAACATTGTTTATATTTTTTTTTTATTTTTAGCTCCACGCGTTTCAATAAGAAAAAATTGTACCCGGTAGCTCCACCCGTTTCCGAGATCTGGTCTGCGCATGCGCGAAGCTGGCTTCGCACGGGCTCGGCGACCCGATCAAATTTGTACCCGGCCCAAGATACATTCACATAGCAAATTTCAAGTCGATAGCTCCACCCGTTTCCGATATCTGCCTTTTTAATCGAGATAAATGCATTTCGTACCCGTCCTAATGTACAATTTCGAGCGATAACAATTGTCAGACTCCCATCGTGAACCTCAACACGAAGTAAACACGTGTTTCGAGCGATAACATTGCATTGAAGTCAGACTCCCATCGTGGACCCCCAAGACGACGTAAACACGTGTTTGTTCCCGTATAACTCTGGAGACTCTGACTTCATATATATATATAATGACGTTATTAACCCCGGCCGTGCCGTTTGAGCTGATTTTAATAACTGGGAGTGGAGTACGGGTGCTCGGAGCTTCTGGAAAACGCGTGGACGACATCGTACGTGAAATTTTACCTCTAGATGGGAAGTTTGAGCTCAATCTGTCCAGCCGTTGTACTATTTCGAGCGATAACAATTGTCAGACTCCCATCGTGAACCTCAACACGAAGTAAACACGTGTTTCGAGCGATAACATTGCATTGAAGTCAGACTCCCATCGTGGACCCCCAAGACGACGTAAACACGTGTTTGTTCCGGTATAACTCTGGAGACTCTGACTTCATATATATATATAATGACGTTATTAACCCCGGCCGTGCCGTTTGAGCTGATTTTGATGAATGGGAGTGGAGAACGGGTGCTCTGAGCTTTTCTAAACTGCGACCACGGTCGTGTCGGTGGGATTTGACACTGACATAGGAAGTTTGAGCTCAATCTGTACACGCGTTTTGGATTCTATGAAGTACACACACACATATATATATACACACATATATACGAAGTCTCAAAATATATAGTATAGATAGACTAGCAGGTTAGCCCGCCACTGGCGGCATTCGTCTCATGGCTTTGTTTCAGAAACATGACATTTTTTTAATTTAACCAAATTTCAAGTCGATAGCTCCACCCGTTTCCGAGATATGGTCTGCGCATGCGCGAAGCTTGCGTCGCACGGGCTCGGCGACCCGATAAAATTCGTACCCGGGGCAAGATACATTCACTTACCAAATTTCAAGTCGATAGCTCCACCGGTTTCCGAGATCTCGTCTGCGCATGCGCGAAGCTGGCGTCGCACGGACTCGGCGACCCGATAAAATTTGTATCCGGGGCAAGATACATTCACATAGCAAATTTCAAGTCGATAGCTCCACCCGTTTGCGAGATAACGCATTCTTTGTTTTTCAATGAGTTAATTCATGGTACCCGTCCTCCCCGTCCTAAACTTCAGAGCGGACAGTCAATTAATCCCGTCGTGAAATCCCTCTGCATAATATTTCGAGCTCTTAGATCAATTCTGCCTTTTTAGTTGCATTTCGTCCGCATCCGTATTTCGGACGCATGGGGTCAGTCGTTTAGCCACGTCCATTGGAATCCGCATCGGACGCATGGGGTATCGTTTAGCCACGTCCATTGCAATAAAGAGCGTTAATTGTTAAAACCTCCGTATAAGGTATATATAAAGAGCGTTATTGCCTTAACCCCCCCCCCCCCCCGCCGTGCGTTTGCGATGATTTGGGAGTGGATAAAGGGTGCTCAGAGCTTCTCGAAAACACGACTACGGCGGTGTCGGTGGGATTTTACACTTACATACGAAATTTGATCTCAATCTGTACACGCGTTTTGGATTCTATGAAGTACACACACACACACATATACATACGAAGTCTCAAAATATATAGTATAGACTAGCAGGTTAGCCCGCCACCGGCGGCTTGTCCGAAACATGACATTTTATATATATTTTTAGCTCCACGCGTTTCAATAAGAAAAATTTGTACCCGGTAGCTCCACCAGTTTCCGAGATCTGGTCTGCGCATGAAAATTTGTACCCGGCGCAAGATACATTCACATGCCAAATTTCAAGTCGATAGCTCCACCCGTTTCCGAGATCTCGTCTGCGCATGCGCTGCACGTGCGTCGCACGGGCTCGGGGACCCGATCAAATTTGTACCCGGCGCAAGATACATTCACATAGCAAATTTCAAGTCGATAGCTCCACCCGTTTCCGAGATCTCGTCTGCGCATGCGCTGCACGGGCGTCGCACGGGCTCGGCGACCCGATACAATTTGTACCCGGCGCAAGATACATTCACATAGCAAATTTCAAGTCGATAGCTCCACCCGTTTCCGAGATCTCGTCTGCGCATGCGCTGCACAGGCGTCGCACGGGCTCGCCAATACGACAACGACCACCGCCTGGTCAAACTACACACACGTACCAAGTTTCGTCCCGATCGGTCGAGAATCGTAGGTTTGTATGAAGTACAACACACACACAAACATAAATATATAAGAGAGATATGTAAATTAGATAGATTGTATCAAAATATATAGGAGAGATATGTAAATGATCTACACACCATTACTGGTGTTTGTCAAAGTTTAGTGTGGTATATCAATACTCATTCACGATCATATCATTGAGGTCCGGAGGGTGTGGACTATCTCTCGAATACAAGGAGTTCTCAAAATATATAGAAGAAGAGAAGACTAGCAGGTTAGCCCGCCGCTGGCGGCATTCGTCCCATGGCTTTGTTTCAGAAACATGACATTTTTGTAATTATTTTGTTTTTATTTATTTTTGTTTTTTATTTTTGAATATGAATTTAATGTTTTTTAAATTTAATATATTTTGTTTCTGAATTGTTTTTTTTATTGTTAATTTTTTTTTATTTTAAATTGTTTTAATTAAATTGTAAATTGTTTTAATTAATTTTTTTGTTTCTGGCGGAAAAAATTACCCGTAGAAATCCCCCCTTCCTAGGAACAACAGACAACGCATTCTTTGTTTCGTGAATTCTCTCTACGATAACATTGCATTCAATTTAAAACAAACGCTTCCCGTCGGGAAATCTGTCTTCGGGTCGTTGTTGTTGGCATCACGGCTCCCCGAAAACTCTCACATTGCCGAAAACGTGTATTTAGTAATATCGTTGTTGTTGATATTTACGGCTTGGGGGCTATTTTCTTATTTAGCAAGTTTGAGCTCAATCGGTTACAGTCTATAAAGGACACACTCATATATATGACACTTCCCGTAGGTAGCAAGTTTGAGCTCAATCGGCATTCCCTGGAATTTCCCGTAGATTGGCAGATTCCAGTAGCTTTATAACGGTATATCTGGGGAGAAATCTGATGCTATATTCGTGATTATCTGGGATGATTTCGGTATATACCGAATACTGTAAAAACAAAGCGCGCCATCCGTGCTCGCAGTGAATAAATTTCGAGCGATAACGTTTGCGTTCCCGTATAACTCTGCAGATGTGAATAACGTTGAATGGGAAACAGACGCTCTTTATAGAGATGCGTCAAAAACAAACGCTCATTAAATAATCACTTGATTAACCCCCGCCGTGCCTGTGCGGTGATTTGAGATTGGAGAACGGGTGCTCTGAGCTTTTCTAAACCGCGACCACGGTCGTGTCGGTGGTATTTGACACTTACATAGGAAGTTTGAGCTCAATCTGTACACGCGTTTTGGATTCTATGAAGTACACACACATATACGAAGTCTCAAAATATATAGTATAGACTAGCAGGTTAGCCCGCCACCGGCGGCGTTTGTTCGAAACATGACATTTTTTAAAATTATTTTGTTTTTATTTATATTTTTTTAATATATTTTAATATTAATTTAATGTTTTTTAAATTTAATTTATGTTTTTAATATTAATTTAATGTTTTTTAAATTTAATTTATGTTTTCTTGAATTTTTTAATATTTATTTAATTATTAATTTAATTCTTTTTTATAATTTAATTGTTTTTTTTTATGAAAAATCCCCCCTTCCTAGGAACGACAGACAATGCATTCTTTGTTTTGCAATGAGTTAATTCATGGTACCCGTCCTAAACTTCCCCGTTATTTAACTCCCCGTGGCCATTTAGCAGCCCCTGACAGAGGTTGTCCACCCTTACGAGATGGTCAATAGAACTCGATGAAATCCCCCCCCCCCCTTCCTAGGAACGACAGACAACGCATTCTTTGTTTTCCTTTTTTTTAACACTGATTCCCGGAAACGACTCACATAAGCATTCACGCTTGATGTCGAATCCGGTATTGCATTGAAAACAAACGCGATAACATTGCATTGAATTGCCCGTCATACATATAAGTAGATAGCGAAAACGACGCTCTTTATATAGACACTTCGGAAAACTGACGCTCTTTAACTATCAACGCGATTAACTCCGCCGTGCCTTTGCGGTGATTTTGAGAGTGGAGAACGCGTGCTCTGAGCTTCTCCAAAACAACGCGACGACGATTCCCGTGGGTTTTTACATTTAGATGGGAAGTTTGAACTCAATCGAGCGAACCGTTTTCGATTCTATGAAGTACACATATATATATATATATATATACGAAGTCTCAAAATATATAGTATAGATAGAAGATAGATTATGTCTACCTTTTTCAATAGCGAGTTTGTGATCACAAATTAACACGGAGTTATGTAAAACTGATCCTATCTTTTAAAGATGTTGTGTTTATTAAGTAAGTCTCTAAGACATAATCATTTTAAAACAATTTATATGTTCTGAGTTTATTTTTATGGCCATCTCGTTTAGAGTCATCAATTATAGATCTCTTGAATTCTTTCACACGTTCTTCCTGGAGCTTACATTTGAAATTTCTAATGATACTATATGTTTGGTTATGTAATGGAACCTGTATATTTTTACATAATTTTCAAAATAGGCTGTATTTTCAATCCGATGCAAACATATATACAAATGCTGTGAATTCCATCTGCTCTGCTTCTGTTAACAACAATGATAAAAAGCCTGTTAATTCATAAACTGCGTATGAACTTCGAAACTACGGACAAGGCTATATGTTGAACGACAATTTTACATAGATGCTTTGATAAAACCAAAGCGATTACTTTTAATAAAGAGTGCTTATAATGAACAGATCTATTATTATCCTGCCGATAAATACGGGGTATACATATGGGTACGTTATTATTGCCAAAAATATGGCATAGAATCAACACATGTATAATAACCATGCGTATAATTGTATCACAAATCATTACTTTCATTTGTGATAGAGCAGGGTGGATTGCGCTCCATCTGTGATAATTATTTTACAAGCATAATTTCGATCACACTCGTCGTGGTAATCAAGCCGATATATAGAGACCTTTCGCAAAAATAACTATTACGATTACGGATAGAATATATTGTACTATAGTAAGGTGGACAACACCATACTTTACCAACGATGGCTAATTGGTGACACGGCATATGCCCCATTGTATTCAGTGACACATATATTTGATGGAAAAAGTAATATGTGTATCTTTCAGATCCCATGTTCGTATCCGTGTGTTATGCGCAACAAGGATAATGTTAGAGCGTCCCCAAGTAGGGTCGGTGGCACATCCTTGACACATCTGCTCATAATTAAACTGCGTGGGGTATATTTTGGTCTCACATAAGAAACCCCGAAATGCCCGTTATGTGGCGAAAATGTATGTGATGAATACCATTTTGTTATTTTGTGTACTGAACTCAACGATCTGCGAGAAACCTATATACCGAAGTATTACTGGGAAAACCCTAACAGAAATAAATTCTACAGACTGCTGTCACTTGCTTAACATAAGTATATTGAAAAGAGTGAGCATTTTCTTAAAATTAGCATTTATAAAGTTACCATGAAGCAAGTATTACATTATATTATATATAATGTAAATATTATATGAAACCATTTCAGAAAACATATTCCCAAATGTATTAGCATTATTTGTATTTATTATCAATATCATATAATATGATGAACTCATTTATTGATATATATGTATGTTGTGTATTGTTTGTATAATGTTGTGTAAATAAGTTGTATGGCATGTTGCAACTTAGATGTTGACTTTGCTAATAAACAATTCAACAATTAGAGTCGAATTTTGGTCGTATACTGCCAGGATATTTTGGTCGTGTACTGCCAGGATATTTCCATATCCGTTATCGTGATTTTGCGAAAGGTTTATATTAGTTCTATATTCCGCAATATTCCGTGTCGTTCCCAGCCACGTTTGAGGATAAGAGACAAGAAAACCATAGTCATAAATGGTAACGCCATAAAGATCATATTATTAGGCAATTAAATAAGTTATAATATAAAATATGTTGGTTTCATGAATGCACCACCTCAGAATTCCGTTAAAACAACTACGGCAAAATATTATCACTGCAGGTTACTCATTCACCACATCAGAAAGCCTCTAAATGCGAACCAAAAATCTACTGATTGGATTCAATACACACCAGATACTTCGCAATACGACATTTAGTCTATATTTCAACTGAGACAAACTTAACAGCAATGTTAGCTGTTATATTATGCATTGGGTTCCCAATAAAGATATATATGCTACGATGAGACATCCGCGAAGATACATCCGCGAATACAAACATGCACAAAATCTAACCGGTAAGCAATATAACTACAGTAAGTTTTAACTTTTAAGTCATATTTCCTAAAATAACTCGCATCGTGTCAAACCCGAAATGTGTTGTTCTGCGAGCTATCCCTATAGCCCAATTGACACGACCAGATCAGCGTATAGCAGTAAACATCCATATAGGGCGTAATATAAGGGATAATCATCGACAAATAAATCACAGAAAATTTCCTCTTCTGAAAATCGTTATGCGACTATCAAAATATTGTATTACCCCTTCCATGACTGGAGCTTCCTGAAATTTTGCGAAAACCTTGTGCAGTGGGTAAACCTATGGCGTAAGTTTACCCATTGCACAACGGGTCATGCAATCTCTTATATACATGAATGCGAATCTCCCATAGGGAGTCTCGCATATATATTAGAGAATACATTGCCTAACAATCTTGAATGCCAGTGCATTCTCTTATATATGTGAGGCTCTCTATGCACGGGGACTCGCGTATATAAGAGACTGCACTGGCACTTGATGTTTAATACTGAACCAGCGCAGCTCCCGTCATGAACGGGATAATGGGTCCGATCGTATTATGTTCTGCAAAAAGAAAACGTACATGATTGATTTATGGCGTCAAATCTGACAGGTCATCGTTAACCCCAAAAGTATAAAGAATAAGTCAAGTTATCTTCAAGTGACATTAAGTGTTCCGTATTTTATAGAGTCACATTCACTTACCGTGACTTTCACGGTGAATTCATTTTTGTGGAATTCGACTTTACGCAATCGAGCCAAGTGTGTTATAAATATAGCCGGAAAATCAAATTATTCAGGAGACACACAAAATTATTTATCTCTGGAACTAGAATTGGTGTCTGCCATTAATTTTTGTATCAAATTCTAGTTTTGGCGATTCCCGCGGCTTCATTAGTCTCGGTCACTCAGGATAAGGAGGATACGCCATCCACCCGTTCTTCTTAAATAATCCAATGAGAATAATCCTATCAGGAACGGTTTCGAAAATAAAAATTACAATATTTTAGAATATATTAACGAAAATTGTTCGCGGGGAACCAAGATACGACTTTAATTTTAGAAAACCAATTTCCCGGATAAACGTCGAGAAATGTCATTTATACTTGAAATATTGACAAGTTATCGGGGGAACTTATGTAATCGAGTCCGTAGATTCCGAAAATGCAATAAAAAGTTTCTCACCAAAATGGCAGTTACGGCCATTTAGAAGCCGACCGACGATATAGCGATGGCAGTCTGGTTATAAATATAGCGATAACTGTCTGATTATAGATATAATTATAACTTTCTGGTTGGAAATATAACGATAATTGTCTGGTTATGAATATAACAATAACCGTCTGGTTATAAATATAACGATAACAGTCTGGTTATAGAAACAAAACTGGCACAAAAGTTCAGTCGAGTCGCTGAGAAGGGACACGTTGTTAGATTGGGTAGGGATCTCTATTCCGAAGGTTCATTATTCCGAAGGTTCGCTATTCCGAAGGTTCATTATTCCGAAGGTTCATTATTCCGAAGGTTCGCTATTCCGAAGGTTTTCTATTCTGGGCGTATTTAACCAGATATGAATCAGAATTTGTACCCACACCACAAAAACCACACGAGGAATGAAAAATACTATTACGCTAGTATTCACATATAGTACATCTATACACCCACGTCCAATTCCCAAATTGTCCCAGATGTCATTTATCAATAGCAAGAAGACAGTATCAGTTTATCGTTTATTATGGAAAGTTGAAAACACGATGACTGAAATAAACTACATGTAAGAGCTATAGTTTTTTTCCGAACTGGCAATCTGTATTTGAAAGAAACATCAACATTAAAGGCCCACTTAATTTTCGAACCCCCAGATCACATATATAAAATATATGCCAGTATATATACCATTCGAAATAGGAAGCTTTCTAACACTGTATTATCAGCTTATCCGGTGTAATAAACTGTAAACATGTTGTTTTTGTTGAGTTAACGACGTATTTTTGTGCTTAACGTTCATCTGGTTTTGTTACGCAAAGTGTATTATTTTCAATGGCGCGGGAATAACTCTATGTTTTAAAGATATTGTTATTCCCCTTCAATTGAAAATACATTAGGTTTAATTCTGTTGCATTCTGGGAGCCATAATTGGGGGAATCTTTTTATGATTTAAGCTGTTTTCTATTTCTCTATGGGAATCTTCGGATACAGACGTTTCAAATGGTGATGAACTATAATGTTTCAATCATATTTTATGGCACAGATTGTTATAAAATAATAGTCTGTGACTCGAAAATTAAGTGGGCCTTAAAATTCAATACAAATTCACAATTGCAGTTAGGTTCATCTCATACCCGTCTATTCAACGACATTCTGCTACGCAATATTCATTAACATTGCTGCTGTGCCGTACCTCCTATATTCATTAAGAGTTATAGCCCCACTGTTTTAATCCGCCTTTAGCTGGCGTATTCTTGCCCCTAAAGCCGCTTTCACACATGTCCGTTTCTCCGATGCGTTTCCTTGCGTTTCTAATATTTTAACGCATCCGGAAAACGCATCGGTCAAAACAGTGATAATATCACTGGGTCTTTCACACATGTGCGTTTGCCGGATGCGTTTTTTTTTTTTCATGTCTCGGACTTGAAATGCTGCGTTTCGCCTGCGTTTCTAAAAAAGCATACACAAGCATGTGTGGCTAGCTTCATTATTTCGACCGATGCGTTTTCCGGATGCGTTAAAATATTAGAAACGCAAGGAAACGCATCCGAGAAACGGACATGTGTGAAAGCAGCTTAAGATTATTGAGATATAACGTCATACGTGATGACATTAAATCGTATGGAAACATAGCAATTGTGTGGGCTGCCTCACGTGAATATGTTTTGTGAAATAACGGCATACGTAATGCCATTTAATCTCAAGGAAACCCGCGAAAAAAAAGTCACGTTTATAGTTTCAATGTTTTAAGTTATTTCCTTCATAAAAAGAGTCTTCGTGATAAAGAACCCTCCCAATACTTTAGAATATAGAATTAACCTTTAAAATAAAAAAAATCTTCGGAATAGCGAACCTTCGGAATAGAGAACCTTCGGAATAGCGAACCTTCGGAATAGTGAACCTTCGGAATAGTGAACCTTCGGAATAGCGAACCTTCGGAATAGAGACATGTTCCCGTTATATTTTATGCTGCATATATGTACTGTTGCTCTCTCAACTGATCTGGCGATGACAGACATTCACTTTAGGACATAACATTTGGCCAATTATATCTTCAAGATCGAGATTGAACGTTTCATATCGATATTGAAACTTTAAGATCGATTTTGAACCTTTCATATCGATATTGATCCTTTAAGATTTATATTGAACCATTAAAATCGATATTGAATTGTCGTGTTTCCTTTCTGTTAGCCGTATATATTAACGCTCTGGGTCGCTTGTTCGAACGAATCGCGCGACCGAATTAATTCGCCACAGTGACCTTGGAATGTGACACTTATCGGGTCATATTAAGACTCAACATACTTAATCGATACATTATGTTAAAGTTAACACACGGTAATTGGAGTTTCACATTGATTCATCATATATACGGCTCTTGTGATCTGGGGTTTCTCAGTCGGATTTGCATAATATCATAATATATTTTTATGGCGTCCAGCTAACATGATTGTCCAGCTTCGATTCCCAAATAACATAAAAGTCTATAAAACAACTAGTACATACAAAAATATATTAATTTTTTTTCTTATTCTCATTATTAATAACTGCAATAGTGAGATTTCACATGTCAAAACCATTGTTATGTTGCTGTTACAGTGGAATTATCGATATACGTAAAATTAGTCCAATGAGACACCAAAGTTTCATCATAACATTGACTGAAAGCATAAGAAAAAGTCAAAAACATTTTAAAAATATATTATATTATTTTGAGAAGGGTCACAGCTCGATTTTCGAGGAAATCACACCAAGTTTAGAACAATCGCTTCAAAAAACATGTTTTTTTCCTAATATAAATTATCCTGTCATGTGTACATCGATAAATCTGACATTATGTTTTCAAGACTAAACACTTGATATTTCTGAGAGAAAACCTAGTTACAAATGCCAGTACACGTGAACAGTTCTTAATTTCACAAAATAGTGTTCAACTGATTCAGAGTAGGATGCTTCATCCCATATTCATGTCCACATGCATGATATACTACAGTTTATAACTCATATTTTCATCAGGCTTTTAAGTAATTTAAACTTATCTCAGAAATAGAGAAATTGGTCCCTTTTGGCTTATGTGTAACCTTGAACAATACATGTCTTAAACTATGGATAATTGTGCATGGGTATGCAGATCCCTGCACTATCTTCCTAACATCCAGTGACATCTCAGATAATTAAAGGCACGGGCGGCGTTCGTTGCAGAAATATTCATATTTGTTCAAATCGCCATCAACAGAAGGAATATTAAAATATATATAGTTTTGTTCATATGCCAATCATAATAAGCGCGTAAATAGTATGTTGTCGTCAAGACGTGCGATGGTGTACGTAAACAAGAACCTGCTCGTGTTATAGAAGTTTTGCTTCTGTTTACATATTTACATAACACAGCGCAATTCTATTGGTCAATCACACACAAATTATATAAACGCTCTTTATTATTTCCATATCAGGAAAACAGTAACAAATAACGCTCTTTATGTTTACCATATCCGGAACTAGGTTCTGTAACGTTTGTTTACATAACAAAGGAAACTCATTTGACAATAACATTACTGTTTATGCCATATTTCTGATTGGTATAAGAACAAGGTTTGTCTATATTTTACTATTCTTTCTGTTTTTGGCGGTTTTTGACGGAGCTGAATATTTTAACAACATGCCCACCGCCAACGCTACCCGTATCTTTAAATGTAATGTGCTAGTATTTTGCATACTATATATTCCAGTTCGGCGATCAGTTAAGTATTATCTAATTGAAGATATTAGATACCCGATCAAAAGACACAATAATGAGATTTTAAATGTTTTCTTTCTCTCAGAAGGAGAGAACTACGTAGAACTAGTTGAAAGTCAAATATTCTTCCTTTGAAGCATCACAATTCCAAAACACAAAACAAAATAGAAGATTTTGATTTTGGAATTGTGATGCTTCAAAGGAATAATCTTTGACTTTCAACTAATTCCACGTAGTTAACTGAAGTGATGACGGGTTTTGAACTTGGTAAAATATATTATAATATTGGCTGCGGACACACGTATCACATGTGTTGTAGCGATGGCATAGTAGGTGTGACAATTTATTATGGTATGGTGGAGTTTGTGACAATTGGTCCTCATAATTAATATGCCATAGCAAGCCATGTTGTCCGCTGAGTTTCCGCACAATGAGTCAACTGGACCAATTAACCCATTGTGTTTCACCACGGTTGATCTCTACTCGTTTTGCTAAATAGTATTCGCAAAGATATATATATATATATATAATTGCACGATGGATCGTCCAAAATTGTGTTTGACCGTGGCCTTGTGGCAATTCCTCATTGACTCACATATCATGCATGTGGTACGTTTTTAAAATGATATCAGTGCATGCATGTTTATCTACTTATATTAATTTCATTAGTAAGAACAATCATGGCTGTTGACAGAAATGGGTTATTCATTAAGTTATCTTGTGTGACTTGTGTGGACTTGTGTGTTGACATGCAAAATATAGCACTGCGTGTTGAGTAAAGATCAACAGCGACAAGACATTCAGGTAGATACATCATTGAGAGATCGACCGTCGCTGGTAGAGCTTTGTAGACTCATTGTGCGAATTTGCATGCAAAGGGCGACATGGCTTGCTATGGCATATTAATTGTGACGACCAATTGTCACCAAACTCCACCATAATAAATTGTCACACCTACTATGCCATCGCTACTGTGATACGTGGTACGTGTTTCCGCAGCCATTCGTTCCATATTTACAAATTTCTTGTATACCATATAATTGCAAGTCTTTCCACACCTGGGGTCAATATTATGAACAATATTATACCTGTAAATACAAATTGTAATTATTAATTTGTAATTACAAATTTGTGTTAACTATCACAGTGGTTTCACAGTACAGGGAAAATTTAGCCGTATTATTGTAATACCTTAAACTGGGCGAAAGGTGAAACCCCTCACCACTCTGCTCCCATGCACCTGTTATCAGTGTTATCTGAATACCAGTTCAAATTAGACGGACATGTATATAGAGCTAAAATAACTGACAACAATTTATATGGGGAAGTTACAATGCGTGCTATCATATTGTGATTAGTGATAACGCCAGTACTATGAAACGATGAGCTAACAAAATCTCGCAAATTTCACAAAGATTTACTGTTGATTATTGTAGATTGCTTACGGACAAACCTTTGCGTGTGAGTGATTCACAATATATTGAATCACGGCGGGCCAAAGTTACAAAAGAAATAACCAATCATAAGTTGAGAGGTGATCGCTTATCAGAGCTATCCAATCGGTTCACGGATTGCTAAGTTGATGACCACTTGTCTGCGCAAGTTAACAATTAAACGGTTCGTTTGTAGTGTGTGTTTGTAAGTACAAGTCAGTGTAATAACGAGTACTACAAACAATTTGGTATCATTGTTTTTACAAATTTACAACCATTCAGTTTGTGAAAATAAAATATTATTTTGATGGTATAGCATTATATATACTGTGACCATCCTATTATTTCAAACTGATCCGCTAATCTTATCATAACACATCGAGGCAGTAACGTGGCTCCATTTTATCGGGAGGGGGTGTATCGAAGCAGTGACGGTCTAATGGTCTCGGTTATAGGAGTTGTGCGGGGCCCCCGGTGGTCCAGTCGGTAGAGTGCCAGGTGTATTACACCGTCACAGGCCGTCCAGCGCTGACGAAGCTGGTTCTAACCCCGTCATATGGAGGGTGACCGGAATCGTGTATCTGGGCAAGTTTGTCAGTTGCTTTCCGGGGGTCGGTGGTTTCTACACGCAGTGGGACGATTTCTCGGTGAAACCAAGCCTCTGCATGGTCTTTCCTCCACCCGTAAAATTGACAATGTCGTGTGTGGCCTAGCGGCTAGAACGACGATAAACCCTAATAAACCAAACCAAACCAATAGGAGTGTCATTTTATAATTTCAAACTGCTCCGATATCTTATAATATATCTAGATAGGGACGTGGCTATATGGGCTCAGTTTGGCGACGGGGTGTCCATCCTATAATTTCCATATGCACCCTTTGAACAAAAAAATGCCTATAAATTCCACATAACGATGGAATCGTATATCAAGAGGAAAGTATTTTTATTTTTCTACGCTGATAACAAAAGTTAGTCAATTTGACTAACATATGTTAGTCAAACGTTTTTCCTCAGGATGACTGACTTAGTTCAGCCAACATAACTGAGGCATAACATTAATCAAAATTACTAGGGTGATGTTAGTCACACACTCCCGGAATACCGCTGATGTCGAAAAAGTTCTCTGCAATTTGAACTGGGTTCCTTGGCCAGCGAATAACACCCGGTGCTAAATCCACTATGAGTGGTCCCACCTTATGCACAACTCGTTTCGCGGTGTCTCTTCCAATGCCACGGCAGTCTTTCACCATATGGTAAAAACCATTCGTTCCCAAAAAATGAAGGAAAACTAAGATCTGCTGCCGTGGTGTCAGTGGTCTGCGACGACCGGTCATTGGCAATAGATAATCGCCAATCTTCTCCACCAATAACTCCACCACACTTTCGGGCACCCTATACCTCTCTCGGAATTCGTACAGCGATGAGGTTTCGAACCTTCTTTCTAAAAAGATACGTTCTCGTCTAGGAGGACGCCCGCCCGCCGGACAAACTTCACTCATCGTTAACATTCTTGGATATACCATTGATTATGATAAGTACATGTTACATGCTAATGTTGGCTCTAATCCGCAAGTATCACTCACTATTTGTATTAATCACTAACTTTTGTCAGAGATGTTGTGACTCATACGATTTGGCGGCTACTCGCCCCTTCCTATTCTGAACAGCTGTAATGTGCCAGGCATCGTGTTCCCAAGACCACTATCGCCATGTCCCTGATTATGAAATTTCCATTGATAACACATTTTCATAAGGGGGCTACATCCCTGCGAATCAGATGGTTATATGCCCTGGTTTAAGGATGTGAAAATCGACAATTTATGTATGACACCCTATATAGACATTCTAGACAAGTTCCTTAACGTTGTAACTTTCAATAAATTGGGTAATTTCAGTAGTTACAAGGAACACATGCATACTGCTATCTCACATCCAAGCTGACACCCCATAAGGTTTGACAATTTCTAAATATAGGCCATTTCAATCCAAACTTTTGACCAAAGGAGGTAAATATGCAAATGTTGGTCTAAACCAAAACATACCCCTTAATAAATTGTTGGAAAAAACAAAATAACAGAACAAGTTCAACCTATTGTTGTAAAATTTCCAATTCATGTTGTTTCTGGTATCAAATTTCCAGCTGTTGAACGTGTTGATAAAATGTTTGGAGCGAGAAACATAACCCAACCCCCTTGTCGCGACGTCCCTGTGGGTTGTACTTGAGATTTCCAGCTGACAAAATATTTTCACGAGGGGGTGAATCGACCCCTTGTCGCCACATCCCTGCGTACCATAGATAGATATATTATCCGGGTTAAGGGTGCGAAAACTGAAAAATTATGTTTCATAGTACTCGAACATTCTTTGTTATTGGAGATATTTGTAAATACAAAGAACACGTACTATTTGTGATTTATGTTTGTAATCGTAGGTTCATAGTATTGGCGGAATGATAAATTGTTATTTCTTACAAACAATTGTAGATTCTTACAAAGAAAAAGTTTCATAGTATTGACCCCTGATCGACATGGGCAAGCGTCTTGTTCACACGAGCAGCTGACTGCGATTTCCACATTGATTGAATGAATGACGCTTTAAGCTCAGCCGTTTTTTACATGGAATATGAGCGATTGGTTAACTATTTACACTATTTACACATATATCGAGGATCTACAACGAGTCCTCAGTTTATAGCGGAATTTACAAAACGAGTCCAGTAAATTAGGTCTCGACCGATACTTTGGCGAGGTCCATGCAGACCTCATTTACTGGCCAAGTTTGGTAAATTCCGATATAAATTGGGGACGAGTTGTAGATTATATTTATTACATGATCCAAAACCTCGACAAAACATACTTAAATAAACAAAATGGGACGCGAAACTAACATCGGCTTCTATAAGGCATGCGATGACGTTTCACGCAACTGTGCGTTGTTTGTCCGCGTAAAGAAATAGTCCCAGATAAATAAAGACTCTTTGGCGTATTTAATGAGGTATATTTAATTACATAACTTTTCAAAGTCTTCATTCATTATAGTTTGTTGGAAAAATATTGGAAACCAGAGACGTAGCGTGCGGACTGTAAACAGACGACAAACCGGAAGTCAAACGTCACCTGGCGCTATTTCCTGTTATTAAACGAATGTTTAATATCACAATTTATAGAATGGGTCTATTGAATGGAATAAGGGTAGTATCATGTAATTAAAAAATATATACATGTTCACAATAAACTAAAGGTTGTAAACATACCATGAACATGTATAACACATTAAATTAAACAAACACGCAACATTAACACACACTAAGCATATAAAACACATACAATACAACTACAAACACTGTTTGCATTTATTACGTATCTTATTCATCAATCCTAATTATGCCATTTTTTATTATAATTTGTTATCAAGATCGCCAAATTGTTTACTATGTAAGGGCTGGTCGAGTTAAGAATTTCGATTAATAATTCCCTCGACGGTTCGTCATAACATGCCTTCGGAATGTATTTGTCTCGTAATTGTTCAGTTCAAAATGGAATTCATCGTATATAGCAAGGCGTTAAAATTGCGCACGAACAATCGTTTTTACTGCTTTTTTGTTTGCGATTCGTTTTTTCTCCATCTACCGGTCTCAATACCTAATCTATAATGGGACGTTCTTATTTTCTGAACGTAGACTATCATTCCAACTGGCTTGTTCATATCGTGCCAGCCACTGTACTTTCATAATTTTATAAAACAGTCCTCTATCTGAAGAATCAACATCGTTTAACGGACCAGTCCATTCTCCTGGTAATTGTATCTGGGTGCTTCCTGTGCCTGCATAAGGCATAAATTAACATTACATCTTATCTTTGGAAATTTTCAAGAGTTTTCTCTAACTGAACTCTATTGTTTGATTATTTCGACAATTTATATCTAATCAATTCTCTCACGAAACGCTCAGTAGTAATTAGTGTGAGTAGTGTGCTTCGCCCCCCCCCCCCCCCCCCCGAAGGCTGAGGTCACCGTGGGCAACTTTCGGACCAAAAGAGACAACTCTAGTGCGTAGTTAACTTCCAACTGCAATGTGGCGTTCGCTCCCCTGGTACGCTGGCCTGGTCGTCGCCCTCGCGTTTCCGCGGGGTGTGGTGCTGTCCTGTATGTGTTGTTGGGGGACTTTTGTCGTTCTACGTTATTCTGATAAGTTGGTTGGTAAGCCCAGGTTAGCCGGGTGAAACAGAAATTGGCAATGTTGGGCCGCATTGCATCATACTGCATGTGCATGCCTTCGGGCATCGCCCATATGAACAAATACCGTCGTACTTGTACCTATGTATGCCCAAGTTTAACCACGTCATTAGGACATTTTGCACGAGGACTGTACCCATATATAGCATGGTGCCTGTACAAAGTATGCCCTGGTATTTGCTATAGTAAAGCCAAGTATATCCAAGTTTACCCATTTAATTTGGACATTTTACAAGGATACTGTACCCATGTATTCTATATTGCACGCATCAAAGTATACACTGTTATCTACCAAAGCAAGCGCAAGTTTACCCACCTATACCCAAGTTTACTCAGGTTATTTGGGCATTTTGAAATGGTACTGTAACCACGTATACCATGGTACACCTAGCTAAGTATACCCTGGTATCTACCAAAGTAAACCCTCGTATACCTGTACCCAAGTATACCCAAGTTTACACAGGTCATTTGGACATTTTATATTAAAGGTTGCTGTACCACACGTCCCCGGAACACCCCCCCCCCGCCCCAATAATACTTAATCCTATAAAAAGGTATCCAACTTGGCCGGGCCTAATTTGTAATAATTTTCTGTCCACAAACTACATAAATGCCTGCTATATAGGTAGAAATCTATTTATTACTCGTCAATTTGATGTATCCCGTGTAAACATTGGTTCAGAAAAACTCCGGTTATGAGCACAGGTCTGACGCAAACCGGCTGCTAAAATCACTCGTTCGAGATGGTGTCCGCTAAACATGGTAAAAGTGTCGGAATTTTACACCGGCTTGCGCTTCAAAAACACAAGTAGAATATACCTCATTAGAAGCGGAATTGTTTACTGATCCACCCAAACCAATCACGGCACATCACGGCATCGTTTCTCTCGTATTTATTGAAAAAATCCGTTTCATGAACGCGGAAGCAAATTTTTTCAAAACCAGCCAATGTTATATACCGGTACATCACGCAAAGTGTGTACGACAAGCAAAACACTCAACACCGTGGCGATTGTTGTGGGAGAGTGGTTCACATGGTGACCAATACAACGCCGAACTTTTGTGGCGAGGATTAGTGAGCGCTATAACGGTAATATGTTAATTTGCAAACATCATGGTGTTAGTTTTAACCAAAGTTCATTAGAGGGGTCTTCCGGGTGTTATTGCACACTATTTACGTACTGTGCAACAGGTTCTGTAAGAATAATTTGGCTTTTTTACGATATTTATGATGGTATAACACAATATGTCTATATTTTTAATATTCTTTCTGTTTATTGCGGTTTTAATGGGTGAGACTATTTTATAGTATGGCGACCCCGTGACAAAACAATAGGTGAATTGTGCATTTTGTGGTAAAATCATCACTTTGTTTGTGACATCCTGAATTGATATTTTGTCGATCTGGATATCACGCCAAGCTAGAGATGGTCCACGGTTACCATGGTAAGCTCTGAAAAAACATGGACGCTAAAAGGCAAATAAAACTTGGTTTGTATGGGTGTGAAATGATTCTCTCCAAACATGGGTCGTGCTATCTTCGCTTGGCTCGTTATTGGCGCGTCTCTGACACGTGTTACGTTTGTTTGATTTGAGCTAGTACGTGCCGTAATCGTATATTTCGAACAATTTTAGCAATTCTTATACAAAATGCCGTCTGCTATAATCATTCCCTTGGAATATTCACACTAAATAGAGGGTGGTCAAAATGGACATACGAATCAAATCCCACCTGCAGGTGTTGGGTGAATACTCCAACATCCAAAGGGGGTGATAATTTACCACCTGGGGGGGGGGGGGGTCATTATGACTGTCTTGTATGCTGATTTAACCACTTCCGATGGTCAGAAGCAAATTTGAGATATATTCGGGCAAATTGTATGGTATTTCAAGGGGAAATTGTGGCAAATTACAGTATTTTTTCCAATTTATTCCCGAATTACATACATATTTAAGGTTAATTTGAATATATTGTGTTATATTGCTGTGTATATACACGACATTCTCTACAAAAACTGTGTTATAACCATGAATACATCATGTAAACAAATTTTGGCAAAAAGTCTAAGCCCCCCCTCCCCCAAACCAAAATTTGGGCGACCGGGCGAAAGTTCTCGAATAAAAAAAATAACGCGCATTGAAACCATTGTAATGTAAACATACCTGTTGTAGTGATTTGACAACACATATTGTTAATCGCGAAGTAAATAATAATTTTGTCTAATTTAGACTTTTTCAACAACACAAAATTGGTATCTTATTGGACTAATTATAAATTGATCGACAATGCCACTGACTGCAACAATAATGTCTACATAAAAATAATTTTGATGTGTGAAAACTTGTCACTGGATAGTTATTAATAATGAAAATTAGAACATTGTAGATAATACATAATGAAAATTCCAATGAGCACGATTATCCAGGAATTAACTGTATACAGTAATTATAATATTCATCGTTATATTTGCGAAGCGATTTTTGTTTGCCCCACATGCATTTACAACTAAGAATAGCTAAGTCTAGCCGTAACTCTATCAGTGAGTACCGAAACCACCTTCCGGCCTTAATACAAGTTTTAATTTTAATAATAACAAAAATAATCGCGATCAACCCGGCTGTTGAACACTAGGGTGCCGCTAAACCCCAAATATCATTACAATTATGCAGACCGGCAACTGGTGAGCAGTTTTACTACCAACAGAAATCGATAAATGTGATAAATGTTTATTTTGTTTCGGTTATTACGTTTGTTAAAATTGTTCACGGTGTCGATAAAATTAGTAGGGGCGGGGATTAGGACTTGGGGTCAGGCAGGTTACCGGAAACATCGCTATTGTTTTCGGGCTTAATGTATACTAATTTCTACACAAAATATAGTGTGGTCAGGCTTTTCCTTTTGAAGAGATGAAGGAAGAAGACTGTTATAGTTAAATTCACATTTATATGTAAGGAAAACTAGAACCACTGTTTAATTCCAGCTGCGCTCTAATTAATCGACACCCCTTAACAACCTTGGTCGACCACCGGTATTACCAAGGTACTTGGCCGCATTCATGCCATCAACCATGGCCCGTTATACCTAGGGCTGTAACGATTCATGGTGAATTCAATGTTTCGCGATACGCTTTATCGAACGATGTGTAAACACATGTATCACGACATAGGATTATGCACACACGACACAAACCCTCTCCATACGCAATATGTCTTTGGCGTGTACGATTCTAGAATATAAATAAGAGGGTTGTATTAAGGTCAACATGACCGTTTTCGCAGATTGCTACTAGACTACAACGATACACACTAAGTCCATGGCCGAACTACATGTAGGTTGTATTCTATTGTTGTCAGTGTTGATACATCTTTAACACCAGCATGAAGTACATATAAAAATTTACAACTCAATGTTGGACTGGACAGATAAACTCTGTTGGGATATATCAGCCACTCATTCAAAGATTTGTTTCTTTCGCACATTTTATAGTATAAATATTCTCTCTCGGCTGTGTTGATCTGCGGTGCTCATGATAACTTCTGTCATTAAGATCCTTTCACCAATGGTATGCAATGAAGCGGAATTGAATGTATATGTTCGGCAGTTATGTTGCAAAACTCCAAAGAATCGGCAAAGACAATCAAGGGTCTTGGTGTTGCATGTATACAAACATGTACTATGAACTCTTCAAATATAATAGCGATATGGTTGGCAATATTTAGTAAGAACAGTCACAATGTCCCATGCTACGTACACTGAAGATATCAGACAACAGATGAGTCATGCTACCTCTATAATTGGTTGTTATGACAGAAATTTAAAGTCAGTTGTTAGGAAGTATCCTGCATTGTTATTTACAATTATGTTTATCTGCATGCCATCGTGTTAATTTTTGTTAATATATGGTATTAACTGAAGAAGGCCAAAGGCTGAAAGCTCTTGAAAGAGCTGTTCATTTGATCACTCAAAATTCAGGGACCACATAGCCTACGTCATTTTAAATATAGAATATACGCATAGTGTTTCTGAATAACAAATTTAATCCACGAGTGGGATTGGAGATTTACACCACGAGAGTCAGCGAGTTGTGTAAATCGCCAATCCCACGAGTGGATTAAATTTGTTATTCAGAAACACTACGCGTATATTTTGTTTATGCCACGATCTTTACAATGCGATGGATAAACACTTTTCCGTTCAAATCGTATGCAGAAAGTTTAATCCACTCTGCTAAGTTTACGCCACGATCTTTACAATGCGATGGACAAACACTTTTCCGTTCAAATTGTATGGAGAAAGTTTAATCCACTCTGCGAAGTTTAATCAACAGGTGTTGATTAAATGTAAAATTTTAACAGATGGCTTTATTTGTATAGTAAGATAGGCGATCTTGGTATAAATGCTTCTATACCACTGAATCCGTCGTACAACTCAACTGCTTGTGTTATGATTACGACGAAACAAATTGCTTAGCAACTGTTTTCTTTTTCAAAGTTGTCATCTCAAGTTATTTTGATTATCCTGACTTTAATGTTATAAGTTAGCAATATTGAAAAAGTACAAAAGATGGCCACAAAGCAATTTCCAGGAATGAAACGACTGGGGTATATGAAGAAAGATTAAAACAGTTATAACTATCAACTCTCTCGTGCAGCCTGCAAAGAAGGTTATAACAGCTAATGCCAATGCGATAAGACTGAAAAGAGGGATCAGGGAAGATGACATAACTACACAATCTACCAGCAACCCCACAGTGGCAAAACATAGCCAACCCTCTCATTTTCGGAATTGTATCTGCCACCAGATGTAGTTAACGCAGACACTGTAAATGAATTTAAAAACAAATTAAGAGAGCTTTTTCTCGAAAGAAATAAAAAAGTATACATTTACGACGGACCAATCAGAGATAAAATGTTTTAGAACATTACGCTATCCATAGGAGGCTGTGACAATGTACTCGGTTAATAGGATATCAATTTGAGTGACACTCTGGTGTTTACGATGAACCCAATTCATTCGTGTGTTTTGTGGCTACAATCGAGTTTTCTATGATTTGGTGTCTTCATTATATTTGTGTCGCAATGGTGAATATACAAATCATATGGGACACAACATTCAAACTAGCGTCATGTCCAATATACCGAGGGTCATTTATGAAATATTAGTGAAAATTACGCATTACTATTATCAGTATTAAGCCGCCATTTGATGGTCATCTTTGAAACTAATATCGAACATTAAGCTCAATGATACATTGTTAATCCAACAAACATACCATTTGTGCTAATGCTGTATATTCCCAATTCCACGGGGCTGATACCCTTTACCGTGTGACAATAATTTCGTCAATTATGACAACCATCCTTGTTTTAACTATAGACGATTTGGTAGATTATTCTGAGGAAACTCTTCACCATTTAGTCCAGTGCATTTATGAGAAAAAAGTGCCAAACCTCAAACTAATTGCAACACAATGTTTCTCAGCAGGATTATGTATACTAACCAATTATAAACAACATACTAAAAATAATAAAGGATCAAGAAAGGCGAAATTGGTAAATTTTGTGAAATACATTTGTTAAAATTTGGTAAAAGACTCAATTTATAGCTTTTCAAGTATGTTTGTAAAAAACTTCATTTCACGTGTCCGTCCATTCATATATCCATTTTGTTGAGTACGCAATCCTGATTACATAACAAAAAACATTTTCAAGATACATTGAATATTTTTCGAGTTATGTGCCTCAAAAATTGGGAGTTTGTCTAATTTCGGAGCCTCAATTTCCAATAATTATGTAAAATCCATATTTTATGGTCTAGTATTTTAAAAACTTGCTGTTGTATCAGTTGCAACACTATATTGTGTGCACAAAACTGATTACTTCATGCTTCTATGATCGAGAAGACAAAAATATTCTTAAACAACATGTCCCATTCTATGGACTTGGCCATATTTGTTTGTGACACAGAACTGGTGTGATGAAATACCATATTTGAGGTCATACAACTCAATAAATTGATATCCATATGCCCTGTATTTCTCATAACCTCTTAAGTGTACTAGGTTAAATACACTGTGCTGGAGTTTCTAAACACATATGTGCAAAAATCAACTTATGGCCCTGTGAATCCTTAATATTGACTCTTTTCCAAAAAATGTAATTTTGGACTGTTTTGAGGTGTTTTTGTCCATTTTTAATGTTTTTGGCAGAAATAGTAAACGACACTGAATACAATTAGTGTTTAATGTGTAAACACGTTCCTCCTAAAACACTTAGTGTTGGAAAAATAGGATTACATTGGCTATGGTAATCAACAGTCACATATATTTCAAGAAACTGACTCCAAATTTGAACATTGATAATGGGGAAGGTGAAATCACAAAATATATTCTAGTCACTGGAGACAAATGGTTGTTTTATTCCAGCTTGTGTATTCTTGCATAATAAAAAAGTTTAGCACTTTAGTGGAGGTTTATTTAGAACTGTGTGAGCATGTTATATATAACAACCCCGAAATAATGATTCACCATTTCGTCATCGAGTTGCAACAAAAAGTATCATAGCACTACATATGAACATCAAAACAGGATAGTATCATATGCAATCTTAACTCATTTCTGCATCGTCTGTATAACGGGTCTACACAGCGCCTACATAGTTGATTGTCAGGTGGAGCGAAAAATGAACATTCCCCAATGAAGCCAAACGTATATTTGTGTTTTATGTGTATATTTTATATAATCAAAATAAATATAGAAATCGTAATATGGTTGGTCTGTCTTAAACAAAACAGGAAGCAGTATACTCTGTATCAAAGAATAATGATTGTAGGAGCTGGTGATAGTAAAGTTTTATGCAACAAGATCCATGATTTCTGAGATTTTGTCAGTATAGTTTCCCCTACCCCATTTTTCAGATATTCAAATTTGGCGTCAGTTTCCAGATACATGAAGGAAATTCAGTGACATTAATTGACATATCCAATATAAGGCTTTTATGTCAACACTATAGTGTTTTAGGGGGAACGTTCAAATGATTTTACACATTAAACGCACATTGCTTTTACTATTTATACACAAAAACCTTTAAAAATGGACTAAAACGCCCAAAATGGCATTTTAAAAAATGAGTCAATTCTCAGGATTCAAAGGGCCATAATTTTATTTTCTTCACCATGATTTTGGAATTTCCTTCACAGTGTATTTAACCATGTAAACTTAAGTGATTGTGAGAAATAAAGGGAAAATGGATATATATTTATTAAGTTGTATGACCTCAAATATGCTATTTTCATCACGCCGGTTCTGGGCCACAGGCAAATTTGGCTGTCCATACAATGGTGGAACACACATTTTGTTTAAAAATATTTTTCTACTCTCAATCATTGATATTTTGTGTACAGCCTAAAGAGGAAATGACTAAAACAACAAGAAATCCCATCATTTTTCTTCAGTTTTTTAAATACTAGACCATACAAAATGGATTTTAACTAATTTTGAGAAATTGAGGCTCCGAAATTAGATAGACTCCAAATTTTGGAGGCACATAACTCAAAAAATACTCAACGTATCTCGGAAGGTTTTCTGTACTGTAATCAGGGTTGTGTAATATAAATAGAAGGCCTTGTAAAATAAATTTTTTTTTATAAACATTCTTGAAATCAATAAATTGAGTATTTTATCTAATTTTGACAAATTTATTTTACAAAATTCATCAATTTCACATTTCGTGATTCTTTTTGATTTTTAGTATGTTGTTTGTTAAAGCACAAAGCACATTGAGAAACTTTTAGTATGTTGTTTGTGAAAGTACTTATTCCCATTGAGAAACGTTGTGTTGCAATTAGATTGAGGTGAAACCATAAATGCACTGGACTAATTCTGCTGAGAAGAAACACAAATACATACAAATAAAGTTTGGCAGATTACTAATGAGAAAAGCGATGAAAATAAATGGTATGAAGTTTGAAATATGTATCCCTCGTCACCTATATGCTCGCGGGTGTTTGTGGAGCAGACAATTTATCACTCGAGACCAAAACATATCATGAAGCAATTTTATATCGCGGAAATGGCCACGAATAAGCCAAGGCTTACTGCCAGATCCCTTTATCTCTTATGTCTGTTTGTGTATGTTATATATGTATTTATGCTCCTAGTTGTTACCGAGGACTGGGCAGGATGTGTGAAACAACCCTCATGGTACATGCATATAGGGGACAAGAGATTGAAAGTGATATAATTTTATATACTATGCTGGCATGACTCTCCAGCCTATAAAAGCATATATATACAGAACAGGTGGGGCCGCCCGTGTGCTGAGGCCCCCACAAATGCATAACATGTGAAATGAATGTAACGTGTTATCCGTGCGTGGGTGGGTGGGTGGGACCTTCAGAGCAGGTGCTTTATAGACTCGAACTCGATGTGGTGGAAGTGGATGTGTTCTCCGAGTTTCAATTAGTTATACAGTGAGGTCTTTCTGCCGAATTCGTTGCTCATTGGATGAAGCGTTCTGTCGCTCATCCTGAAATTGAAGGACGCATTCCTCGCACGGCCGATGGTACCATGAAACGAATTTGTGCTAGATCGCATAAAGATGTTTATGCATTGTATGCATAAACTCTATCTATGCTCCTAGTTGTTACCGCGGACTGGGCAGGATGTGTGAAACAACCCTCATGGTACACGCATAGTGGACAATAGATTGAAAGTGATATAATTTTATATACTATGCAGGCATGACTCTCCAGCCTATAAAAGCACATATATACATACCAGATGGGGCAGACCGTGGGCTGAGGCCACATGCTGGGGTGCTACTATATACCAGTTGCGCCCCAGACCCCACCTGAAATTAAGTCGAATTTGAAAGGTACCACCAGGTGTATAGAGGAATGCTTCGTGAAAGCAAGTCTGAAACGGAAACGTGATTAGTACATAGCGGATCGAAACAGTGTAACACTGCCATGGAGGCTCGCACCGACCCACCCCGGCATGGATAATGCATACAAATGCGCGTAAGGGTCGGACGAAACAGCGGCTAGCATCAGGTGACAGATATCTAGAAAAGTGCCTACTATAGAAATAAAATATTGTTTACACTAACAAAATGAGAAACGCCTTGACGATTGGCATGTTATTATGTTGACGTGTTGCCAGCTCGCGCCAAATACACTAAACTGTTATTTTCCCGGTGCTAACTGTATAGATACACAATTTTTAATTACCCATAATATAAAAGATAAAGTTGTCAACGGGTACACAGCATGATGCATGTCCAATCCACATATATACAAATTGAGCAAATTTCCTCGCAATTACGTGCAACAGCAATACACAATCATTATTATGGCTTAAAAAGGGAGAAAAACAGGCGTTTACACCAAAATGGTTGCCATGGCAACCGTGGAAAATTTCCAGCTTGGCATGATATCCAAAATGACTTATATCAGGTGTTGTACATGTGTGTTGAAATTGGCACCTTTACATACAATGCACGAATTTTCATCTATCCGCCCCAACTAATAGTTGTAGTTCTCCTTTTCAAGATCGATTCTTTATATACATGTATAGATAGATGTTGACGGTCCATCGTTCCGAAAATTAGAATATTTTCTTCCCTCAAAAATTGATTTAAGATAATGAGTATGTCTTTTGTGGCAGCGATGTAAAAATCTACAATTGCTTTTTGCAACAATGCATTTTGTCTTGGTGATCATTATATATCGCCCTAACTAATGCGCCCATGCATTAAAATCGATAGTGAATACTAACCTGCTTCTCTGACTTCTTTTCAATTATGTAATTTAGCTCTTATGTAAACACCCTGTTGTCTCTCAAATGACGCCGATCTGTTGGGAGGAAGATTTTAGTTTATAGGGGTGTGATAAAACCAACGTTTTGTTTTTGTAATCTGTAGTTGTCTTATCATCCTATCGTAATGTGCTTGCAATGGGATGTCAAATTATGCCAATATTCTTCATCCTGTATTTTTTCACTTTATCGGGAAATGTTCTTGTCATCGTATATGGTCATGGGTTATCATATCTCTGAAATATGGTATGGATTTTCATCATTAAGTATTTAAATGAATGTTAGATGGCATTGTTCAAATTATCCACATTCCAGCTCCACTATGTGTTGTTTATCTGGAAATGAAAAATATTCGTCCACATACACGCATGCTTATCTCAACCATACTCCATCGGATCTCAATATAATTTTAAATATATCTTTACCACAATGCAGGACAAGTGTTTAATAAGGATCCATTAATGGTTTTTGAAATATCGATTCTAGATTATATTCTACTTTGTTATCCGGATTTTCAAAAACTGGGCAGTATGTCACGTGGGATATGCACCGCGCAACAGTCCAGCTCTTGTATCACATTGTACTTGTTTTATTATCACCGGAATGTCACAAACACAGTAAACAATTTCAATTTGGTCTATTATATCACTGAGATTTGACTATTACGCATTG
Source organism: Siphonodentalium dalli (assembly GCA_032622095.1). Lineage (NCBI taxonomy): Eukaryota > Metazoa > Mollusca > Scaphopoda > Gadilida > Siphonodentaliidae > Siphonodentalium > Siphonodentalium dalli. The sequence continues at coordinate 146,548,770 of CP136066.1, forward strand.
CCTTAAACATAAAGCCCATTTTAAATAGTATACGCTCCGTGACGCTCGCGTGGTATAATTCACGTTGTTTGCGAAATATGTCTCCACGGACAGATCAAATTTCTTCTAGGTTTCGCGCGGTGCACATGTGTCATCGAAGGCTTCAGTATCGATCGAGTCTGTCTACCTTATGAAATAATTGCGACTGACCAACCAGGAAGCGTTGTGTAAGCGTTATTTATAACTCAAATTATTTAACATATTTTGATCAATTTCCAATGAAATAACACAGGTGTGTACATGTTTGACATGTATGGACGTAACCACTGGATTATATCGAAGGATCACTGATCGGAGTTTATCCCTGGGCAGGTAACATCGGCAGCCTAATCATCGTTTCTTCTGTTCTCGGTTATCTTGAAACCAGGGGTCAATACTATGAAACCTTTTCTTTGTAAGAATCTACAATTGTTTGTAAGAAATAACAATTTATCATTCGCCAATACTATGAACCTACGATTACAAACATAAATCACAAATAGTACGTGTTCTTTGTATTTACAAATATCTCCAATCACAAAGAATATTCGAGTACTATGAAACATAATTTTTCAGTTTTGGCACCCTTAACACGGATAATATATATATCTATGATACGCAGGGACGTGGCGACAAGGGGTCGATTCACCCCCTCGGGAAAATATTTTGTCAGCTGGAAATTTCAAGTACAACCCACAGGGACGTCGCGACAAGGGGGTTGGGTTATGTTTCTCGCTCCAAACATTTTATCAACACGTTCAACAGCTGGAAATTTGATACCTGAAACAACATGAATTGGAAATTTTACAACAACAATAGGTTGAACTTGTTCTGTTATTTTGTTTTTTCCCAACAATTTATTAGGGGGTATGTTTTGTTTTAGACCAACATTTGCATATTTACCTCCTTTGGTCAAAAGTTTGGATTGAAATGGCCTATATTTAGAAATTGTCAAACATTATGGGGTGTCAGCTTGGATGTGATGTAGCAGTATGTGTTCCTTGTAACTACTGAAATTACCCAATTTATTGAAAGTTACAACGTTACGGAACTTGTCTAGAATGTCTATATAGGGTGTCAAACATAAATTGTCGATTTTTCACATCCTTAAACCGGAGCATATAACCATCTGATTCGCAGGGATGTAGCCCCCTTATGAAAATGTGTTATCAATGGAATCTCATAAACAGGGACATGGCGATAGTGGTCTTGGGAACACGATGCCTGGCACATTACAGCTGCTCAGAATAGGATGGGGCGAGTAGCCGCCAAATCGTATGAGTCACAACATCTCTGACAAAAGTTAGTGATTAATACAAATAGTGAGTGATACTTGCGGATTATAGCCAACATTAGCATGTAACATGTACTTACCATAATCAATGATATATCCAAGAATGGATAAAAATGACGCGTGTTCCCAATGTGAGTATGATTTTTCGCTCAAGAATGCATTGCGGATTATCCTTTGAGTTTCAATCGTCGACGCGAATGCATTTGGTCACGGTAAAGGACACGAATACGAAGATGCAAGCACATTTTTCATAAATGACTAGAGCATAAATGCAGTGACGTGGCAAGATGCTTTTTTTTTTCGAAACGTCGATATCCAACTGTATCCCCACCCCTCAATTATAAACAATTATAAAATTGTTTACCCCGGTTGGCTTCTGATGTTCAAGCTGTAACAGTAAGTTGTGCACACCCGCCCCTTGGATTGGACATATTGACTAAATATGACTAACTTAGTGTTAGTCACAAACGTTTTGAGAAACTTTGGTCAATTATTGGAATTATTTGCACATAATTCAGCAACTTTAATTTACGCCTTCCAATTGACTAAGAAAAGTCCCCATTCCTTAGTCGTTATGACTAACATCACCCTAGTAATTTTGATTAATGTTATGCCTCAGTCATGTTGGCTGAACTAAGTCAGTCATCCTGAGGAAAAACGTTTGACTAACATATGTTAGTCATATTGACTAAGTTTTGTTATCAGCGTAGAAAAATTAAAATACTTTCCTCTTGATATACGATTCCATCGTTATGTGGAATTTATAGGCATTGTTTTGTTCAAAGGGTGCATATGGAAATTATAGGATGGACACCCCGTCGCCAAACTGAGCCCATATAGCCACGTCCCTATCTAGATATATTATAAGATATCGGAGCAGTTTGATATTATAAAATGACACTCCTATTGGTTTGGTATGGTTTATTAGGGTTTATCAACGTTCTAGCCGATATGCCACACACGACGTTGTCAATTTTACGGGTGGAGGAAAAGACCACCCAGAGGCTCGATTTCACCGCGAAATCGTCCCACTGCGTGTAGAAACCACCGACCCCCGGAAAGCAACTGACAAACTTGCCCAGATACACGATTCCGGTCACCCTACATATGACGGGGTTAGAACCAGCTTCGTCAGCGCTGGAAGGCATGTAACAGTGTAGTGCACCTGTCATACTACCGACTGGCACTCTACCGCACCACTCCTATAACCGAGACCATTAGCACGTCCCTGCTTCGATACACCCCTCCCGATAAAATGGAGCCACGTTACTGCCTCGATGTGTTATGATAAGAGTAGCGGATCAGTTTGAAATAATAGGATGGTCACAATATATATAATGCTATACCATCAAAATATAATATTTTATTTTCACAAACTGAATGATTGTAAATTTGTAATTTGTAAAAACAATGATACCAAAATGTTTGTAGTACTCGGTATAACACTGACTTGTACTTACATACACACACTACAAACGGACCGTTTAATTGTTAACTTGCGCAGACAAGTGGTCATCAACTTAGCAATCCGTGAACCGATTGGATAGCTCTGATAAGCGTTCACCTCTCAACTTATGATTGGTTATTTGTTTTGTAACTTTGGCCCGCCGTGATTCAATATATTGTTAATCACTCACAGGCAAAAGTTTGTCCGTAAGCAATCTACAATAATCAACAGTAGATCTTTGTGAAATTTGCGAGATTTTGTTAGCTCATCGTTTCATAGTACCGGCGTTTTCACTAATCACAATATGATAGCACGCATTGTAACTTCCCCATATAAATTGTTGTCAGTTATTTTAGCTCTATATACATGTCCGTCTAATTTGAACTGGTATTCAGATGACACTGATAACATGTGCATGGGAGCAGAGTGGGGAGTTAGTTTTTTCTAAGTTTTACAGCTGCCTTTTAGGGGTTTCACCTCTCGCCCAGTCTAAGGTATTACAATAATACGGCTAAATTTTCCCTGTACTATGAAACCACCGTGATAGTTAACACAAATTTGTAATTACAAATTAATAAATACAATTTGTATTTACAGGTATAAAATTGTTCATAGTATTGACCCCAGGGCGTGACCGCAGGACATGACACCTCGGAGGTGACACATTGTTTACTATGCTGCAAGACCGAGTTTATTGATTGTTTATTTGCAAAGCCAACATTTAAGTTGGAACATAGCCAAACATATATACATATATACAAACAAACAATTTATACAAACAATTTATACGTTAACAATTATCATATCATACTTCCGTAACAAATTCACCATAATATAATGACTATACACAGCACGTATACATACGATTCATAATTATGCAATTTCCAATTTATGGATGTGTCTCATATTATATATATATATACATATATATATATATATATATATATATATATATATATATATATATATATATATATATATTGTATACAAACATGCATACACATACATATACACATACATATATATATATATATATATATATATATATATATATATATATATATAATTCATCTGTATATCTAATAGTATATTAAGAAATCTTTTTCAATGCCAATTTAATAAATTCAACTCTCTACGCTGCTATCATGTATATTTGTCGTAATTAAATCTACTATATTTGATTTAAGTACTTTGTCAATTACAATTAATGCTGGCCAATTAATTGATCTAGCCTATTTCCAAATGAATAAGGACAGTTCGGTTTCTCGGAATAATGAATAATCAGTGTTCCCGCTGGCCCAGAAATTCTTTTAGCCATTATTTTAGCCAAATGCCAATTTTTTTTATTGACACTTTGAATTTACTTTAGCCACTTGTTTGGGAACAAATTTTGAGATAAATTGAACGTATATTACATTTAATTGACAAAAGAATATAATGTAATACAAATACAAATGTAATATGAGCAACACGAGTACATGTAAATAACAATAACATCCTGCCAAGCGATTACACATACAATGAACATTTTTATAGACCTTCGCAAATAAAAACAAATTGCGGTGTATTAACATATAGCGAAAATATCCAATACGATATCGGAATGCAACCTGAAGTTTTATTTATTCGCGAGTTTGTGTACAGTTTTATCTATGCCTATGCGTATCTGGTGTGTATTTGTTCAATTCGAGGGCAAATAGTAAGTATACTGCAGCAGAATAAATGGTAACCGACAAAAGTCTTAAATAAAAATAGGATTGATTTCCTCTCATTCTGTGTAGGAGAGGGCAGTGTTCAGTCCAGTATCAGGGAACTTAACTCTGGCTTGCAGCTTGATTGTTTACAATCTCGATGGACCATTTGTTCCTCACAGATGGACACCTTTTAGCCAGACTTGTTGCCACACATTTGTACGTGTAGTAAACTGGACATCCTTTCTTAAGAAATCGCCCAATTAATATGAGATACTTTCCAACTATGTATCAAGGCGGATTTTTTAGTTTTTAGTTAGATCGATATAGAGTTTGAAAGGAACTATTTGCAAAATCCACCCTGAATTGTCTAGACTATGAACCCAACTATGGTATGCGATCTGTCTACCATCTCAAATTAAGACTGTCTACGTGAAAATAAATCAAACATTTTTCATTGCATATTTTAGTTTTTTTGGGAGTCATTTGCAGAACTAGTTTTTGAGGGAAAATCACCTTAAAACTACATAATGTCTGAAAAGATGAATAAGTATTGAGTGCTTATTTCTGCCGGATCATTGAAAACGTGGTTGAATGATATTTATATTATTTTAATGTTGTTTTGGTCCTTCACACGATAAAAACAAAATAGTTAATGGCTGCAAAAACAACTAAAATATGCAATGAAAGTTGTTTTATTTAATTTATTAGCAGAGTCATGATTTCAGATGGTGATAAATGTTTGAATGCACACCTGTATGTAAAATGACCGCTTATGTATGTATATCTTTGGGTAATAAACATTTAAAAAAAACAAAAAAATATTTCAGATGGTAGATTGAACCCATACCCTAGTTGCCTTCATACTGTAGATAATGCAGTGTGATTTTTGCAAATATGTCCCGCTGAACTCTCTATCGACCTACCTAAAAATTGGTGGTTTTTTAAACCCACTTTTTTTTACATAATTTTAACATATCTCTCATATTGTGAGGGTGAACAGGTCTATGACAAGCCATCGAATTGTGCTAATCATACACATCGTCCTTGAAAATTACGAAGAATATCTAAATATTCACTAAATATGTTGTCGATGTGTCTAGTACACTTAACCCATTCTATATTAAATACTCATTCGAGTAGTTATCCCTTATAGAAAATGATCTGATAATAAGTTAAACAAACGTTTGTTGTTAGACTGTTGAACTTATTATCTAAATATTTCTAACTTATTATCTAAATATTTCTAACTTATTATCTAAATATTTCCAACGTATTTTTAAAAAACACTCTATCTGTACACATAGTTATCTGTCATCTGCTTACTTTTTTTCTTGAATTTCCATCCAGATGATTAATAGACCAGTCCAATGTATATATGAATAGCTAATGTGTCTATGAGGTGATACGAAACTTCTTTCACGTAACCTCACCCCAGTTGCAATGAAAATTGTTTTATTTAATTTATTAGCACACAGTCATGATTTCAGATGATTTCAGATGGTAAATTGAACCCATACCCTAGTTGTCTTCATAGTCTAGATAATGCAGTGTTTTTTGCAAATATTTCCTGTTGAACTCTTATCGACTTACATACAAATGGGGTTTTTTAAACCCACTTTATTTTTACATCATTTTAACTTATCTCTCATATAGTGAGGGTGAACAGGTGTTGTATAGTACCATAGCATACATTGGTTATAGATGATAATGATTTTCTCCTTCAAAATGAGTTTGAAATTGAGATTTGTTTTAAATTCACGAATGGGGCGTCGCCTTAACCCCTTCTATACTGCTTGGATTCTCACACACAGTTACAAAAGTATACATTGGATTTGTGTATTTTTCATTTGGAGTGGTGCTCAGGTAATAGAAATACGAGACTGAAAAACAGATAATACAAGTCCAGAATGGCGGTCGTTCTGTTGAACTTATCTGAACAAGTACTGAGGGAACTACTCGTCAATGAGTATTTTGTATAGAAGTGGTTGACTCTAGTTGCTGATGGATTTCAAAGGAAGATATTTCATACCTCGTAATTATAGGTGACATATATTTTTTGAATAGAAAATTAATTAAATAAAATCGTGGCCGAATCCTAAAATTGTGATCTAGTATATTCGCTGGCCAATTGGTTCAACTAGATTCATTTGGTAAAGAACATTGTCTTTCTTTGGAAACCACAAAGTGTCGTTTTGAAGGAAATCTAATCGTCTAAAATTGCTCTTTAAATGAAATATTTTATCGCAAAATAAACCAGTAATTTCACAGAATAAGTGCCATAGCTTTTCAATATATCCATAAGTTTCAGGATGTAGCTTCCATTTTCAAATATTATATTTACCATGACCATCATTATTGAAATAATCCAACTGTGCGCCAGTTTCAGTTTCACAGAATAAGTACCATAGCTTTTCAATATATCCATAAACTGCGCCAGTTTAAATTGGCCAAAGGCATTCGCAGTGGATAACTGTTCAAAAAATATAATTGTCTGTAAAACATCACAACTAAGAACAATATGGAGAAATAGCTAAACTTTGTTCTTATATTCATTATAGTTAGTTTTCAAATAACGAAATTATTTCGGGCGTAGAAACCACTGTCATGCAAACAAAACTATTACAGTGATTTGTCAACTAACATCGCTAAACGTGCAGTAAATTCACATATTTTAGTCTGAACACAATTTTCCGAATATTTTTCAATGTGTTGAACTTTTACAATGTTTACCGTCAATTTTGATTAACATTTTATATATAATTTAACAATATATTTGGACTTCTAGCTGTATTTTTATGACATCACAGATTTACATGACAATTTCCCAGAAAAGAACTACTATAAGGCAAAGTTGAAAAAAGGTTTTGTATATATCACGTGACCACTGGTGATAAAAAAAAATAGGAATTCTCAAAACGGATGTGCTCAAAAGTGTTAAATAGTTGAATTTCTAAATAAGTTTTGATTTTAGACAAGATTAAATTCCCGATAAGGCAAAAGATTGCTAACCTGAGATTCTATATATAAAAAAACAATTAAAGAAATTTGTATGGAATTATTTCTTTAGAAAGTAGGGATTTCGGTGTTCCCTAGATCTAATTTTAGTGCGCATGCGGGTTCCTCATTGCCGTGAAGAATTATTTTCAATCAAAGCAATCAAAACACAGTTCAACAGACAATACACAGCGAAAATATTCAGCAACATCTATAATTCATACATGCATAGATTGGTACACGATCGGTAATCCTAACTTATTGTTCTGGCTGTTGTGTTGTTGTCATCTCAGAAAAACAAAAATATGTTGAAACCTCATTTTCCCCGTTTTAGTCCGATTGGTGACTGTAAAGTATTAAAAATATTTTCAAACAATATTTTAAGGTTAATTATACTATAATTATATGAAAATTGAATATGTAATACTTCTTTGTGTTGTTTTTAAACTTTCTGAGAAAGTTTCAGTTAGGAAATCTCTAAAACATGAATGTATTTAAGCCCATTTTTATCAAAGTGAAATGTTTTATATATGATCTATAGCTTACAAACGACATTGTATGATTAAATATACGACAAATATCACATTACTGAATGAGATCCTTACAATGTAAAAGCAAATAGATGATATCTTTCATCGGCTAATTTCACTACCAACCTGGCTTACCATACCAGAAAATAGGTCTCAAAAGCAAATGGCCGCAGACCGGTGTTTAGACAATGGAGGGTGATTGCATTCAATGGATTTATAGCTCAAACAGTGATTTATCTTGAAAACATGATGCTCCCCTCCTCATCCTGAAATCCAAACCTACAAGATGCCACAATAATTTAATTGTGTTGCTTTATTAGTTTTCACTTCTAATGATCGTCGTCTTTTTGTTCACTTTCCAGTTAATTTTGTAGACGAAATATGTGTTTTAAAAATATCAATTCGATGCCAACAAATTGTTCAATCATATTCCTATGCGATTGTGAAATTTCAAATAAATCGGTGTCGTAGTCTTGCATTGGCTCTCATTTATCTGTGTGAGGTGTGTAAAAACTCAAAAGCCATCTTGGTTACGTCAGGGATGTCCTTAAATGAGGCTATGCTATCAAATGGTTTGATGGTTCTTAAACATAGTGCCACAATAATCACTAAGTAACAACTTTTACGAAGAAACTCCTGACAAATTTTGATAACATGTGTATTCTGTCTCTGATGACAATAAATCAGTTATTGTGGAGTATTACACGAGCTATGGTGCTTGCATCTTTGTAGTTGTAATTTGGCATGACTTACGGTCGCTGAAAGACGTGAGTTCTCAGTGATCTCGATTTGGTATTTTAAGCTCACACGCGTTCTAATGTTCCGTAAACATCATGAAATGCTGTGTAATTCATATTGAACTGTCGCAATCGAAATAGCGACAAATTTGCTTCAGACGACTGCCTTCTCCTACTTTTTGGATAAATGTGCACTCCTGATTACATTTCCGAGGATTGTGTTGAAGGAACTCGATAAATAGATAAGACTATTAAGAAAACTATAACTTTGTTAATAGTAAACGATTACAACTTGGCCAGATTCAACTCCATAGAGAAGGTAAATGATCGTAAGTGTTGATATTTAACTATTCAATAACACTAGGGTGGGGTAAAGCGGTCACATTGCGTGTAATAAGACGGAATATAAATAAAAATCAATGACGGAATTCATTCCTGGCCAAGCTTCATCGTTGAAATAAAGTTGCATTCCGGTTCCAGACTAATGTTTTCTAAACCTGTTGTATTATTTATTTGCATTATAGTGTATAAAATCAACAATGAAACGAGAAGTGCTTTAACATCGTCCTTGGAAATAACCATGAAAAATATCTAAATATTCACAATAGGTTATCGATGTGTCTAGTACACTTAACTTTCTATACTAAATACTCATTGGCGAATAGTTATCCCTTATAGGAAATGTTCAGATAATAAGTTCAATAAACGACGGCGTATGTAGTTTAAGGTTTGCTGGTTGATGTTAATGTTCAATATACTATATTGAGATTTTAATTGAAAATGGTATAAATTGTGAACTTAAGAGTAAATATCATAATAATTTTGGGTTTGATGGACAAGTTAGAAAAAACTAAATCGGAATAATATTTTGAAGTCGCGACGCCCTATATTCTGTAGATTTTTAATTAAACAGAGTGGACGGCGGAGACCAGGCAATCTGGTAGATTTTTATGACAACATAAAGTCATACATAAGTTGCCTTACCATACGTAATAGTTCAATTTGAACATTCAAGGACGCCGCCGTGTATGACACAGGGTTGTCTGGAATGGCGGATGTTCAGGTGATGACTCTAAGTTGTAAGTTGCTTGAGGCAAATGATATGACGATTATCTATCGCAAATGTAGCATGATTTGATTTTACATGTAGCCGAGTATTTACCTATTAGTTCAGTGGATAATAGTTTTTTTAATACATAATTAAACTTACAATTTTTTATTTTGGAGTTAACCGAATTCCACAAATTGCGAAAAGTATGTGTTGGTAGATTTTCTGAGAAACATGTTCTCGGTATTTTGCTTCATAGTTTATTCGCCTGTCTTGTATTTACACCGTAAGTGATAAAAATTTCAAATGATTTTGGGAGATTTCTTTTAGTCCAGTTGAACACAAAGAGCGCTGGGTGCATGGTGTAGAGATCTTTGAACATTAGAATATTCTATTGTTTGAAAAGGGGTTCTGTGTGGCTTTCATATATAGATTAGCATATAATACGAATTGCCCTTTTTTGTAAGGTTGACAGCACACTTGCATGACATGAATTCCCCCATACTTAGATACCATAAGGGTGCATTTACACTGATATAGAACTGTATACAGATATGTATGAAGTCACGTGTCGCTCATTACTGTGATCACAATATGATTACTAATAGTGAACGCGCGCTGATCAGTACTCTGGTAATTGACAATTCACTACGAGACGTTTCAGTTTAGGCCAGACATAAAAATGGATCAACTATCAGCAGACAACAGCGATTTGGTATGTGCCGCATGTATTTAAAGTGTATCCTTATACCACTTGATAATGGTTCGAAGAAAGAATGAAAATCGCATAGGAATACACAACAAATAACCGTGTATACAAATAGAGAGCACCCATATAGATTTAGATGGCGATTCCACCAATATTTAGGATTTCAGGTGATCATCTATATATCTATAGGTCTCCTGTTTGACACAATCTGGGCGGTGGTCATTTTGGATCTGTGTGGAATGGGTATCCACCCTACAACACCCTTTATTTGACCAAATTTGGTAAAAATTCCAACTGATGACAATTCCAATGGCAATGTTGACCCAATGTAGGACAATATTTTTTTCTTAAATTAACTAGCAGTTTTTGACTGGCCACGGGGAGGGACCAGGACACAATATTTCCAAGTGTTGGAAATTTCCAACCTGACATCCGCCCCCATAAGGTTGGAAAACTTCCAGCTGATGGCCATTCCAGCCCAAACAAAATATAAAAAGTAGGAAATTATGCAAATATTGGTCAGAAAACAATACACCCCCCCCCCCAATATAATGTTTGAAAATCAAACTACAAGATCATTTTCAACCTATTGTTGGTTTGGAAATTACAACTAATGTTGTGTCAGGTATGAAATTTCCAACTGTTGAAAATTTTGACCAAAGTTGCCACGTCCCTGTCCGTGTTCAATATTCGAAATACACGGGTTGAAATGACAACGAACGCTAAAACACATTCGCCAAGTCCGAGCAACAATTAATCAAAATAGATTTGCCTGTCACAATGCTTCGGCGTTGACGGTGACGTATAGCGGACATGAATTATCTCACACGAACTAATACCGTTTTCTTTCTGTGTGCATTTCTATATCAACCCGTTTACACTAGTCTGCGTGTAGATCTGTGTACAGTTCTATAGCAATGTAAATGCACCCTAAAGAAGATGGCCATTGACTAAGGAGCGGTATATAATTTTTCGTGATTCTTTTGGTAAAATGTTTTTTAACTTTCTTCAAGCAGCAGAGGGGGTGGTTCAGCTTCCTTTGTATCATCGATATATGGTTTTTTTAAACGTTATGTTTTCATCCACGATAATACCTCGGAATTTGATGGACTGTTCTTGCATTTGATTTCCAACCCTAACTAATTATATGCCATTCATTTTAAGTGTAAAGTTTCTCCACTTTTCTTCGTTGCCTTTAGGGTGGACTAACGTGAATTTACTTTTAGCTGTATTGATTGACAGTTTGTTACAACACCATTCAAATATGTGTTTCAATTCGGTTATTGTTTTGTTTTTATTTTTTTATCTTCGTGATTCAACATATAGCCATTATTCTGATAAATTTCTGTTCGAGTGTGTTGACTGTTTCGAATTTCAAAACTCACCCATGCAAATTTTTAGCCTCTTTAAAAATATATTCCTATAATCAAAGCAGACTATGTGCTATTGCTTTACAACGTTGGTTTAAAGTTGGAGGACAAGTGCGATACCATTGTGCGTAACCTTCTCTCCCAGCTGCCTATATAACACTGGTAATAATTTGGGTTGTCAACACAAAAGGTATAACATATTGTATAACATATTTACAAGTGTACATATATCTTGTATATAGCTTGTAAATACTGTGCAGAAAGTTTGCTGTCTCACCACCCCAACAGTTTTTCAGAATCCAACTGCGCTGAGTGTTTAGCTGTCATAAATATGATACCTCAATGTGCACGGTTTTACAATTTATATTTGAGGTGAACGTCTTAACTTAGTCGGATTTCCTTCGTGTGTTGTATCACGTAAGTAATTTTGTACAGTTTTAAAGATATATGTGGGAATCAAGAGAGCGTAGAGACATACATCATGAGAACAAATAAGATTCCCATGATGCTATCACTTGTATGTGTAACGAACTGCTCTGAATTCCGGCTGCGTTATGCGGCAGCATGATATCCCAGACTATATTTGTAGTACTGAATGCCTTCCGATTATGTTTATTTTGTATGTTATTGACTTGTAATTCATCCTGTATATACATGCAACGGTTCCAAACGAAGGACGCTGCGATATTCAGTACACACCCTTTTTCGGGTTGGTTCTGTTTACTATGTTCTTGTTCTTATGGAATATATATATAGCACACTACATATGTTAATTATGAACACTCGTTGCTGTCTGTGTTTGTTTACTTACTTTGTGTTGGACGCAACCGGGTAACAACAATTGCGTGGTAAAATTCAAGTTGTTTGCGAACAAACTGCGAAATATGTCTCCACTGACAGGTCAAATTTCTTTCAGGTTTCGCGAGGTGTGTCACCGAAGGCTGCAGTATCGATCGAGTCTGCTCTACATTATAAAATAATTCCGACTAACCAACCAGGAAGCGGGGTGTAAGCGTTATTAATAACTCATATTATTTAACATAGTTTTATCAATTTCCAATGACATACACATGTGTGTACATGTTCGACATGTGTGGACATAACCACCGGATAATATCGAAGGATCACTGATCGAAGTTTATCCCTGGGCAGGTAACATCGGCAGTCTAATCATCGTTTCTTCTGTTCTCGGATATTTTGACACCAGGGCGTGAACGCATTATATTTTTTTCAGGTAACGGACAAAAACAACATAAAACAACATAAATATTGTACAACCACGTTTTCAATAATCTAACAGACATAAATACTCAATACTGATTCATCTGTTCAGACATTCTGTAGTTTTATGGTGATTTTTCCTAAAACAAAATAGTTCTGCAAATGGCTGCCAAAAAAAACAAACAAACAACACAAAATATGCAATGGAAATTGTATGATTTATTTTTTCGCAGACAGTCATGACTTCATATGCTAGACTGGGCGCATACCCCAGTTGGATTCATTGATTCATAGTCTTGCTAATGCATAGTGTTTTTTTTATTTCCTGTAAAACTGCCTATCGATCTAAATGAACAAATGGTTGTGTTTTTTTCCAAAACAATTTGTTTACGTAATTATAACATATATCTCATATTGAGTGTAAACGTTATAATACGTTTGCATACATTGTTATAAAGGATAATGATTTTCCCTTCAAATTTATTGTTTGAAATTGTGATTTTTTTTTCGAACATGCCTACTTAAACAAAATGTGGGTTTCCATTGTATGGATTTAGCAAAATTTGCCTGCATGTGATCCAGAACCAGCGTGATGAAATAGCATATTTAAGTTCATACTACTCAATAAATATATTTCCATATTCCATGCATTTCTCATAATCAATTAGATTTACATGTTTAACACACAGTAAAGGAATTTCCCAAAACATGGTGTAGAAGTGGTATATTAATCCTGAGTATTGACTCTTTTCTAAACAAAATGCCACTTTGGGGCGTTTTTGTCCAATTTTAAAGGTTTTTGGTGTACAAAATAGTAAAAACAATGTTCGTTAATGTGTAAAATCATTTCCAAATTCACGAATGGGGCACCGCTTGATGTGGCGCGGAGGTGACTCATTGTTTACTAAGCTGCAAGGCCGAGTTCAGTCCACTCTCTACGCTAATCTGACCGCTGCCATCATGTATGATTGTCATAATAAAATATACTATTTTTATTTAATTATTTTGTCAGTTACAATTAATTCTGGCTTGATCTAGCCAATTTCCAAATGAATATGGACAGATCGGCTTCTCTGAATAATGCAGAATAAATTATAACCGACAAAAGTCTTAAATAAATAGGATTGCAGTTTCATTGTTTACAATCTCGATGAACTATTTGTTTCTCACAGCTGGACACTTTTTAGTTAGAAATGATGCCACAAATCTGTACGTGTATAGTAAACTGGACATCCTTAAGAAGACGCTCCATTAATACGAGAGATATTTTTCAACTATGTATCAAAGTGTTTTTTAAACCTAGATGTTTTTAGGTATATCGATAGAGAGTTTGAAAGGAAATATTTGCAAAGTCCACCCAGAATTGTCTAGAATATGAACCCAACTAGGGTATGCGATCAGTCTACTATCTAAAATCATGACTGTCTGCGTGAAAATAAATCAAACATTTTTCATTGCATATTTTATTTTTTGGCAGCCATTTGCAGAACTATTTGTTTGAGGAAAAATCACCATAAAGCTACATGTCTGAAAAGATGAATCAGTATTGAGTGTTTATGTCTGCCAGATTATTGAAAACGTGGTTGAATAATATTTATGTTTTAATGCTGTTTTGGTCCTTCGCACGATAAAAATAGCTGTGCATATTAATGGCTGTAAAAAGAAAATATGGAATGAGAAATTTTTGACTTAATTTCTCGCAGACAGTCATGATTTCAGATGGTAGATTGAACACATACCCTAGTTGTGTTCATATTCTAGATAATGCAGTGTGTTTCTTCCAAAATAGTTCCTGATGATCTCTCTATCGACCTAACTAAAATGATTTTTGAACCCTTTTTTACACAATTTTAACATTTCTCTCATATTGTGAGGGTGAACATGTGTTGTTATATTTCCATAGCATGCATTGGTTAGATATGATAATGATTTTCCCCTTCAAATTGATAGTATGAGATTGAGATTTTTTTAAATTCACGAATGTGGCTCTCCTTAACCCTTTCTATAATGAATGGATTATCACACCCAGTTACAAAAGTATACATTGGAATTGTCGATATTTCATTTGGAGGGGTGCTCAGGTAATAGAAATACGAGACTGAAAAACAGATAATACAAGTCCAGAAAGATGGTCGTTCTGTTGAAATCATCTGAGCATGTCCTGGGGGAACTACTCGTTAATGAGAATTTTGTATATAAGTGGTTGACTCTAGTTACTGATGGATTTCAAAGGAAGATATTTCATACGTCATAATTATAGATGACATATATTTTTGAATAGAAAAATTCATTAAATAAAACCGTGGCCGAATCCTTATGAAAATCACACAAAATATATAGAAAACTAAAATTGTGATCTAGAATATTCACTGGTCTATTGGTTCAACTAGATTCGTCTCGTGAAGAACACTGCCTTTCTTTGGAAACCACGAAGTGTCGTTTTGAAGGAAATCTAATCGTCTAAAATTGCTCTTTAAATGAAAACTTTTCTCGCAAATTAAACCAGTAATTTCACTGAATAAGTGCCATAGCTTTTCAATATATCCACAAATATTATGTTTGACATGACCATCATTATAGAAATAATCAAACTCTGTGCCAGCTGAAAGGAACTAAAGGCATTCGCAGTGTGTAACTGTTAAAAATATAAATCTCTGTAAAACATCACAACTAAGAAAAATATGGAGAAATAGATAAACTTTGGTCTTATATTCATTATTGTTAGTTATCAAATAACGAAATCATTTCGCGCGTAGAAATCACTGTCATGCAAACAAAACTATTACAGTGATTTGTCAACAAAAATCGCTAAACGTGCAGTGAGTTCACATATTTTAGTCTGAACATAATTTTCTGAATATTTGTCTACAATGTTTACCGTCAAGTTTTCATTAACATTTGGTATCTAAATTAACTATATATTTGGACTTTTAGCGGTAATTTTATGACATCACCGATTTAGATGACAATTTCCCAGAAAAAAGCTACCATAAGACAAAAGTTGACAAATAGTTTTTGTATATATCACGTGATCCCTGGTGATAAAAATAGGAATTATCAACAACAAAAAAACGAATGTGCTCAAAAGTGTTAAATAATTGAATTTCTAAATAACTTTTGATTTTACACAAGGCTAAATTCCTGATTATGCAAAAGATTGCTAACCTTAGATTCTATATACAAAAATAAAAACAATTTAAGAAATTTGTATAGAATTATTTCTTTAGAAAGTAGGGATTTCGCTGTACCCCAGATATAGTTTTAGTGCCGCATGCGGGTTCCTCATTGCCTTGAAGAATTAATGTTCTTCAACATCTATAATTTATACAGGTATATAGATCGGTACACGATTGGTACTCCTAATTTATTGTTATGGCTGTTGTATTGTTACATATTCTTTCTCAGAAAACAAAAATATGTCGAAACCTCATTTCCGTTTTAGTCCGATTGGTGACTGTAAAGTATTAAAAATATTTTAAAACAATATTTTAAGGCTAATTATACTATAATTATATGAAAATTTAATATGTAATACTTCTTTGTGTTGTTTTTAAACTTTCTGAGAAAGTTACAGTTAGAAAATTTATAAGATATGAATATATGCAAGCCCTTTTTATCAAAATTCTTCAGTATCAGTGTATGGTCCGATGGGTGCATTTGCTGTCTTAGGAAATCTATGGACTATAGATTACAAATGACATTTTTCTGTATGTTTCTTGTAAATGACAAGCCACCGAATTGTGCTGATCATTCACATCGTCCTTGAAAATTACCAAGAATATCTAAATATTGACAAAATAGGTTGTCGATGTGTTGGTACACACAACCCTTGCTATACTTAATACTCATTGGCGAGTAGTTATCCCTTATAGGAAATGTTCAGATAATAAATTCAACAAAACAAGTTGTCATGAGTTGTTTGTCATCTGCTTATTTTTTTCTGGAATTTCCCTCCAAATGATTAATATACCAGTCCAATGTATACACGAAGGGTTAAAGGCACGACCGGCGTTCGTTGCAGAAATATTGATATGTGTTCAAATCGCCATCAACAAAAGGAACACCAAAATAATACAGTTCCGCTCATATGTCAAACATAATCAGCGCGTAAATAGTATATTGTCGTCAAGGCGTACGATGGTGTACGTAAACAAGAGACTGCTCGTGTTACATATGTTGTGTTTCTGTTTACATATCACAACGCAATTCTATTGGTTAATCACAACAAAATTATATAAACGCTCTTTAAAATACTTCTTCAAATATTTCCGTTATTTCGTCAAAAACACTTCTTCAAATATCTCCGTTATTTAATTAATAAAACTATTTTCTTATTTTAGGATCACATATCAAAATGAGAGGATATGGTGATGCCCTTTTCATGCATGGGATCGCCATATCCCCTCATTTTGATATATGGTCCTGCCTTCGTTGAGCCACGAGTGACTCATGAGACGAGGATAACATATTGATACCCTATCCTACGGAGTTTCACATATTGTTTTATATCTACACCCGTGCGCATGGCCTGCACAGGGATACCAGTTCCTCAAGGCTGTAAATTTAAAAGCCTTGATGGCAATTAGTTCTATGTATATTAGGCCTAAACTGGACACTAAACTAATAATAGATTTCAAAGGGAGATAATCCGTACCTCGGACTTAGGTCACATGTATTTGAACAGAACAAATATTTTTAAAACCTAAATTAAATCAAAATGTAATAGAATCCTCACCAAAACCACACAAGCAGAACGCTAATAATATAATCTGGTACACTCACTAGTTTATTAAAGTACAACTTCGTTTAAACGTCTTTCTTCACTGAATACTTATTGTTCAGTTTTTTTTCAGATATCAAGTTCAACAAACGGTCATAAGCCATCTGTTGAGCTTAAAATATTCTGATAATTTCTCACCGATGAATAGGACTCCTTCTGCACTTGTATTATCTTTTGTCCTTTCATATTTCCACAACATCCCTCCATGTGACTAATGGCCCATTCCAGCGTATACTTGTATAACTGAATGGGAGATCCATTTAGAGGAGAAAGGGTTAATTACATGTAGGATTAAGGCAGCTACGTACCCACCCATCTCAGTCAACTGGCCCCAATACAATTATCCGATGTCGATTCGCTGCTCTTCGAGATTCAGCATATAGCCATTATTCTGACAAATTTCTTTTCGAGCGTGTTGACGGTTTCGAATCTCAAAACTCATCCCATGCAAACTTTTAGCCTATTTAAAAACAAATAACTTCCTATAATCAAAGCAGACCATATGCTATTATTTCACAAAGTTGGTTTAAACTTGGAGGACAAGTGCGATCCACTTATGCATAACCTCCTCTACCAAATGCCTTTATAACACTGATAATAATTTGGGTTGTCAACACAAAAGGTATAACATAATGTATAACATATTTACAGTGTACATATATCATCATCTACTATATATTTTGGGACTTCTGTTTGTTTGTTTGTTAGCTATGGCCGGGAAAACTGCCGGACGGATTGAGCCCAAACTTCCTATAAAATCCCAGATGGAGTGTAATCGCACCGCTTCTGAGAACGTCAGAGCACTCATTCTCCAATCCCCCGCCACCGCAATGGGAATTCATTGGTTATCGCGTGATAGTTAAAGAGCGTTCGTATCCGCAGTGTCGTTGATAAAGAGCGTGTATGTGTCCAGACATGAGCGTACGTGTTGTGTCTGTGTACAGACATGAGTGTGTTATGTGATTCTTATATATGTGTTCGTACTTATGGGTTCCTGGGAATTGGGAGATTATCATCGGGTCAGTTTTCCGTCCGAGGTGACATTCACCTTGAAACGGGTACACACAAATGATCTAATATATATTTTGGGACTTCTGGTTGTTTGTTTGTCTGTTAGCTATGGCCGGGAAAACTGATGGACGGATTTCGACGAAATTTGATACCTACGTGTGATTTTGTCCGGGGAGTGTTTTGGACGGGTCAAATAGTGACTCCGACCTGACCTTAACATTCAAAATTGTCAATTCAAGGTCAAAGCCCGGACGAAGTCGGGTCACCTGCTAGTCTAATATATATTTTGGGACTTATGTCTGTTTGTTTGTCTGTTAGCAATGGCCGGGAAAACTGCCGGACGGATTTCGACGAAATTTGAAACCTAGAGGTATTTTTGTCCGGGGTGTGTTTTGGACGGGTCAAATCGTGACTCCGACCTAACCTTGACCTTCAAAATGGTCAATTTAAGGTCAAATCGCCCCTTTCGACAGGATTTCGACGAAATTTGATACCTAGGTGTATGTTTGTCAGGGGAGTGTTTTAGACGGGTCAAATTGTGACCCTGACCATCACATTCAAAATAGTCAATTCAAGGTAAAATCGCGCCTTTCGACGGGTAAAAAAATTATAAAATACCAAAACAAAATCTAATGCTGCCAGACAACCCATGCCTGTCGGTCCCAAGCCCGGATGAAAGCAGAGGGGAAAAAGCTGGACAAAGTCGGTCACCCTGCTAGTTGTATATAATTTGTAATAATTTGCTTAAAGTTTGTTATCTCACCACCCAATTAGTTCTTCAGAATCGAACTACGCTTAGTGTTTAGCTGTCACAAATGTGATACATCAATGTGCATGGTTTTACAGTTTATATTTTGGGGTGAACGTCTTAACTTAGTCGAATTCCCTTCGTGTTTTGTATCACGTAAGTAATTTTGTACAACTTTAAAGATATATGTGTGAATCAAGAGAGCTTAGCCTTTGTGAAAACAAACAAACGTTTAATGGTGTAGAGAAAATACATTATAAGAACAAAAAGAGATTCCCATGATGCTATCACTGCTCTGAACTGCTCTGAATTCCGGCTGCGTTATGCAGTATCGAATGCCTTCCGATAATGATTATTTTGACTTGTTATTATCCTGTATGTACGCGCAATGATTCCACACGAAGGACGCTGCTATATTCAGAGTGCACAGCCTTGAAATAGGAATTGTCCTGTTTCGGGTTAGTGCAGTTGAATATGTCCCATCCTTAACTAAAATTCTGTTATAAATCTCGAATTCTCCAAAAACATTATTTCAAACCTGAATTATACCCATCCCTCTGTTGTCGGAGACGGCGCATGTCCCAAAGAGAAGACTTCGTGTAAGCCCTCGGGCTTGTTGTCGGATCTTCGTTTCCATATATTAAGACTTCTATGTTGCTTATATGTGTCATCTGTATATTATGTTATTTGTTTGGATTTGGAAATAAACATATATGTACACTAAAAATAACTTCGTTTTTTTTCACAATCTGTAAGAATCGGTCCCCAAATAATAATGTGCTAACTGAATGTATATTGAAACGAAGACGATTATTGCGGGGTCTAATTCTTTCTTGCAAGAAAAGATGGCATTCAAAAAAATAGTGGAAATCATTTTCTACAGAGTGTCCAGACCTACATGTGGCAACTTTTACTTTAGAGGTTTATCTGCTTGTAAATTACTGCATTCAGATCTAAGTGTACTAGATTGGCTGCGGACACACGTACCACAGTAGCGATGGCATAGTAGGTGTGACAATTAATTATGGTGGAGTTTGGTGACAATTGGTCCGTCATAATTCTGTGCCATAGCTATCCATGTCGCCCGCTGATTTTCCGCACCATGAGTCGACTGGACCAATTAACCATTGATTTTCACAAAGGTTGATCTCTATTCATTACGTTTTGCTAAATGGTATTCACGACGATATATATAATTGCACGATAGATCGTCCAGAATTGTGTTTGACCGCATATATATGCATGGCCTGGTGATAATTGCTCGTTGACTCACATATCATTATTGTGGTACGTTTTTTATGTGATCTCAATGCATGCATGTTTATCTACTTATATTAATTCCATTAGTAGGAACAATCATGGCTGTTGAGATGGGTTATTCATTAAGTTACCAAGTGGACGTGTGTCTTAGCATGCAAAATATAACACTGCGTGTTGAGTAAAGATCAACATCGACAAGGCAATCGGGTAGATACATCCTTGAGAGATTTACCGTCTCTGGTAGAGCTTGGTAGACTCATTGTGCGAATGTGCAGAGGGCGACATGACTTGCTATGACATATTAATTGTGACAACTAATTGTCACCAAACTGCACCATAATTAATTGTCACACCTACTGTGCCATCGCTACTGTGGTACGTGTGTCCGCAGCCATTGTCTAATATCCGTTTACCATATGCAAAATATATTGGTGGTTTTAATGGCTTAGTTATCAGAGACTATTTGAACATATCGAGTGGAATGTTTCCTTTTTTTCATCCAATTTGTTCCAATCCAAGACACATGTGGGCAGGAAAGTGCTATCTGCGTAACGATTTAAATTCGATGCATTTCTCAGTTCGTAGTTACATTTATCATTAACTTTTGATAGAAAAAGCTGAGTTAAGTAGGCGGGGGCTTTGCCATTTACAATGTTGTAAAATACACTCATGCATTCGTTTGTCAGACCGCCTACTTTCCAGCTTCTCCCATACGGGTTCATTGAGTAACCGATCAGGAAAGACAGATTTTGTACATCCTGTAACTATACGTGCGGCTTCGATCTGTATATCTTGTAGTCTTTTTAGTCATGTGCTCCAAACCACACACAAATAGCATATTCCATTAATGGACGAATATGCGAATGCATAATGTTTCGAGCGTATGGCGGTTTAGAAGACATTTCAGTTTTCTCATTTGGGAAATTCTAGTATAGGCCTTAATACATATATTTTCGATGTATATGTTCCATGATAGAACTTCTGAAATTTCAATACCCAGGTTTTTCATTTTTCGGATAATCACGGGTAGCTCCATTGAAAACTATGTTTGGTTTTATAATATTATGTATACTTGTGAAGAGAAGTAAGTTTGTTTGCCACTATTGAATTTAACTATCCACTTATCAGCCCGTTCGCAGATTTTCCGCATGTTGTTATTTATCGACGATTCTAGAGTTTGCAGATCAGAGTTAGTGTTGATTGATTGATTGTTTATTTGTATAATATTTACAAGCGTATGAAAATGGTGATAATAAACAAACAAAACTGATATTATACAGGAGCGACATGCCCCAGATGGGTCGCCTTCCTGTCGCCCCCACGTATACAAACATGAAGTGGCAACTGATGAAGTGAAATGACAATGGAAAAAATAGAATGTAGTTCATAATAGACAAATAAGGTATCCAAACCACTTATGCAATGTACCTGATACAATGTGTTGATACATATGTATTATAGATATGTCACTAATGATGGGGGTGTGGTCGGGGCTGTTTCGAATATTTACAAAATAATGCTTCCGATTATCAAATTCATTGAAAGATCGTTGTTGCTAACGTTGATATTTTGTTTCAGGCTATCGAGCAATTCATATATCGTCATGTAGGAAGCAGTTTCTCGTTTCGTCCCGCCAAAATGTTCAGGTGAACATACCAGGCTGTATTGCAATCATTACAATGATGGGAAAAATAGGGGTTTATGCTTATTTAGCCACTTTGCAATCTTGACAAAATGAGTTGTTGCATTTAACTTTTGTCGCGTATTGTGCAAATTATTTATTTTTCAATTTAAAAAAAATAAATTTCGAAAACTTATATATTTTTTAATGTTTATCCAATGAGTTCCATATGCACGGGAACGCGTGTTTGGGTAATATAGAAGTAAAAGCCGTTCTCAGGGTTAATGCTTTCAAGTTGCCAGCCTGTCGAGTATTAGCAGTTTTATGTTCAAACGAATTATCAAATGATTTCCGAAGATTTCCTTTTGTCCAATCAAATACACATGTAGCCGATTGTGAACGATACATGTCATGAAATTTCAAAATATTTTCTTTCCGAAATATGGGCTCTGTGTGGCTCCTATGCGTTTTGTTTGCTATGATACGGATGGCTTTTTTCTGTTGTTTGAAACTATTATTTCCAGTGTCAGCATGACCCCAAATAGGCAACCCATATATGAGATGACAGTGGATTAGAGAAAAGTATAAAGTTTTCAAACAGGTTTTGGGAAGTACACGTTTAACCTTATTGATTCAGTACACTGCATTGGATATCCTTCTTTTTACCATTGATATGTGATATTTGAAGGTGAGATTTTCATCAATATTAATTCCGAGGAATTTCATACATTGTTCTGGTCTAACATTTCCAATTCGCGTTAGTGGCTTGTTGTTCAGTTTTATTTTAAGACTATTCCATTGAAGTCATTATTAGTTGGGTGTAATAACATGCATTTACTTTTTGTGATATTGATAACCAATTTATTGCTAGAACACCAATTGTGAATATACTTGTTTTTCACTTTGGCGGTGGTCATTTCCAGAAATATGGAGGGTTGTGTCGTCTGCAGATGAAATTATATTTCAAACAAGTGCTATTGGGCATATCGTTGACGTATATAAGAAAAAGTATCGGTCCTAAAATCTATCCTTGAGGCTAATATTGAGCATATTTTATTTTTCATGTTCGATTTGAACATATTTCTGTCTTCCCTCCAAGTAACTCATGAACCATTTCTTGGTTATGCCCCTAATACCATACTGGTCAAGCTTTTGGAGGAGTATGTCATGACTAATTGTGTCAAATGCTTTTGAATGGTCGATAAAGATTGCCAGTGTAGAGTCTCGTGTCTTTTTTGTCGTTATTTTCAACAATATTATGTAATAAGTGAAGAAATGGGTGGGTTGTTGAGTGGTTTGCTCTAAATCCAAATTGGTTTTCGTGGAGGATATCAGATTTTGTTAAGAAAGAGTTTAAACGTGTATGCATAAGTTTTTCCATAATTTTAGAGAAAGCAGGAAGAATACTGATTGGTCTGTAATTTTCAATATTTTCACGGCCACCATTTTTGTATATTGGTACTACTCTGGAGATTTTCATTTTTTTAGGGACGACTTCTTGTTTGAAAGATCAATTTATTATGTATGAAAGCGCGTTTGTTGTTTCATTTATAGTACTTCTCATTAGCCTCGTTGATATATTAGAAAAGTCTACAAAACTTTTTTTGGACATTTTGGTGTATGTATCTACAATCTCCGATAATGATTTTTCTGAAGGAAGAAGTTTTTTTGGTTCTTTTAGGACATATAATCAAGGGGTTGTATATCCTGAATTTTCTCTCTTTTATTAGCGGTATTATGACCTGCTGTTGCGAAATATTCGTTAAATGATTTCGCAATAGTTGCCTGACCTTAACTTGTTCTGTTACGAAATTTTAATTTTTTTGGAAGACTATGTGAACAAGTTGATAATTTAAGAGCATCTTTTAATATGGTCCATATTCGTCTCATGTTATTTTTGTTTTCTTCGAGACATGAGACAATATCATTTATATATACGAGAAACTGCATGCAGAGGCCCATTACGGATCATTGAGGGACTCCTGTTGTTATAGGTGCGTATTTAGAAAAAAGCTTGGGTTAATTTTACTCGTTGTTGGCGATTTTGAAGGTAGTTCACAAATTAAACCATCGAAGAATATCTCCTTTAATACCAAATATGTCGAGTATGTGTATAAGACCACGATGTCACATATTGCCAAAGGCTTTGTGAATATCACAGAATACTGCACATGTCGTATTACATTTATCAAGAACTTCTACTATGCTGGGAATAATTTATATCAGTTGAAGTGCAGTGCCATGACCGGGGATAAAACCAGACTGATGCGAATATAAGAAATCTCTGGTTTTCAAATGAGTAAAACTTTTATTGAGAATAAATCTCTCGAGTAATGTTCCAACACAACTAAGAAGTGATATGGGTCTGTAATTATTTGGATCTTATGGTTTTAATTTTTTAGCAATTAAGCGATTTATTAAAAAATATTTTGAGTGCTTTCATCCTGAGCTGTGACTTCCCTTTAACATTTAGTTATTGGTGCCACCCGGACCAGCTGTGACTTTCCTATAACATTTAGTTATTGATGTCACCCGGACCATTGGCTTATTTATTTATGTTATTTGGAACAGATCACAGAATTAAGAAAACTCCTTTGGACTGCATTCGTATAGGTGATTCCGACATAAAGCCATCGTCGTGTGCCAGATATCTGGGCATTCACCTAGACAGTACTATGTCAATCGAAGTTTACATAAACAATTTATGCAGAGGTCTGCTGATAAAATATTACTTGCTGTCCCCAAACGTGACCTTGTTAATTATGGTCCAAACCTTTGGAATTCACTCCCACTTACACTTAGGAATTTTGCTACTTTGAAATCTTTCAAAACAGAACTCAAAAAGTATCTGTTTAAAGTTCACTATGGCAACGACGACGACCAAATCTGAGCACACATTTCCTGCATTGTTTTATACAATACACCCAGCCTTAGTTATTGTTTGTGTACATGCGTTCTATGTTTGAATGTACTGGAGCTCTGTCATTTGTTGTATCGTTTGAGCGCTTTGGGCCTCATGGGATAAGGCGCTTTAAAAATGCTATACATTATTATTTATCAAGATCAGAGAATAGTAGATATTTCATCTTCAGTTGTCTCTAGATATGGCAAGAAACGTGGTAAAAAAATTAGGGTATGCAAAAATGAATACCCAAATTTGTTTTACCACGTTTCTTGGCTTATATGTTTGTTTCTATCGAGCTCATATATGACGATGTTCTGTTAGAGAAATTGGGGGTTTCGGATTCCGAACTGTCTATGGTGCTATTCATTATGAACAATTTGTTTTATAGCTCATCCTTTTCATCATCAGAATCGCAAAATGAATTCTCTACTCGAGAGTTGGGTTTTTACTCTTATTAGAAACATTGTTAAGCAGCTGTTTCACTACATGCCAGATTTGCTTTGGTCCTGAGTTGAGTTTAAAATGTTCATCCAAATCTAGTACATATGTCTCTTTTGAGTTCATGTTGTTTATCTTGTTTCGAATTTTTCATACTTGTCCCTACGCGATTTTCTATTTGATTTTAAAGCTTTGTTTCTCAAACGATTCCTTTTTCTAATATTGAGTCTAATAGAACTATCGAACCATGGCTTGCCATTAGTCCGAATTGTAATTGATTGAAATGGTATATGCTTTTTTTATGTTAAGAAACATTTATGTGTGTGTGGTTACCACTGTATTGGCGTTTGCATTTGTGCCTCTTTTAGATAATATATATGTCCAATTTATTGCATGGATCACCTCATGCATGTACTTAGATAATCAACTTTGGCTTAATACCATACTTGACGAGAGCATTTTGCTGATCTCGATTGGGCGTAAGTAGTTCTATGGTGGTCGCATAATGGTCTGGGAGACCAAGGTCAAGTGTTTATGCGTCAGCAAAAAGATATGGTTGATGAGCTTCCAGAAACACGATTTCCGTCAGTGATAGCTTTTGGTAAAACCCATTTACAATTTTAGACCGTGTAATGGTCCTGATTGTTTTAAAATGTTGCAATTTAAGTCGCCGATAGTACAAGGGAAGCATTTATTGAAAGAGCGCTTTCAATGGAGGTTGCCAGGCCTTTCCAATATTATTATGTACATCCCTTCTCAGAATGATAAGTAACACATAGCAGACATATATGTTTCGTACCAATTACGAACCAAAGTATATCTCATCATCAAAATCGATTTGCATGATAGGCTTAAATGCGTCGTTCGTTTACATCCAATCTAGTTGGCCATTGGTAATTAGGATATGTTTGTCACCTGGGAAACCAACATTTAGATAGATTTCCGTAAAACAAACAATATCATATTCATCAATATACCCAGTTAATCTCGACAAGTTGTGTCTTAGACTTCGGACGTTATAATGCAATTGATTTTGTCTCTATCCCACACCGACCTGGATTGTTATGCACGTCGTTGCTCAAAATAATCAAAAAGCATATACTTAGTATGGAAATACACGAACAAGTAATTTGTGCCTGTGTCCGAATTGAGGCAATTTCTCCATTTTGCCCTATGGCTTGCCTATACTGTGCTAGAGTTGATGGCGGATTAGATTGGAAATAACACATGTTGTGGTGCACATGAAAGTAATCGGGTATTTTGTACGAGCACATTTTCGAGACAGCACTCGTTACAATTATGTTTGTCACGTTTGTGAAAACGCGGTGAGTGGTGAGAAAATCAATTATGAATACAAGGTATAAACAAAAAACCAAGATAGACGTATACGGAAATAAACATACATAAGCAATACGTATTTAGCGAGATCATGTATGTATAACTAGTTTGTTCCCGTGTGAATTTATCACAATTTCTAAATTAAGCCAATTCATAAAACATTTAGCATGTCGAAATTTCTTTTATATTCGTTTGACATAACGCCATTTAAATAAGGTGTTATAGTCTGGTCGATAAACTCAAATTTTAGGGTCAACCTAGAAAAAAATCGGACTAAGTTGGTTTTTATACCATTTTGAAGAGGAAGCTCTCCTCTATAACATATCCAAAATCCGCTTTGAGCATTTTTTGTAATCCAAGATGGCGTCCAATATGGCTGCCATTTTCCTATAAGTCAGCTTGATGCAATTATAGTGAGAACATCTTGTCATATGTATACACATGTATACATTTTTGTGAAGATAAGACATAACGCCACCTTTATTTGCCAAAATTGGAAGTCCCCGTCCAAGATGGCCGCAAAATGGCGACCGGAAGTGGCATGTTTAAGTTGTTTTACTAATATCTTTAAGATAAGTTTCTGTGGTTTGGAACTGGATGAGAATTGTGACTTTATTTTGTATTTAGCATGTTAAATTACCATTGGAGCAATGAAATATGCTGTTCGTGGAGTCCATACTCCTTCCGATCACTCAAAAATTCAAT
Source organism: Siphonodentalium dalli (assembly GCA_032622095.1). Classification (NCBI taxonomy): domain Eukaryota; kingdom Metazoa; phylum Mollusca; class Scaphopoda; order Gadilida; family Siphonodentaliidae; genus Siphonodentalium; species Siphonodentalium dalli. The sequence goes on from CP136066.1 coordinate 146,576,638, forward strand.
TTTACAAAACGCGGTATAACATTTCACAAAAGATCCCCATTGGGATTCTAGTCATATTTCATCAAAAAGTGGGAAGAACTGTGCAATGTAAGTGATGCATTCTATATCTAATTGATATTCGAACTCAATCGTACTAAAATTGTCACTTTGGCTCAAAATGGCTGCCAAAATGGCCGCCAAAATATGGAAAATGGTAATTATTATCCCAGCGTGCCATGCAACCGCTTACAAATTGTGGTGATGCACACAATTGATTATTCTGTCTTATATACATTGAATACCAACATTTCTTATGCACCTTGATTAATTTTTACTATTTACTATTCTGAAATTACCAGAATTATGGGATTTTTCTATCACAAACAGCATCTAACTCGGCAAAAAAATCACTTGTCATGTTTGGACCATTTTTTCAAGTAAAATGGAACTATCTTTGGTATCAAAGTTTCTTTTATTTTGATATGCCTTAAATGTGTCATATTGTTGCGTTTTAGACAATATTACTCAAGATGACTTGCAAAATGGCAACCAAATTTGGTAAAAAGTTTATATTCCGAACATTATTTTCTGCTGTTCCGAAATGGTAGTAAATTGTGACTCACTTGGTTATTAAACATGCTACTTAATCAACTGACAACTAAATTTTATATTCTGGTTGTCCCAGCACCTTATGAGGCACGACAAATTCAGTTTAAGGGATGCAGTATGGATTTTTCCGAACACCTTTTAGGGATTCTGTCCATGTGTTTTAACGGAAACGGACAGAATGTTGAAACTGAACTGAAAGGGATCATATTATGTGGCTACTCTGGCTCATTTGCATCAAAATTGATTAACTTATAAACTATTGTCAGGAAAACCGTTTTCTTCATATTGCATATAAAACGCAATTAATGTGGATATTACCTCTATCGATTAGCATATCCTTGAGTTATTGTGGAAAGCGATAGGTCACACATGTGCACCAGTACAAATCACACATGAACATGCAGTCACTCCATATATACATGGACACCACATAAATGGTCATGTGCCACTCGCTGTGTAGACATACACCTCACCCATTACCATACAGCCACACTTGGGTTTATACATACACAAAAGCATGACCATATAGCCGTGAATAACCATGCAGACACACCAGGTATACTCCTACACCTCACACGACCTGTATACATATTCACTACATACATGAACACAAAGTAACCTCTTGTATACCTATTCGCCTCACCATAGGCCATACAGTCACTCCATGTATATTTATTTGCCACATGCATAGCTATATAACCACTAACGATATACATATACACCACACGATGACCATACAGTCACTCCTGGTATACATGTTCGTTACATCTATGATCATACATCACTTCTTGTATACCTATTTGCCTCACCCGTGGTCGTACAGTCTCACGCCATGTATATGTATATATATATATTTGCGACACCCGTGGCCATATAGCCACTCAAGATATACATATACACCAACCCAAAACCATAGAGTCACTCCAGGTATATATATATACCTCACCAATGGCCTTACAGCCCTTCTAGATGTAGCAATGTCCCGTACCGCGCACACGGCCATTCATACACTCCAGACTTGCATATACACCTGACCCATGACAATTCAGCCTCTCGCTGTATACGCATAAACCACACTCGTGATCATAGTCACACCTTGTATATCAATTCACCCCACCATTAATTTGTGCCATACTGTCAATCCCTATATACATATTGCCCGTGGCCATATAGTCACTCATGATATACACATACACCTCACCCATGACCACAGCGTCACTCCAGGTGTATATACAGCCCTTCTAGATATACCAATACCCCGCACACACGGCCATTCGTACACTTCAGACTTGCATATACAGCTCAACCGTGACAATTCAGCCACTCGCTGTATACATATACACCGTCTCCGTAAGCATTCAGCTATTCACTGTATGCTTGTACACACCACCAATGGCAATACAATAGGCCCTACATATAAACATATACATCCCACCATCACCATGAGGTCACTATCTATATACACTAGCCGCCAATGGCATCAAAGTGTACTCCATGTATGCATATACACATCAACAATGACGTGCAGTCATTCCATGTACACATATACACATTGCCCATAACCATACAACCACATCCTATTTATACATACACCCATCCATTACCATACATCCAACATATGTATACATATACACCCACCCATGACTATACAGCCACCCAATGTACACATGTACAGCCCACCTATGACCACACAGTCACTCCATGTATACATCCAGGACAGTGTAGCTGCTCTTGTTATGCCCATACACCACTTCAATGACCAGACAGTCACTCAATGTAAACATGTTCACCTCACACATCACCATACAGCTACTCCTTATATACCTATACATCTCACCATCACTATTCACATCATTCACGAATAGTATACATGAATACATTAACTCCATGTATACCTACTCACCTCGCATATGACCATACAGTCAACAGACATACACACTGTATTAAGTTGATTAAAGTTGATGCTAATGGGCCAGAATAGCCACATAATATGATCCCTCTCAGTTCCGTTTCAACGTTCTGCCCATTTCCGTTCAAAAGCAAGAAAGTTTTTGGCAAAATCCATATTGCATTCCTCAAAATGAACTTGTCATGCCTCGTAGGGTACCGGGACAACCATAATAGAACATTTAGTTGACTAAGTAGCATGTGAGTCACAATTGATTATGTATACATATACGCCACGTATATACACATACACATATGCATATGTATATAATAATGTTTACCAAATTTGGTTGCCATTTTGGAAGCCATCTTGAGTAATTCTGTCTAAAACACCTGCGTGTGACACATGTAACACATATCAAAACAATAAACATCTTTGATACCAAACATGGTTTCATTTTACTTTTAAAAAATGTCTCAAACCTGAACAGCGATTTTTTTGCCGATTTTGATATCAGGTTTGTGATTGAAAATTTCGAATAATTCTGGTAATTTCAGTGGTCAAAATAGTAACAAATACCCAAGGTGTATCAGAAATGTTAGTAGTCAAGCAATATAAGACAGAGTAGTCAATTGTGTGCATCAACACAACTTGTAAGCGGTTGCATGGCACGCTGGGATAATAACTACCATTTTCCATATTTTTACAACCATTTTGGCAGCCATTTTGAGCCAAAGTGACAATTTTGGTACCATTGAGTTAAAATATCAATAATATATAGAATGCATCACTTACATTGCACAGTTCTTCCCACTTCTTGATGAAATATGACTAGAATCCCAATTGGGATCTTTTGTGAAATGTTATACCGCGTTTTGTAAAATCGAATTTTTGAGTGATCGGAAGGGGTGTGGACCTCAAGAATAGCATATTCCATTGTTCCAATCGTCAGTTAACATGCTAAATACAAAATAAAGTCACAATTCTCAACCAGTTCCAAACCACAGAAACTTATCTTAACCTCTTCGCTGCTATGACGTCCGTAACTATTACGGACGTAAAAGTGCACGCCGTGTGCTATATGGTCCGTAGGTACTACGGACCTACTTCAGCACACTAGAAGTAGGCCACTATACATAACTGGAACTCAGAGATTGGTGCATCGGAATAACTGTATCTCCAAGTTTCTAACAGTGTATGATGTTCCACGATTGTGAACGATAATAGCCTTTTAACCGAGTCAGTTTTATAGATCTTGTGGTATTCCCGTTATAGTTTCCCATTGGAAAATGGCAATAACGTCAACAGCCCAGCACACGACGTCATAACGTCATTTAGCAGCGAAGAGGTTAAAGATATTAGTAAAAAAAACTTTAAAAATTCCACTTCCGGTCGCCATTTTGGCGGCCATCTTGGACGGGGAGTTCCTATTTTGGCACATAAAGGTGGCGTTATGTCTTAGCTTCACAAAAATGTATACAGGTGTATACATATGACAAGATGTTCTCACTATAATTGCATCAAGCTGACTTATAGGAAAATGGCAGCCATCTTGGACGCCATCTTGAATTACAAAAAATGCTCAAAGCGGATTTTAGCGGATTTTGGATATGTTATAGAGGATATATTCCTCTTCAAAGTGGTATACAAACCAACTTAGTCCAAATTTTTTCTAGGTCAAACCTTTTATCGACCAGACTATTATATAAGGTTTCGCTACGTGTAGTCCTTTTACGTTCATTAGCATTGCACTTCAGATGAAAGTGTCAATCAAAATTATTTTTTAATATTTTACTGTGAAATGTATTTGAACTGGTCACCAAAGTTCTCGATTAAATACGATTATGTGTTTTTACTGGATCAAATAGTTACCTCCTTGCATAAGCCTGGAGGTGGAGAGAGAAAACTTAGAAACCTTTGCCAACTTCCGACATCGCTCAGCTATGATTCCATCATCTGTGGAGTCATAATTGTATTTAACCCTTTCAGTGCCAAGTCCGATTTTTGTATCAACCCATATACCCTGTGCCAATGCATTCTCTTATATATGCGAGTCGACCATAGGTCGCCTCGCATATATAAGAGAATGCATTGGCCTAACAATTTTTCATCATTTGTTATTATTTTTTACAATTTTAATAAAAAAAAAATTATATTCTTTAATTAACTCTTTCAGTGCCAGACTTATGTTGTAGGTTTAGTGCCAGGGAATCTTACGTTTTTCATGGGCATCAAAATTATTACTATGAATACTTGGTGATAGTACGTTTTGAGTTATAACATGCCCCTAAGGTTTTATCCAGTTTGTTTTTAAATTCGCTATAGCATGCTTAAGCATACCCAAACAAAATTCAACCAGGCACTGAAAGGGTTAAAGATCGTGATAAGAAGTACGGAATAGTATTATGACAGCGTAGGCGCCATCAGAGCCATAAAACTGACATACATTCGGCGCAAATAACTCGAACCGTATGCGACTCTTTCGCAATCATCCCATAGAACAGGGCACAATGGAATACTAATTTCATTTAGTTCGATGGGTATATGGTACGTTCATAATGTATATACACACAATAATGAACATAATAAACATGACTGCGTCAGACTCTTTTGGTATCAGAATATCGTATATAATTCCGATTTGTGCGACAATGGCTGCGGAGACACGTACCACAGTAGCGATGACATAGTAGGTGTGACAATTTATTATGGTGGAGTTTGGTGATAATTGGTCGTCATAATTAATATGCCATAGCAAGCCATGTCTCCCTCTGCAAATTCGCACAATGAGGATACCAAGCTCTACCAGCGACGGTCGATCTCTCAAGGATGTATCTACCTGAATGTCTTGTCGATGTTGATCTGTACTCAACACGCAGTGTTATATTTTGCATGCTAATACCACAAGTCCACTTGATAACTTAATGAATAACCAATCTCAACAGCCACGATTTTCTTACTAATGAAATTAATATAAGTAGATAAACATGCATGCATTGAGATCATATAAAAAAAGTACCACAATAATGATGTGAGTCAATGAGGAATTGCCACCAGGCCACGACCAAACACAATTATATATATCGTCGTGAATATAATTTAGCAAAAACGTAATGAGTAGAGATCAACCTTGGTGAAAAGCAATGGTTATTTGGTCCAGTCGACTCATTGTGCGGAAAATCAGCGGGCGACTTGGATAGCTATGGAACAGAAATATGACGGACCAATTGTCACCAAACTCCACCATAATAAATTGTCACACCTACTATGCATCGCTACTGTGGTGCGTGTGTCGCAGCCAATGGCCTTTGATAACTGATAAAGTTGTCGATAGCCAAACTAACGAGGCATTGCAGGTTGGCTGCTGAGTTATTATTCGGGTCAGGCGCCTTTTGATGGGACACGATATTTCTGAGTGACTGACTGTATGATGCAGTTTAGTAGACATAAACACGAGACTGTGCCAACATGAAATTCCGGCTGTTCTATTACGTTTCAAGTGGAAACTTATTTCCGAAACGAAACAATTCGTTCCACGTCCCGCGATGGTTTGGATCATCATATACACGCAGTGTGTGCGTTAGTTCTCACATATGCCACAAAGGACACTGTCCTTTCGCGCAATGAACTACAGTAATGTCCCAATTAATCGACTCCTTTAACCACAGCAGAATTATGGGTAACTTTTCAGGATTTAGCCATAAATATGGCTTGTTGCCATTCATCGGAAAGCTCTCGGGGAGAGAAAATATATATTTTTAGGACAAATTCTAGCATTATCCTGTCGTGCAAATAATACATCTTAGCGATAAAATTACCTGGAAATTCCCACACAGATTGTAAATGTGTGGACGAGGCGTAAATTAATATGAACTTGATTCGACGACCGTGAACCACGGCGGTGAATCACGTGGTTTCGAGGTTGGTGAGTACCACGCATTCAAAATTGCTGAGGCGAGAGCAGACGTACACAAACATAATATATGAGGAATTGACACAAAACGTAGCATTTTGACTGTTACGAGCATGTGATAGTTTATTTTAAAAAACAAGTTGATACCTTATATGTTCAGCAATACTCAGTAGTTTTCTATAACACGCTGATCAGCATTTGTTTGAAAAATAGTACAGCACATGCTCGTAGCTGCTATAATACTATGTAATATGTCAAATAATATATAGTTTACTACCTTTTCCTATTTTTCTGGTCGTGTTTGCGATCGCTTCTGCCATGTTTAATGCGTGATACTCACCAACTCGAAACCACGCGATTCCCCAAAGTGTGAACTATCATTTCTATTCACAGGAACTACGATCACATTGGGCGAAGTTGACACTTTCACAAATCCTCAACATATCAAATGAAAAATGGTCGGATGCAACTCCCTTTACGAGAAAGTTGACGGTTTCCTCGGTAAAATATTTCGAGCCTATGGGAAGTTTGTAGCGAGGCATCCGTGGTGGTTCATAATCTGCAGTGTTATACTCTCTGTTGGTTTAGGCATTGGAATCATCCGCCTCGAAGAAGAATCGGATGTTGAAACGGCATACACGCCCACGGATGGACGTGCAAAATCAGACAGAACATTTGTCATTGACAATTACGCAGATGCAACAGGTACGAATTTCCAACAGAGAACATTAGCTGGGTATGGACTTTGGTGTGATGTTATTTTCAAAGCGAAGGATGACTCTAGCATAATATCACAAACAAGCTTGGAAGAAGCTGAGCGAATCTACTTCAATATTCTGGGCGTGACTGTTGGTTCTGGTTCAGATGTTGCAAACTATACAGAGCTCTGCGCGAAGTCCGGGGGACAATGTGCGATTGATGGCAACTATGTCTTCAGCCAATCATTTAACACTTCCTTCCACAGTGGCGATGTGGCATTCCCTCTCTTCAATGATCCTACAAACGGGATTGTCTCCCTGGACACGTGGCTGGCAGACGTCACACTCATCCAAGGCAACTTGACAGGCGCAAAATATTTAAAACTCAGATTCAACTTAGCAGAAAGTGATGACGTATATGGTAAATCGTACGCATGGTTGGCAAGTTTCGAGACATTTATGGAAAACTATAAATCTAATAGCCTTGACATCCGCTATGCTCACGTTAATTCTTTAAATGAGGAACTCGATCGATCAACCAAAGGCGACATTGTATTCATATCATTGACCTTCACCATTATGATAACATATGCTAGTACAGCTGTGATGGGAACAAATTGTCTGTCCAATCGCGGGTTCTTGGCGAATGCTGGAGTTCTGGCGGCAGGTATGGCGATCTTCGGTGCTATTGGTCTCATGTCGGCATGTGGCGTCAAGTTTGTCAACATCGTGGGAGTCATGCCATTTTTGGTCTTAGGTAAGTACTTTTTTAGAAAACTACATAATGTGTATTTCCGCTTTCATGTATTCTTCGTTTCCAAGCATTAAGATGACACTGAGATATATTAGTTAGTTTAATGTCACGTTCAACAGCTATGGTCATATCGTGACAAAACATGAGACCTAAGTTCAGACTTCGGTGTTCATGTGTTACTCCGCTCACTTTTAGAAGACTTCTACTTCATGCAGTAGTCCTATTCTTCAAGTCCAAAATCATAAAACTATAGACATGACATTGTGCCATCTTGCTCGCACTGGGTTGGCGCTGAGATGACATTTACCCACCATGTACATGTATATAGCAGGAATCTCAGTTATATTGGAAGTTCACAAGATTTGATGAAACTGACTTGCTTTTAAGTTTTAAGGACCTTGTACATATCACAACCGAGTGACAGACATAATTAGAACATCAAAAGGTATATCTATGTTCCGGCTCCATATTTATTGATAGTCAGATCCATTAATATAGAGTTCTGTGGTGCCCAGGACCACAAACCTGTAGTGGCTATGTGCACATCTAACACCAAGCTACGGAACAGCTGTGGCGCTTAGATCTGTCCTGTATATGATGGCAAAGCACTCCAACCCCCCATCCCGTTTCTCATAAGATTCAATTTAGCTGCTATCGTCTTGAGAGTCAGCAGATTCGGCCGGTCTCACAAAAAGTTCAAAATTCTCAAAACAAAGCAATGGCACTTGTAAATCCACAATGAAACCTGCTATTGAAATAATTTCAGCAGATACGAAATTAACCATCAACTTAAGGGACTATTATATCCCGTTGGAGAATGCAACCGAGACAAAAATGTGACAATAATTACGTCGTGGAACTTTATTCAGACTGCATGTCACAACAGGAGCCAACGTACTGCTCTTAACCAAGAGTGTTGTTCAATGGTAACACTCTGGATAGGAGCAATCTGCTGTTTCCTGCTCACTGCACACAACGTGGAGCGGATATCGAAGTTGGTTAATGGGCCGATCTTTGATATATACCTTCGATGCGGTCAAGGGTTCAAATCTGACAGGGTATATCACATATATGTCACAATAAATACGTTCAAACAAATAAGCTAAATTTGCCTATTTCGGGTAAGGCGACCCAGGTTCCGTTCTCGCGTAATTAAATGGTCAGCTCAAGTTAATTTGCATATATATATATATATATATATATATATATATATATACCCGATGTGAATTCCAGATATTATGGCATACACCGCAATTGGCATATATGTATGGCCAAAATACCCGACTGGTTTTTTTTTTTTTAAACATATTTTGTTTGTAGTATAATACAAAATGGATTGGGGCACAAGTTACAAAACTTAATGAGCCCCTCTCCGGTATACATTGATACAAACAATTTGTTTAACAAAATGGCACAATAAGTAACTTATTTACAGCTGCACGTGGTGAATGAGAAAGTTGATGATGGCAGATTGTAACAAATCATTGAGGAAGGATGAGAGTGAGTCAGTGAGAGTGATTGGTGGGGGGGGGGGGGGTGCCAACGCCGAGTTTGCATTCTATGCTGAGGCGAAAGGAAAATATGTGATAATTGATAAACTAATTTCTTATCTTGAAATTTAACTAGAAACGTTTAGTCTCCGCGATAAAATGCTGGACTATTTTGAACAATTTCACATTTTGTTTGTTATGAGCATTCGGGAGGCCAGCAAGTAGATTGTTCATGTGCGTTAATTTAATTCCTTCTCTGTGTAGCATATGAAACATCTCAGTTCGTTCTGACTGGTAGTGGGGACACATAAAGAAGTAGTGATAGGCATCTTCACACTGGTTGCCGCACGTACAACGTGGGCTTCCTGCAATATAATTCTGAAATTTGTCAGACTGAAGATCACTACAATAGTTTCTTAGTCTGGCGTGCAATACATTATATTTCCTATGACCTGTGTAGAAATATATTGGAGGTCTAGCGGTGGGATCAATTATTCTAAGATAATCTTTAAAATCGAAAATAGTCGGAGCTTCTGTTATTGCGGAAGGCATGTCGTTCCACGCTTTTATTGTTGAGGGAAAAAATGACTTTTTGTAGTGCTCGGTATTGCTGAAGTATGTGTAAAAAAAATCGGGGTTTCTGAATTCATACTCGGATATATCGGCTATCCTGGGTGGTATTATTTTAGTGAGGTAAGTAGGGGCCCTCTGATTTACAATGTTATACATAGTTTGTAATTTATGAAGTTCGCGCCTTTTTCTAAGCGGGGGCCAGCCGACTTCTGCCATAATGTCTGTATCTGATACTGAACGCGTGAGGCCGCTGACAATTCTGGCTGCATCAATGTGTAATCGGTCAAGTTTATCCAATTGATATTTTGGCGCGCATGCCCAGACTACATCCGAGTAATCATATAGAGGCAGTATATATGTTTTATATATATTTTCTAATGTCTTCCTGTCGAGTTGGAATTTAAATTTAAAGTTGTGATAAGCGGGATGCTACTCTCTTTATAGTTGCATTTATATGGTTGTTCCACGACATATTTGATTGGAGCTCAAGACCAAGGTGTTTGTGTGTCTCAACAAATGATATTGTGTCACTATTAAAAAGTTAAATTAGGGATATCACCAGAGGTGCCAATCAATGAATATGACATGCCCATTGTTTTTGAGGGATTAAAGCTGACCAGCCATTTTTTTGACCATGTTGCTATGGTTTCAAGGTCCATATTCATAATCCGTGCTAAGTCATTCAGATCGTGGTGGCTATTTGTAAAAAAGGTATCGTCGGCGTACATTCTGGTCACGGAACTGATGTTGTCTGGTAGGTCATTTATGTAGACTAAAAATAGAAAAGGTCCTAAAATTTAGCCTTGAGGGACGCCTGCTGGGATGATCTCATAATCAGAAAAGCTGTCGTTTACTAACACGCGCTGCTGGCGGTTACTTAGATAATTTTCTATCCATTTCAATGGTTTCCCTCGCACTCCATAACTAGACAGTTTATGTACCAATCCACTGTGCCAAACTCTCTCGAATGCCTTCGATATATCACAGAAAGTAGAGCACGTATATAAGCCATTGTCGAGAGATTGGCACAGGTGATTATATAGATCTATGAGTTGATGAGATGTACTTTGCCCTGGCATGAAACCCGATTGGCGTGAGTATATTAGTTCATTTTCATTAAAGAACTTCCTGATCTGTTTTAAGACAACTTTTTCGAATATCTTTCCAATGCATGATGCATGGTAGAAGCGATATGGGGCGATAGTTCTTACTATCAGCAGTGTCGTCTTTTTTAAAGATGGGAACAACATTTGCCTTTTTCCATATAGATGGAAATTTTGTGGTATCGAATGATTTTCGGAAGAGTAAATTTAAAGGATAAGCAATTTGTTTAGCCGTGGCTTGAAGCATTCTCACACTAATTCCATCGTGGCCATTGGCCTTGTTTCATTTTAGAGATTTAATTGCTAAAATTATTTCGTCTTCGGTTGACTCAAAATCGTTCATAGTATTGCTACAACGAGAATTGAAAAAAGGTAAACTGTGATTTGAGTCATGTATCGATGAATTTGAAATGAAGCTCTTGTTCAGTATGTTGGCCTTATCTAGATCATCAGTTGCGTATGGTCTTCCATTTACATTTACGGTATTTATATTGTCGCTGGAGCAGTACCGGGGCGGAATATTCCTTGTTTTCTTTTTACAAAGGAGGTAATTTATTAGTTGCCAGAATTCGCGAGGCGATGAAGATCCCTTCACGCGGTCTTCCAATTTTTCTTCAAATTTGAATTTGGCGTACTTTTTCATATTATTTACTTTGTTTCTGGAATGCTTATAATTTTGCCAAGTATCGGGGTTATTGTTTCTTAGAGCTTTGGTTCGTAACCTTTCACGTTTGCGAATTTCTCTTCGGATTTCTGAATTAAACCAGATTTTGTCCTTAGTTCGAACCGTAACTGATGATTGGGGAACTGTTTCTCGCATTATTGAATTAAATTTATTTTGGAAAATTATTGTGGCTGAATCGATGTCAAGACCCGATAAGAGATCATCCCAGTTTGTGTTTTCGAGCAATTCATTGGCTCTTTCGAAATTTGCTCTGGAGTAGTTCCACACTACTCTGCGAAAAGATGTCACATTTGAGTAATCATAGGATAATGACACATATACACCCAAATGGTCAGAGACTCCAGGATTTATTACATCGGCTTCTAGTACACGAAACGAATTGCTGATAATAATTGGATATAATAGCGTACTCGATGAGCGTGATATTCTTGTAGGAGATGTTATAACATTTTTTATGCTATATCGGTCTATGATTTCTTTCAACTTATAAGATGCATCTAGGAGATTGGAATTGTAGTCCCCAGTGATAATAATATTTTATGATATGTCAAGTGCATCTGATATCGATGTCTCTAGGTATTCCCAGTATTTTGGATCGCAGAACTGATCTGATCTATATGACATTCCTAGCATAATATGGCTTTTTTTGGAAAATAATTCAAACCAAAGTATTGATGAGTCAAATTCTAGTTCATGTCTCCGCCTGTATATGATATGGGTCGCGAACATAACACATATACCTCCACCTCGAGAGTCGCGATCTTTCCGAACAGGGTCTTGATAACCCGGAATTTTTAGACTATCCGAACAGAAAGATGGGTCCAGGTGAGTTTCACTAAAACACAACTTAGTTTATCTGTTAAGACAGGCTCGTGTCCATAAACTTTTCGCTGAAAGAATCTCTCCCGGCAAAGTGGACGGATCTATATATAATCAATCCCGGCTTATAATATCAGAAAATACGCACATGATTGGATAGCGAAAGTTACTTAATCGACGTCAGCGATTAGATAGCCATTGATATTAAATCGCAATAACACGTGGCACCCGAGGACAGGATTGGGGCTAGGATTATCGACGAAATAACCGAGATGTTTAAAGAAGTACTTTAAGAGAAATGCTCTAAACTCATTAGATGATGGTCCAATAGTGTATATATTATATGTCATGATTCATGATTGCTACATTCGTATTTGTGTCCACGCTGTATATTAAACACCTAATTCAATTCTGTTTGTATGTTTAAATAGGATAATTTATTAGGACTGAAGTGAACGTAGAGTGTAGGAATTTCGTCACGGTAACACGCTACGATGCAGAAACGTCACTGCATGTATCAAGTTCCAAAAATAATGTTTGCACCCTTTATTCACAACAACGCATAGAACTGTCACATCCTTTCGAGTCGTGTCAAAATGAATCGTTTTAAATGGATATCTAACTGTAACCGCCAACGAGAATTGCATTCTAACAGATACATCTTTAAATTCCTAAAAATCTTCCGAACGATTTGCGACGTGCAACGAATGAGCTCCTGTAAACTCACAAAATCGGAACTCTTTACCATAAATGTATTTGCTGCCCCAATACCCTTTTCTGTTACTTACTCAAACGACCCCTTTCTATTTACCATTAGCCAAACACACCAACTAACCCTTTTCCCACCATATACATATATATGCTGCCAGTTGTAATACTAGTCATATGTGTGTATAATTATACGCATTACCCCACACTACACCCCGGCTTTATAATAGTTAACACCCCATGCAATAAAAATATGTTTAAATTAAATCCAAATATTTAATGATATCTCCAACTGGAACTTCCTTTCATGTTGAAAATGTTCACTCATAGTTACTTTTAAGATATAATTTCGGTATTTTAATACATGTATAATTACACAGTATCAAGACGCGCCGGCCGAATAACAAACTGTTTATAAATCGTGAAGCGATTTATAAGTTTGTGATTCTGCATGATGCCTTTAACCTATAACAGGTAACGGACGGTAAGATGTTACACTTATAATTAATACCATGTAAACAGGTAACGGACGGTAAGATGATACACTTATAATTAATAACCTGTAAACAGGTAACGGACGGTAAGATGATACACTTAGAATTAATAACCTGTAACAGGTAACAGACGGTAAGATGTTACACTTAGAATTAATAACATATAAACGGGTAACGGACGGTAAGATGTTACACTTAAAATTAATAACCTGTAAACAGGTAACGGACGGTAAGATGACACAGTTAGAATTAATAACATGTAGCAGGTAACGGACGGTAAAATGATACACTTAGAATTAATAACCTGTAAACAGGTGACTGACGGTAAGATGTTACACTTATAATTAATAACCTGTAAACAGGTAACGGACGGTAAGATGTTACACTTATAATTAATAACATGTAAACAGGTAACGGACGGTAAGATGATACACTTATAATTAATAACCTGTAAACAGGTAACGGACGGTAAGATGATACACTTAGAATTAATAACCTGTAACAGGTAACAGACGGTAAGATGTTACACTTAGAATTAATAACATATAAACGGGTAACGGACGGTAAGATGTTACACTTAAAATTAATAACCTGTAAACAGGTAACGGACGGTAAGATGACACAGTTAGAATTAATAACATGTAGCAGGTAACGGACGGTAAAATGATACACTTAGAATTAATAACCTGTAAACAGGTGACTGACGGTAAGATGTTACACTTATAATTAATAACCTGTAAACAGGTAACGGACGGTAAGATGTTACACTTATAATTAATAACATGTAAACAGGTAACGGACGGTAAGATGATACACTTATAATTAATAACCTGTAAACAGGTAACGGACGGTAAGATGATACACTTAGAATTAATAACCTGCAACAGGTAACAGACGGTAAGATGTTACACTTAGAATTAATAACATATAAACGGGTAACGGACGGTAAGATGTTACACTTATAATTAATAACATGTAAACAGGTAACGGACGGTAAGATGATACACTTATAATTAATAACCTGTAAACAGGTAACGGACGGTAAGATGTTACACTTATAATTAATAACATGTAAACAGGTAACGGACGGTAAGATGATACACTTATAATTAATAACCTGTAAACAGGTAACGGACGGTAAGATGATACACTTAGAATTAATAACCTGTAAACAGGTAACAGACGGTAAGATGTTACACTTAGAATTAATAACATATAAACGGGTAACGGACGGTAAGATGTTACACTTATAATTAATAACATGTAAACAGGTAACGGACGGTAAGATGATACACTTATAATTAATAACCTGTAAACAGGTAACGGGCGGTAAGATGTTACACTTAGAATTAATAACATATAAACGGGTAACGGACGGTAAGATGATACACTTATAATTAATAACCTGTAAACAGGTAACGGACGGTAAGATGATACACTTAGAATTAATAACCTGTAACAGGTAACAGACGGTAAGATGTTACACTTAGAATTAATAACATATAAACGGGTAACGGACGGTAAGATGTTACACTTAAAATTAATAACCTGTAAACAGGTAACGGACGGTAAGATGACACAGTTAGAATTAATAACATGTAGCAGGTAACGGACGGTAAAATGATACACTTAGAATTAATAACCTGTAAACAGGTAACGGACGGTAAGATGATACACTTAGAATTAATAACCTGTAACAGGTAACAGACGGTAAGATGTTACACTTATAATTAATAACATATAAACGGGTAACGGACGGTAAGATGTTACACTTATAATTAATAACATGTAAACAGGTAACGGACGGTAAGATGATACACTTATAAGTAATAACCTGTAAACAGGTAACGGACGGTAAGATGTTACACTTAGAATTAATAACATATAAACGGGTAACGGACGGTAAGATGATACACTTATAATTAATAACCTGTAAACAGGTAACGGACGGTAAGATGATACACTTAGAATTAATAACCTGTAACAGGTAACAGACGGTAAGATGTTACACTTAGAATTAATAACATATAAACGGGTAACGGACGGTAAGATGTTACACTTAAAATTAATAACCTGTAAACAGGTAACGGACGGTAAGATGACACAGTTAGAATTAATAACATGTAGCAGGTAACGGACGGTAAAATGATACACTTAGAATTAATAACCTGTAAACAGGTGACTGACGGTAAGATGTTACACTTATAATTAATAACCTGTAAACAGGTAACGGACGGTAAGATGTTACACTTATAATTAATAACATGTAAACAGGTAACGGGCGGTAAGATGATACACTTATAATTAATAACCTGTAAACAGGTAACGGACAGTAAGATGATACACTTAGAATTAATAACCTGTAACAGGTAACAGACGGTAAGATGTTACACTTAGAATTAATAACATATAAACGGGTAACGGACGGTAAGATGTTACACTTAAAATTAATAACCTGTAAACAGGTAACGGACGGTAAGATGACACAGTTAGAATTAATAACATGTAGCAGGTAACGGACGGTAAAATGATACACTTAGAATTAATAACCTGTAAACAGGTGACTGACGGTAAGATGTTACACTTATAATTAATAACCTGTAAACAGGTAACGGACGGTAAGATGTTACACTTAGAATTAATAACATGTAAACAGGTAACGGACGGTAAGATGTTACACTTAGAATTAATAACCTGTAAACAGGTAACGGACGGTAAAATGCTACACTTATAATTAATAACCTGTAACGTGGCAATGGGCGGTAAGATGTTACACTTAGAATTAATAACATGTAAACAGGTAACGGACGGTAAGATGATACACTTAGAATTACTAACATGTAAACAGGTAACGGACGGTAAGATGATACACTTAGCATTAATAACCTGTAAACAGGTAACGGACGGTAAGACGATACACTTAGAATTAATAACATGTACACAGGTAACGGACGGTAAGATGATACACTTACAATTAATAAACTGTAAACAGGTATAACGGACAGTAAGATGTTACACTTAGAATTAATAACATGTAAACAGATAACGGACGGTAAGATGATACACTGAGAATTAATAACCTGTAAACAGGTATAGCGGACGGTAAGATGATAAACTTAGAATTAATACCCTGTAAACAGGTAACAGACGGTAAGATGATACACTTATAATTAATAACCTGTAAACAGGTAACGGACGGTAAGATGTTACACTTAGAATTAATAACCCGTAAGCAGGTATAACGGACGGTAAGATGATAAACTTAGAATTAATAACCTGTAAACAGGTAACGGACGGTAAGATGATACACTTATAATTAATAAACTGTAAACAGGTAACGGACGGTAATATGATACACTTAGTATTAATACATAATTTCCCGCGGCGCGCATGTTACCGTTGCTTTGTGCTAGGCGGGCGAAGTTTGACATTCGCCTCACCAAACCCTCAAACATATGTAATCCACAGGAGTCGGTGTTGATGATATGTTCATCCTACTGTCTAGTCTGGCAGATGTGCAACATTTAAAGTCAACGGAGGAGAAAATCGCCGAGGTGATGAGGACTGCCGGGGTATCCATCACCATAACGTCCATCACCGATCTGCTTGGCTTCTGTGTGGGATCCGTTTCCGTGTTTCTCAGTGTGAAAAACTTCTGCCTATATACCGGTACATATAGTATATCGTTAACTCGACTCGTACCTTCATATTCAGGCATCAAATCGGCCATTTCTTTCTCTTGGCACATTCGGGTAATGAAGTACACTAGCATGTATACGTGTGTTAGTACAATGTGCATGTATCTCATGTACATATTGACACATGTATACATGTACGTTGATCACACTATACTTTGTGTACAGACTGCATATACTTTGAAAAGTCATCACATATTATCAGCTGTTTTCAACATTCTGGACAAATCTGTTCATTTTAACATATCAGGAAAAGAGAAACACAATAAACACAACTCTAAAGTAGTTGTTTTCATAACTTTTTATCCATATTGGCAGAACTCAGGATTTATGAATTATCTGCCGCGACTTTATTTGGCAGAATTATTGCAGTTTCTTTTTCGGCGATATATTCGTCCCGAATTCGTCCCTTTCTATACTAATTGGACTATTCCAGTCAGTTGAAAAGTATACACTGGAATGATCTATTGTTCATTTGTAGGGATGTTTAGATAATAAAAGCAAGCGAAAGGCTAACACAAGAGCAGAAGTATTCATAATCTTCTTCCTTTTTTTTGCTTTTTTTATTCGATTAAATAAAGGCTAAAAATGAGGGGTTAGGGAAAGGGCCATTCGGCCCTTTCGACAATCCCGGTGTTAGCCCCCCCCCCCCCCCTACATTATCTCTGGCACAAGAGCAGAAGTATTCATAATCGTTGGTTGGAAATGTTCAGACATTAAGTTCAACAAATATGGTCGTTTGTTGAAATCTTTCTCTGAACATTTCCTAAGGGAACTACTAGTCAACGAGTACATGGTATATGAAGGGTTAAGGACTGAATGTGTGTGCTGCTCTAGATGTTGTGTTTTCTAAAATTGGACGATCGGTGTGGTTGGATGTTTCGGTAGTAATATTATTAATTGAATGATACATTCTTTCAGTGGGCCAAGTATCTGGGTTTGTTTGTTGACTGAAATAAATACATACGCGATTGGGCAAACACTATGTCTTTAATGTTGCACGATGAAAAAGAAAGGTTCCTCGTTTTCTTTCTTTTATTGACTTATTCTCTGATGAATGGATTTTGAACAAATTAAATTATTTTTTAAAGATGGATAAAGTATAGAGAGACCTCACGATCATAATCATCATCATCATCGATCATCTTCTTCTTCTACTTCTTGTTGTTCTTCGTCATAATAACCACAATCATTATATCGTCGTAGCCATCTTCGTCGTCGTCATCATCTCCATCTTCACTTCATATTATCATCATCATCATCATTTCTTCTTCATCACCATCATCATCATCATAATTACCAATAATATCATCATGTCGTCGTCGCCATCACCATCATAATCAACACCATCATAATATGATCAGCATAATCATCTTCATCGTCAGAGGTGATAAATTCTATAAATTCAATAAGTCTTCCTGGGAAATATATAATGTGTATACAGTTATTTCGTGTACACCGACCTATTACAGGGGACCGTAACATGTGACAACAGAAATAAAGAACTAGGTCAAATTTAAAATATTTTTTGAATGGAATCTTATAAAAGTTATAAAAGTATATATCGCTCATTTATGTATAATCAGTCCGCGCATACCAGAGCATATGTCTCAATTGCATTATCTGATACGATGTCAATCTATTGTTCTTTATAATACTCGGTAACACTCACAATAACAATTATAACAACAACAACAACGAAACGTATAAAATATTATGTGAATCGCTTTTTGGAGACACGTTTTAGATATTATTCCTAATGCCAAAAATACTGGAAAACCATCTGCATGTAGTCATATTCACGAGGTTATACTGTTTATAAACCTAGTTTATACTCTCTTATGCTTAATTTTCTATGTGTGAGCCTGTCGTCGCTCGGATCATAGATAGAACGACACAAGTGTGTGAACATGTTAAGGTTATTGCACGAGTTTGTTGTGACGCGACGGTAAAACGAGAACCGGAGGTTCGAGTTTTACCTCGTGGCACGACAAACAAGTGCAATAACGTTAACATGTTCACAAAACTGTGTTGTTCTATGTTTTTGCACACTCTGAAGATTGTAGCTTGTAATATATACTAAAAGTTAGGTTGATAATGTTTATTTAATTGAACAAACGTGTGCTTAATGTAGGATATACCTAATAATTTAGTGAAGTATTTGCCTGTTAAAGTTGACGTCGCCAATGACGTTTTTGACGTAATCGGTTTGTATTATTCAAGAACAATACACAATTTTTTATTGAACGTTTTGAAATCTTCTGTATTTTGCTGTATTTTGCAAAATAAGCCATTGTGTGTGCAATAAAGCATTGTCCAATCAAGGGGATTTGTCAGTGTGTTCTGCTGTTAACGCTAGCTAATTATAAAATCGCAGTAACCTTTTATGTCGAGCCGATAGGAAGTAAACCATCTGGTTTATATAGTAGTCTATCTTGGTAAATATGACTGCTGGTGTTTTATATGTTTCAACTAGAGGAGTTTAACCCTTTCTTTACTAAATGGATTACCCCACTCAAGTTAGTGATAAACGTATACATTTGAATGGTCTATTATTCATTTGGATGGCGCCACATAATAAATTAGCAGACGACAGTCAGACGAAAAGAAGGATTCATAGCCATTGCTGTGAAATGTTCAAATAGGTAGTTTGTTGAGCTTATTATCTGAAGATTACCTATGGGAACAATTCGTCAATGAGTATTTAGTATACAAAGGGTTGAGGGATTATAAGATAAGATAAGATAAGATTTTAATGCAAAATACACCCAAATGGGCAGTTACAAACATGAATAAAATATATATAATTTGACAAAAAGTAACTATATATATTAGATGAGTAACATATATGCATATACACGCACAATGTAGTATCATAACGAATTGCTTTTTTCTCTTTTCATCTTAAAATTTAATTCATCAGTTATAAATTATCAATTGTCTAGCTTTTATTGGAATCCCGAGTGGCGAAGAAAGACAGGATTATGTCACATATAACATTAATGGTTGGTTTGTGTTCATTCTTCATAATAAATCTAAATTTCTCATAATTCGTCATATCTGAAAAATGTGGGAACTCTGTGATTATGTCCCGAAAATATGTATCGCGCATACTTGTGTATGCTCTACATTCTAATATAAAATGGTATTCTGTTTCAATTTGTTTACATTTACAAAAAGAAAACATAATCTTTCTTTAACGGGTAGTAGGGGCTGTCTCCCCTTTTCAATTTCCAATCTGTGATTGCTTATTCGCAATCTCGTAAATAGAATTTTCGCTTTATTAGAACGCATATTGCAAATGTATGGCTCCATTTCGTGCATTGTTTTAAACAACCTATACGTTCTTGTCTTATTACCAGCGGTCGGTTTATTTTCGGAAGAGTTTATGTTGTAAAATATTTTTAAATGTTCCGTTTTCAATTTTCTCACAAGCTCCTTTTCCTTAATTCCTTGAAGTGTCCTACGATTTGAAATATCAACACCATATTTACCATATAAGTCATTGCATAATGATATCGACGCATTTTCAAGTGATTCGATGCATGCATCATGTATCAAGGACCCAGCTGGGGAATTAGAAACTGTTTTCATATACCTGAATTGTTGTATAATCGCGTCATGTATTACCGGGAATCGTCCCAATTCTGCACGTACGGCATGATTCGTGGCCTTTTGATTAACCCCTAATATCATTTTGCAAAACCTCAGGTGAACTTTCTCGCATGGTAATGTGTCAGAATGAAGCATTTTTATTTCTCCTGCCCATATCTCACACCCGTATATCAGTTATCGGTTTAATCAATTTATCGAATAATTTGCATTTAGTTGGAATCGAGAGTCGCATCTTAGAAGGAATAGACTGCGTTAAAAAGAACATTGCTTTCGTGGCTTTTCCACTTGTGTGCTCTTGTGACTTTGTCATTCTACCGGTTGATGTGAATTTTATTCCGAGATAGAGATACTCTGAAACTAATTCAAGCGTTTGTCCATTGATATTGAAATTTGGCTCCCGTTTCGTTTTCTTCGATCTGAAAATAATACATTTTGATTTGCTTGCATTCACCACGAGATCATTATATTGAGTAAATATTTCCAGCGCATTGAGACAATTTTGTAAACCTTGTTCTGTTTCCGACAACAAAACTAGATCATCTGCAAATAAAAGATGATTGAGCGGGCGGTTATTAAGGAATATGGGATCACCAAACCTATCTAGTGAAAGTTTTACATCATTAATGAAAATCTTAAACAACGTGGGTGACAAGGGATAGCCTTGCCGGACACCGACCGTTGACATATGCAGTGGTCCGACTCCTGCATCTGTTTTAACATGAAAATAACTTGATTGATACATCGATCGTATTATCTGATTGACCCTACCTCCGATACCTATGCGATGTAATTTTTCAAACATCAAAGACCTATCCACCGTGTCGAACGCTCTCTGGAAATCGATAAACGCTGCAAAAATTGGCTTATGTTTCTGTTTATATTTATTTATACATGTTTTTAGAATATAAGCGCTGTCAATTGTACCGCGATTCTTTCTAAATCCGAATTGGTTGTCACTAAGGAGTCCATGCGTTTCCAAATAGTCATTTATTCTATTATTTATAACTTTATTGAATAATTTACCTAAGCTATTGCTGAGCGCAATCGGTCGATAATTGTTTGGGTCATGCCGGTCTCCCTTCTTATAGAGCGTCTTAATGAGAGATACATTCCAGCTGTCTGGATAATGACCTTATTCTAAAACTTGGTTAAATAATTTCACCACGTCGTCTATTGTCGCAGGAATAACTGTTTTAAGTAGTTCATTCAAAAAGTTGCCATATCCAGAGATTTTCTGTTTTTTAAAAGTTTAACACAATTAATTACTTCGCATGCTTCTATAGCACTCTCACCAATGTTTAAAGTCGGGGTTTCGTTCACATTAGTATGTTCTGTTCTATCCGAAGAAACTGTTTCTTTTCAGAGCACTTTCTTGAAAAAGTCTACACTTTCATCAGGATGTAAATAATTTGTTTCATCTCGTTTATTCCTCAGTTCATTTATCACTCGCCAATATTCGGACGGATGTTAATTTTCCATGTTATCAACTAGCTTTGCTAACTCTTGGAAATGTAGTTTAGATTTGTATTTAGTTTCTTTATTATAAGCTTTTTTGGCTGCGAAAAATTCCCGCCTAAGATTTGCGTCGCTCGGATTTTGCTTCATTTCCCGACAAGCGTTTCCCATTTCATGTTTTAACTGGCGGCATCGCTCACCAAACCAGTTACGCTTACTTTTTTGCATTTTGGACTTATCTTATTCGTTCTAAAATTAGTCGCTCTATTGTTGATAGATGTCAAAATAGTTTCAAAATCTCGAACTGCACATTCAGTTCCGTGCCCATTAAGCTCATAATTTGTCATCCTGAATTGTAACAGACGGTTTGGGATATCGTAATCATTACTGGTTTTTAAAGCTTCTGCATTGCTACCCGAAGTCCATTTTGTGGCCACTTCCGGTTCGCTGTATGTATATTTAAATCTAGACATATATACTGTAGCCATGCTCCCCTTCAACTTAACATGCATTGCTAATTGGCAATGGTCAGAGTATTAATTTAGTTGTTTGACGCAAATATAATTGATATCAGACAGATATCTTTCAGAAACAAGTACGTAATCGACCAAACTTACACCATTGTAATGATAAAAAGTGTAGTTCCGAGAGAATCACCTGGTGTACGGCCGTTCCAAATTCTGACGGAAGTTGTTTTACATAACTTTAGGAGCTGGAGGCCAAAGGGGTTCACCTGCTTGTCTAAACTTGCTCTGTCCTTAACACGGTCCAATATATAACTATCTGGGAGAGAAATATATTGATCATCATCTTGTTCGACATAATCCGGTCTTCCACCTGTTCGAGAGTTGAAATCTCCTCCCATTATTATTAACGATTTATCACTATATTTTCGTAATTCCGTTTCAACATCTTGAAAAATTAAGTCATAACTTTTACGTTTATTCCAGTTGGTTGACGATTGTGGTGGAATGTAAATAGAAACGAAGACAATACTGCAATTTTGTTGGAAAATATCACCTTAAAATTCGACACATAACGCGACATCCTCAATATGTCTAACATTTTTAACAGACCCTTCGTATTTTGTCTGATATGCAATCAAGATAATGATACACTCATCACGTTGAACAGTGCGATATTATAAGATAGTAACAATTCCTGCCGTAAAAAAGAAATAGGAAAAACCATTTCCAAGTGACAAAATTCCTGCCGACTGGTCTCTGTGACTCAAAATTACTATTTCACACATAACTTCTAAACTAACCATAATAATCATATCCATTGCTGTCGTCTTCGTCGACGTCATATACTTAGCATAGCCGCCGCCAACAACAACGGTATGAATTAATAATTAAAACAACATAACACCTTTCAGTGTATTTTGACTAATGTAGATAATAATGAAATTTGACTTCATTTTAGGAGTCGCCATCATCATTTGCTACATCAACATGATAACCTTCTTTCTCGGCTGCTTGGCAATAAACGAGAAACGAGTGGAAGCTGGTCGACACAGTGCAACCTGCATGGAGATGACGTCGCGGGAATCGATGGAGAAGGATGGTAAATCCAAAATGGCGATTATCTGTTGCGGTGCCGTCAAACCAGAATCTCGAAAAGACGTGGAGGGAATTTTGGAACGCTGGCCACGAGTTATTGTCTCAAAACTACTCAAAAACACAATTGTCCGAGTCGTCATACTTCTGTTGTTCGCTGCATATCTGGGCGTATCAATATACGGAGCAACCAATGTAAAGCAAGGCCTTGAACTGAAGGACACGACCCCTGATGATTCATACTTCAACGCATATCAATTGTGGTATACAAAATTTCCATTCGTACATTACGTCTCATTTGTTTTTAATGGAGAAATTGAATACTGGCAGCTTGACGTCCGCGATAAAATTGAGTCTCTCCTTAACTCGGCAGAGACTAGCAATTTCATACAGGACACCATGTCTATATCATGGGTTCGTGAGTTTTCGTCTTTATCGTCATTCAACTACACATCAAAGTCAGATTTTGTTAATGCTCTTACATCATTTCTAACTACACGCACAATGTATAAAGACGATGTTGTCATAGATTCCCAGGGAAATATACCGACATCGCGGGTCTACATATTAACGGAACACCTTGGAAACACAGACGACCAAGGCCAGGTGATGGAAGACATGCGCAACACAGCGGATTCTTCGGGCTTACCAGTGTTTGCATATGCATTCGCATTCATATTTTATGAGCAGTATACGTCTATCCTATCGAGTACTTTTCAGACTGTTGGGATCACAGTGGCCGCTGTTGTTGTTGCTACTTTTATCTTCATGCCCCAGCCAATCCTGATGTTGTATACCTTCTGCTCCCTCGTCATGATACTGGTAGGTATGTTTGGATTCATGTATTTCTGGGGCCTGACACTGAGCTCGATAACGATGATACTTCTTATAATGAGTGTGGGCTTCGCTGTAGATTACAGCGTTCACGTTAGCCACGCCTACCTACAAGCAGACAAAGAGAGCCGACTTGAGAAAATGAATGTTGCGATCGACATGGCAGCGGCTCCAATCCTAAATGCTGCACTTTCCTCCTTCCTTGGCATATTTATGTTGCTATTTTCGCAAACCTTCATCTTCAGGGCCTTCTTCAAGATGATGTTCCTGGTCATTCTCTTTGGATTTTGCCACTCGACTTTCTTTTTGCCCTCGCTACTTAGCTTCACGGGGCCACGTGGGAAGACTCGTAGGACGATAGCATCGGAAACGAACAATGGATTCCAAAAAGACGAACACGGAAAGGATAATGGTGACGGGTTCGAAATCGCAGGTCAATCGTATCGCCCAACGACAAGAACAAGTGTGTCGCCGTCCGGAACTTCAGCTCTGTAGTTCGGTTGCCCAACAACCGAATGAATGGTGACGGATCTGGAAACAGGAGCTACACGACATTGTACACATTGACAACTAATCATGTTTCTTACATTTAAATATAGTTGAGTGCTTTAAGTCCACGGACAGTAATGGTTGTGATATTGGAGGATATTGATCAACCGCTGCATCCTGCAGCGACAAGACCAATTGATTCGCTGTCCTGTATATATATATATCTTCTACAGTTTAGAAGTTCAACAAAAACTGAGTGGTGATGAGTCTGGAACTCTGAACTTCACGTGTAACGTGACAATCATTCATATTTTTAATTTATTAAACTATTTCAGTGTATTTTATCCTGGTATCGATGGTTGTAAATTTGGAGGAAATTCTTCAACGTCTCTAACCGACCAGTGACAGTAACACGTGATTCTCAATGTTCTCTATCCGACCAGTGACAGTAACACGTGTTTCCCAAAGTCTCTCTCCGACCAGTGACAGTAACACGTGTTTCTCAACGTCTCTATCCGACCAGTGACAGTAACACGTGTTTCCCAACGTCTCTATCCGACCAGTGACAGTAACACGTGTTTTGCCGTTCAGAACTTCACCTCGATAGCTCACAGCTCGAAAGTAGACAGAACTATGATGGGTCTGGAGCCCGGAGTTACAGATACACTGTTAGAGTCATCCATGTTATTAATTTAAAACTACCATAGACAGTACTTTAATTCCATGCAATGATGGTTGTGATATTAGTTGCAGAAAATTTATAAACAATATTACTGTATCATCCATTGACAGAACAGGGTTTTCGCAGCCCAGAGTTTCACATATGTAGTGTATGTCCGCGAGAGAAGCGGTTATGATGGATTTTGGAACATGGACCCTGTACTATAAACACAATTCCTGTGATATGAGCATACCTTTGTAATTTATTGATCTTGTAATACAAAATGTGTGGGTTATATTTTGGTATTCGACTGAATCTCGACAGTGTATTTCTAATTTTTATTCATTGTTGATTAGGATTCAGAAAATGTCGATAACTCTTAACTTACAATATGCATTAACGAGAAATGATAAATATGATCGTATCGGCCAGCCATCGTTTTACAGGGATTCACTTGACAATGATTATATATCATCTCCTTGAATTTGGGTGAGAATTGAGAAAGTTCCATCTTTTGAGGTCGATATGACCTTTGAGTACTCGATATGCCTAATCTGGTTATTTACAAGAATTTGCCTGCATTATTAAATTATCGAGGTTTATAATACTCGACATGTGCCTCATTCGCTGCTCAAATCACAGTATTTTTTATTTTATAGTATAGAGCCATTAGCTATAGCTGCATGTACACCGCGACAAACAATCA
Organism: Siphonodentalium dalli; assembly: GCA_032622095.1. Classification (NCBI taxonomy): domain Eukaryota; kingdom Metazoa; phylum Mollusca; class Scaphopoda; order Gadilida; family Siphonodentaliidae; genus Siphonodentalium; species Siphonodentalium dalli. Next base: position 146,603,365 of record CP136066.1, read on the forward strand.
TATTGTTTTAACTCAATTCCGTCAAGTCAATGCATGGCAATATTCGTGATATTGGAGGATTGTTCTCAACATCTGTATCCGGCCACTGACAGAAACAAGTATCCAGAACTTCACATCTTTAGTTCAGAGGTCGAACAATAAAAACTGTTATGTTGGGTCTGGAGCTACAAAGACGGCTACGCCTTGACAGTCTATCGTGCATTTATCCTTAATTTAACAAAAACAGTCAGTGCTTTAAATTAATGTAATTATGAATGTGATATTAAAACTTTCTCGACAGCTCAGGTGTGTAGATTGCATGCCAACTTCCATACCCACTCCCATACACACTCCCCATAAAAAAAATGGTTCCCCGGTGACATTTATACAGAACATGTAATTCACTGGTAATAATTGCAAGTGTAGCAGCCTTGTTTGAAGATAAATCTGATATAAATTATTTAAGTTGTTTTATCTTGTAAACGTTGCCAAAAAGTACTGGTATCATATCTACTGATAAATTTGATCTTTGGATTATATTATATTGTAGACGGTCGATTATATGTAGTGATTAAGTCACTATATTGGGACCCCCTGGGAGGGCAGGGACATACAGTCACCCGATGATAACAGCTCATGTTACTATTAGAGGACCGGATTTATGCTTTCTGTTTCTCAGTCTTCCAAATATAGGATAAATTTATCGTAGCATGTGATGCAAGTTATTAATATACATGTTATGTATACATGTTATAACAGACTGAATGCATAGTTGAAGAAGTTGTAACTGTTTATGGCGGAGTTTGGGATTTCTAAATTTCGGAAATCTATTTTGTTAGATCATCTTATATATACCTTACTCGTATTTAAATTCGCACAGTACTCAGTTTTGAATTCGCGCAATTTGAATTCGCGAATTAAAAATATACACAACTATTTTCATAAAAGAATTGTAACTGATAACAGTTCTTAATCGTTTTGGGGGATGCATGTGTATATTAACATCGAGTATTTATAGAACACGACTGCATCATCATTTTGTTGCGAATATTGGTTCTTATGTGCTCCAAATAATCATTCTGATATTGAAATAGTTATGGACGTGGTTGAAATGAACCCGATGGAATTACAACCACACTCGCGTTGGCTGGTGACCACACATTGATGTGTGTATTCTATGTAGCTGGATTGGCATAATTAAGTTAACGCAGACCACAATGCCAACGGTGTCACTCCAGTGTTGTTGCTTGATACGAAGGCGAGCTTTCTTGTACCTTCAACCTGAAATGTGTGTTTCTTACAAACATTGCAACATCGAAGATGATGATTTATCGCATGACATATAAATAATGGTGTTGAGTTTAGTTCCCCACATGTACATAAATATGACCCTAATTGGTTATTCAACCCAACATTCCGAAATGTATGTAACACATCATCTTGTTGTCTTTGTGGTCATGAGTCGTACTATTTTTCGTACCAGTAGGTGCACAAAAAATAGTACTGCGCGAATTTATATACGAGTAAGGTGTACAGAAATATGCCATAACACTATCCTATGTGGAACTTCCTGATAAGTTTCTACCGCATATAGGGACTATAATTATATAATAGGTAGGACTGAATATTGTTTTGGGAAAACAGGACAGGGAATGTTCAGTGGTTTAAATCAGGAACCGGGAAATTTACAGCATCTTTCATCCTCAATTACTCATGGAGAAATTTCAAAGTGTATCACTACATCTATATATGCAACTCAAACGAGCCACCACCTGAATCAAGGACTCGTTAGCAATCTAACCTCGATTTCGTTATTAGAGAGGTTTCACAATCTGGCAGTTAGCAGGGTTCGCGCTGCCGATGTCCAATTTAGCAAATTGCTATACAAAGTTAATTTGCACCAAAAACAATCCCGATTTGCTACAACAATTGGCACCTAGCTTTTTGGTTTTTGACAGTTGGTACCCATCGGGCATATACTAAAGCTTGCAGTCAATCGATCGGAAACGAACACACATTGAAATTCGGTCGCGACATAGCTAATTGGGTCCTAATTGAAAGATATAATGGAATTGCGGCTTACGTCACATCACCTTATTATATTGCTGGGGTGAACGGGTTTGAATTTCTACTCGATTATAACACAGCATACGGCTATTGACTCCAATTTGACAAACATTAGTCAAACAAAGGGCTTCCTAAAGTCTACCTCGTTTTTAAACTGTGGTTTTATAGTCGGTGTTTGATAAATTATAATAGATATGACTTTCGTAACTCAGCTTTCACAAAATGTGATATACAGCAAATATGAATCGTAAGTTAGATTTCGGAAACAATGTATCGGACACACGACATCCTTCTAAAATGAAGAAAGTTACTGATTTCTTCGGACGTTCAAAACTCAAAAGTGGTTTAAACGTTTTTATACCATAATTACAACACACTCTTTTGGATAAATTTCAGCTTTGTACCCTACTGAATGTGGGTATACATTTCTATTATGGGTGTATATATCTCAACATACCTCGTGGTTTAAACGTTTTTATACCATAATTACCTATGATAATGTATGTGTAACACCTATTTTGTAAATATCATCTTTACCCCCCACTGTGGGTGTAAATTTTCAAACGTCATTTCATGGGTCGAACGTTTATACCCATAGTAGAACTACATCGTAGTTAGCAACATAGTTCTTCTGTTACATTGATTTAAACTTGGAAGTTGTTCAATAACATATATGAGGGAAATTGCCCGAATTTCAATCAAACGTTGCTTGCCAGTGTTATATGAACTAGCACTCATATGACTGGGAGTATCAAGTGACTGTGGCTTAGAAACAGACTTACGTGATTACGTAAACGTAAACTGAAATACACCCACAGAAGCCAAGAGTACCGGTACCAAATTTTCACCACTCATGGTATTGTGGCTTTAACCACTCGCCAAAAGACTCGTTCTTAAAACCAATATTCCATTCGTGGTTGAAATTTGGTAATCTCTGCTACTATGGGTGCGGTCACTGTGAGTACCGAACATAACCGAACACAACCGAAAACAAGTTAAAATAAGAAATATATAAGGGACATGTAACATATAAAGTTTATATGGGTGTGTAGGTAGATGTAAAGTAGTGATATGTGAAGTTTGATACAATTCGGGCTATTAAAAGTTATGTTATTGGCAGTTTTATACTATTTCGCCGTCGGCACACAAGCGAGAGTTCGTTATATATATAAGGTGAGAAATACCTACCCCTCACTACCTGTGCACCAAAGTCCGTCCCAACGGCCAACGTTGCACATGACATCGCGTATCATAGTTACCATTCCTGATTATCACACAGACATCAATGAGGGTCAATTTTGATGTAATGTTGATGGCGACGTTCCGACTAATTTGATATAGTTTTTTATCACGTTGATAAACCTATATTAATTCGGTAAAGTCTCGTCAGAGTGTGAACCGATTTTTAGAAAAACCAATGAATAATGAGCAAAATCGAGCTCCAGTCAATTTAGGTATTTGGATTGTATCTGGAACGGAATGGGTATATTAGTTGTTACATAAATACATTTTGTGGTTGGTGCATGTACATGTATGAATCAATATATAGGCATGCTGTTAGATTGAGATGGTATCTATGTCTTAGTTGTGGCGAACGGGTCTGTTAGTGGGTAAACATGTGTATATATTTTTGGGGATGAATTTAATTGGCGGGCGTTTGTCTATATATAAGCATGCATAGCAATATTTTAATCGGGGAGAACGGGTCTGTTAGTGGGTACATGTCTACGTATAAAAAATTTGGGACTCAGTTTAATTGGAGGGCATTTGAATATATATTTGTATACAATTATGCATAATTAGGCTTGATGGGGTGGGTTAGTCTTGCGTGTTTTGTAAATATATTTGGGCAATATTCTGGAGAATGGGTCCCTGTCTGTCGCGTTCGATCTATGGGCATGAATATGTAGGCTATGGAGGTGGTTGTACCTATATTATTGGGGCGAATGTGTATATATCAGTGTGCACATATATGTGTACATAATGGGGTTAAGTTTACTTGTAGGGCACAAGTCTACGTATAATCATGCTGAAATGGGCAGGGGTGTGTAATAGTCTGTGTTTGGCATATACAAATAACTATTGGCATGCATCACAGTGGATCAAGGGACACGGACCAAAACCGGAAGTCGTAGATTTCGAGGTGGAGAAAACAAAGTATACAAATATTTGTTGACATTTTTCGACGTGTTTTTTGGAATATAAACGGTTGGATATCATTTCTGACCAACTGAAGGTGAGTGAATAGTTCTTCACTAATGTTCGGACACCGACGATCAATTTAAGTCAGTTGTCAGTGTTCTATCGCGGAAAAAAATGCCATTTAATCATCGCCGCGAGACGATTTCTTCACCCAAATTATCCCAGAAAATCATACTTATCACATTCATCGCAGACAGCAGTCTGACAGCTGTCGCAACATCCTATATACCACCAATCGAAAGTCCTGTCCCCCCCCCCCCCACACACACACATGCATATTTTGAGTATTTTCACGGACTGACTCAAAACTCCAAATTTCATCTTTTGATGCGGGTACCCACCTCGAAAATACTGTCCGGTTAGTCCTGTACACCCCGGAATTTAGTCGCAATCCACCAGACCGGGCGGAGAGTTATTGTTGTTCAATCAAGAGTCGAAATGGATTAGTTGGTTGGCTGCCTTTCGTCAACAGTGGCACGTTTTTGGCCAACTGCTTTTCTGTTGCAACTATAGTATACTGATCAAGTTTAGCTACCGGGTACAGTTTGCAATTTGTTCTCATAACATTCGTTCAGATCGTGTAAGGTCATGAATCAAAGAATTATTTATGGAAATATTTTTAGAACAAGAATATTACAATGCCCTCCATTACCAAGGCCGTGGCAACAGATTGTTGTGATGGTGGGAGGTGCTGATGTATTTTCCAATAGTTTGATATTTCAGCCAGTATTTAGTGTGAAATTTGATACTTGAAATTTTTTTTTTTTAATTCGATTAATTTCAGAAAAACAAATTGGGACCCATGGCTGTTTTTATTTCATTATGGCCACTTTCCCACCACAATACGATTGTATAATGTGTTCACTACATTTTCGGGTACACACCCCTTTATTTTTATGTTTTAAACTACTGCCACCAATCATATTTCGGAGAATTTTCGCTAATATTACATATTATAGCATAGCCATCAAATATGCAAATGTTTATTTCCATTTCTATGGGAGTCCAAATTCACATTTCATAATTAATTGCAGTTAAGCAATAGCACTTAAGCATAATTATTTGCGATTAAGCGCAATTCGTGGTTATATGTAACTATGTACCCCTGGTGAATAAATAGGTGTATCTATAACTAAGCCTGAACTCATACTGACATATCACCTCCTTGTTTTCATTGCTTTGGATGGTTGAGATTGGGAACTAGCCTAACTTCTTTATCAAAATGGGTGACTCGCGACAGTATTACTAGTACCTTCTGTTTTAGTCGAGTCGAGTCGAGAAACCAACCCATCAAAGCCCAGCAAAGCTCAAGTGTGATCAGATATCGATTATTGAAGTTTGTTATTTCAATTGATTGATGCCCAGAAACACGCCGTCAAAATGGTGGTTTCGGTCAAAATTGCGGATGAAGTGGATAACTCTAAAACAAGTGGTAATACGGCCATATTTTATTTTCAAGCGTTCATTCGGGTGTTGTACAATCCCATGGTCGATTGCCTCAGCGAAGCCGCCAGCCTTTAAAAATTGCCTCACGGTGGTCACAGGCATGCTATCTTCTCGTCAGTAGCACCTGGAATTATATAATAATATCGCTTAGTTGACTTCAACGTAAGCTAATATTAGTAATAGATACAACTGTACACCCCTCCGACAGTATGTTTAGCCCCCTCCTGATTATTATTTTACCCATTGCTGAATATTGAAAACAATAATGTTCTAAGTCGAAAAATGTCATATAACTCCACAAAAAAGTCTGACATAATTCATAAGCATAGGTTCACATGTTCCCATGGTACTAAATATATATGCCAAGCAAAAAACAAATGACCGCAAAGTATAGGAATAAAAATTCCGAAAATTGCATCCACAGAAGGACGAACAAGCTGCCTCCTGTAAAACCCCACAACTCGTTGCGAGTGTGTGATCTAATATAAAGGTTAAAAATCGGCACACCGCTGCATTTTTCTGAAAAACAAATTGGATGTAAATCTAACATTTTGTTTATGTCGGCCTTCCGAGGGTGATGACAAGTCAGAGTTAACAATATGACATACAGCAAAAGTTATATGTTTACCAAACATGTACTTCGTGGTTGGATTTCAGTTACAGGTTACAGTTCAGTTCTATATATAAGACACCGCCTGGATGTTATGTTGTCCCATGAGACATATACAACATTATGAACACCCAGAACCATTGTGGCCACGCAAAAGTCAAATGAAACGCCCATCATCTGCGGCAAAGTTGCTTTTTCGACCAGAAATTGAAGATGGCAGACTTCAGCAAAATCACGACTAAGCGGACAGATTTTTTACAACTAATGATTACATTTTTCGGGACTAACCGGACAGTATTTTCGAGGTGGGTACCCGCATTAAAAGATGAAATTTGGAATTTTGAGGCAGTCCATGAAAATATGCATTTGTGGGGGGGGGGGGACAGGACTTTCGATTGGTATATAGGTTGTTGCGACAGCTGTCTGCGATGAATGTGATAAGTATGATTTTCTGGGATATTTTGGGGAAGAAATCGTCTCGCGGCGATGATTAAATGGCATTTTTTTCCGCGATAGAACACTGACAACTGACTTAAATTGATCTTCGGTGTCCGAACATTAGTGAAGAACTATTCACTCACCTTCAGTTGGTCAGAAATGATATCCAACCGTTTATATTCCAAAAAACACGTCGAAAAATGTCCACAAATATTTGTGGACTTTTTTTTCTCCACCTCGAAATCTACGACTTCCGGTTTTGGTCCGTGTCCGTTGATCCACTGTGTGCATATGTATTTAGGATTGGCGGTGGTGGTTGTCCGTATATTATTGGGGCGAATGTGTATATATTAGTTGGTACTCAATGGGGTTATTTTACTTGGAGGGCACGAGTCTACGTATAAGCATGCTGAAATGGGCGGGAGGGGCAACAATACGTGTTTGCCCATAGAAATAAATATTGGCATCCACATATATGTAAATCGGTTCGGGGGGGGGTTAGTACATATGTATATTATTGGGGCGAATGGGATTAATGTGTTCCATATGTTTATATACAATCATGCAATTAAGATGGGATGATAATATTGCGTGTTTGGTCTCTATAACTGGGTGGGGGTCTGTTGCGTATGTGTGTCTATCTTGAATGATATTATAGCTAAACACCCAACTAGGACCAGGGGTCAGGTGGAGGGGATGGGCTTATTAATGTGTACATATATGTATACGTAATGGGGTTAAGTTTTTGGAGGGCGTGAGTTTATATCTAAGCATGCGGTTAGTTGTCATTTTTCTAGTAATAGACGACGTATTTATTAGATTCGGTTTCGATTTCGGTCATCCGGGAACCCAGGATTGTTAGTACTGCGATCTGAATCTGGGAATATAACGTTAATGTGACGGTCTTACCCAAAGATGTTGGTGTTAGTTACGGATATCGTCCGTTAATGGGACTTTGACAATTTTATGAGCAGTGGTGGGTCAGTCGGTTTGAAACATAATCTTACATAGGATAGTAAAGAGAACCATGTGGTTTGTTCATGAGTGGTTTGGCGCATAAACCCTTTGATTATCGGAATTGGGAAATCGGATATGTGTATGATTCGTTATATATAAAACAAATATTGGCATGCATATGTATTTCGGTTGGGGGGGGTGTACATATATTATTGGGGCGAATATGTATATATTAGTGGGTACATATATGGGTACATTATGGGATTATGTTTACTTGCATAGAGGGCACGAGTCTACGTATAAGTATGCTGAAAGGGGCCGGGAGGGTAATAATGCGTGTTTGCATATAGACATAAATATTGGCATGCATATATATTTCGGTTGGGAGGGTTTGGTTTGTTGGGGCGAATGGTATTATTAGTGGGAACATATTATTTTGTCACTGTTACTGCCTGCGTTTCTGTTAGATTTTATTTGTCCCTGTGAGATCAATGGTCCCTGCATGTTGACAATAATTTGGTGGTTATTTAAAAAAAATGCATCTATAGTATAAGGGAGGTAGACAGGAACATAATAATATTAATATAATAATAAATAATTATGTTGAGATGGTGCCTTTGAATTTCAAGCCTATATCTGGTAGTAAAATTTACGAATGTCTGTTTCCAAAGCATGAGCTGAATATATTTCTCTCTCTTATGAAGTATACGAATGGGTCGACAACTATTACCCCATATCGATAATTTCTACTCTGGTTACGCACATAGAGATTATAATTATTCCACCCGTTTAAAATAGGGGAACTTGTTTATGATCTGACGGGGAACTTTATAGTATTTAACACACAGAACAAGGAACATATTTCTTTATTAGTATACATGTTCCTTCATAAATCGATCTCGCAATAAACATTGAATTGATTACCGGGAAGAAATTCCACGACTGTAAGGGATGCAAATCAGACTTGGCTCAACAAATTGACCTAGTTCATGCGTGCAATCTCGAGCTGTGGAATATCGGTACATAATTATTACAGACGAACAGGTATTACTCAAGAAATATATTATTGCTGCAATGTTTTTGACAATGTTATAAACTTCCCATGTCAGAACACGATCAGGTTCCCATGATTTGATGAGGTGGATTATGAAATTTATTATCTCTATATGGACGTAACCAGAGTAGAGATTCGTGCCATGCGGTTATATAGCCAAATGTATAACCTCCCTGGCAGAGGGGGGTCTACAGGTCTTTTCCAGACACAAGGTGGGGTGGGTGGATATGGGTGTGTCTGGTCCGGAAAAAACGAGTAATGAATTTTTTTTCCCTACACTGAAATTTACTCATGTTGTCCATTATTAATCTTGTAGTCAGTCATTGGACTCAATTATTACAAAAACAAATTAATTATATTTTATACCACACTTATAATATTAAGATTACTGTTAGGTCATATACCGTAAGCACGGTGCTCAGCATGACAATCTGTCGAACTTGTGACAGGTTTAATTGGAAATTTACCTCATTAAAACTCGATATCGTAGCCAGTTTACATGGGAAGATTGTCGGGCAGATTGAACATTCAAATATGAGTCAGAATGAGTGAAGGTTTTATTCAGTGAGTCATATGTGGTGGCGGAAGATGGGGTCGAATTGATACCTCTATACAATAGATAGATTATCTAGATACATATATAGATATCTACCTCTATAAAACTGATAGGTTCTTAACTGGCGATATAATATTTTTAAAGTAATAATAAAAGCACGGCCTGACTAAGTTATCATTGCCATGGAACCTATGAACCCATGTAGTGCCAACTCGTCCTTCCAGACATCAAACCATAGTTTCTAGCCGCAAACTGACTGGCTCTGGAACTCCAATCAGTCACCACATTGCTACACAATACAAACATACCATATTATTTCACACCCAAGAGGATTGGATCTGGTGTGAATTCCAGTGGCAACTTCGAGTTATGTTTGCCAGAATGCTTGCATTTGTACCGCTATTGGAACCTCAGACCATATATAGACCCCCTACTGGAGTTAAATGTGCTATAAATGATATATTCAAGTATATACGAGTCTATATACGATTAATAAAGGAGAGCATGAGTTTCACTTGTTCCTGCCAGATACACCCACTCATCCCGCCTTGTGTCTGGAAACAAATCTGCAGACACCTCCAATTTGCCAGCATGGACGTGGCGATGGGGTTTTTTTGGGGGGGGGGGGGGTATCCCCCCAACTTTGGTCAACATTATCAACAGTGTGAAATTTCATACCTGACACAACATTAGTTGGAAATTTCACACCAACAATAGGTTGAAAATGTTCTTGTAATTTAATTTTCAAACAATTTATTGGGGGGATTTAATGTTTTTGGACCAATATTTGCATGCTTTCCTACCTTTTGTCAAAATTTTGGACAGAAATTTTCCAACCTGGGGGGGGGGGGGGTGTCAGGTTGGAAATGTCCAACACTTGGAAAGCTTGTGTGCTGGTCCCTCCCCATGAACAGTCAAAAACTGCTAGTTAATTTAAAAAAAACAATTTTGTCCACATTTGGTGAACATTGTCATTGGAATTCTCATCAGTTGGAAATTTTCCAACCTAAGTGGGGTGGTCAGGTTTTAAATTTTCAACTCTGAGGAAGGCTTGAGGCTAGCCTAGATACAAGGATTTTGCGATTTTCTTGTTCAGATTTCCAAATGTTACATGGTCCCTCCCAAGCGGCCAATAAAACACTGCTAATTATTTTAAGAAAACAATTATTTACTACATTTGGTCAAAATAATGGACTGAAATGATCATCAGTTGGAGAATTTTCCAACCTAAGGGTGAGTATGAGGTTTGGAAATTTCTAACACTAGGAAAGCTTGAGGCCAGTCTATATGCTAGGATTTTGCGATTTTCTTGTTTATTTTTCAAAATTTTCTCACACCAGGCCGAACAACCATGGTCGGCCCGGTGCGTCCTGGTCTTTTGTCCATAGCCGTGTGTATTTGTATGGAGTTGGACTAGTAGATGTTAGGATTTATGAAATTTTCAGGTTCAAATATCTGAATGTTCTCATACCGGGTATATAGAACCATGGTCTATATGAAGATCTAGGCTATTAGGCCTGAGCATTGAGGTGCAAGGGAGGAGTGCAAATGGAATTATGCAAAACTTGTGTTTGGTTGGATTCAAGGGGGCGGGTGCAGTTGGAATTCCCCGAAGTGGACACCCCAACGGAGACCCTCTAGCCACGTCCCTGCTTGCCAGCTAGGTTATACATTTGGCGAAATCATTGCATGTCATCATTCTATACTCTGACTACGTCTGTATAGAGATCATAATCCACCAGTTCAAATCATGGGAACGTGTTCATGTTCTGACAGTGAAGTTTATAACATTGACAAAAAATTGCAGCTTTTCTTAGGTAATGCGTGTTCCTCGGTAATAATTATGTACCGGCATTCCTCAGTAAGTGTAGGTCCCACTGTGAAGCTCGAGATTGCATGCATGAAATATGTCAAATTGTTGATCTAAGTCTGATCTGCACCCCTTACAGTCGTGGAATTTCTTCCGGGTAATCAATTCAATGTTTATTGCCATATATCGACTCACAAACGTGGCAACTACATGCAATCTGGAGTTGCTACCATGGCCACCTACATTGAAATAGATTATGAAGGAACATGTATACTAATAAAGAAATAAAATTCACTGCTTTGTGTGTTTAATGCTATTCCCCGTCAGAACATCAAAAAGTTCCGATATTTTAAACGGGTGGAATATAATCTCTACGTGCGTAGCCACTGGACAGAGTAGAAATTAACGACATGATCTAATAGTTCTCTGTCCATTCCTATATTCAACAAGAGAGAGAGAAATATATTGAGCACATGCTTTGGAAACAGACATTCGTACATTTTACTACCATATATTGGCTTGAAATACAACGACATCTCAACATAATTATTTATTATTATACTATTAATATTATTATTTCCTGTCTATACCACGCCTTGTACTATAGATGCAATTTTAAATTAACCACCAAATTATTGTCAACATGCAGGTAACATTGTTCTCACAGGGACAAATACGATCTAACAGAAACGCAGGCATTGCGCATCGAAAAAAGATAGCGACGCTGTAAAAGCTTGCGGTGACAAATACGTCATATCAAAATGGCGGCGGTTCCGGTCGAGATTGGCAGGTCGCTTATTCTAAGATAACGTGGACCACTATTATAGCTCCAAAAAATCGCAAAATATAATTGTTCTTAAAAACCAGTGCACATTATTCTATTTTAAAGAAAGATATTCAGCAGACATAACTGAATAACCACATATATATGACCGCATTAAGTTCCCACTCAGCATTTTCCTTGTGCGACATATACGTTACCATAATGGTCAACTTGATATCGGTGGTTCTTCGCATAAGCAGGTGTTCCGCGATGCAGCAACCGTCGCTATTCGGCATCGACAACATCAGTACATCCAATGCGTTAACCCATACTCTATACAACAGAATGTTAATTCTTAGTGTTCTACTTATAGCTATAATACATATACCGCCATGCTCGTGAACTGAATGGGTGTACATTTCCAGGAAACAAAACCAAGCAAGTCACATACCATATTACCACGAACTGGTGTGAACACTGGATTCAATGTAAAGTGACAAATTGATATGGAAGTTTCAGTCTCGTGAGAGCGCGCTCAATACACCATGAACAGTTATTCACATTCTGTGTTAATTTTTCTATAACGTTTGGTAACGTATCTGTCGCTACATATATAGAGATAAAATATGTGTTCAATGTGTTCGCAGCCCGACCGTGTGAAACTGTCATGGTTCAACGTCATTCAGTATTATATAACTATAATGTCTACTTTAAAATAGCCCGACGTATGTCATATAGACTACATGCTATGCATATTAGTATGGTTGTGGTACGCGAACAAGGGGGTTGACCAAGGAGATATTGGCAAATAATCGATTTATCATTCCACACGGGGAGATCGCAGGAATAATATACCCAAAATCGGCTTTGAGGGAAATCGACGATCAATGATGGCATCCAACATGGCCGCCGTTAGTTAAAAGAGACACTGGCTAAGAATGATTCGATTTTTAGGAAGGCACTTTTTTTGGAAATATATACAAATGTATATCTCTTTTTCATGCTATAACATAATCTAGTTTTAATAACACACTTAGAACTCCCTACCCAACTGACAGACGTGACAACATACACAATTTATGCTACCATCCATTTGCGTAGACACCAGATTATGTGCTTCTATGCTTCTTTTCCAGCTTCTCCATCGCTGGATGACCCATTACATACCATTGTCATTGCATATGTACCTTATACGCACTGTAGACCACCGATCCAATATATTTGCTGGAATGGTTCAGAATCGTGGTTATACGTAGAAATTGACACTGTGGTTGTAATATTATACAGATTCGTAAGAAATTTGAATTATCTCTACGCAATTTCCAGGTAGTCCCTCATAGTAAGTGGACATCACGTTTGGTCCTTCAGTAGATACTGCCCAGTGGAACAATTGTGCGCTGATAGGTGGGAATTATTGTGGTGCCAAATAGTATTGGCTACATGTTTAATGAGTCTGGCACCGATAATGTCGAGCCGAAAAGCTGTTTCGGTGTTCGTCTGAGCAGAACTTAAAATTTGACAATTTTCGGCGGCTGTTTTGGTAGCCATCTTCAAATGTCGAATCGTGCTCGGCTATTCACACCTTCCAAAACATTCCGTTCTGGTTGCACTCAGTGATGTATATTGGTGCCGAATTCGCGTTTGTCTTGTGGATTTTCATAAATAATTAGCTATTTGTGTCTACCATTATCATCTTTCATTCTGGATTTTCCCCAAAGCGGACACCTGACATCGCATATCAGAGTTACCATTCGTGATATTCACACATACATCATTGAGGGTCAAATTTGATATAGTGTTAATGACGACGTTTCGACTAATTTGATATAGTTTTATCACGTTACTCACAAACCTCGAAACCAAGTGATTCCCCACAGTGGTTTTATACTGTATACAATCTTGCATCCCGGCGATCACATATGCATGTCGCATGGATAGTTGTTATTGTTATTCCTGTCTCAAATTTGCTTAAATTTGTCGGCTACATAACGTTAAGAATTATAATTTAACACCTTGTAGCGGAGACGACCATTCTCAACGACTCGGCCATATCCGCTTCGCTGATGAAATGTTTTCAGTGAAGCTGAAAATGCCAAGTCGTTGAGAACGTGGAGACGACATTATAAGTGAAATATCGTGTCTGGATTCTGGCCCGCAAAGCCAAATGGCGAAAATGACGTCATGAACCGTGCTTGATGTCATTAAGCTAACCAACGAAATTGGTTAAAATGCAACTAATAGACCAAGGCCTAAATCACATGGGAATTCATCGGAAGTTGTGAAGTTGTGAAGTAATCAATTCTATATTCATCTCGTTGGTCCACTGCCGATTCCCCAATTTTACAAATTCCAGACAGTTGGTACCCGGAAGTCACGTGCGAATTTCACCCAAAAAAACAAACGAACACGCCACCAGAATTTGGTTCATCGCTATAGAAAATATAGAAAATAACTGAAACGGCACGGAATCTGACGAGGTTTGCCGAATGCTATGCATCTAGGTCAACTAAATCCACATTAATCATTTAATTTTGAATAAGTTTGATTTTGTTTTTCAAATTTAATAGTGTTGTTGTGGGGAGGCTGATCGAAGAAGAAAAATAAATTCGTTTTGTTAATTTGTCAATTCATTTTACAGGCTGGTTCAAGGTTATTCCTCAATGGCGGCCGCCACCGGGGCCCATAGGTCTGAATCGCCCGGATGTAAAACACATTTTTTTCAGGTTGATGGAGTATAGACATTAGTGACGTCACATCTATACTTGCGTCGCTTACGAACCGCAAACCAACCTTTGGGTTGTGATAATTATGGTATAATTAAAACGCACACAGTCGAGAATTCCAATTTTTCACCATGGATTCGGTGGGTTCTATGACGAACCAAACTTAGGATTTTCATACGGCAAAATTAAAATTGATACCTTTTTCTTAATTTTCAATATATATATATATATATATGTGTGTGTGTGTGTGTGAGGGTGTGTGTGTGAGGGAGGGTGGGGGTGTGTGTGAGGGTGTGTGTGTGTGTGTGATCGCGATGAACTCGACAACGGCCGACCGGATTTCGATGAAACTTGGTATGTGGGAGTACTTTCGGCCGGGAACTGGCATAGGCATATTAATTTACCCGTGCGACGCGACCTTGACCTTCAAAACTCATATATCCGGATCCGGCGTGATTGTCACCCGATGCAGGGAGGATAACTCTATATTCATACGTCGACGAACGAAAGCAATTTGCAGGCAATTACGCATCGTGTATTTATCCCAAAATTATAAAATTTACAATATATACTGTCAATTTGCAGGCTATTAAGAATCGTGCATCTATCCCAAAATATATCATTTACAATTTCTGATATATAAATTTTGTTACAGCTGATATTCTTAGGTCTATTGTCGATATATTTATTTTTTGTATATTCACACAACGCATAGGCTCGAGTCGTTTACAGTTACCCCGCGGGTAAAAGTTCGCTAAATTATTATCATATTTATGGTCTGGAATCTCATCCAAGAATCCATTTAGCTGAAATGGCTTCCGTGTACGAATCTGCCGGTGGCACCCAAGCCGTCAATGCCAACAACATCGACATTGTTCAACTTTGACGGCGAGAAAATAATTAGTTATAATTAGTTAAAATTTACCACACAATGCTAATTTATCTTTACGTTGAAGCTTGATAATTAATGAGCGTGTGTATATGAGGCGCGTTTATATACTTGTGTGGAAATCAAATCGGGTAAAACTGGCGGATTTTTACGGACGAAATTTGATACATATGGTATTTCGGTATCCGCTGGGCCGATTTCCCGGTATCAGCTGGACCGATTTTCACCATTTTTGGGGTGTTGGTGTTGGAAAACTGCCAGACGGATTTTTACGAAATTTGATTCTTAGTGCTAATTTTTTCCAGGGAGTATTTTGGACGGGTCAAATCGTGACCCCGACCTGACCCTGACCTTCAAAATGATCAATTCGAGGTCAAATCGGGTAAAATC
The DNA here is from genome assembly GCA_032622095.1 of Siphonodentalium dalli. Taxonomy (NCBI): domain Eukaryota; kingdom Metazoa; phylum Mollusca; class Scaphopoda; order Gadilida; family Siphonodentaliidae; genus Siphonodentalium; species Siphonodentalium dalli. Next base: position 146,619,249 of record CP136066.1, read on the forward strand.
GGATGGATTTCGACGGGTACTTTTGTCGGGTACTTTTGTCCGGGCAGTGTTTTGGACGGGTCAAATCGTGACCTTCAAAATGGACAATTCAAGGTCAAATCGCGCAATTCGCCGAAAAGTAGAGGGGAAACAGCCCGGACGAAGTCGGGTCCACCTGCTAGTATATATATATATATATATATATATATATATATATATATATATATATATATATATACTAGCATGTTTACCAGGCGTTGCCCAGGTTAAAGTGATGTGAAACCCTCTGTGGACATTTGGTGGGAATAGAGAATACCCTTGCTCTCAAAATGTTACACGTATTCTCATAAATTGTATATCCAAATGGCATCACAAAACATGTTTCTTATAAGTAGTGGCTCACCTTGTCAGATCGGAACAACTATCATTTTGTTTATCGCGTTTAATCCGTCCCACCAATAAAGAAGTATTTATTTATTTACAACTGCGTATACTTTAGACGTTATAGCATGAAACATGAACATCATAAACATATTAGTCCGAAAAAATAAAAGACGAAAATTGTGTTTTACATAGAGATGTATCAATCAATCAATCAATCAATCAATCTAGTTTATCATATCTTCATGAAGATACAGATGTTTTAAAGATATGTCCAGGTGCTCCTCTGTTCTGGTGCTATATACTGGCTAATCATTTTCCGTTTAAAAGAATTGATGTTATACATTTATAGCAGCTACATGTGCCCGACACAGCGAGATTTTGATTGTTTATGTTAGGCGATGAGTCTGTTCTAAAACAAATGAAAGAAATCCTCTGTATCGAGCAGATATACCCTTGTCAGATGTCAATATTGGATGATTCCGAAATGTCATGTGCTACGGACTGCGTTTTCCTTTATCTCAGAAGTAACCATATTTGACTGCACACTGTGACCACTATTTTTGAACAGGCCTGCTCTACATTTCCATATCTCTTGGCAATTGTAACTTTTTTTGTGGAAACTATATTGAATGGGACAGACTCAATCGTGTTATAATATATACATGAGTCATTCTAATATGCAATCCTCTGACGATTTAAGGGCCCTCAGTTTGAATGAATATATGTATCTCTTAAATATATTGATATAAATATACTTTAATGCTTTCTTATATGTATCTGTGTTGCTAGAACATTATCGGAATGCCCTGATTTCCATCCCCATATAAACATGACAGTTGGGAAGATATATAATTGTTCAAGTGACTTAATTCGGTCACCATTTGTCGAGATTGTGAAATTGGAATGCCAAAAACTCCTTAGAACAACATGGATATGGCCTGGGAGGTGACTATATATAACTTTGTTGGATATAGGCGAATTGAACAATCTTATAAATGCTAGTGAATCTCCTCTCGCCATCCATGACCCAAACGACCCCAAATGTGATTTAATTCATCATATCATTAGAGAAGAACGTGCATGAAACGTACATGAATCGCGTAGAAGAATAATATATCAATTTGGTCGAAATCTATGCTAAAAATAGCCCCTTCCCTGACACCAACAACGTCACTTTAGAAAATTTTAACCCGCACTATTATCTTACTCGTAAGAAGTTACCCCTGTTAGACTGCATTGGTGCCATCTCGATTGTACCCGTAAAGTTATATATAGAAAACAGACATATATTCGCAAATATTGGATTCATTGTATCATTTGAGAAGAACGTGTATGAGTTTGATGGTAATTGACACTAAACATATTTGTATAAGTTTTTGGTGACCCTCCCGTCCCTATTTCGGACTCAAGCGGCGTCAATTTTAACATCATTAAACCACACACTTAGACTCATTATAGAGATGAATACATATACAATTTATGAAAATTGGTTAGTATACAAATTCGTATCAAATTTAGGGCCACCATTGCATATCTCTCACCCAAAAGGCACCAATTTGGCGCATTTAAACCACACGATTAGATTATTCGTATCACGGAGAAGAATATGTATCAATCAGGTGGAAATCGGCGCTAAACATATTGTTTATTAATGTTTGTATCCCTCTCATTCTCTAGGCACCCCTAACTCAAATTGCCCCACTTTTGACATCTTTAAACCACTCAATTAGACTCCTGATATCATGGAGATTATTGTTTATAAGTTTGGTGCTAATCCGCGACTAAACAAATTTTTATCAAATTTAATGCCTACCCCACCCACCCCCATCTCTCACCAAAGCAGCACCAATATGACGTCTTTAAAATCACACGATTAGATTCCTCATATCATGTATAAGAATGTGTATCAATTTGGTGGAAATTGGCGCTAAAAATATTGTTTATCAATTTTGGTGCCCCTCTCCCTTTCAGTGCACCCTGACTCGAATGACGACACTTTTGACAACCTTTAGCCACGCCAGTAGACACCTCATACAACGGGGATGAATTTGAATAAGTTTCGTGGCAATCGGCGACTAAATCAATTCTTGTCAGATTTAGTACCCACCCACCCCGCCAACCCCAAATCTCTCAAACCAACGACACCAATTTGGCGTCTTTAAATCACACAATAAGATTCATTGTATCATGGAGAAGATCTCAGAAGAATGTGCATCAATTTGGTGGAATTCGGCGCTAAAATTATTTTAAAAATTTAAACCACACCATTAGATTCCTAATTTTTGTTTATACCCCTCCCCCTTTTCTGCCCCTGACAACAACGGCGTCACTTTAGAAAATTCTAACCCTCGTCATTATCTTTCTCATAAAAAGTTACCCCTATTAGACCCCTTTTGTGCCATATAGGTGGTCCCATGTGAATTTATATAGAACACAGACAGACAGACAGACATTCTCTCAGAAGATTGTGCATCAATTTGGTGGAATTCGGCGCTAAAATTATTTTTAAAACAATTTTGGTACCCCTCTCCCCTTCCGGGCATCCCTGACGCGAACGGCGCGACTTTTGACATATTTAAACCACACCATTAGATTCCTCATGTTATGGGGATGATTATATATAAGTTTGGTGGGACGCGAACGGCGCGACTTTTGACACCATTAGATTCCTCATGATATGGGGATGATTATATATAAGTTTGGTGGCAATCGGCGACATTTTTTTATGCCCTTCCCCATGTTCTGCCCCTGACAACAAAGGCGTCACTTTAGAAAATTCTAACCCTCGCCATTATCTTTCTCGTAAAAAGTTACCCATATTAGACCCCGTTTGTGCCATATAGGTGGTCCCCTGTGAATTTCTATAGAACACAGACAGACAGACAGACATTCGCAAATATAGATATAGATATAATATGTATATCGCATGGTGAGACAGGGGGCTGTTTCTTCGCGCGTGCACACAGGTGCATTTTGAGAAACACCTTTTATCGCAGGGAAAGGATATTAATTTCATTATAAATATATAGCGAGACCAAAGGGAGCCGCAATATAATCTACATGTATATTGAATGTGGAATATACTGTCTCGTTGAAATACCTTGATAAACTTCACCAAACACTAGCTCAGTTAGCATAGTAAATTGCCGTATAGTTGAGCTTTTATATATGCAATCAACGTCGCTTTCGATGCACCTGTCGGCGTATTGAAGTGTCGGATGCCGAATTACATACTATCGAAATTATACTAAGTACCGGTATGTAGTTCGGCATCCGACACTTCTATACTCGACAGATGCATCGAAAACGACGTTGATTGCTTATAATTACGACAATCCGCATATTAGGGGGTGTTTATACATTACCCGGCGAAGATCGCATTCGCTTTAGCCGGCAGCGATAACAATAGAGTGTTTATACTTCGCCGGATAAGAATTACGGCTATCCGGATACTCAGCTATACGGTTTTCAACTTTTGGATAAAATGATTTAGTTCAAGCACCTGATTGTCGTAAGGATTCTAATTCGCTCTGCGGTTAAGTTAGATGTTTATCTGGGGTCATGCCGTCATGGGTGATTTCCTTTCAACAATTAACTCGAACAATATTATTGTGCAATCGCTGATAGACCAGCCCGCTTTTCACCTGTGTATATATTGGTCAGTGTGCCAGTTTGATTGTCTCTAATCAGCTGTCAGGTCAGTGGTCACGCACCTTGGTTATAAGCTATTATTATAAATACTAACCGATGATGGTACACGTACTCTGCATGTGCATGGTACATTTGTTGCGCATTCGAGGGAATTAATTCATGTACATGTATGTCCATATATATATATGGAAGAAATGGGATGGTACGTTTCTGTGGATTCAAACTTAATGGACAATTAGTTCAATAATCTAAATCTGAGTGCGCCGTGGACATATTTACACAGGGACGGGTCTAGAGGGCCTGATTTGGAGGTGTGGGACTGTTCATCTTTGGAATTTATCGACCGACCGTGGTTATGGCCAGGTGTGAGAATTTTTTTTAATCTGAACCCTGAAAATTGCAAAATCCTAGCATCCAGCCTTAAGATTTCCAATTGTTGGACATTTTCCAAACTTGACGCACCTCTAATAAGGTTGGATCATTTCCAACTGATGGTCATTTCAGTCCAACAATTTGATAAAAAAAATAAGCAAATGTTGCCTAAAGAAATCACCAATAACAAATTGTTGAAAATAAAACTACGAGAACAATTTCAACATATTGCTGATGTCAAATGTCCAACTATTGCCGTGTCAGGTATGAAATTTCCAGCTTTTGAATATTTTGATTAAAGTTGTGATGAGACCCCCCCCCCCCCCCCCCCACCACCCCCCCCCCCCCCCCATCGCCACGGCCCTATATACATGGACATGGTGAACGCCCGAGTAAAATGAAAAACATATTTTATTGTATAATGTGCAAACGGAAAATGTGTCACATTTGATTCGCGATGTTGAAACTTATATATATAATATAAAATCCAATCCGAATTATTAGACACCAATTTGTAGATGTATGCGACGAAAAGATCTCAAAACTGACAATGGCCATGCTTTTGGTGCGACACTCACTTCACAGGCTGTATGTGAACCCAAACAAACCATTAACAATGTTTTTTAAATATCTATAAAATTACCAATAGCAATACCTGAAAGTTTGAGTTGGATATTAAAGGTACTCAATCCGTAAAGAGGGTCCCCATCTCAACAGATTCCAACAACAACAATCCGATCAGAGGGTCCTATATTACTATTTCTTTGGCTTTGGGGGTAAAATATATTTGATTCGAGTCGAGGAACCCATCAAACAAAGCTCAGAGTTATTAGATATTGATTTTTGAAATTTGTTAATTGCTCGAGATGAGTACTAATAACTGCCGTCAATTTGGTAACCTGCTCGAGATTTTACGCCAAAACTCTATTCAAACAGACAAGGATGGATAACTCTATAATCAAGTGGTAATAATAACGAAATTTTGACTGTCTTCTGGGCCAGAAAGAATTCCCGATAATGAAAAATAATAGATTTCTAAAATCGATATCTAACAAATCTGAGCTTTGATGGGTGACTTCCTCGACTCGAATCAAATATTTTTGACCCCCGAAGCCATTGAAATAGTAATTGAGAGGAGTTTTATCGGATTGAGTACCTTTAATAATTTCGGCATTTCCATTTCTAAAAAGTTTCATTTCACTATACTGCCCAGCCATATCTCTAACAGGAAGCGGCTAGATGTTTACAGGTGTACAGCAATATCATATTGCAGTTCAGTGAGAACTAAAAAGAAAACTATTAACAAGTAAAGGAGACACACTATGAATATATGCGTATCTTCGCCGGCGATGTGTAAACACTCTGCCCAACCTTCGCCGGCTAACGGGTTCATCGGCTATGTGTAAACGTCACCTTAGTTGGTGATTAAAGGCACGTGCGGCCTTAATTGTCAAAAATATTCATATTTGTTCCAAACACCGTAAACAGAAAAACTTTAAAACGCATACAGTTTCGTTCATATATACCATGACCATCGCGTAAACAGCATGTTATCATAAAGACCTACTATATTTTACATAAGCAAGAGCCTGATTGTGTTACAGAAGACAGCACAATGCTACTGGCTAATCACACACAAATTGCATAAACGCTCTTTATTAGTGCCATATCAGGTATTCACCAACAAATAACGCTCTTTATGTTTACCATCATAATATAAACAAACACCAGAAAAGTAACTTTTTATGCTTTTGTTTACATAACAATGGTCAAACATATGACCATAACATACTGTTTATGCGATATTTCGTATTTGTACACGTACAAAGTCTATCTACCTTTTGATGTTCTTTCTGTTTGTGGCGGTTTTTGACGGGTGGATATATTTTCACAGGATACCCACCGCCAAGGCCAACCGTACCTTTAATCTGCGATAATTTTTCGCTGAGAGTTGGCGTCTTGGGTTACCACTAGAAACGGGAGTTATTTCTTGCGATTTGATTGGCGGACTAAATAAAATTCCGGGTAAATTCGCCCCATGGATATTCGACTTTGTTTGTGAACTTTTTAAGGTATCAAGTGCTATATGTGTGCATTTGATTGGTCAAGGCCCTTAGATACATTTGGTAGCGACAATCTCTATCAGCCGAGGGAAGTGTCGTTTCCCGCATCACTGGGAGATTGTCGCTACCAAATGTATCTAAGGGCCTTGACCAATCAAATGTACACATTTATGTTTAACAAATCCGGATGTATACAAAAGCCAGGTTCTGTAACAGTTTTTTTTTGCTTTTGTTTACATTTCAATGGAAAAACATCTGACAATAACATACTGTTTATGCCATATTTATGATTGGTATAAGAACAGCGTTGGTCTATATTTTACTATTCTTTCTGTTTATGGCGTTTTTTGACGGAGCTGAATATTTTAACAGCATACCCACCGCCAACACCGCCCGTATATATCTTTAACCGTACAGTATATGTTCGGTGATGTGGATTTGACATCATGTCGTCAAAGGGCGATGCCGTGTTTATTCAGGACCGATACCATGTATCTCAGAGAGCCGAAAATACAAATATAAATAATGGAAAATTTCATTGCAATCGGCACAGAAATATGGATGGCTATAAGCTGTGTGAGCATAGCCTTTCTTTTGCGATGGGGCAGAGGTTACCAGTGGTTCATAATTATGTAGCTACCCTAACCAATGGATGAAATTTTGACACGAAGTGTCTAGCCGCTCCTATATATAGACACATTTTATTATATGATTGCCTATAACATAGCGGGAGATCATTGTATTTATCTCTTAGAAGCCACAACGAAATACGATGTTGCTGTTTTTCTCCATATAGCGTTATATCTTTGTACGGCATGAAACAAACACGATATGCCAAGGTCGATCAAGTTATCATTGCGTGCACACTGTCCGCTAGCCAATCAAAAGCGACGAATTTATGACGGCGCGTGATCAATGACAAATGTTGGAGTAGCAGTGTGTCAAATTAAACTTTACGCCTCGGCTCTTTCCTAAGTTAGTAAACAATGACACGTGCCCACTTTAATTAAGTACGGTTAATTATTTAATTAGTTAAAACGTATTAACTTAGCAACTTTGAGCCTAAATAATCCGCATATATAAAAAACAGTTTTATGTTTGAATACCTGAAACATCTAATTCTTGTCTGGAAAGAAATATCGAATTTTCACTCGCGGCTTGTAGCCGCTCGTGAAAATTCGATATTTCTTTCCAGACACTCATGAGACATTTCGGTGTTCAAACAAAACCAGCAGGTATTTTCTATGTATTTAAATTTCGCCCCGACGCAGCTTTGAGACGTGTTAAAATTTCTTACAGACGTGTGTCGCGAGTTACAAGCTGCATAGATGTACTTTTATCAATACTCGGCTTGTTAAATCGTGAATTTCAATTTATCCTCAAGAATGCATTGTGAACTAATATAGTTGTTTACGACAAAATTTATTTTCCGTGTACACCTGCACGATTGTATCGGCGTCATGCTGACCAATTCCATTATGTGTGCTACCAAATAACCATTATATACAACGCAAACCAGGAAGTACACCTACCCTTGATAGGATTGTCAAAATTTTGAATGGGAGTAAAAATTATAACGCTGCATGGATAACTAAAGCACAAAAGTCGTGTAAATGCTATTCTTTGCGCTCCAAAATACACCTAATATTATTCGATTTTGAATTTTTCCCGGTATCGCAATAGGTCGACAAATACCTTACTCGTATTTAAATTCGCGCAGTACTATTTTACGCGCACCGATGGGTGCGCGAATTTAAAACTGAGCGAAAATGAGTACGACTGCCAAATCACAGGGGAAATAAGATGTTATTGAGTTACATGATTGTGCATACATTACAGACGATTGGACTGAATATAGACAATTATATTGACATGTAGGTGTGCATTCTCGACACCAGTATTCATGCAGTCGTACAATCTGAGTTAAATATAACAATTAAACCTAGTGACCAAATAATTCATATGTTGCTGTTCAGATCAGGTGTGCGATGCCGGATGTGCAAAGGCACAGTTCAGTTGTTTCAAGAACGCAACAACTGCTTATATATTAGGAATACTAAGATACTAAATACTAGACTATGTAGTATGTCCGAAAATAAAATAAATTATGGGTCCAATGACTGGTAAAAAATGGCTCACATGAGTCATAATCAGACTCACAGCTAAAAGTATTACAGTAATATGGTCTATACTATATAAAAATGTATATCTAATTTGAGAACTTTTTTGTAAGTAAACACTGTGCCTGTGGTCAGTATTGCTAGTAATATTAGCGTCATAGGCCTAGTAAAGCATGCGAGTAAAATGGATATTCAATTTGAGAATTTTGACACATCGACTGCCAATCCATAGGAGCTTGGAACTTGATTACTGACTGTCCTAATTAATTAATTAATTATTATTTGGCTCAGCCACAAAATAAGATACCCTTGTGATTTTAACAGTTTTATATTACAGTTTTGCTCTACGTACTACTAGTATACTAACAGTGAAGCATAGTCATGCCTTAACAGTTCATAATGACAATAACTCTCAGTGGATGGCTATTAGTTGGTGAGTCTGATTAACTGAATCAGCGAGTGAATCAAACAATTCAATTTCATTTTCAAAGTCATTCGTTACGTGACGTCATTCGCTACCGATAACTACAAATCCAGATGCTGCATGAGATAACAAGAATTTCAAAAAGCGATGATTGACCTTGGAAAATGACATTCACGTGGAAATGCCAAATTTGACTTTATGCGCCCAAATATTAAGTTATCTCACCCATCTACTATATTTATTATGTAATTCAATGGAGGGGGGGGGGGGTAAAAACATTTTCAGGAAGGTATGCCTGCGTGGCTGGGTGGTCCGACGGCAAAAAACGCAGTTTTTACTAAAGTCATTTCGTGCACATATTTGACATTTGTAATAGTTTAAAACATTACTATAACTGCAGAAATATTTATGTTACTGGGACCTTATGTGGGCCTTAGTGGATGGGACATTAGTCGCTTCTCAGCCAGATCAATGTCAATAGTGAACTGAAATGGCGTGAAACCGGATGCATTAAATAATATGATCATTACGTACGACGTAATTGGAGAACTTACACACTCCGAGTCAATAACAAGGTTCGATATTTTGTAAACCAGAATAGTTGAGACACGTAAGTGTCTACTGACTGAAATAGTTTAAAGGCACGTGAGGCCTTAGTTGTCGAAAATATTCATATTTGTTCCAATCACCGTAAACAAAACAAAACAGTAAAACGCATACAGTTTCGTTCATATATACCATGACCATCGCGTAAACAGCATGTTATCATAAAAGACCTACTATATTTTACATAAGCAAGAGCCTGATTGTGTTACAGAAGACAGCACAATGCTACTGGCTAATCACACACAAGTGGCATAAACGCTCTTTATTAGTTCCATATCAGGAATTCACCCACAAAGAACGCTCTTTATGTATACCATCATATAAACAAACACCAGAAAAGTAACTTTTTATGCTTTTGTTTACATAACAATGGTCAACCATATGACAATAACATACTGTTTATGCGATATTTCTTATTTGTATACGGACAAAGTATGTCTACATTTTGATGTTCTTTCTGTTTGTGGCGGTTTTTGACTGTTGGAAATATTTTCACAGGATATCCACCGCCAAGGCCAACCGTACCTTTAACCCAACTTAACAGGTGGTATATAACAGCACAATGATCAGGAATGGCGTTCAGCAACCCGTGTCACGTCCATTGTAATTATCTTCTCAACACCCACGCATGTTGTAACGACTAACTTTCATATCTATTGGACAAATCAGATTTTCCTGCAACAAAAGTTGTAGTGAACATTCAAGTGCATATATGCTTCACTCTCGTGGTTTCCAACACCTCTCCATACTTGTACATAACGGCCCACCACACTGACCAGGGGAGGCCACTTTTATCCAATTGTAATTATATGTCATGTATATCGATATCTCCTATACTTGGAGGTAATAAAGATATCCCTTGGTCGCTGATACTGTTAACTATACTACCAGTATATCGTATTATTTGGAATTTGACCGACCCAAATCAACACAAATAGATGCAAGGTAACCCGATAAAGTCCAAAGCATAATTGCTAGACCCAATAACCAAACGAAAATTCGCAAAAAGTTAATTATAATAATTTCTGATGCCAAATACCTTTTTTCTTCATGATGCTATCGGTGCCTCTTAGTTTATCGCCATAGCTGGATATATTTGATACATATGGAAGCGTATTGGTGCCACATAAAACTAAAAATTTGGGTCCCAGTATGTCCTAATTAGGAGATAGTAACTCCTAATTAGGAGATAGTAACTCCTAATTAGGAGATAGCTATGTCCTAATTAGGAGATAGTAAGTCCTAATTAGGAGATAGTAACTCCTAATTAGGAGATAGTAAGTCCTAATTAGGAGATAGTATCTCCTAATTAGGAGATAGTATCTCCTAATTAGGACTTAGTATCTCCTAATTAGGAGATAGTATCTCCTAATTAGGACATAACACACATATAAAGAACTCAACATGTTCGTGGTCAGATTCATCTCCGGATCACTCGGCTGACGGTCGCATCGCTCCGTTCGTTATCATGCCTTTCGCCCTTGTTTTCAAAATTAAAGGCTTAAAATGAGGGGTTAGGGATTAGACAAACATTGGACGATGTATTTATAACTCTTGCAATGCTTCATCCATTGCAAACGAATGAATACAATAATTATGTGAGTGGGTCTAAATGACCGCGAACCGTTTATTGGGAATTTGGGATTGGGGCCCGGGAGAATTTGGAAGGGCAGTATGTCCTCCCCCACGACCCACTTAGAAATGATTTTGGGTGTTATTAATGGTGATATCACAATGAAAAATGATGGGAAAATGATCTAAACTTTTTTTACTTCTTCTTTTTCGCTTTTCCCCCTAATTCTGTATACTGTTTCTGTGTTTCACTTGTTCTTTTTCTTCTTCCCTCGAGTGGTCTTGGTGCCCCCCTGACGGTGGTTTCCTGTTGGCCCTACCAGAGGTATATCATACCCTATCAGGCCACTTCCAGTAACTGTTGATACTGGTGTGACATGTTACTGCAAAACCACTTCAAGTCAGCCTGCATTTGTACGTATGGTCACGATTGGTCCATGGACACAATGCACCGACTGGAAAGAGTTCACCTCGTGCGAGACATGGCTGGGGATTAAAGGGTACTGTACACTAAATCCAGCTATTTATGAGACCATCTCCTTTTATACTCAACATAATATATATGAATGAATGAATTTGAGCCAATGATTAGCGCAAAGTACACTCGTGTGTTCTACGAATTATGCAAACAACATGGTAATTATAATGGAAATTAATAAACGGCTGGAGTCATAAATAAATTTTCATTATAATTACCATGTTATTTTATTCGTTCATAGAGCACACGAGTGTATTTTGCACTAATACATGTCTCAAATTCATTCATTTATTGCATAAACTCTGTTGAGTATAAACGGAGATGGTCACACAAATTGTCGGATTTGGTGTTCAGTCCCCTTTAAGCTATCCATGTCCAGCCAAGCCCGACAGAAAAATCAGCCGTCACTCAAAGAGGGCATGTCCTTTCTCTGGGCGGCGACTCTGAGCGATGAATGGGAATGAAAATGACCGCTAACTGGTGTTGAGTTCTTTATATCTATATTATCTCCTAATTAGGAGATAATATCTCCTAATTAGGAGATACTAAGTCCTAATTAGGAGATACTATCTCCTAATTAGGAGATACTAAGTCCTAATTAGGAGATACTAAGTCCTAATTAGGAGATACTAAGTCCTAATTAGGAGATAATATCTCCTAATTAGGAGATACTAAGTCCTAATTAGGAGATACTAAGTCCTAATTAGGAGATAATATCTCCTAATTAGGAGATACTAAGTCCTAATTAGGAGATACTAGGTCCTAATTAGTAGATACTAAGTCCTAATTAGGAGATAATATCTCCTAATTAGGAGATACTAAGTCCTAATTAGGAGATACTAAGTCCTAATTAGGAGATACTATCTCCTAATTAGGAGATACTATCTCCTAATTAGGAGATAATATCTCCTAATTAGGAGATACTAAGTCCTAATTAGGAGATACTATCTCCTAATTAGGACATACTGGGACCCACATTTTTATTTTTATGTGGCACCAATACGCTTCCATAGATACATAATCTGCTTGTTTGCTTCAAAATACAATGTACATGTTTAGTGTCGCCTGAGTGGAAACTCATTGTGGCCTTGGTCCGGGATGTATCAAGAAATACCATTAGTGGTGGGGTGGCGGCAACATGTGTTACACTTGGACGCATTACTTAACGGTTATTCCTCCAACAAATTATTCTATCTGCCGATCGTATTAAAATCGCACATTATAATGCCTTTCCCCTTTCTCCAGGAAGTATCCACTTGGCCTGGGTACTTACATTAGCTATAGCTGTCGGCGACCGTCATGCACACCTTTGCTGAGGAAACAATCTGATGATTCTTGTTTAATGAGTTTAGAGTATGAAGCGTCAACCTATATATGTTCTGCGTATTTATTTACCTACTAGCAGGGTTACCCGGCGTTGCACATGTTAAAGTGATGTGAAACCCTCTGCATGATGTAGGTATTTGTTGGAAATAGAGAATACTGTTGCTCAAAGTGTTACACGTATTGTCATAAATTGTATATTCAAATAGCATCACAAAACATGATTCTTACACAGTCATGGAATATAAGTAGTGGCTCACCTTGTCGATTATTTTGTTACAACTGCGTATACTTCAGGCGTTATAACATGATACATGAACATCATAAACACATCAGTTCACAAAAATAAAAGACAATATAGATGTATCAACCAATCTAGTTGGTTGGACTAAGATATTGAGGACACCTGGCTATCATATCTCCATGAAGATACAGATATTTTACAGAAATGCCCAGGTGCTCCTCTGTTCATGGTGCTATATATTGGCTAAATGTTATCAGTTTAAAAGAAATGTTGCTGCGCAGGTATATCAGCTACCTGTGCCCGACACAGAGCGAGATTTATATTAGTCGATGAGTCTGTTCTAAAAAATCCGCTGTATCTGGCAGATATACCCTTGTCAGATGTTAGTATTGGATGATCCTGACAAGTCATGTGCTACTGACTGCATTTTCTTTATATCAGAACAACATATATTTGACTGCACCACTATTTTTGAACTGGCCTTCGATACATTTCCATATCTTTTGACAAATTGTAACTTTTTTGTGGAAAATGTATTACTCTGACGGTTCGAGGTATCTCAGTTTGCAAGAATATATCTATCTCTTAAATAGAATGATAAATATACTTGTAATTCTTCTTCTATGCATCTGTTTGCTAGCTCATTATGTGAATGCCCTGATTCCCATCCCCATATAAATATGACAATTGTTCAAGTGACTTAATTGGTTCACCATTTGTCGAGATTGTGAAATTTGAACGCCAAAAACTCCTTAAAACGATATGGAGATGGCATGGGTGTCTATATATAACTTATAGGTTGATATCGGCCAATAGTAATCTTATCAATGATATTGCATATCCTCTCGCCATCCTTGACCCAAACGACACCAAATGTGATTTAATTCACATTAAAGACAGGTTTCAGAACATGACAGGTTTCAAGGGGAGTGCATCCCATTTAAGTGATATGCCTAAAGAAGAACGTGTATGAATTTGGTAGAAATTAGTGCTAAATATATTTGTATCAGCTTTGGTGCAACTGCCATCCTCGTGCATGACTTTAACGGCGCCACGTTTGACATATTTAAATCACGTCCATTAGACTCATGGATGCATGATATACTGGAGATGATTATATATATGTTTGGTGGTAATAAGCAACTAAACAAATTCTTATCATAGTTCTGACACCCCATCTCTCACCCAAACGGCAGCAATTTGGCGTCTTTAAATCACACGATTATGTTCCTCGTATCATGGAGGAATAATATATCAATTTGGTCGAAATCTGCGCTAAAAATATATTATTAAATCAATTGTTGATGCCCACTGCAACGCTGACTCGAACAGCGCTATATTGCGGAAGTGGTGATATATGCGTTTGGTGGAAATCGGCGACAAAACTATTTGACCATCTTTTCTTAATGTTGCCGCCCTTCCCCCTTTTCTTCCCCTGACACCAAAATCGTCACTTTAGAACATTTAAACCCGCACTATTGTCTTCCTCGTAAAAAAGTTACCCCTCTTAGACCGCTATGATGCCATCTCGATTGTACCCTGTGAAGTTATATATATAATACATACAGAGATACAGAAAGACAGACTCGTATCATTTGAGAAGGACGTGTATGAATTTGATGGCAATTGGTACTAAAAATATGTTTTATCAGTTTTGGTGACCATACCGTCCCTATTTCGGACTCAAGCCGCGCCACTTTTGTCACCATTAAACCACAAATTTAGACTCATTATGGAGATGCATATACATGTATATAAAATTGGTGAATATTGCCGAGTATTCAAATTCGTATCAAATTTAAGGTCCCCATATCTCTCACCCAAAGGCCACCAATTTGGTGTATCTAAAAAACAGGATTAGATTCCTAGTATCGCGGAGAAGAATATGTATCAATCTGGTGGAAATCGGCGGTAAACATATTGTTGTCAGTTGTGTGTCACTCTCAATTCTATGCACCGCTGATTCGAGTGGCCCTCATTGTGACATCCTTATACCACACGATTACACTCCTGATATCATGGAGATGATTATTTATAAGTTTGGGGATAATCGGCGAATAAATTTGTTTTTATCATATTTTGTGTGCACCCCTCCCCTCCCCATATATCACCCAAACAGCACCAATATGGCGTCTTTAAATCACACGATTAGATCATTCTTTGTATCAGAACGTGTATCAATTTGGTGGAAATTGGCGCTAAATATATTGTGTATCAATTCTGATGCCCCTCTCCCTTTCAGTGCACCCCTGACTCGAATGAGGCCACTTTTGTCCGATTTAAGTCACACCATTAGACTCCTCATACCATGGGGATGATTTTGTATAAGTGTGGTGGCAATCGGCGACTAAACCCATTCTTATCAAATTTAGTGCCCACCCCAACCTCTCATCCAAAACGACACCAATTTGGCGTCTTTAAATCACACAATTAGATTACTTATATCAAGAAGAAGAATATATATCAATTTTGTGGAAATCGGCGCTAAAATTATTTTTATATGTAAGTTTAGTGGCAATCGGCGACAAAAAACATTGTGCCTCTCCCCTTTTCTGCCCCTGACAACAACGGCGTCACTTTAGAAAATTCTAACCCGCAGCATTATCTTTCTCATAAAAGATTACCCATAGTAGACCCCTTTGGTGTCAACTAGATGGTCCCCTGTGAATTTATATAGAACACAGACAGACAGACATTCGCAAATATAGATATAGATAACCCTGCTGTAAAATTACGTTCACAGTTTTGAGGTTCAAATCAAACATGTTATTTTAAGTGTATAGTAGAAATACTCTTGAACTGTCGTTGCTCAATAATTATTGACCATCCAACATTATGAGTGCATGCATGTAGGTGATATTACTTGGTCCATACCGAAATGGGCCTTGTACTTAACTATCCGATTATCAATGGATATATGTAATTGAAACACGTTTTCAATTCTCGATAACAATTGGGGAAAACATGTGGGCAATCTTCGCTTATTGTATTATCGAAACAAGCAGCTATTGTGTCTCCCAGCGAATCACATTTGTACAATCGGACCAGGTAGACTGGCCGTCTGAATTGAAAAACATTTCTTACGACTTCTGCATAGAATAGACCCATAAAAACATTGACTCCGGATTCTGACGAAATGCGGGGTCTTAAAATTGGAAATTCAATCCCAATTGAGCCAATTCTTAAACCATGACTACCGGTGCAAGTATATTTGCAATAATAAAGGCCATTAGTCCGCATTTTTGTCATAGCTTGGTGCATTGGTACCAATAGTTTGTTGTAATTATACATATCAAGGTAGAGAGTCGGGTTTTAGTAAACAATAGCGAGTTTGCGATTTAAAACCGGCACGGGTACGGGTACGCGTACGGGTAGCTACCCGTACCGGTACACGTTTTGTAATCGCAAACTGTTTTACGGGTAAAATTCATCACATCGACTGGCAGTGTATGGTCAGCCAACTGCAACAAAAAAGATATGGATTGTTGGAATTTTTTATTTAGATTAGATGGGATAATCAGTTGCTTTCGTCAAGGGCGTTGGTGCTTTTCTTTCGCTCATATTGGTAACATTTTTAACAGTTGGATTCTACAAGTCATAGACCGATCGAGAGTTGACTATAAATCGGTTGGAATTTTTAGACTTAGAAAATAGATTATGATAGATCAAATATACAATTATGTTTTAGATAAATTTTCAAACCAAAATTCGGTGTAAAATGTATTGTTTTTTACCCAGGGTCTTATAATGTCCTACATGTACTTTCAGTCAGATATAAGACCGAATTTGTCCCTTATTTTATTTGGGGAATATTTAGTCATATTAAGTAAACATTAGTTTGGAATTTGTCAACATATCGAAGGGTCGGGGGAAGGGAATATTTATCCCAAGAAGTGGGGTTTTTGTCAGGAACGAAAAGTTAAAGTTGGTAACGTTAAAAGGTGTTAAAATATAGTTTGTTTCTTATGTGGATTGAATAAAGAGAGTTTGCTTCACTTCTCTGCGAAACACGGAAAACAGCTGAAACTCGCTCTGATTATGCTTACATTTGGTAGAGTATGTACAGCTATTTCGTGCCTTTAGCGACCTATATTATCCCCACTACAATATAGACCACTATTGTGGTTCAATGTGCCATATCCGTTCATATGGTAAATATATATTAAAATGAGAAATCAGTCCCCACCTGCATACGATAAGTAACTAAACGGTTGTATTCAAATGCGTAATACATGGATAAATCCACGATATATTGATGCCCTTGTAGAAAAGGTTGAGACAGGGACATTGTTAAACATTTGACCAAATGGTCAAATGTTCAACAATGCACACCAACAATAGGTTGAAATTGAGAATTAGTGGAGAATTTGTAGTTTTTAGGCCAATATTTGCATATTTTTTGTAAAATTTTGACTGGAATGGCTATCAGAAATTGTTGGACATTTTCCAACCTTTGGGGGGGGGGTGTCAGGTCTCAACATTTCCAACAATTGGGAAGCTTGATGCCAGTCTGGATGCTAGGATTTAGCAAATTTCATGTTCATATTTTAAAAAATTCTCACACCGGGCTGAACCATGGTCGATCCGGTATGTCGCGGTCCCACCCAGTGGCCAGTCAGAAACATATAATTAATTTAAGAAAAATAAAATCGGGGTGAATTTGCATGGCGTTAGACCACTAGATATTAGGATATTAGGATTTTTCAGCCTCATATATATATACATTTTCTTGTACTGTATGGTCGGCCCAGTGGATTATTTACTGATTCATTTAGAATATGCTACCATTCGGTTGTGATGGACAATGCAGTTAGGAAAAATCAAAGCCCAACGGGGGGGGGGTGCAAATGGATATACGCGTAAACGTGTGAATTTTATATGGTTCAAGGGTGTAGTTAGAAATTCGAAGTTCGACACCCTCCCAACGTGGAGCCCACCTATACCCACGTCCCTGCAATGGGTCGAGACTGCGTCTATAGCACCATCTAATTACTATATATATGTCAGTAATGCAGTGAACCCAGTTGTTAGTGAAAAGATCGGCATTCCGTATTTATCTAATTGCTAGGAGCCGTCTCGAGAATTTGAACATAAAACCTGGCTTAAAATGACATGCTAAATCTTGCAATAAATAGGTTAACGCATATCTGACTGGAATTTCATGGAATTCATGAACTTTTGAGTGTGAAAATCGTAGTGAAAGGTTACCGGTCAACAGGACACATCTACCCGTTCCAAATCGCTATCGCTTGATGTGCTGCATTGAAAATACCCAATTGACCGTGACGATGTTCACCGATATACCTGTACCCGTTCCCGACGGGTAT
This sequence comes from Siphonodentalium dalli, assembly GCA_032622095.1. Lineage (NCBI taxonomy): Eukaryota > Metazoa > Mollusca > Scaphopoda > Gadilida > Siphonodentaliidae > Siphonodentalium > Siphonodentalium dalli. Next base: position 146,637,792 of record CP136066.1, read on the forward strand.
CGCAAACTAGCTAATACCGAACTCAAGACCAAACGCAGTTCTACAAACAGCACATATCTAATGATCTGCATTCTCAAAATGAGACCAGTTTGGATGCACAAGTATGAAACCAGTGCTTTAGTCGACTTACATGCTATGACACATGTGTCTCCGGAAAGACAGTTGGACCGCATTCACTGAATTTGTCAATGTTTTTATCCCCGGAATCAGCCTGTTGCAGAACAACGTTTCCTCCGGAAAATAGGTTCATAATCGACCTATAATATTAACATAGGATCATATTGGATTATTTGATTCTGAAAAAAGCCGACAGTGAACTTATATCCATTATTCCGTTTTACAACGTGGTTCACAATGAAAACACATTTTAAAGAGCGTACATCTGTTAAGTCGTGAGTTGATTTATTCATGTTACCGTCCGCTCAAAATGAACTAAAACTAATGATAATAGCAGTAAAACACTCTCATTTTCAGTTCGTTATGGATTCAAATTTATGCGTTTCAACGCCGATTATTAACCTAAGACAAAAGCTACTATAAGCTGGAAACGCGCTGATTCTCGGGAGAGCGTGATGGGCAGAAACGAGAGCATAACATCAGCCTTCAAACCATTGCTGGTTTTCAACCTTTAGATGAATGTGTTAAGGAGTCTAGATACTAAAATTATAGATTGTATTGTGAAGCGATATATCGTTCGAATAGTGATTGTGACGAGTGTGTAATTTATGAATATATTAAACCTTGGAATGGGGGGACGACTGAACTCGTTTCTGATCCGACCATGATTCGTCGATCTCCTTAGTCAGACTGTGTCGGCCAATGACACATCGTTGTGAGTGTCGTTGGTAGATACCAACTTTTTCACTGCTGTTATCTACATGGGGCGGCAACATTATTATATGTCACTGGTAATCGGATTGCCTGTATTGATGTACAATAACGGAAACTTCATGCGTGATTGGAATGGATAAAACAGATCCCACCAATGTGTATGTAGGCCCATATTGCTTGCATGAAAACCTTATTCGCGATTATATACTGTTGAGTTTTTATCACAGGGGTTTGACAATATGATAGTAAATAAAAAATATAATAGATAGTATATATATGTAATATAAAGAATAGGGTAGCAACTACATGATTAGCGAATTACGTCATATTTTGTTATTTTTGGTAACACGAAAATCAGAAACGGTAAACACGTTATCGATCGCGGCGATCTCCATATTAATTGCTTTTATGACTATTATACATTAATCGGACCGCTGTGACGTACATTTACCATGGCATTGACTATATTACGTTCTCTTTCTATCACCGCGACGACATGTTTCATTGGCGAAGCGTTTGCTATGGTCTCGGCGCCAGCGCCAAGTTATAGGTAGGATACTGCCATAATATTATATAGGGTGCTAACCTTCACCTTCTACTCCACAGAGACAAGACTTCGACCACAATAGCAAGGGGGAAACTCTATAGTATAGGCATTGGCACAGTAATATGACAGTATCCTACCTACTGCCGTTTTGTATAAATTGGCGCTGGTGGTTACAATACACCAAATGATTTGCATAGGCCTCAGTGATAACAAATCCCGCTGGCCTGCATTCGCAGGAAAGCTTTGACCCTGCACGAGTATCAAACATTGAAGAACGTCCTTTCAGACGCACGAAAATGTGCCCAAAAGTACTTGTAAACGTGCTGCGTCACACTGCAGTTTGGACAAACGTCACACTACCCTTAAAATGGAGGAAAAAAATGACATCGAAAAAAAACACCAACCCCTCCCATAAATTATTTGGCAATTTGACAGCCGTAACCGTTCACCATGTGGCTATATTTGATGTTTCTAGTCGGGAAACACGTTTGTGCATTTTTTCGTGCACTTTCATCCATGTGTCATTGACCATTCAGCTGCCAGATTTTTTTTTATGCTGATCCTAGCTTGGGGTCCCAGGGGGAAATCACTCATTTTAGCTGAATTTTGGCAAAGTAAACAATGACGACGTACATGCATGTGGTCGATCTGATAGCTTGTAGATACCACTTCCGGAAAATATGCCATAAGATTCGCTAGGCGGATTGGGCGCACATAGGTTTCACATTGGGCGCACCTACCCAATTTTCGAGAAAAAAAATTGACAGAAAACCAAAATTTTCCCTTCATAAGAATGCATTTATTGGCGTAAAGTTTGGCTCGTTGGATCACCAAACCGTTCCTGCAAACTTCCAGGGTAGGCGTTTTTGTCAACCTGTCATCTAAAAGGGGCAATTCAACTTCGTTTGACCTGATACTGGTCCGATTTTGCATAATAGTTTAGAGTAAGGTCCATAATGACGTCACGCTTTACTCCCATGTCGTGCTCAAACCCGACAAATCTGCCTTTTTGTTCATCTAGTTTGTCGGGCGCCCAAAACTATGGTCTCACATTCATTAAAGGCGCGTCAATGGGCCCAAATTTTGGTCGAAAATGGCAATTTTCGATTCTCCAACGAGAAGCAGAAATGGCATCAGAGGGATTAATTTGTTATTGAATTGGACTGCCGTGTCGTGTTCTTTATGTTTCTAATTTGTTTTATGGAGATAATGAGCACAGGGCTTGTTTCAGAGCAGAAATATGAAAAACGACCATCTTTCACTCTAGGTTACAATACACCAAATGATTTGCATAGGCCTCAGTGTTAACAAATCCCGCTGGCCTGCATTCGCGTGATTGGAATGGATAAAACAGATCCCACCAATGTGTATGTAGGCCCATATTGCTTGCATGAAAACCTTATTCGCGATTATATACTGTTGAGTTTTTATCACAGGGGTTTGACAATATGATAGTAAATAAAAAATATAATAGATAGTATATATATGTAATATAAAGAATAGGGTAGCAACTACATGATTAGCGAATTACGTCATATTTTGTTATTTTTGGTAACACGAAAATCAGAAACGGTAAACACGTTATCGATCGCGGCGATCTCCATATTAATTGCTTTTATGACTATTATACATTAATCGGACCGCTGTGACGTACATTTACCATGGCATTGACTATATTACGTTCTCTTTCTATCACCGCGACGACATGTTTCATTGGCGAAGCGTTTGCTATGGTCTCGGCGCCAGCGCCAAGTTATAGGTAGGATACTGCCATAATATTATATAGGGTGCTAACCTTCACCTTCTACTCCACAGAGACAAGACTTCGACCACAATAGCAAGGGGGAAACTCTATAGTATAGGCATTGGCACAGTAATATGACAGTATCCTACCTACTGCCGTTTTGTATAAATTGGCGCTGGTGGTTACAATACACCAAATGATTTGCATAGGCCTCAGTGATAACAAATCCCGCTGGCCTGCATTCGCAGGAAAGCTTTGACCCTGCACGAGTATCAAACATTGAAGAACGTCCTTTCAGACGCACGAAAATGTGCCCAAAAGTACTTGTAAACGTGCTGCGTCACACTGCAGTTTGGACAAACGTCACACTACCCTTAAAATGGAGGAAAAAATGACATCGAAAAAAAACACCAACCCCTCCCATAAATTATTTGGCAATTTGACAGCCGTAACCGTTCACCATGTGGCTATATTTGATGTTTCTAGTCGGGAAACACGTTTGTGCATTTTTTCGTGCACTTTCATCCATGTGTCATTGACCATTCAGCTGCCAGATTTTTTTTTATGCTGATCCTAGCTTGGGGTCCCAGGGGGAAATCACTCATTTTAGCTGAATTTTGGCAAAGTAAACAATGACGACGTACATGCATGTGGTCGATCTGATAGCTTGTAGATACCACTTCCGGAAAATATGCCATAAGATTCGCTAGGCGGATTGGGCGCACATAGGTTTCACATTGGGCGCACCTACCCAATTTTCGAGAAAAAAAATTGACAGAAAACCAAAATTTTCCCTTCATAAGAATGCATTTATTGGCGTAAAGTTTGGCTCGTTGGATCACCAAACCGTTCCTGCAAACTTCCAGGGTAGGCGTTTTTGTCAACCTGTCATCTAAAAGGGGCAATTCAACTTCGTTTGACCTGATACTGGTCCGATTTTGCATAATATTTTAGAGTAAGGTCCATAATGACGTCACGCTTTACTCCCATGTCGTGCTCAAACCCGACAAATCTGCCTTTTTGTTCATCTAGTTTGTCGGGCGCCCAAAACTATGGTCTCACATTCATTAAAGGCGCGTCAATGGGCCCAAATTTTGGTCGAAAATGGCAATTTTCGATTCTCCAACGAGAAGCAGAAATGGCATCAGAGGGATTAATTTGTTATTGAATTGGACTGCCGTGTCGTGTTCTTTATGTTTCTAATTTGTTTTATGGAGATAATGAGCACAGGGCTTGTTTCAGAGCAGAAATATGAAAAACGACCATCTTTCACTCTAGGTTACAATACACCAAATGATTTGCATAGGCCTCAGTGTTAACAAATCCCGCTGGCCTGCATTCGCAAGAAAGCTTTGACCCTGCACGAGTATCAAACATTGAAGAACGTCCTTTAAGACGCACGGAAATGTGCCCAAAAGTACTTGTAAACGTGCTGCGTCACACTGCAGTTTGGACAAACGTCACACTACCCTTAAAATGGGGGGAAAAAATGGCATCGAAAAAAACACCAACCCCTCCCATAAATTATTTGCCAATTTGACAGCCGTAACCGTTCACCATGTGGCTTTATTTGATGTTTCTAGTCGGGAAACACGTTTGTGCATTTTTTCGTGCACTTTCATCCATGTGTCATTGACCATTCAGCTGCCAGATTTTTTTTTATGCTGATCCTAGCTTGGGGGTCCCAGGGGAAATCACTCTACTAATTTTTATTTGGTGTTTTGTAACCTGGTACGGAAACGACAGAAAACGCTTCGCAAATGAACCCTGGCGTCGCTGTGATATAAAGAGAACATATGTGATATAGTCAATGCGAAGCAAACTGTAAGTTACATGCGGTCAGATTGATGTATAATAGTCATAGTAGCAATATATCTGAAGATCGCAACGATCGATAACGTGTTTACCGTTTCCTATTTCCGAGTCAAATAGTTATAAATAAAAAATTGTAGTTCAAATCACTAATCCTCTAGTTGCAATCCTTGTCTTTTATTATGTTTCATTGTGTAGGCATTTGAATACTCTACCCACTGGCAGCAAAAACAACATGACGTTTTCATTGAAGACGTCACCATATAGGACAAGCGGTCACGCAACGGCGATGAAAACACAAATATAATTGTCTGGGATCTGATAGGGTAATCCTGCAACCCGACCACATGACTCATTTCACCCCTCTCATTTTCTTCCTTATAATGTCCCACAACTGTTAAGCAATGTTAACACGAAAACAGTGGCCGTGTACACAAGAGACAAGATGGCGTCCAACATGGCCGCCGTTTTTAAGACAAGGCACTAGAAATCAGTTTGGTTTGATTTGATTTGACGAGTGCAGAGTATGCGAGTAGGACAGTTGTCGAGGAAAGTGGGTCGCAGATGGAGTGTGGAGAGCTATAGACATGTCCTTATACTACCATAGAGAGTTAACAGGCGTGTTAAAGTGTGGTTAAGTCATATGTCATTAATTGGTGATGGGAGCATGCACATATGAGAAGCATGCAGGTTAATGGTGTGGACGAGAAGTGTTGAGAAACCGAAGTAGAGAATGAATAAGATAAGAGATAAGAGAGATATTAAAAGCGAAGGAAAGAAGCATGCTGAGGGTGTGGACGAGACTTGAAGTAGAACTGCTGTAGAGAGTAAACAGGCGGGTAAGACATATCTTTGAGCGCAAAGGGGGAAAACGATTTAGTGTGTTTGTGACGATGATTATTGGAAAATGTGCCATGTCTAGTTGAATGTATAATAAATATGTCATTATTGAATACCAACGTAACCTAACTATGCCTTGGATGAAAGGACGTGGCGACAAGGAGGAGGGGGTCAACTTTAAACACTTGGAAGTTTCATGCATGACAGAACATTAGTTGGAAATATCACATCATATATGTTGAAATTGTTCTCATTGTTTGATTTTCCAATCAGTAATTATTTATTGTTTTATTGGTCTAAATATCAGTTTCAAATTTTCCAATCTTAGGAGGGAGTCAGGTTGAAAATATCAAACAGTTAGAAAGCTTAAGGTTCCCGTTATAAAGTTCCAATTCAGACGGTGGAATTCTGGCGAACCTGGTGCAGTTACGTGTAGCAATTTCAAGATAGGCACCCCCACGCAGAATGTTTCTGGTGATATGAGCTGTTCGTAAAATGCATAAGGCGTATCAAATTATATTAGAAGGATGCGCATGTGTAGATAATTCGCGGTACATGCAGTCATAACGGAATTTAAGAAAGGCTCTTAGACTAGTATATTTTCTCAGTTTAAGTTTAGAAAATATCCATAGTTGTGATTAGTTTAGTGTTTTCCGTTAAGAATGTTTCAAATTATTATCTGCACGCATTCTGTTCTCACGTTATTAGCCTGTTTTGTATCAGAATCGGACACAATTGGTGATCATATATAGTGCATGCTTCCGTTTGTGCACATCTCTGTGTGAGAGTCGAGGTGCACTTTGTGCTGGTTTGTGTGCACGTAAATCACATATATGCTCGTACCTGTCACATAGCGCTCATCACTGTTTGAAAATCATCTTCTCGGTTACAAGTTGGATATTATCCTTCGGACATAAATCTTAATTTATAATCTTAACAATCATGTGCCTTTTATTGACCATATAAATTCCTGTTTAGGACGTACGTACACAGCTGTCGTGTAATTTAACCTCAAATTATTTCCCGTGCTGAAGAATCGCTCCCAGTAACGCAATTGAGTTGAAAACTTGAGATGTTCTGCAGGTCACATGCATGATGCACCGACGAGCAGCATTCATTTAGTTCTCTGCATGGTGACCGAGCACGTCTGAATGGCCCAGTTGGACCACGATTATTATCCACGTATGCATCTCTGATATATACAAGTACATCGCTAGTAAATGCTCCACTGTGTGTCAGGCGTGTGCAGTATTTTGTGACAGTTTTATGCGACTTGAAGATAACACTTTCATGATTGTAGCTGCCCTGGTGCAGCTTCAAGATGCTGGACCAGTGCATTATTTCATATATATGCGAGTCTCCCATAGTGAGCCTCCCATATATAAGAGAATACACTGGCTTACGAGGTCAATGTAAACATTGTTGGGCCACGTATTATCGTATATATGCGAGGCTCCCTATGGGAAACTCGTATATATAAGAGAATGGATTGGCACAGGGTTTTCTAAAAAAAAATCAGGAGCCGCCAGTAATGAAAGGGTTAACCCTTTACCCAACAAACCGGCCAAAAACGCCCAAATAAAGCTTCAACAGCCTAAAATATCTTCGGTCTGTCTCAATAACACCATACAAATATGGATATCATTGGAACCGGTTCATTGACCACATTGTGACGGCTGCAGTTATGCCCTGTGCCAATGCATTCTCTTATATATGCGAGTCGACCATAGGTCGCCTCGCATATATAAGAGAATGCATTGGCCTTAAAAAAAATCTTTTTTTAACACTTTTTACCATTTTGTCTTACATTCTTTAACAATTTTATAATTTGTTCTTACATTTTTTAACATTTTTTATAATATTTTTCTACATTCTTTGACAATGTTATCATTTTTAATATGTGTTAAGCCAATGCATTCTCTTATATATGCGAGGCGACCTATGGTCGACTCGCATATATAAGAGAATGCATTGGCACAGGGCCGTTCTGTTGGGTAAAGGGTTAAGATCGATATTAAAATTGTCGTTTTTCATCTCTCTCACACTAACAGCCGACTTCAGTCGTAGATTTGTGCGGTGTGGCTTGTCCGACTGAATGGTGGTCAAATTAGTTCGCCACAGTGATCTTATAAAAAATTACCCTTATTTGTATCGGTTTATATTAATGGGGACGCATGTTTTGCATCTAATAAAATCTGAGCAATTATATTAAGAGGCGATGAATACAATGAATTTTGATACATTTGAGAGGTTGAAAATATTATTTTCATTTTTGATCCTTTCGGTACCAAGAATAGAACTGCTAGAATAATTAATAATTTCACACAACCCTCCAATCACCAACTTGCTTATTGTATTGTATCTATGAGAGGGGGCTTCATTTGTATCATAGTGTTGAGTTAGATTTTGAATTGCATGATATATATAGCATCATACCCTCATATACTATACTGAAGAATGAAGTAGTCACAAATAATCCAACCCAATGAAAATAAATGTTGATATGCAGTGTGGTAATCAATTGGAAATAGGTCATAGTGCTAATCGATATATTGGTCCTCTTTAACCCTTTGAGTGCCAGGGGCCGATCTCATCGGCCCTAAACCTACAAAATAAGTCTGTTAAAGAATATAAGAATAAATTATTAAAATTGTAAAAAATTGTAAAAACAAAAAAACAAAAACAATTGTTAGGCCAATGCATTCTCTTATATATGCGAGGCGACCTATGGTCGACTCGCATATATAAGAGAATGCATTGGCACAGGGTATATGGGTTGATACAAAAATCGGACCTGGCACTCAAAGGGTTAACTTGGTTCTGATCCTACGACCCAGAACTCATCTCAGCCAATAATTTCATTGATGAACATTCTCAAATATAGAAAATTATTTATGGGCAGTTGCCTTTCTCCTCTCGTGATCTTCGGATATGATATCATGGATATATAAACTTCACTTTTGAAAAAAAACATTTATTTTACAGAAGTTCTTGGTACCGGAAAACAGTGAAATGTTAAATATTGCTCATGCCATAAAAGTAGAGTAAACGAGGTTATAATATTCAATGGGTCAATGGTTCTTATATATTGTGTCATAATAATCACTTGTACCAAATTAAAAACATTCCTGACAAATTTTGAGAATATCCATTTTGAAATAACAGGAAAATTTGGCAAAACGTGCGTCTGACCCTAAAACCTCATTTAAAAGACTTAACCGAGATCCGATTTAGAGTTCTAAGATACTAATTGGAGTTTAATTAACATTGATTCATCATATGTACGGCTCTTGATGTCTGGTGTTTCTCAGTCGGATTTGCGTTATATCATAATATTTGTCTTTTTGCGTCAAACATGATTGCCCAACTTCTCCATTTGTATGGAAAGTGCATTTGTGTTACGAAAATCAGGAGTACGATTATTTACATTTTCATCATGATATATTACGAAAATCCAGATTTAAGGTGAATAAAGACGTCCGACGTGGGTTCAAGCGAAATAACATACAAGTCTGTAAAACAACTGCATGCACAAATATATTGACTTTCTTCTTATTCTCATTATTAATAAATCTCCAATAATGAGATGTTGCATGTAAAAACCGTTGTTATGTTAACATTAATGTTACAGTGGAATTAGTCAATTAGAACTTACTACATGATTAGCGATATTTGTTGATAAATAACTGTAACTGTTTTGTTTACATTACAATGGTTTCAGTACGCGACATGTTGTTATTGGAGAACTAACGATGATGAATATTAAATTAAAGTTGATCAATATCTCCATGTTCTTAGTGGTGATGTTTTACAGACTTATATTTGTTTTGCACATTTACCCACTCCAAGTGCCTTGGACTCCAAAAGTCGATTCGACGAATCGGTCCATAGTTTATAAATAGAAAATAGCAACAAGTCAATTAGCAATAGAAGACACGTTTAATGGAAGAAAATTATGTTAATATCGCAGGAACATAACATCACATATACAGTTTAACATACATGTATTCTCATATACACAGGTTACACTCTGGAATGATATAAAATGGGCCTTGCTCTGTATTGTCAATACTGTGCCTATATGGACAGAAAACATGCAACGGCTCATACGGTTTTCTGTGAATTTGCACTCCAAACAATGGCTAAAATTATAACCTGCCGCGAATAAAGTGAGTTGAAATGGCTCCAAAATGTCGGATGTTTCTGTTTACTTCAGTGTATGAACCACAACTCTTGCTGATGATTCAATAAATTCCAGTTCATTGTCATTTAGTTCACAATATTCAACCTACGTCGTTTTCGATGTATCTATGCGTGTATAGAAGTATCAGATGGCGAACTTATACAGTATATATGCTGTTCGGCATCTGACACTTCTATATGCACAGAGATGCATTGAAAACGACGTTGATTGCTGATAATTACGACAACGAAAATGTATTGTCGGCTATCTATTTTGTTTTTCGCAACACTGTATATGAAACGTTTTAATATATCCATGTATATAATCTCAATAAAGAATTTAAAAAAAGAGAGAGAACATATATTGTCATATTGTCGATAGAAATTCGGAAGCGGTGTTCCCAAACTCCAGGACCGAAATTTCGGTCACATTTTCTACTCTCGTGGTCAATACCATGTCATATTATTATTGTTATGAAGCTGAATACATTTAATAGCCTGGGGGATTAGTCACGTGACACATTCCTTTATATCCCCAACTAGATTATCGCATTTTACAGTTTTATGATCAGTCGTATTCATTAGCGTTGGTTCGTATGGTTACTGTCGACGTGTTTACGAAATGAATAAATATTAGGTTCAATTATATTTTTTCTGTCAGTTTAGACGGTTTTCAATCTATGTGGAAATTCCAGATATATTTACATATTGGTACACCTAATATATTCCTACCGTCTTTTGCATTTAGCGTTACTATATGGCTAGGTCTCTTGAACCTATATAACCACATTGACCACCATTTCAGCCGTCATACACATGTACTCCAATAACCGCAATCGGTTCCGGAAATCATCGGAAAGGGTCGGACAGGAACGTTCATTACGTTAGGATTTGGCAGTGAGCAGACGACATCATCAGTGTACATCGCGTTTGAACGACAAGTACACTGGGGTTAAATTGCCGGTATGTGTCCGTGTCTTATTTTAGTTTTAATCAAATATTTTATATACGCAGGTAAGTCGGGTAAGTATTTTTAATTCAAGGAATTTTAATAATATAAAGTTAGTAAATTGAGTAAATCATAGGATTGATACAAAAATCTTCATTCGTAAGTTAAACAATTATGTAAATATGTGTAATATGCGGCGGACCCTACGTGCTCATTGTTGTTGACCGCGACAAAAAATAACCAAAGCCAGTGTGCTGATTTTTTATCAAGGTCAAAATACATGTAGCATGACCACATATAAACCGCCTTTCATTTGTTATGTGTTTACATTGAGAATAAATATAGAGAATGAAGTGGATGCAATTATGTACATATAGAGGAGCGGCCAAATCCAAAAAGGGCCTTAGTTTTCGAGATACCCCTACCCTCGGTAGAGCAAGCTGAAACCAACTTTTTTCTGGAAGGTGAATCTATATTGTTCACGAAAATGATTCTTGGCCTTGTTGGAACTGGTGGCAGCTATGTATGATAAGAATATATATGAAAGATACCCTACCGAAAAATTAGCCTATTTTCAGCAGTTGACCAGCGATAGACAATAGGTTAAAAGCCAGCCTATGGACATTTTAATCAACCGGGACATTCCATTGACAACATAAGGGTATCGGTTTTAGAAAAGGTCAATGGGAATAAACATCTGAGACTGATACGTGAAGACCATTGGATAGCTAAGCTGAAAACCCGGACTGGCCACGGATTCAACGCTAGAGGAAATGGCGCCAACTTCTGGATGTCGATGCTGCGATAGCGTTGCTTGGTGTTTGACGTTCTCTGACGGAAGACCTTTAACGTCGTTGTATAATATCCGCCATTATTATTTGTATGTTTATCTGAATGCCATCATGTGATTTTGTCTGAATATTATCAACTGAGGAAGGCCTAAGGCCGAGAGCTTTTGAAGAGCGACTTATTTAATTTGTCAATATCTTCTGTTTGTAACATGGTAAAGTTATTCCGAACGATTTACTTAATTCTTTTATTTCTGGACTAGAGTCACAAGTGCCGCTAGTATGTGGACGTTTGCTATATTTAACAATTTATGACATTGGGGAGGGTTACGTTTTTGCATATTATTGCAACATTTTTAGGGACAGGATAATAAAGTTAATACCTCCCGGTAGAAAATACTCCAATCTTTCAAACCGTATATGAGAAGATAAGTTAGGTCCAGTTTGCCAGTTTTGTACAGAGTTGACGAGCGACAGTTTCTCTGAATCGTAATGATTTTTTGACGCAGAACGTTAAATTCACTACCATGACGTCGTGAAATCTTAAACAAACCAGTGAAAAAGAACGTTCAGATCTAGTACCACCAGGTACATGTACCCTATACTAACACATAGAACGTTCTGCTTTTGGTGTTGTGATTAACTTTTAACCAATTGTGTATTGCTGGTCAATCGCTGAAATCAGGCAAATTTTTCGGTAGGGTACCTTCACAAATTGTCTTAGCACACACAGCTGCCACCAATTCCGGCAAAACCAAGAATCATTTTCATACATGATATAGATTTACCTTCCAGAAAACGTTGGTTTCAACTTGTTCTACGGAGGGTAGGGGTATCCGACCAATTTTGGCATTTGGCCGCTCCTCTAATATAAACGATATTAAAAAGATGTTCCGTATAAGATACCAGCTGTTAAGGCGAGGATACAAAATATATTGTCCAAATTGCATGTAAATGTATATCACATGAAAACCTATCATATCATTTAAAAAGCTATTGCACATGTCCTTATCTCTCAATAGTTACATATAGTGATATGTATCGCACAAACAAAATGACCGCGAGTCTTTATATTAATTCATATTTATATTGAATACTATTTCGAAAATCCACGCATGACACTGACACCAGACAATGCAAAATGATTGTTTTGTTTATTAAAGTTAAATTATTGTCCAACTCCGTTGCACTAACGAAAATATACACAAAACAAAGAGGCAAATTGAGGGACTACATTTTCCGTCAACAGCCGCAGAGCGCACAATACAGTCTGTCGCATACGGTTGTGAAGCGTCTCGACCAAAGCTGTAAATCTATGCATTTTGCAGCTTCTTTTACGGATATTTATTTGTTAAAGAGGCATAAAGCTCTAGTGATATATGTGATATACAAGATCTTCAACTCGTTTTGTTGGGATATAAGATTGTATGAAACTCGTTTGACAAATTTGATTCACAACTCGTCTATTACTCGCCGTGAAACAAATTTATCAAACTCGTTTCATTAAATTTGATATCCCAACATAACTTGTTGGGGATCCTCGATTAACTCCTACGCCAAAAGTTCGACAATCTAATATCATATTTACAGTTATGTGCGATATAGCATACATAAAATGATCAATCAGATGTAGACGTTAATTTCAAAACCGGCCTATCTGTAATCGAGAGATGTACCATTTGCACATTGTAGCTTTAAGGCATTAAACTGGCATTTGCAAACAAATTGCTAAGCATACATGTTTACGTGTTTCATTCCGATTGGGAGAGAGGTCAGAGTTATTGTATAATCGAATATGACGATCAGGAGTTATAACCATTTGTAACTTAACCGATTGTCGCATGTTCTTTCAAACTATAAACTTCGAGTTCTACCGAGGAATCCTTCTGCAACCACATCCAGTATTATACTGCAAAAGAATTGATCGAAATCGGTGTAACGAGATGTTGCCTAATTGAAAATATTTTATTTTCGTTGTCTGGAATTCATTCATTGCCGCTATACTATGCTGTTATTTACATTACGATATACAAACCACAACTACAAGCGGAACCTCTCTATGTCTAACGAAACATTCCGAAACATCTCTATTGTGTCTTAGTCGACAACAGCGAGGAGGGTAGCAATGTCATTGACAGTTTTTCCCGGGGTCAAGACATCTGCGAGTGGAATAACTACGCCGAATTTGTTCTCCAGTTTCTTTACAAGTTCGATGCTTGCTAGAGAGTCTAAACCTAACTGATATAGTTCAGAATCCGGCTCCAGAGTTTCTCGATCAACCGCGCAAACATCTGATAAGACATCACAAACACCGGTCAATACGTCGCCCAGGTCTGCCTGGTTAGTGCCAGAAGCTTTCGCACCATCTCGGAATTTGTAAAATCCAAACAATAGCCTAGCAGATCTTGTTTCGACGTTCGTTGTCATGAACAGTTTCTTCCAGTTGACATCACAGTATATACTCTGTGGAAGATTCCTCATTAGCGAATCAATCAAGCAATCCTTTATCTGACTGACGGACATGAAAGAAAACCCCTGGTATTCCAATATGTCCCTGGTCCCTGAAGCTGCTGCCAGGCCGAGATCGAGTACACCCCAATTTATCGTTTGCGCCGGTAGTCCAGTCTGGCGCCGGAAACAGGCAACGCCATCTTGAAAACAACATCCGGCAACGTAGTTGGTCTGACCAACATTTCCAATAACTGCAGCAATCGAAGAACATAAAACAAAGTAATCCAGACTAAGGTTTAAAGACGCCTCGTGGAGATTCCATGTGCCCCTGATTTTTGGTAAAGCTGCAACTTCGTATTGTTCTCTGCTCATTGTGTGTGCCGTTGCATCGCTGGTTGCTGCAGCGCAATGAAAAATACCTCTGATCGAAATTTCTTTGAATTCATTCTGGATAGCTTTGAAAAGTGTTTTAATTGCACCACGATCCGTCACGTCACATTTCATGGGTCTGATGCGACATCGGAATTCCTCCTGCATTCCTTCTACTGCATGTTGTTGGTCCTTGCTTGCTCCCCGACGCGAGCAAGGAACGATGACTCCTGATCCCATCTCTGCGAAAATCTTAACCAGTTCCCATCCCAAGCCAGACAGACCGCCTGTTATGATATAGCATGCGTTGTTCAAAAACAGCTTTTCTCGAGGAACTCTGACATTCTTCCTGGCTGATTTATCACCGGGTATACCATTATGTGATGGACCTATTCTTATTGTGCTCTTCGGAATCAGTAGATCGGGGCAGATGTGAGTTTCCAACTTGGAAACATTCGGTTGTTGCTTTGATATCTTTTGTTGCACGTTGTATTTGGATGTCTTCAATCTCTTTTCGATAGCGGATACCAGTAACTTGAGATTGGATAAACCGAGGAAGTCTTCAATGAAATGAGGCGATAAACGAACCTGCGACAAGGTCACTTTCAAGGAACTTGCTACCTCTGCTTTCACTATGTTTTGTAAATAATGAATGTCTCGGCAATGCGTCGTCTTGAGAGCAAGCGCATCTTTCTTTTCAATGCGACATAAGCAAACGATGCTTCTATATAATTTGGTGGTAGTCGCTGCAATGTCTTTCGGGTTTATAACACTGAACCGCGACACCGTGCTTGGTTTCAAAAGCCTCGTAATGTAATTCCACTGCTGTGAGTTTTCGTCTGGTATCAAAACTGTTAAGCCACCTTCGGTGTCTGCAGCGCGAAACATGCCCGCGGTGATAACCATCTTCGTTAACATGCCGCTTTCAAAATTCTTGAATAGGTTAAGACCAAGTTGCAGCTCGCGTGGTACTTGTTTCACTGATGCAACATTTGATGGATAGCAAGCAACTACTGTTCCCCCTTTTGCATTTTCTCCAACAAATTCTAGAGACATGACCTCATGGCCGAACAGCGCCTCGCCCGTCGCTTCCTCCGATGATAGGGCACTCGTTGTCGGGGGATATACGAATTTATCATATACAGTTGCTGCGGATACTTGGATAAAGTCACTTTTATTCTTTACGGGACACTGCTCCAATCCAAAGAAAGTGTTCACTATTTCAAAAGGATCCTCTGACATGAGAACAACATTGTCGCCCTTCTTTAAAAGGCTCTGTCGAAAACTAGGCTGATGTTCCGACTCATTGCTCTTGGTCATTATATTTGTGTAAAGACGATCACGTCTAATCGCAATTTCTGTCCAGCGATTCTCTATCAAATCAGAGGGAGAGATTTTGTGAATATATGATGCATCTGTGACGTGAGTAACATCGATGAGAATTGGCGGCCTTAGAGACGCTCGTTCCAAGTTTAGACATCGAACCGTACCCCATAATGTGAACCCGGCAGGATCTACTACTTGTTTACCGTTTTCTTCGTTGACCATGACTGCATTCTCTGTAACGACCAACAGGAACACTTCTCTTCCAATGTTTTGGATAATTTTTACCAGTCTTATCAAGAGATAGCATTGGTCAACCACGCCAGTATGGAGATCCCTTGAGCCATTTGTTTCCGGAGTTCCGGGATGGTACAGGATATGAATGGGGTTATCTTGCCAATCCACCACACATTCTGTCAATCGACGGGAAAGTTCGTCATCCGTAATCTCCCCTTGGAGCAGCAATATGTCTGTGTTTAAATTGTCACCCAACATGCTGACAGAGTAGTATTCGGACACTCGTTGACTCATAGTAAGGATAATCAGTCGATAATCACGTGTTTGTATACTGTTTTGGAGGACATGCCGCTCGGCCCATGTGATCTCATACCTCACGTCACTCGGATGAAATTTGACAAATCTATTGACGAGTTCTCTTATGACGGCAATCACGCCACCCTTGTCGTTGAGAAGATATATTCTGAATGATGCCGTGTGCTCCGTTACGTGTGTGACCAATGTGTACACAAACATACGTTCCGTAATCGGCCGTAGAACGCAGACATTGTGGTACGCAGCTGGTATGACTTTCTCTTCTGTGCTGACAACCGACGATCGTCCATACAGCAGAACTGTGGTTTGCGCACAAGCGTCCAGGATGCATGGATGAATCTCGTTATCTCCCAATGATTGCTTCAGTTCGTCGTTCAGCCTGATCTCAGAAAGGAACTCTCGCTCTGAAACGAATGCACCTGTTATTAATCGATAACATTCTCCATGGCGAAAACCCAATCTTGTCAATGTTTCGTAAATATCAGTCTTCGTCACGAAGGATGAGCATCTTGATCGGAGTTCCGAGACGTCGAAAGAACTTACTAACAATTCTGTTTGTGGGACAATGTTTCCGTCTGCATATACCGTCTGTTTGTCCTTTATCTCGAAGTTGTATCCTTCCGCATCCTTTGTCAGTTCCATATCCAACAGGACGTCTTTGTTAACCAAAACAAATGTTTTGAAGTGACAAGTTACGTGATAGGCGAACGACGGATACAGAGTTCTCCCCACGGCCAGAGCTGATTCGACGTGCACTACCCCAGGAAGTACCACGTTTTCTTGAACGAAATGTGAGAAGACAAATGCAGTTTTCTTCTTGTTGATGCTAATTTTATATCGGGTTGGATTGCTTGTCGCCTGAACATACATGTGAGTGAAAGGGTAGTCGCAATAGTGTTCCCGTTTGTGTTGAGATAGTTCTGTGAACCTGATGTTATTCTGTCGCTTTGGGCAATGTCTTGGGATATCTGTGGTCTTCTGTCCGCTGTATACAGAGTTGGCTGTAATCTGGAATCCAATTTCAAATATTCTTCCCAAACTGTCGAGTAGCGCCATATCATCCCATTTGATAATTGATGGTAAGCATTCGGTGGTTATATCTGGTACCATGGATTTCAGAAAGAGCTTGATGACAGAGTTTGGGCAAATGTCAATAAATATGTTCCGGGTCGACTCGACTGCAGACTTTCTTATCGCCTGATAGAACTTGACAGGCTCAGCCACATTTCTCTTCCAGTAATCTGGCGAAAAGAACTCATCACCGACTTCCTCGGTGGAAACTGAAGAAATCACCGGAATCGTCGGCGTATTACCAGTCAGATTTCCTTCAAGACTTTTTTGAAGTTCCATGCCTGCAGAATGTACATGTTTTGTGTGATAAGCTCTGCGTGTGTCCAGCTCGTATATTTTACATTGGGTTTTCCGGAACTTCTCAAGAATTGCCTTCTTCAATTTAGACATGTCTGGCTCGGATCCTGAGAGCGTGTGCACCGACGGAGCTAGATACACAGCGATGGGGCTGGGAATATCAAGTTCATCACATACAGTTTGTAGGTCTTCCGTTTCGATACCAGCGCACACAAACATTCTCCCTTCACCGGTATCCTTTAGATGTTTCGATCTGTAATAAATAACTCTGACTGCCTGACTAAGTGAAATTGCTCCGGAAATAGCAGCTGCCGCAACTTCGCCCACTGAGAGACCAACAATACAGTCCGGTGTAATTCCAAATGACGACCATAACCTGGCCAAGGCAATCTGGCAAGCAAATATTGCGATGTGGGAGATAAAAGGATCGCTGGTGTCGAAAAAAGCCATCTGTTTCAACAGGTTGATGTTCGCAAACTTGTCAAGTAAGTTGCTCACTTCTTTCAGTGCCTTCCTGAAAACTGGAAATCTTTGTTGCAGCTCTTTACACATTCCCCGCCACGAGGTACCAACGCCTCCACAAACAAAAATGACTCGAGTTTTCTGTGTGTCCTCGCGAACACATGAGTCCGCTCTTTGTAGAATTTTCTGACGTAAATTGTTCTCTCGAAGAGAGTCGTCGATAACCGTTGATATTCGGAATGCCTGATGATCTCGTTTGTGAATACTTGTATGGGCAATGTCTACAAGATTGTACTGTTCACGATTGAGCTTTTCGACGAAGTCTTCGACAGATGCTTTTAGTGCATCTTTGGAAGGTGCTGAGAAAACCACCAAGTGTTTTTGTTTGTTGCTGGATAGTAGATCATGACGTTCTTCTTTTCTTTCGATAACCAAGTGGGCGTTTGTTCCGCCAAAGCCAAACGAATTGACGCACGCAACTCTCTTGCCGTCAGATCTCGGTTCCCATTTTATACAAGATATAGGTACTTTGAAATTAAAAGCATCGAAATCTATTCTCGGATTTGGTGTTTTGAAGTGTAAGTTTGGAGCAATTTGACCATGTTCCATCATCAATAGCACTTTAATCAGACCAGCCACTCCGGATCCTGATTCCAGGTGACCAATGTTCGTCTTGACTGAACCAATATATCTAATTGTTGGAGAGTCAGATGTGAAGTGTTGACCCAAGCTGTCCACTTCGATGGGATCTCCCCGTGGTGTTCCGGTCCCTGAAAAATAATATTCAGTTGACCTTCATGTTCTTTCCAATTTGTAAAAGCACATGCGTAGCAGTACACAATTTACAGGAATGTTGGCCAACATGGAAGCAATATTTTTAAATTTTTACAGTAATGGTCCTTGTAAACAACTGTCTGTGTGTTCGCACCATTACTCACCGAGTTATACCAATTACTTTTCTTTCATATACACAATTTAGCTAAACCTGGTGAATAAAATTGATAATTTTCAACCCAATGCAGACATTGGCAGAGCGAATATCAGTAAATTTGGTTTTTCCACCTGATATAGATATGATAGAGCTAACAAATATTTTTAGTACAACTAGAACAAAAAGTTATCTCAAAGTACCAATTTAAAAATATTATCTTGTAAGCACACATGACAACATTTAGGGGAGAGCAATTGGGTTATTTTTCCATAGTTAAACACACGGAGTTTGTCTGATCTGAATACGAAAATCATATTACATGTCCAAATGTCGTACTTTTTGTGACCTTTCACAGCTCTGTAAAATAATTATACCATCAAACAAGTAATGCCACAGTTAAAACATACTACACTTGCAATAATGACCGCATATATGCTTATTTTCATCATTGTGTTGAATGAAAACAAATGGCCTATATGACTAAATTAATTTTCGTCAGACTTCTCATCGGTCTCAGCACTACTAAATTATAACTGACACCGACTATTCGGTTCTACTGAGAAAACCAAAAGGAATGTTATCGTTGGAGTGTGGATTTTGATCAAACACTGTTTGTACAGAAATGATAAATCTTCGAGAAGTTTTTTTTGTGACGATTTTTTGAATATCAGGCGCCACGTGTTTCACATCGTGTATCACATCAAATTATAATAAAAAGTCGCACACCACCCGTCAATTTAAGGCGTTGGCTTTTTTAAAAAGTACAAACAAAGTCAAATTCTGATAAAAAATATGACTCCATATGATCATCGCCTGCGTGTTCTCAAAGGTGACACACATACGTTCATCATAAATCATTGTACCCTGACAAAATATTAGCTTGACCTGTGTATTCTAATCTTATCCATACCATTTACAAGATATTATGAAATTCTGGAACCGCGTTTACTCAAATGTAAACCACATACAAAATATCAAGATCAAGATACCGTTGAATAATTCCCCATTTATCATACTGATAGCCCAACAATTACGATTTCTAAGTCGTAAAAGGACCATAACGCGGTCAAAAGTAATCTGACCACAACAAAATCGAAATTGGCCTGTGTCTTCTAAAAATTTAACCACATAACAAACATAAATAAATTATGTTGAATAATGCTCAAGTTTTCATTCGGACAGCCCCAAAAACATCGAATTCTTAGTCGAAAAAGAAATCATCGGACCATGACCAAATTTGAAATTACCTTGCGCGTTCTCAAATATCACCTATATATTCCCATGGAATTCTGATTAATATTCTTAAAGTTATGCCCAGGACAACACCGACGAACGGATAAATGGCCGCACGCAAGGGCGGACATGTTGATTATAATAGTCCTCTGTAAATTATCTGGGGGAAATTAGCCTGGGTATTTTCACCGCGCTTTCCCCAAGTTGGAAATAACTCTATCACAGTTTTGGAAAACTGGTTAACGTTACCACAAACACTATAATGTTGTTTAATTATTTTGATGTATGTGTATATCTATAGGTATGTGGTGTGTATAGATGTATGTATATCACATGTGATAGAGGGCAGGGTACTAGTAGGAATGTAAGTGCTCTGGGCCATATGGGATAAAGCGCTATATAAAAACTATTTATTATTATTATTATTATTATTATTATTATAATAGTGACCAATTTGGTCTGAGTTCTAAGTTCTTAATAGAAAATAAATTAATTTGAATATATTCCACGAATTCACATAAAACCCAGGCATACACATGTCCTGACATAATTTTCTTGCATAAATTATTGCCTTACCGTGCGCTTCGATATACTGGATCATTCCCTTGTCGATGTTGTATTTGCTATACACTTCCTGCAGAAGGCAGAGTTGTTGTGTCCCAGACGGCGCAGTGATTGGTGTCGCCATGTGGCCGTCCTGGTTACACCCCGTTGCTATGACGCCCCAAATCTTATTACCTTCTTTAATTGCCTATAAAATAAACCCTGATCTGAGAATGATGATTATGTTTCCAAAACGAATGGGCGGTGAATAGCATTAGTTCACCGCAATGAATATCGTTTATCGCTACGAATGAATATCATTAATCATTTAACTAAACAATGAAGTTATATACTTGGACACGCAGGGATGTGGCTAGAGGGTCTCTGCTGGGTGGGTGTCCACCTTGGGAATTTCCAACTGCACCCCCCCCCCTTGAGTCAGAATCACACCAACACAACTTTTTGCATAATTCCATTTGCACCCCCCCCCCCCCTTGAGTCGGAATCACACCAACACAACTTTTTGCATAATTCCATATGCACCCCCCCTTGTACCTCATGCTCAGGCTTAATTTCCTATATACCGGTATTCATAAGCCGTGCTTCTATTTTCCCAGTATGAGAACATTAAGATATTTTAACCTGAAAATTGCCCCAAAAAAAAACAACTAGTGATCTAATTCCAGACAAATGCACACAGCTACCGACAACAGACCAGGAAACACCGGGCCGACCATGGTTGTTTGGCCCGGTGTGAGAAAATTTTTTAAACTATACAAGAAAATCGCAAATCCTAGCATCTAGACTGGCCTCAACTGAAGCTTTCCTAGTGTTGGAAATTTCAAACCTCATGCTCCCCCTCAGGTTGGAAAATTCTTCAACTGATGACCATTTATGTCTACAAGCTTGACCAAATGTAGTAAAATATTGTTTTGCTAAACTAATTAGCAGTTTTGTATTGGCCATGTGGATGGGACAATGACACACCGGGCCGACCATAGTTCGGCCCGGTGTGCGAAAATTTTGAAATCTGAACAAGAAAATCGCAAAATCCTAACATCTAGACTAGCCTCAAGCCTTCCTACTGTTGGAAATTTCAAACCCTACACCCCCACTTAGGTTGGAAAATTTCCAACTGATGACAATTCCAATGACAATGTTGACCAATTGTATGACAATATTGTTTTCTTAAATTAACTAGAAGTTTTTGACTGGCCACGGGGGAGGGACCAGGACACAAGCTTTCCAAGTGTTGGAAATTTCCAACCTGTCACCCCCCTAAGGTTGGAAAATTTCCAACTGATGACCATTTCTGTCAAAAATTTTGACCAAAAATAGGAACATATGCAAATATTGGTCGAAAAACAATAAATTCCCCCCAATAAATTGTTTTATAATCAAATTACAAGAACATTTTCAACCTATTGTTGGTGTGAAATTTCGTTGTGGCAGGTATGAAATTTCCAACTATTGAAAATATAGCTCTCTGCTGGGGGGGGGGGTGAGACACCCCCCACACCCCCCCCCTCTAGCCACATCCCTGTGGACACGCGTGGACATTGGTATCACAACCATTTCAGTTTTGATATAGTGATAACGAGATTGCTTCAGATTTGTTCAAGCCGATTATTCAATCCAAGCTGTCCGACGTTGTGTAGAAAATTCCAAAGTTTGCTGTCTCAGATGCGATATTAGCGCAGGAATATGATAAAATTACCACAAATGTTCACCATTTTCACCACCGTCATTCGTGGTGTGCGCACATCCATTAACAAAACTATTGAGAGACATGATACGCGCAAGATAGACACCTGATTATAATTAACTCCGTACAAAAGAAGTGGCTATGTTTATACTCGTCGCTACATCCAACATGGCGTCGTGCAATTATGCAAACTGGGATGAGAGGCGTCTTGCGGAATCGGTATAGGTTACAGTGAAGTAATTATTTCCCAATGGCCTCAGTGTTAACATATAATGGCCTGCAGCCCTGACTATCCGCGAATTGTGGTACATGATCACAAGGATTGGCATCTGCGCAAAGGTTCTGTATGAAAATAATCATATCGTCGGGCATGTCAGAATTGCATGAACAAACTATTTACATTTTTACCACACACCAACAAATTTAATCTAGGAACCAAGTGCTTTACAATGTGCCAATGTTTTGTTTGGCGTCTGAAATTTAAAGAGTAGTGATTGCATGCATTTTATATGTTTAAATATCAAAACTACTATTAGCCAACCAGAGCTCCGAAATGTTTTAATTCTCTCCTGTATCTTGATCCAAAATCCATTGGAGGGCGCTAACAATCGAATTACTTCACTGTAACATATAGCATTGTAACTCACATCTCTGTGGCGCTTAAGAATAACGATTCCGCACCCCTCCCCTCTGGTATAACCGTCGGCGTCCGCTGAGAACGTGTGGCACCGCCCTGTCTTTGACGATATTCGGCTTTTGGCCATGGTTACTAGTAGTTCCGGTGATAGTATGTAGTTCACCCCTCCACATACTGCCATATCACAATCACCTGCAGGCAAAAAAGATGGTTAAGTCACACGTACCACTTTGCTGTTTGGCAAACATATACAATTATACATCTGAAGATTAAACTTGGTTATTTCACTTTACGGTGGTTTCTATGCGCAGTGGCGGGAATTCCCAGTGAAACTAGCCCTATATGTGCGGTCTGTCAACCGCGATAGCAACAACAGCAATAAATAAACAATAAATACCATCACATTCTTTTTGAAAAATGTTTACATTATTATCTCCACCCCCCCCCATAATAAACACAAGTGAACACTTAAGTTGGTAACATGGATGGGGCATGTTGATATTTTGTGTCTCTATTACCATATTATTATTTTTTTAGAATAACATTATTTGTATTGTGTTGTAAAGGTTTGTCGGCGAGTCTCTACGACTCCAGCCAATATTTTATACCTGCATGTGAATACAGAAAGTTCAGGAAAGAGATACACTATCTTCAAGATGTATTCACGGTTCACATGTGCTCCATTCATTACAGCAGCCACGACATGATACGTTTACACGAAAGAGGGTGTCAACCCCTCCATGAATACTGCATTTCAGTTAACAGAGGAGGTGAATATCGAATACTAGCTAACACAGCTTATGTACAATTCAATACCATATATTTTCACCATGCACCTTTCTCAATAGTAATATGTAAAACTGTACCGGATTAAGATAAATATGTCCTGATAGCTGCATTAGCCTGCATATTACTCGATTTTACGACAAAGTGGTGATCGGATGCGACGTATAACGTGGTTGATATGTGGACGCCTATCATGGACAAACTAGCGCCCGATTAACAGAATGATACCCGAAAAAAGGATAAAAAGAGATAAAAAGGGATAAAAAAAGACACATTGTAGCCATCAAATACCACAATTTGTCGCAAACCCAAGTCGAGCGCCAGCCTTTTATTTGAATACAATTTAAGACGAGGTATGAATCCTGAATACCGGAACAGTATAGTATAAATCCCGTGTATACCCCCGAAAATGGCCTAATTCCCACATACCAAAGAGGGGTGGGGTGACACCTCCATGAAATATAATTTTGTCAATATTTAATTTACTTCAATTAAACAGTGGTTATTATAAACGTATTTATTCTCAAAATCATATATTTTTATTATATACACTCAATATCTATATATCTATATCTATATTTGCGAATGTATGTCTGTCTGTCTGTGTTCCACGGGGGACAATCTAGATGGAACCAAAGGGGTCTAACAGGGGTAACTTTTTACGAGGAAGATAATGGTGCGGGTTAGAATTAAAGTGACGCTGTTGTTATCAGGGGCGGAAAAGGAGAGGAGCAGCAAACAATTTTGTCCAATTTTCACCAAACTTATACATAATCATCTACATGATATGAGGATTCTAATTATGTGTTTTAAATATGTCAAAATTGACACCGTTTGAGTCAGGGGTGCACGGAGGTGGAGAGGGGCACCAAAATTGTCTATAATAACATATTCTTAGTATTGATATCCACCAACCTGATGCATATTCTGCTCCATGATACGAGGAAACTAATCGTGCAATTCAAAGACGCCAATTTGGTGCCGCTTGGGTTGAGAGATGGGCGCATTAAGTTAATAGGAATTTATTGCCGATTGCCACCAAACTTATGCATAATCATCTCCATGCTATCATGGTGTCGTTTAAAGATGTAAAAAGTGGCGCCATTCAAGTCATGAATGGGAAGCTGATACAAATATGTTTAGCACTAATTTCCACCAAATTCATACACATTATTCTCCAATGATATGAGGAATCAAATAATGTGGGTTATATTTGCTGCCGTTTGGGACAGGGATGGAGAGAGGATGGACACTAACATTGATAAGAATATTTTAGACGCCGATATCCGTCAAAATAATATAGTTATCTCCAGAATTCGTGCTAAGGAGTTTTTGGTGTTCAAATTTCACAACCTCAACATTTGGTGACTTAATTAAGTCACTTGAACAGTTATATCCATATGTATATGTGTACTGGAATCAGGGCATTCATATAGTGAGCTAGCACAACATATAAATAGAAGAAAGAATTATTTATATTATCATTCTATTTAACAGATACATATATTCTTGCTAAATGAGGGACATTGAACCACAATAGGGTGGCATGTTAGAATGGCGCATGTACTATAACACAATTGAGAGTCTTTCCCGTTCAATATATTTTCCACACAAACGATATCATTTGTCAAGAGATGTTCAAGAATATTGGTCACAGTGTGCAATCAAATATAATTTCTTCTGAGATATAATAAAACAGTCAGTAGCACATGACTTTTCAGTATCCCCCAACACTGGCATCTGACAAGGGTACATCTGCCCGTAACAGGGAGTTTCTTCCATTTTATTAGAATAGACTTATAGCTTAACATACACAACGCAAAATCTCGTTCTGTGTCTCGCACATGTAGCTGATATATTGCAACATTTATTTTAAAATTAGAATAATTAGCCAGAATAGCACGAACAGAGGAACACCTGGACGTTTCATTAAAACCGCTGTATCTTCCTGGAGTTATGATAACCAGGTAACCTCACCATTTCAGTCAAACTCACTAGATTGATTTATACATATCTATGAAAAACCTAATTGTTGTCTTCTATGTCCATGTTAGGATCCCAATACAAAATATAAAAATAAATAAAAAAGGTCAATTTAACCACGTTGACGATTTAAAAAAACAATACAACGTCTAAAGTACGAGCAGAACTTTGTAAAGAAATGAAAACTTCTTTATTGGTGGGACGAATTAATCCCGATAAACAAAATGACAATAACTCCGACAAGGTGGGCTATGTGCTACTTATAATCCATGTATAAGCATGGTGTTTTGTGATGCCACTTGGATATACAATTTATAAGAATATGTGTAAAAATTTGAGCAAGAGTATTATGTATCCCACCATGTATCTACAACAGAGGGCTTCACGTCACTTTAATCTGGATCGCCGAGTAACATTGCTAGTATATATATATAAAAGAGTAGGAACTGTCTGTCTGTCTATCTGGATTTTTCTCCCAAACCGCTGGACCGATTTCAACCACATGTGGTGTGGTGACTCGTGATAATCTGTCGAAGGTTACAGCGATGTTAGTTTTTCAAAATTAGAATTTAAATTTGTTTAAGTGAAATTAATAAAAAAAATCAAATCAAATAATCAAATATGTCCAATATGAACCTATGTGAATATTTAGGTCCAATATGAACCTATTTCCACGATAATGTTTCAGCACCAGATGTACGCTCTTTGTAATGTGTTTTCGGTGTGGCCCGGGCCTTTCAACGGAATAACGGGTATATATCCACTGTGGGCTTGTTCAATAAGTCCACTATGTGTTTGTGCAATAAATCCACTATGTGTTTGTGCAATAAGTCCAAAATGAATCAATGTCAATATTTAGGTCCAATATGAACCTATTTGTACGAGTATATATTGAAGTGGCATATCTATGTACATTAAAGAGTAGGATATGTCTGTCATGAGAGGGAAGCGCACACATGGCCATATGCACGTTGTGTAGGGACCACAGCCACCTCTGACGCTGAATAAAGGCTTCCTTCGGGAGCCTGTTTCGGCGAGTTAATAATTTATATATTTTTGAAGTTCTGTATGTGTGTATGTATGTACGTATGTATGTAAGTATGTATGTATATGTGTTTAGACTAGGGCTGCAACGATACACATTTTCACGATAGGATACATATCACGATACATGACCAACGATACGATACGTATAACGATACGCAAAAACCATGTTCTGCAAAGATTTTCTACCTAAATTGCATTAACAAAAACAGTAAATATGGGTTATTTTTCCATTCGATGACAACAAAAGGGTGACTTTTTGTATCGTGATACACTTCGCACGATACGATACGCATATCGTGTGACAGCGTATCACGATACAAGCATATCGCGATTAATCGTTGCAACCCTAGTTTAGACTCGAAAACTGCTTGACCGCTCTGACTCAAATTTGGTATGTAGGCCTACTGTGAGCCCGGGAACAATATGGGCGGGTTCAATTTCAACCAATATCAAACGCATACTTGATCTTGACCCTGACCTTGACCTAGCTCAAATACGCTCAAATAGGCATGTTTCTGGACCGATCGAACAATAGTTTTTTTTCTTTCTCCCAATACTTTACAACGTTGTTCGCTCATTATTGTAAACAAGTCCAGACACTGTATATTCTTCCCAGACCGAGGCGATCACAAAGAAATCCCTAAATAGCCCGGACGAAGCCGGGCACATCAGCTAGTATATAATAAATTAGAATATGATTCGGCAGTAAGATCCGAGCTTGTTGGTGGATTCTGCTAGCAGGGTTACCCACCGTTACCCAGGTTAAAGTGATGTGAAGCTATTTTGTGGAGATAGTGTTACACGTATTCTCATAAATTGTATATCCAAATGGCATCACAAAATGTCATGTGTATACATGGATTATAAGTAGCGCATAGCCCACCTTGTCGGAGTGATTGTCATTTGGTTTATCACATTTAATGCGTGCCACCAATAAGGAAGTATTTATTTAATTACAAAGTTCTGCTCGTACCGTACTTCAGACAGTATAATTTTGTTTAAATCGTACAGTCAACGTGGTTGAATTGACTTTTTTTTTATATTTGGCACTGGGATCATAACATGAACATCATGAATACATTAGTTCAAAAAAATAAAAGACGACAATTGGGTTCTACACAGAGATGTATAAACATTAATATAGTGGGTTTGACTAAGATGTTGAGTTCACCTGGTTATCATATTTCAATAAAGATACCGACGTTTTAACGGAACGTCCAGATGCTCCTCTGTTCATGGTGTTATTCTGGCTAATTATTCTCATTTTAAGATAAATGTGGCAATATATCAGCCACATGTGCGAGACACAGAGCAATATTTTACGTGTTGTATGTCAAGCTATATATGAGTCTATTCTAATAAAATGAAAGAAACCCCTTGTAACGGGCAGATGTACCCTTGCCAAATGCCAGTGTTGGAGGATCCTGAAAAGTTATGTGCTATTGACTGTATTCTATTTTATCTCAAAGAAACTATATCTGATTGCACACTGTGGTCAATAGTTTTGAACAGGCCTTCTATTTCCACATCTTTTGACAAATTGTATCTTTTTTGTGGAACATATCCTGAATAGACTCTCAGTTGTGTTATAGTAAATGCGCCATTCTAACATGCGACCATCTTGTGGTTCAATGTCCCTCATTTTGCAAGAATACAGGTATCTGTTAAGTGGAATGATAAATATACTTGTAATGCTTTCTTATGTTTATCTGTTTTGCTAGCTCACTATATGAATGCCCTGATTCCAGTCCCATATAAATATAACAGTTGAGAATATATAATTGTTCTTGAAAGCGACTTGATAAAGTCACCAAAGGTCGAGGTTGTGAAATTTGAACGCCAAAATTTCCTTAGAACGAATTATGGAGACGACTATTTAAAATTTTTAACCCGCATCCTTATTTTCCTCGTAAAAGATGACCCATGTTAGACCCATTTGGTGCTATCTGGATAGTCCCCGTGAAGTTATATAGAACACAGACAGACAGTTGCAAATATAGGCGCCAAATGTGGCGTCTTTAACCCACATGATTTGATTTGATTTCTTGTATCACCGGAGAAGAACGTGTAGGAATTTGGTGAAAATCGGCCCCAAACATGTTGTTATCAGTTTTGGTGACTCTCAATTCCATATCCATGACTCAAGTGGCGCCACTGTTGACAGCTTTAAACCACAAAATTAAGACTCATGATGAAGATGACTATATAAAACATTGGCGGAAATCGGCGACTAAACAAACTCATATCAAATTTAGTGCCCCATCGCTCACCCAAAACGGACCAATTTGTCGTCTTTAAATCACACGATTACGATTAGATTCCTCATATCATGGAGAAGATTGTATATCAATTTGGTGGAAATCGGCGCTGAAAATGTTGGTGCCCCTCTTCCTTTCTGTGCACCCCTGACTCAAATAACGCCAGTTGTTTACAGCTTTAAGCCACTCTATTATACTTCTGATATGGAGATGATTGTGTATATCATGGAGATGATTATGTATAAGTTTGATTATGTATAAGTTTGGTGGTAATTTGCGACTAAACAAATTCTTATCAGATGTTGTGCCCCCTCTCTCCCTCATCCAAATGGCACCAATTTGGCATCTTGAAATCACACGATTATACTCTGATATCACGGAGAACAATGTGCACCAATGTTGTGGTAATCTGCGCTAAACATACTTATTTTGTATTAATTTTAGCGTCCCACCCCCGAGTCCCTCAGTGCACCGTGGCTCGAACGGCGCCTCTTTCGTCTTTAAAGGCACGTGAGGCCTTAGTTGTCGAAAATATTCATATTTGTTCCAAACACCGTAAACAGAAAAACATTAAAACGCATACAGTTTCGTTCATATATACCATGACCATCGCGTAAACAGCATGTTATCATAAAGATTTACTATATTTTACGTAAGCAAGAGCCTGATTGTGTTACAGAAGACAACACAATGCTGCTGGCTAATCACACACAAATGGCATAAACGCTCTTTATTCGTTCCATATCAGGAATTCACCCACAAAGAACGCTCTTTATGTTTACCATCATAATATAAACAAACACCAGAAAAGTAACTTTTTATGCTTTTGTTTACATAACAATGGTAAAAAATATGACAATAACATACTGTTTATGCGATATTTCTTATTTGTATACGGACAAAGTCTGCCTACATTTTGTTGTTCTTTCTGTTTGTGGCGGTTTTTGACGGGTGGAAATATTTTCACAGGATACCCACCACCAAGGCCAACCGTACCTTTAAACCTCACCATTAGACTCCTGCCAGGGGTGCTATTCACCAAGCGAGACTATTTTATAAACCCGGTAGTTTATATGGTAGCGGCTGAACGCAAAGGTATCTTTGCTTTAGCGCAAACGACACACGCTGTCGATGGTGTGATTGATCCAATCTATCAGATTTGTCACCTGTCAATTGACGCCGTCTTACGACTAATTCATGAACACTCACCGGCCACAATCGGCATGTATAGCGGTATAATTTTTGGGTATAATTGTGTGGAGACTCATGCTTGCGTTTATATATCTGCAGAATGAGTTTCAATGATATTAATGAGGTTTTTTAATTAGCACAGTGTGAAAATGAAGAGCCAAGCAGATAACGTCTCAGAAGAATTTTGTTTGTGTTTTGGTTCTGTTTGGATATTTCCCTGCTATTTCCAAAGAAATTTCTTTCCATGCATCATTTTTCCGGCGCTGGTGAATGGTGCCGGTTTCTTTGTTCTTTAATATTTTGATTCTTCTCTCCACAATGCCCAAAAAAGTGTTACGCTCGTCGGCAGTGGGGGGGGGGGGTCTGGAAAACAATTGCACATATAGGGCCCAAAAAGGTTTTTTCAGACCCCGAGGGACCCACCACCCCATTTATGAAAATTTGTTTCTCCAAATGTTAGGGACCCACCCCCTTTCTCATGTTTTTATAAAAATTTCAGAGTTTTTTAGCCGTTCTTCAATAACTGTGTTAACTGCCTTTCAATCCCATTCCACTATCCTTTTTTGGTGCAAAGTGTGTAAAATTAAGACTAGCAATAACATCTTTAATCGGTAAAGCACAGGTCAGAAAAACGAAAAATAAACTGTATTTCCAGGTGTTTCCTGGTGTTTCCAGTATCTAACAACAATAATAAAGCATTGTGTAGGTACACTGTATGTCACAAATTGCCCTAGACCGCATTATAGCCTTAATATATCGAGCGTGTTTAGTCTGACAGAGAACACTGGCCAGTGTAAATAGTGGTAAACAGGTCAGGTGTTCTACAATTATTTGTGCATGATCAAAGAACTCTTTAGTCTTATCCACCGGGGTGGGTGAGGAGGGGAATTGTTTTGGTTAGGTATACACATAGATATATGGTTATTATACCCCCGATATTAGTCGGCGGGTATATAGTTGACGTCTCGAGCCGTCCGTGCGTCCGTCCGTACAAACATTTTGCATCATAACTCAATAGTCGATCGGTTGTCATGTTTTGATGTTCTATGACATGTGACGGACCAGAAATGGGGAACGAATATGCATAATATCACGGATTGCGAGTACCAATGCCTACCAGAGTTATCCATGGGCCCTGTTTATGAAATTCAATCCGTACAAAGTTTTTGCCATATAAGTTGAAGTGTCGGTTGTCGAATTTTGAAGTGGTTTAGTATGGTGATAGACCTGAATGATACGGGAAGGATGTATGCAGATATTACTGCATATCACAGGTTTTGCCTGTCGATGCATACCAGAGCTACCAACTTGGTTCCATCCGTAAACACATTTTGCATTATTATAACTCAACCATTTGTACGTATATTTGTGCACTAGAGTCTGCAGTATAGTCTCAGTCAGATTTTATTCTTGATTTTAGTTTGAACTTTGAAGACATTGAGGAATGTCATTTCTCAAAGCATCTGAATGCATCACATTATTTCAGTTCATCTATTTGTAAGCGATAACAGTATACAATTAGTATTGTAGTTTAGTCTTGTTGAGTAGTATTTAATTATATAAGCTTCAAGATGAAGTTCGTAAATTCAAGAGAATAGCGTCACCTTCAATTGGGATTGTCTGAACAATAAACAGTAACGGCCATTCATCATAACCAATTCAGTTTTATTTGGATAAGTGCTGCAAATTAACATTACTTGCAATCATAAAAAAGATGAAAAATAACCAGAAGGAATGAATTTGATTGCATTCCAGAACAAGACAGTATTTCAGACATTAGAAATTTATGAGATACCCTTTTCAATTTCATGTTAAGCAACAATCGGGTCAATGATATCTAGTCATCATTGAGTATTCACCATGTAGTATTTGTGATACAGTTTTTTTTATTTTATAACTATTATTCGGGTAATACAACTGGGTAATACATTAATTTTTTGTACTAAATTACGGTTTTCCACTGAGAAGTGGGACGGGATCCTGTGAAATCCAGAATGTTGCTAAATCTGAGGCTAAATAGTCACTATAGCTGTCTATATAGCCATATGCCAACAAACATGATACTAACATGCTTACAAACAACATTACATGGTCAGTACTTGTAAATTGTTTGAAAAAAACCCATTTTGGAAAACAAATTAAAAGCACGATTGTTTCGGCCTCTGGACCACCCACCCACCCCGGCCCTATATACGGATTTTTTTTGTAGACCCCCTCATGTCGTCGGTGGTATATTTTGCCACACGTCCTTTTCCTCGGTTGCTCATTGTTGAAATGTGTACAAACGTGTACTGTTACACGCAGCATGTTTATGTGACCGGTGGTCAATCTATGATTGACGACAATCACCTTGATTGGATAATCCTATATGGCGCGGCGATGTCTTCCCATCGATATGTCCACCGATAGCTTCGCATTGAGCGTCGCCTCGTAAAACTACCTGGACTATATTATAAACCCAGCCGGTGAATAGCACCCCTGATATCATGGAAATGATTAGGTATAATTTTTTGACAATTGGCGGCAAAGAATGCGTATCAATTTTGTGGAAATCTACGCTAAAGATAGTTGTATTGATGGTGGTGTCCTGCTCCACTTCATTGCACCACTGACTAGAATGACACCACGACAGACACACACACAGACAGAATTCCCAAAATATATAATAGATGATTAGCATCATAGTCAAATGTAAGATTTAAAAATGATTGTCTGGGACTACTTGGCGTACAGTTGATGGACAATAACCTGATATTATCTGAGTACATAATAATGGTTGTACTTGTAAAACTTGTGCATGTAAAATGGGTTAGAAATAACATATCAGGGAAGATAAACGCCATCTTTAACACTTCCATGACTGGAGCTTCCTGAAATGCTGCGAAAACCTTGTGTCAATGCATTCTCTTATATATATGCGAGTCTGCCATATTGTAACCTCGCATATATATGATTGCCATAACATTATTTACCTTCACCTTTTAAGCCAGTATAGTCTCTAATATATGCGAGATTCCATATGGGAGACTCGAATATATATAAGAGAATTCATAACACAGGATCGTTAATGCTGCACCAGCGCATCCCACGATGAAAGGATTAAATTCGTATTAAGGGACACGGGGCGTGAAGGTTAAATGCCACTTTGACCATGTCTGTACTAAGTGGATTACACCATTCAGTTATATAAAATATACACTGAATTGGTGTTATTAATCTAGAGCAATGAAGACGATATATATATAATATAACTTGCAGAATGTATTATACTGATTGGTCAGAAATCGTCATATAATAAGTTCAACAAACGACCTATATATGGCCGTTTGTTGAACTTATTATCTGGATATTCCCTACTGGAACTAATTATGCACTCGCCGATTAGGATTCAGTAATGAAAGGGCTAATTTATGTTCCAATATCAACGGACCTGACTTGATTGCCATACAGGCTTGGTGAATTGCAACAAGCGACGATGAGCATGCCGTGTCGATGTTCATGGACGGTCCCAGTAGGTTGTAAATGTAGGACACCCGGGCGGATATGACGCTGTTTCCGTTTCCGGTGAGTGTATACGAGTTTACGATAGACTCTTCGGGACCTGACGTTTTGCAGAGTTGTGCATTATAGTCCATATTCATGCAACCTGAAAGGAGAAAGACACTACAGATTAAATAATTATCGCCACAATCATGTTGAAAACTATAATAATTGTATTATATTATGTACCTACACGATAGCATAACTACATGCATGTACAAGTCAGCAATCTTGTAACTACAAACTGCTATCTTGTCGATATGACTTGAGTCTTTGCACTCGATGTTGATATATTCATTGTAACCTCTGAAATGTTTTAATATCCATTGATTTGGTCTCTATTAATAACTGTTCGGATTCCATATAAGCAATAGTATGGACGCCTGGCGCCGCCACCTACACCGTGTATTCACAGATATGTTCTATACGGTGTGTATTTATACAGCGTGTATTATGGTGTGTATTCGCGTAATTATACCGTAACTAATACGGCGTATATTCGCCGCAATACGAATACTTGCGTCATAGTACGGCGTATATTCGCCATAATACGGCGAAATTACGACTTAATACGGCGTATATTCGCCGTTATACGGCGTACTTACGCCCTGGTACCGCATATATATTATCAGTTAGACGGCTTGTTGTTGGGGATATGATGTGGTATGCCCCGGTTGAGGCTCGTGTCGATACGAGAGTCAACCGGGCATATCCTCAAAGTGATGTGAAACACTCCAGTAGGGTGATCAAATAGGAATGGATAATAATCTTGCTCAAATTAGTTATTTTTACGAATATTAATCATAATAGACAATACACACATCGTTATTCTGATATATTAATTAAATGCAATGCCTCTCGATGGCGAACTCATTTGTGTTTTGTTTACGGCCGATAGTTTCGTCCCGAATCCAGATGTAAATATTTACAATTGAGTGTTGTTCAGACGATGTTTGTATGGAGTGGTATGGTCGATTTTTTTTACATTTTCGGCAATGTTAGTAGAATGCTATATTCCCAGGTTGACATAACGCCTAAGTACCAACTAATCAGTTTCACGCACCCGAACAAGTCCATATTATGGTAAGTAAGTAAATATTTTATTATGGCATATCATCATAAAATGTGTTACACATATATAATTGAATAATAAACAATAATATGTCATATGGTGGTGGCATGACCATATGGTCGTCTTCCTGCCGCCACCATTTGGAAACGGAAAATATGGACAAAAATATGGAAGATATACAAATTTATACAAAATTGGCATTTATGCAAAATTGACATACTGGGTGGGGTTCAAACCATATAATATAATGAAATAATAATGACACGAGGCTTTGTGTGTGTCTGCGTTGTTTACAATTTGATTAAAAAAAATTAATCTTTAGCTATAAAGTTCAAAAATAAATCTGTTCAAACTAGACAATGTTCTAATCAGTTTGCACCAAATAGTTAATATTTGCACTGAATATAGGCACTCAACAACACAGAAGATTGAAAAAAAACAAATATCTACATGCATATATACACATAAGCGCATACATACATGCATTTACATATATATATATATTCATCAGGCACATCTTCTCATTTTTTAAAATTCATTTTACTAATGAGAGAAGGTCGTTTTATAGTTATAATTTCTTTCCTTATTGGAAGTTCAATTCCAAAAGTTAGAGTTAATTCTATCTTTTTAGTACAATCTGGACAAAACTTGTTTTTGCACTTAATATTCGAAGAATAATTGTCAATAATTGATTTGGTAAATTTGTTCTTAAAGCCTGGCTTCGATTGGATATTCTGTAGAGTAACGTCAAGAGTGTTCCAAATGTTTGGAAATACATGGAGGGGTAGTTTTTCAGTGAATTTAATGCGAGCCCTTGTTTCCTGTATTTTTCCTGAGGACCTAGTACTCATACTCGGATGTTTATATATTCTAAAACTATTAACAAATGATTTGGGAACATTTACATATTTCCAGTCGTGCATAAATAAACATATCCGATGCATATACTCATCCTGCAGCTTCAAAATGTTATTAGATTTAAATAATGGTTCGGTGTGACTATTGTAGCGTTTTTTATTAATAGCTCGAATTGCCTTTTTCTGAAGTACAATAACTTGATTTTGAGTACTTGCATTTCCCCATAACTCAATTCCATAAAGAATGTGAGAATGTACTAAGGTAAGATATAGCATTCTAAGACAATCGAAAGAAAGGAAATTTTTTACTCGATTTATAGCATAAAGAGAATTAGACATTTTCGCACAAACAGCTTTCACATGGTATTCAAATGTCAGATGTTCATCTATGTGAATACCTAAAAATTTGAAAGATTTTTCTTGACAATCGGATCCGATCCTTTCAATCGGCTGTTTATTTATATTCAACATTCTATTTGCAACTAAATACGGGCCATTTATTGGTTGTATCACCATATATTTAGTCTTATTTGTATTTAATGATAGTTTGTTTGCTCTACACCAAGTACTCAATTTTTCAAGCTCTTTGTTGAAGTAGTCATACAAATAATCAAGGTTGTGATGTGAAGAATACACAGTTGTGTCATCAGCAAAGGATAAAAGTGATAGGTTATTAGATCTGTGCATATCATTAACATAGACCAGAAAAAGAATCGGACCTGCAATATATCCCTGGGGGACTCCACATGTAATTGGAAGTTTAGAAGAAACCATACCTTCCAGTTCCACACATTGGTATCTATTTGTCAGATAATTTCTAAACCACTCATTGGCTTTGCCTCTTATTCCATAAGAATCAAGTTTATTTAGCAAAATTTCATGATTTATTGTGTCAAAAGCTTTGGAAAAATCAATAAATACAGATAGCGTACAATCTTTATCCTTCTTATCATTATTCAAACCCACATCATAGAGTAGCTTCAAAATTGGATGAATTGTTGAATGATCTTTTCTAAACCCATATTGATTATGATAGAGAGTATCATGTTTATTTTAAAAAAAAACTAGTCTGTGACATACAATTTTTTCTAAGATTTTAGAAAAAATGGGCAGAATACTTATTGGGCGATAATTTCCCATTATCTTTTGGTCGCCTGATTTGAAGAGGGGTATAACTTTTGCTATCTTCATTACTTTATGTCTTTAACAAGCCGTGTAACACATTTATCCACTGTCTTTATTAACAAGATTTTACAACAGATAGAAAACGCGGTTGATATAACCAAAACGAGCCAAGAAAAGTAACTATATTTTGTTAGACTGCTTGTATATGCTGAAAGGAATATAGCTGTCTTTCAAAATGTTTTCATCATAACCAACAAATCGGGAATCAACGTGGCTTTGCACAATGACTTTCGACTTTCAGACTTTTTGAAGGTAATATAAATTTAACATATTGGATTTTAGGATGTTTGGCTAATTTGTAAGGGTTGCATATTGGCACAACGAATCGAGCGGAAAACAAGACCGCATTTGATAATATCTTTGCTACATTGTATAACAGTTGCGTCGCGATGACGAGCTGCTTCTGATTTGCGGAGATATGAACGCTCGCTCAAACAACATGTGCGAACTTAACAATTCAATTAACTTCACTGATTTACAACACATTACGGACGCCACGAATACTCAATCACTTTTTGACTATATACACCTCGAATCTCAATCAAATTGTATTCCCATAAATAAACGCTGCTCCGAGGATAAGGGGAAAAGTAACAGCTACGGGTATAAATTGATTAAGTTCTGTGAATCGACATCTATATTTATTGTTAACGGACGATTTGGGGAAGATAATGGCCATGGTAAACTTACGTCATCCGATAAGAGTGTAATTGATTACGCTTTGGGCAATATTAATCTATTGCGAACAATAGAGAATTTTCGGGTGAACGAGTTTTCTCCCCTATATTCAGATATACACAACGCACTCCATTTAGAATTGAAATTTGACGCTCGTCACGATGTGGGAGCCCATGGTCCTCTCATAACTACAAATGTGGATCCCGAAACAAATCGTAAAATAAAAAAATGGGATCCTGACAAGAGAAATGATTTCGCTGTGAATCTTGATCACAATAAAATTAATCAAGTAATTGAAAAATTAGAACAATGGCGACCTGAAACTGGGTCTGCGTGTAATCAATCCATAGTGGATGAAATATGCGAGGATGTAACGTGTATTTTATTGGATTCCGCAAAAAACACATTTGGAACTTACAATCCAAATCACAGGAAAACAATACATAAACCACCAAATCAAACTTGGTTTGATGATGAATGTAAGTCAAAGAGACAAGCTTTTCACAAGGCAAAACGACTATATAATAGAGAAAAATCATTATCAAACAAACAACATATGAAAAACACTGGAACTCTTTATAGAAAAACTATGGATTCGAAAATAAAACATCAGCGAGATGCAGATATTTCTGAACTGAAGAGTTACAGCAATAGTTCCAGCAAAGCATTCTGGGATAAACTAAATAAATTATCCAATAATAATAAATTTCAAAATAACACCACGAACTTAGATCTGGATATATTTTCTGATTATTTTAAAAGCTTAAACGACTCAGACGAATCTGATAATCTAGGTAATTATATAGATGAATTAAATGAGTCGTCGCTCCATGACAGTTATCTAAATAACGCTATAACCGAAGAAGAAATTAAATCTGTAATTTTCAATTTGAAAAACAGTAAAGCCGCTGGTCACGACGGGCTTTTAAATGAATATCTGAAGGCTTCTGTTGAGAAAATGATGCCCATTTATTCCTTAGTTTTCAATTTAATCTTGGAATCTGGAAACTACCCCCGGGAATGGGCCGTCGGGATGATAAAACCTATATATAAAAAATCTGGTGACCGAACTATGCCGGATTCATATCGGGGAATTACACTTTTAAGCTGTCTTTCTAAAGTATTTACAGCCATCCTAAACAATAGAATGGTTTCTTTTTCAGATGATCATGAACTAATTTTAAAAAATCAGACGGGATTTAGAAAATCCCACTCAACCGTAGATAACATATTTGTTTTACACAGTGTAATCAACCTATACCTAAAAAGTGGGAAAAAATTATATTGCACATTTATTGATTTTAGAAAAGCTTTTGATACCATATGGAGGGATGCAATATGGCTGAAATTAGCCCAATGCAATATCAACGGAAAAATACTTAATGTCATTAGAAATATGTACGGTAAGATAAAAACATGTGTAAAAGACAGTCACAACATTTCAGACTTTTTTGTTAGTAATGTGGGACTTTTTCAAGGGGAAATAATATCACCTTTTTTATTTTCCTTGTACATTAACGACATCCAAGATTTTATGAATGATTGTGCAATACAAAATTTGAGTTATTTAGATGAACTATATATTGAAAATGTGGGATGTTACATAAAATTGTTTTGTATTCTTTATGCAGATGACACAGTATTAATGTCTGATACAGAAGAAAATATGCACCGTTCTCTCCAAGCATTTGCAGATTATGCAGATGCTTGGAAGTTACAAGTGAATACAAAAAAAACTAAAGTCATAATATTTAGTAATAAGTTACCCAAACCAATTCCAACGTTCAGATATCGAGGTCAAGAACTCGAGACAGTTAAAGAATTTGTATATTTGGGAGTAACCTTTTTTTACAATGGAAGATTTTGCCAAAATTTGAAAAAAATAGTTACAATTGGCACAAGAGCAATGTATGGATTACTAAACAAAGTGAGATCTCTCAAGCTTCCAATCGATATTATGTTAAAACTATTTGACTGCATGATAGTACCCATCCTATTATATGGGAGTGAAATTTGGTGTCACGAAAGAACTAAAATTATTGAATCGCTTCATCTTAAATACTGCAAAATTATAGGATATCTGAAAACAAGTACACCAAATTATATGGTTTACGGTGAATTTGGCAGACACCCTCTGTCCATTGAGATAAAGTGCAGAGCACTATCTTACTGGTCCAAACTACTATCACACGATGGCTCAGAACTTGCAAAATATATATATATTCTTGTTAAAGAATTGGATCACAATTCTGATGGCTCCTTCAATAGCCCATGGCTATTTTTTATTTCTAAAACACTGAAAGAACTTAACATAGAAAGAGCATGGACAAATCAGTCAGGTTTAACAAAGGCTGAAATTAGAAATATAAAATCAGAGCTTATTGAGCGACACACAACAGAACTATTTACTGAAATGCAGAATGCAAACTCATCTAGAGCACGTTTTTATATGAGTATTAAAACGAGGCCGGGCATGGGTCGCTATCTAAGTTTCTTACCGGCTCACTTAGCAAACATTTTGCTAAAATTTAGAACCGCAAATATAAAACTGCCTGTCGAATATACAAGATGGAAATCTAAATCTGTGGATAATGGTGACAAAACCTGTGATATTTGCGGTGATGGCACGGGTGATGAATACCATTTTATTATTATTTGCAAAGAACTACAGATAATTCGAGCAGACTATATCCCGAAATATTACTGGGAGAATCCCACGAAAGAAAAATTCGAAAGACTATTATCTTTGGAAAATCAACTATTACTGAAAAAAGTTAGTATTTTTATCAAATTGGCATCAAGAAAATTAAAATATGACTGAGCCGATTATTCCAAATTGAAAAACGTGTGATTAAGTGCATTATTTATATCCGTGAATAATTATTTCAGGCAAAATATTATGATAATGATATTATAAAGGATTAAATTATAATATAATATATATAAGATCTTATAATACATATTACGATATATCTATACATTTATCATATTATATATTAATATATGTATGATTGTGTAACAATTGTTTTTTTGTGACCTATTGTAAATATTGTAAATATTGTATATATGTTATAGCATGTTTCGCCTTAATTGACGACTTTGCAATAAACAATCAATCAGTTATAGACTGTACGATATAGGGAATATAGCTGTTTGAATATATACGCCATACTATGGCGAATATGAGCCGTAGAAAATATGTGCTGGCCGGACTGAGATATTGTAGATAAGCAAAGCTTACACTTCACTTTCATATGACTCGATG
Source organism: Siphonodentalium dalli (assembly GCA_032622095.1). NCBI lineage: Eukaryota > Metazoa > Mollusca > Scaphopoda > Gadilida > Siphonodentaliidae > Siphonodentalium > Siphonodentalium dalli. The sequence continues at coordinate 146,678,921 of CP136066.1, forward strand.
CGTCTTTCGGCAAATCTAAATGCTGCCAGATTAACGAAGAACTGTTTGTAGACATGTTGCTATTAGTAATGGTTGGTATGAATTTATATATGGGTTGTTTGGGGGGGGGGGCTAACCCCGGGATGGTCGAAAGGACCGAGAGTTGAACCGTAGTGCGGCGTATATTCGCCGTAGTATGGCGTATACGGAGGATATATGCCGTATTATACTATAGCGAATATATGATTTACAGTACGCCCCTTGAAAATTGATATTACCCTGGGAATTTTTCAATAATTTCGTATTAGTCCGCAAAAATGTCGCTGAATAAAGAAGACAAGTTTTACAAGGGTAATAACAATCTCGTATACCCATTGTAAAATTTATATCACCCTGGAAAAATTTCAATGGTTTTCTATCACCCCACAAAAAAATGCCATCGCTTTATAGAGAAGACAAGATTTACAAGGGTAAGTAATCTCATACACCACTTAAATATTTTATATTCCCCATGAAATAATTTCAAACAGCTATATTCGAGAGACCCTTTCCATCACCCCTCATGTTATTGCCTTTAATTAAGAATACATAACAAAAAAGAATGAGCAATTTAGTGATGTTGGACTATTTCTTCTTTTTCTTTGGGTTTGCCTTTTCTGTCGAAGATTGTGGAGATTTCTGTTGGTGTTGTTGTATGAGATGTTCTACTAGTTGTTCTTGTTCTCTTACTAGTTGTTCTTGTTCTCTTCTGTCATTTTGTTGTTCTCTCCGTAAGTTTTCATCTTTTTCTCTCCATTGCTTTTTTAGTTCCTCTAGTTCATCTTCGACATGACTGTTGTTGTTGTTGGTGGTGGTGGAGCTGGGGGACACCGGGATAGGGTGGAATTCCGGTGTCCGGGGTGGAAGGCTCTCCAACTCCACGTCGAAGCTGGCGGCAGGAACATCTGGGGTGGTGTCCCTGTCTCCGCTCGGCTCGACGACGACAGCAGGGACCTCCGCAGATCAACGGAGTCCCTGCTAGCTGGTGCAATGTCGCCTGCCTCCATGCAGGTCGGGTCGTCTGGGCGTCTCTCAGACAACTCTGACCTACCGGCTGTGACACTGGACGTCGACTGAACCACACGGGGAGGGGTGACCGGCAGATCAACGGTCACCCCTTCTTCTTCCATTCTCCCGTCTGGCGGCGTCACTTCTCCGTCTAGAAGGTGTCTTCTTCTTTTGAGGCCCTTTCTTCATGGTACGGCGGGTGGTATCGGCGTTCCTGTCCCGGGCAGTAGACCTCTGGATGCCACCATCTTCTGTCCGGAATTCAATGCAAAGGATCAGATAACAGTGTCCACTATCCGACTGCTTTGCATTGCAGCTAACGCGGCGTCGGGGATTAGTTCCATAATCCGTCCTGAGCCTAATCCAAAACCATCTCACTCAGGCCGGCGTTAGCACGTGGGCGGCTGCTCCCCGGAGGTTACAAATCCACATAACTCACTCGTGCTAACGTCTGATGATCGGAACAGCCAGCACACAACAAAGCAATATATCGTGTGCTCCGCTCGACGATCACCAGAGTATGAATTTCACACAACTATCATAGCTTATATACCATAGCAGATGGAGGTAATGAAAACATGATCATAAGAGTGATTATTAGTGATCTATTGTCAATTATTTGAAATGTGTTTCTCATTGTATTTATCAAAACAAGCCTTCTACCTCAAAGGCTAACCAATGCTTAAGCAAACAAACAGGAGGTGTCAACAACATTCACCATTGAGACACAGTGGATAGAAACTCAGTGTTGTGACAACATAGTGATAGCCAATCACCAGTCGTACACTTTGGAGTTTTGATGAAACAATTTGAAGAAACCATTGGATGAATCATGAAAGAGAACTTTGAAAAGAAAGAAGCACCTGTGAATTTGAAGTAATTAAAATTAGAGCATAATTACAATTACATCCTAACCAATTACAATTAAATGTAATTGAAAATAAACTCAATTACGTACAATTACTTGAAAAAATGTAATTAATTACAGTCAATTACAATTACCCCACCCATGGTGCCGGCTCCATGTTTCCGTGCAATGGCGGTAAATATATGTGACTATCGCTGGATAGTTTCAGAGAAATTCTTTATTCAAAATGTTGTGCAAACTTTGACCTGGATTAATGTCATGGATATAAACCATAACACACTCACACCACCTGTTAAGTGATCCTGCTAATTTGCTATGATGTTGGTGAATCCAGCTGAAATTATATCATGCTGGTAGGACAAACTGCTGCTGTTACGAAAAACTATTATAATATTTTCTAAATGGTTCGTGTTCGCGGCGTTTGACTAATCAAAGTGATTAAAAATAATAATGGTTACCCTGGTGTTTGCAAGACGACACGGGCAGCCATTGTGATAGTAATTTACAACATATAGTATTTTTTTTTCTTAACAATAACAGCATCAGTTTTCCCTACCAGCACCATATCAATTCAGCAGGACCCACCACAACCATAAGAAATTAGTAGGACCACTTAAACGGATGTGACTCAGACGTTGTTCCTTCTGCCTCACAAAATGTAAATATTCTGTACAACACCTACCTATGAAAACCCCTGTTCTCGATCCGTCTATATCTGTCTTTCTTATTCCTGCGTTTTCCAGAGCCATGTGAGTGCACTCCAGCACAATGGATTGCTGCGGGTCCATGGTCTCAGCTTCCGCATCACTGATTCCGAAAAAGTTGTTGTCCCATGACTCAAATCTGTGTGGAATATATATATATATATATGTATTCATCCACCAGGTTTATATATAATCCAGGTAGTTTATACCGGGCCAGGATCAACGCGAAACTCTCTGTGGTCGTCGATCGAATAGACATCGCCGCGATGTAGGATTATCTAATTAATGTGATTAGACGGCTATTATAGATCACCCACTATGGTGGTCGCCTTTGCGTATCAGTATACACGATTGGTTCGTTTTAATTATGAGCAGCGTGTGTACGTTCTGGCGACCACATTCTTGAATATAAAGAGACTGGAAGTATCTACAAGCTCAGTTATATCTTCAACACTTTTTCCATATAAATGTTCGGTCTGAGCCTCTCACGCTATTCAAGGATTTTATCTGCTGATTGTTTGCGAGTTGGTTTTGGTGTAAACAATATTTATTTAAAAAAATCAAACATATGACTTAAACATAATATACATGTAGACATATATAGATTTATGAAGAGGATTGGACAACAAGCAAAATGCTTTTTTAAAGTCCTCTCCTCGTGGAATAAATGTTACCTCAAGTGACAAAAATATCACTTGGGGTAAAGCAGACGGGATATTTAGTTTTGATTGATTGGAATATTATCTAGGATTGAGATACGGTATTACATTGTAATACGGAAGTTAAGGGTGAGAAAGGGAATGAAAGAGAATGAGAGAGAGAGTGGAGAGTGTGAAAGAGAGAGAGAGAGAGAGAGAGAGAGAGAGTGAGAGAGAGAGAGAGAGAGAGAGAGAGAGAGAGAGAGAGAGAGAGAGAGAGGTTTGGCACAACATACATTCGATACAAAATAACACAAAAAACATCCGTTCAGTGGGGAAATCACTTGCACGAATGCGTCACGACCACGGAGGAGAAAAAGCGGTTCATGCAAATGGAATTGAATCTAGCCGCGTCACCTTAATTGATTATGAGAAACGGCCACTATCTAAAATAAACTTCTGTACCGCCAAGAATATTTCGGAATTTAATTTGTTTGAAAGTTCGAGAGATCCGTACAATAGAACATCGGTTGTTATCATACTTACTGGTAAGTTACTTAGAAGTTCTGATCTAATTCGGCGTAAAGGGGGCATTGAAAGAAGAAATGGTAAGCTGATTCAGTTTCAAAACTACCGCATTGACACAGTGGTGATTCTTTCAAGTGATTAATAACAAGGTCACGGTTCAGGTTGCTGCAACCTAATCTGATACGAGTATGATATATTTGGGCTTTCCTGGAATAACACTGAAGATAAAAATTTGCAATTTTCGCACGGTCAATGTTTAGTTTACGCTTAAATTCTTCGAGTGTGTTTGACGATTTTATTGAATTCGATAAACTATTCCATGCTCGTGTAGCAAAAAAGTATTCACGTAAATGTCTATGTTGCTGCCAGGCGGGTGGATACTAACATGCCTAAAATTGTAACCAGATGAAGTGGAATCAGGAGGAATCATGTTTGATAGATAAGACGGAGCTTGGTTACTAGTCATTTTGAAAAATTGTATCATTTTCTGTTTTGTTCTACGTGAGGCAATTGTTTCCCAGCCGGTTTCTAATAGTAGGTTGCGATCGCTGGTACTTCTCGTGGCCCCAGTGACAATTCGTGCCATTTCATACTGAATATCTTCGATATAATCGCTCATATATTTAGGTATGTTATCCCATACTGGTGATGCATATTCAAGAGTGGGTCTAACAAAAGCAAGATATATATTTTCAAGGGTCTTTCTGCTCAGTCTGAATTTGTGCTTCCTAATCATATTTACCTTTTTCCATGCCCTATCGGTTATGTTACTTATGTGAGTTTCCCATGAACCGATGTTGTCAAAAGTGAGACCAATATGTTTGTGATTTTCTACTTCAGTTACGTGAGAATCAGCCATGATTAGGGGTGCATGGGTGAACTATATTTGTAGATTTCTTCGATATCATTAAAGCTTCAGTTTTGAGGTGATTAAATTTTACAAGCCATTGTTTTGACCAATCGACAATAGTGGCAATGTCTCTATTAATTATTTCAGCTGCTAAAACAGGCTTCTCGACACATAAATATATTGATGTATCATCAGCAAATAGACGTATGTTGCACGTGATGTTGGTTTTGAGGCGGTGTCTACTCAGCGACAATGACAAATTTGATAGATTGGGTCAATGGTATCGGCGGCAGTATGTTTTGTAAACGCTGGGGAAGGTACCCTGTGCGTTAAACCACTATCAAATAAACTACTCTGTTTATAAAATAAACCACGCTGGTGAATACGACAACATGTAAACGTGTAACTTTTATGCCCCAATTGTCAGTTTATAGTATAAACTAGCAGGGTTACCCGGCGTTGCTCAAGTTAAAGTGATGTCAAACCGTGTGGTCATTTTGTGGGAATAGAGAATTGCTCAAAGTGTTACACGTATTCTCATTAATTGTCTATCCAAATGTCATCACTAAACATAGTTCTTATAATGTAAGTGGTGGCTTAGCTTGTCGGAGTGATTATCATTTTTTTATCGCGATTAATGTGTTCCACCAATAAAGAAGTAATTATTTATTTACAACTTCGCGAACTTCAGACGTTATCATTGTTTTTGTATTTACAGTCGATGTTTTGGAAGTGACATTGTTTTTGTTTTTAAATATGTTTTATTGGGATCAATACATGAACATCATAAACACGTAAGTTCGCAAAAGTAAAAGACGAAAATTGGGTTTCACATAGAGATGTACAAATCAATATAATGGGTTTGACTAAGATTTTTTGAGGACACCTGGTTATCATATCTCCATGCAGATACAGCTGTTTTAAAGACATTTCCATGTGATCCTCTGTCCATGTTGCTATATCATAGTGGCTAATTATTCTCAGATTAATGGTAATCAATCCGATCAGACGGTCCCCATATCATCAAGTTACAACAACAACGATATTTCTTCAAAATACACTTTTGTTATCAGAATCGATTAATACCAACAAAAGAATGCTAACGCGCTGTCAACTCGGTGTCTATCTATAACACAGTCAACGCAAACCGTACAACCATTGATATATACATGTAGTGTTAACTTAATAGTTATGCTTGGAAACTGATGGAGTTTTGTGGGTGTCTCGACTATATAGGATATGCAATAATTAAAAAATTGCCCGTGTCAGATGTGACAGTTCCCCAAGTAATCGTTGCAAATTGAGAACTATCAGTTATTTCAACATAACTCTTGGGATCATAATGTATCAATGACAAAAATTTGAAACCGTTCTAAGATCCCTTAGCTTAGAATTTTAACTTTATTTAGGAATCGCCACAATTATACTGGCAATTAATTTGATGACTTGTGGCCAGCAATCAATAATTTGAGAGATTTTATTATCGTTGCCATTTGTTCTATTTCGTTTATTTACTTTCAGTGTGCTCGTTATCCCCAAATACGTTAGCGGGGTGAAGTTTGTAGTTATACTACAAACGAAACCTACAGCATGGTTTAAAACATATTCTCATCTGGTGATTACTTCCGCAGTTTGTATATGTTCCGCCTGCAATTTACAACGAATTCTGTTAGGCAACTATTGAAAAATTCTAATGATATTGAGGGTCGAGACATCCCATCCATGTCATCACGTCCCTGCATATCAGTCTTTGAGTACACACATACAGCTGCACTGTGTTGTGTTCGTTTAGTGATTATCTCACAACAGCGAATGGGAGAAGGACACACAAGACTGTCTGAGAGACGGACTCAGAGTGGTATTCCTGCGCCATGATCCGCTCGAATGCAATAATCTCTAAAAACAAACAAATATGGGTGTGGTTCTATGGTCATTACACACCCCAAGCGCAAACACAATTCATATTATTCCGAAGAACATTTGCTGTTTGACATCACGGAATTATTGTTATCTGTATAACTTGCTTTTATCAACATAATGGCGCCATGATTATCCGTGGATAATCTGGTATCACCATAGAGCAAACCGTCGATAAATTTCAAGACATATAATGTAATAAAAACACACTCACCCCTCTATGATCCCTGCATGTTGTGTATACGTCATTCCACGTGCGTCCGGATCCGGATCGTAGTACGCGTCGACATTCCATCGGTCACGTGGTATACGAATCACTCTGTCCTCTCCGTTCTTCAGCACCTCCCAGAATTCATCGATGTTATTCGCTCCCGGAAATCTGCAACCGATGCCGACAATGGCGATGGCGTCATGCCCGTCCATGTTTTCGTCTATAAATTCAGCGGACGAAGCAAAGCGAAATCCTCGGACTCATATTCTCCCACAATTCCAATCTACATTTATGGAGGAAACAAAGATATAATAAAGACAACATTCCAGGATTCGAACATGAATGCATGATCGGTGGCTCATGCACAACCATTTTCACATAGGTGCGGATATGCGACCGAAAATGTGCGATGGCCGTAATAAAGCGCTATATAATACAACTACATGTAGTACATGCAATAATTTAGAGCAGACCGCAATCGACACGTTACAACGACAATATCATAATTATTTATCTTCACACACACTTTATGGCTTCATGACATAATTTCTGAATGTGGGTGTGACTTCAATTAATATATTGCTATTACATATACTACTATATCACATGAAACCCTTATGATATCATTAAAAAAAACATTACATATTACCTTATCACTCGCTTGTTACATATCACTTGGCATCGCGCCAACAAAATGACCGCGGGTCTTGACACTGATTCGGGTGGAAAAACCGCACATAACACCGACACCAGACAATAAAAAAATGGTTGGTTTGTTCATTAACGTTAAATTCTTGTCCAACTTCGTTGCACTAACGAAAATAGACACAAAACAAAGAGGTAAATTGGTAGGGGGCTATATTTTCCGTCGCCAGCCCCAGAGCGCGCAATACTGTCGTATACGGTTGTGAAGCGTCTCAGCCAACACTGTTTACAAATGTAATGCATTTTGCAGATTGCTTTAAGGAATTTGATTTGTTAAAAAGGCATAAAGCTTTAATTTTTGTCTCATGTGATATGCAAGATCTTCAACGTGTTATGTTGGGGTATAATATTTTATTAAAATCGTTTGATAAATTTGATTCACAACTCGTTTCGGCCCGTTGTGAATCAATTTATCAAACTCGTTTCATAAAATCTTATATCCAAACATATCTGGTTGGAGTTCATCTATCTATACAGACTAGATATAGCCACCCATTGCGTTGCAAACAACTATCACATTCGTTCTTGACAATCGTGTGTTGTTACCTTCTTCATAATAAGTCAGTGACGATAGAATATAGATGAAAGAAAATTGACAATACAAAAAGATGTTTACACCATATATATATATATATATATATCTTTATTTTCCTCCATATAATGAAGAGATGTCAAAAACAATCACGAAAATTTAACATATATACAATTAGAAAACATGACCACACAAAAAGTATAAATATGTCATATCTATACAAATAACAATTATAATAATAACACAACACACGCAGCATCTATTTACATAATTTCATTCGCATGCACACCTACGCCTACCATTGCATTAGTTATAGGCATACACATAGTCCTTCTGTCTGACACGCGCATACAGACGACGTCCCCATACACGACACATGCATACATACATACATACATACACACATACATACATACATTCATACATACATACACATACAAAACATACCTCAATTCACACACACATTAAAATACTTACAAACATATATATATATATATATATATATATATATATATATATATATATATACATATATACATATATACATATATATATATATATATATATATATATATATATATATACACACATATATACATATATATAGCCACATACATACACATATATATATATATATATATATATATATATATATATGTATGTAATGCATATTTTAATACAAGCAACATCTCAGACATCCCTTACACACCTACACATGTCAGCACACATGAACAAAACAAACATAAATGTACGTTATTACGTGCACACAGCTACCACTCACCAGATATACAAAGTTACACGGGCGTCAAGGCACGTAGATTGGACGGACAGACATAACTATATATAGATGACATCATAGATAATCATACAGTCAAGTAGACATATATTTTAGTTAAGCATCATTCATTAGGGTACGGTTACTGAAACCATTGGTGTTTGTTCGATTCTACGATAGGCTTTCCATAAGCAAAATGTGCTATTTACCATGAATTTTGTGAACAGGTCTGGCTCTTCAATTTCGTCGAACAAATCCGGCGGACGTGCAGTTAAAAATACTTCCTGTTGTGTACGCGGATTGTAGCTATCCATTTTAAGTGAGCACGGAATACCGAAGAGATTTAGTAATTCATACCATATGTCATTTCTAAGTTCCAGAATCATAGGACAATGTATGATTACATGTAATGGCAGATCGTCAAACTCGCACCACATCTGCAGTTACAATGTGTCTGTTCGGTACAGGCTATTATGTTTGCAACAGTTAGGTATGCCGCCTTGTTTGTCGGAAACTTGCGACAGGACTTCCACAGGCACGACAGTGAGAGTGTAGGGTGAATATTATGGAAACGGTGGAGTGTTGGATCCGCGTTTCCAGAGAGTTCCCAGATTGAGTTAGAGGTTTCGACGATTGCATTTCGAACGAGTTGCTTCCATGATGACCTTTCCGGAAATGCACATTTTGATACATACTTTGTTAAATAATGCATAAGTCGGTGATTTGCAAGGACATGCATCTGCGATATCGGCAATGAATGAATCGGCTGATACGCCGGAGATAAAGTATGAGTGTAGCCTAAGTAAAAATAGCCACCCATTGCGTTGAAAACAACTTTCACATTCGTTCTTGACTATCGTGTGTTGTTACCTTCTTCATAATAAGTCAGTGACGATAGAATATAGATGAAAGAAAATTGACAATACAAAAAGATGTTTACACCATAGAAATATGACAAAGTTTAACTATGTTTAAGATGTTATGATTGTCGTGAATATACTCCCCCAGGACGTCAATCTATCGAACATTGATTGCTTATGTTTGATTGTCGTGCCTGGATCACAAAACCTAATTTTCCAGCTTTTTTTCATTTTTTCGTACCGAAGTGAGACGAATCGGGAATGAATTTACAACTAGATGTGTGGCTGTCCCAATAGGATGAAGGATACCCCCCGTGTTTTCAAAACACTAAGATGTTTCAAATGTCAGCAAACATCAAGTTAAAATAATAAAATAACATATTCCCATTGCAGGTGCACAATCATAACCCCTATAATAGCCCTAATCCTAAACCCATAGACCGAAAAATGTTCTAAGTCGAAAAAGGAGAATAACTACACACACAAAATTTGGACAGACGTCACAATCGCAGGTACTACCTATATACGAGCACCTGCGGCGCATAAGATACTATGGGTGGCGAGATGGGATGGTGGGTGGGTACTACCTATATACGAGCGCCTGCGGCGCATAAGATACTATGGGTGGTGGGATGGGATGGTGGGTGTGTACTACCTATATACGAGCGCCTGCGGCGCATAAGATACTATGGGTGGCGGGATGGGGTGGTGGGTGGGTACTACCTATATACGAGCGCCTGCGGCGCATAAAATATTGACCGAAATATGTAGGAATAAAAGTTCGGATAAAATTATGCATGTTACAAAAAATTGTCTAAGTAGAACAAAGAGGATAACTCCACCAAAACAAAGTCGGACAGACGTCATAATCGCAGGTACACAGGTTTCCATGGTACTAAATATATGTGCCAAGTTTTAAAAACATTGACCAAAAAATGTAGGAATAAAAGTTCGGATAAAATTATGCATGTTACAAAAAATTGTCTAAGTAGAACAAAGAGGATAACTCCACCAAAAAAAAGTCGGACAGACGTCATAATCGCAGGTACACAGGTGTCCATGGTACTAAATATATGTGCCAAGTTTTAAAAACATTGACCGAAAAATGTAGGAATTAAAAGCTCGGACAAAATTATACATGTTGCGAAAATTTCTAATTTTAAAAAAAGGGGGATAACTCCGCTAAAAAAAAGTTGGACAGACGTCATAATCGCAGATGCACAGGTTCCCATGGTACTAAATATCTGTGCCAAGTTTAAAAAATAAACAAATTTTACCTAAAAATGTAGGAATTAAAAGCTCGGAATAAATTATAAGTTGCGAAAATTTTGTAAGTCGAAAAAGGGGGATAGCACCACCAAAAAACGACTGACGGACGTCATAATCGCAGGTGCACAGGTTCCTATGGTACCTGATATATGTGCCAAGTTTCACAGGAAATTATTAAAAAATGACTGAGAAAAACTCCAAATAAATTTGTGTCCATGGACAACTGGCGGACGGACAAGCTGATTCCAGTATACCCTCCCACAACTTCGTTGTGGGTAGGTGTTATTATTAGGAACGCTCTTTGTTGATTTTTCTAAATCATGTGACTTGAATATGTCTTTCTGTGTCATATATGAAGTCTGTTAAGTAATCCACGCATTTGTCGACCTCTTTAATTTGATGCTCGCAGCCTGACTTTTTTGTAACAAAAGCGGCCATACGTTCAGGCTTCAAATTGCCATGGTGTTTTAACATGGATTATACTCGCTGCAGAACAATGGTCCGTTCTTCTGATCAAAATAGGTCGACAAAATACGTTAAATACTTTCATATGGAGTTTATTTCATTTAGAAACAGCTGGTTCCTACTTTTCTTCAGCATGTACCAATAAAGATCATTTAAAATTAGTTGGAAAACTGCTCTGACTTTTGGCAAGTTTCTGCAAATTATATAACGAATTGTAGGCTTTATTACATATGCATTTAATCATTTCCCCCGATTCCACAGCTTTTCTGGCCGTTACATAATTGTGCAGGATTGCTCTAGTGAAATACGGATCACGGACTATTTCATTCATGACGTTGACTTGTTCCCTACTTTTACAACTCCGAATGCAAAGAGCCAATCAGATCGCTAGGTTATTTTTATCAATGAACAGGAAAAACCCAGTTATTTTTAATACTGAACCAATCGAATGAGACCGCGGCTTATTTGAACGACTAAAATCAAATCATTAAAGCTAATTTTAAAACTTTAAAAAAATTAAAAGATGCCCAATAAGTCCCACGAATATAACAACATAGCCTTGGAGACTATTTATTTTAAATATATATAAAAAAAACGATAAAACTGATGCACATCGACGTCATGTTTTAGAAGTCGTCTGCAAGCTACTTCTTGGTTTCGATGTAAATAATAAAATCTCCGTCATAACAACAATTATTTCAGTGAACGAAGAACACCGAAAATTGATTAAAATGTCTGTTGATAATGAATGGGGTGAATTCGGGGTAATGTCAACACCTCCTGATCTATGGGAAGCAGCAAATTATGATGATGATGATGATGTATTTGATGACAGTTTTGACATTAGTGCAATTGAAGAGTCAATGACAATGGTTGAGAATGAGACGCAGACTGTCACTGTGTCTGATCAAAGTCCTGTCACTGCAAATATTCGTGACTTGAGAACATATATTAACAATAAGAGGTCTAGTAGATCTCATTCATCTCAAGATTGTTCTGCTTCTGAAAGTTCTGATGCTAGTCCGAGTTGTCCTACTAATTATAATTCCATGACACCCATCAATGTTTCAAATCATCAAACTCAGCAATTGAATGACACAGCTCTAGAGTCTCGAGTAGAGCTAGATCGGTATATCAAAAGTAACATGAATCCCAACACCATAAAAAAGACTGAGTCTTCAATTAACCGATTTCAGTTGAGGCTGAATAAACAGAATGAGTTTCGCAAGATTGAAATGATTCCACCAGAGGAACTGGATGTGCAAATCGGATCATTTTTGGTCAGCTTAAGAAAGCCAGATTCAACCGAGTATGAACCGGATACAATAACGAGCTACCACCGAGGAATAGAGCGATATTTACGTGAAGTACATTACGGTGAAAATATAGTGACATCAGACAAATTCATGACAAGTAGGAAAGTGCTACAGTCAAAACGGAAAGAATTAAAAGGGAAAGGAAAGGGGAATAAGCCGCAAAAGGCAGATGTCCTCACAGAAAGTGACGAAGAAAAGTTGTGGGAGACCGGTCAAGTTGGACAACACAATCCAGATGCATTAATGCGTTTAGTCTGGTTCAATAATACCAAACTGCTCGGGTTTCGTGGTTCGCACGAAAACAAACAATTAAAGTGGGGAGACCTTGAATTAAAGAAGACCAGTGACGGCAGCGAATACCTGGAATTTAACGAAAGACTCACGAAGACTCGTGATGGTAGTGCTGGTGGCCACATACGACCATTTAACCCCAAAATCTTCTCAAATGTATCTGATCCATCGCGATGTCCTATTGAAGCTTATAAACTTTATTCGAAAAACAGACCATCTTCAACAATGACTAAAGAATCGCCATTTTATATTGCCACAAATCAAAATTATAAACTGTCAGAAAAATCTCTGTGGTACAAAAATCAGCCAATTGGAGTGAATAAAATCAATACTATTCTCAAAGACATGGCGAAGAAAGCTGGAATCGAAGGAAAGATTACCAATCACTCTCTACGAAAATCAATGTGTACAAGATTGTTACATGCAGGCGTTAATCCGCAGATGATTACACAACTATCCGGTCATAAAAATATTAACAGCCTAAACAACTATGCGGTTGCATCTATTGACCAACAAGAGGAAATGTGCAACATATTACAGCCCTCCTCAAAGAAACGCCAACTATGTTTGCCGAGGGCATGTGACAATATTGCGACCTCAAGAATGAGAGCAATTGAAAGCACAAAAACTGCAGAAAGTGAATGTATCAGTAACCAATTACATGTAAATCGCAGTTGCAGTCAGAGCGTGACAAACAGATTAGACAATCATGCACCGACAAATCAAAATGCCCAAGAGAAAGCTCTACAAGGAATGTTTTCAAATGCTACTATAACTGGCGGGACCTTCAAAATTAATATTCACATGGTTTCAAGTTCACAGCAGGAAAATATGGAACCAGCCAGAAAATATAGACGCATTGCTAATATCAACGATACTGATTCAGAATGACATACCAAATTTCTTGGGACTATACTAGTAACTAGTTGACTTCAATATAATATTTTTCCTGAATTAACCCTTTCAGTGCCATGGCCGAACACATTTTCCGCATGGCGAATGCACTTTCTGGTGGTTTTACTGTCATTATCCTGTACATGTATTAATTTGTGTATCGGTGTCCGAAATATCTGCGAAACATTTGTTGACAAGAGCCATTTTGGAAATCGTTTGGCAGGAAGTGTGACATAATATTTTGACAATTCACATGCGATCGACTACCTTCGGGTAATAAAAAAATATTCTTAATTTATTTATATCATTATAAAACACTATCGAGATTTCTCATAGGGTGTCATTGTACAAGTTTCGCAGACTACTCTTTCACTTCTAACAGTATAATACTATTCGGTATAAATTAAGTATAATAAAAAGAATGATGATCTGGCTCTCGGTGGACATTGCCTCCCTCTGGAACCAAAGTCTCTCTCGGCTATTGCCTCGGTACGAGTCAGGAGACATTGTTTTCCCCAGCGAGACAATCTGCAATGTCCACCTCAAGTCAAGTCATCATTTTTATAATGTCAACTCTCTCCACTTTAACTAGGCCTATATTATATTCGAATTACTGAATGAATTTAACCATGTTTTGTAAGAAACTACTTTTTATTACATATTTTGAATTTTCAATTAAGACAGTTTAACAAATAAAGTATTGAAATCTGGTTTAGATTGTAACTGATTAATATCAATATGGGTTGTAAAACTTACCAAATAGTCGGGAAGTCCATTATCTGATCCCATCTCAAATATTTTGTCTCGAGAGTAGAGTAATGTTTTGATAATTTATTTACTTCCTTCTTTCGGTTTCTTGTAATTTTCAGGAAAACTTCCGAAAAGCCAATTCGATTAAAGTTCGATTCAAAGACTGAATTTTAAATTCCATGAATGAACATCATTATATGTTAACTCTTAATCCTTCAACATTGCACAGTAAAACCTAGCGAATATCTCATACATGGAAAACATCCTTTATATCAGCATTAATTAGTATTTTAATGCGGCGAAGTTACAAAACTTTAGCACCGCTTCGGCAACACGTTGATAAAACTGGGTCAAATTGTAGACTGGTTCCTTACTGAGAACGGCAAAATATTATGCTTTCGCCTGTTGCGCAGATTAAAATGTCTATTTAACCACACAAATGAAACAATCTGCGATAAAATTATACAATATGGGCATATGTAATAAATATAGAACCACATTCGTGTTTGAGTGGGTTAATCATTACTGGACTCGATCGGGTCGCGGAAGGACACCACTCGTGCCGTACCGGCACTCGTGGTGTCCTTCCGCGACCCGATCTCGTCCAGTAATGATTAACCCACTCAAACACGAATGTGGTTCTATATATATATACCATACGGTGTCGCAGAAAAAGCCACGGGTATAACATTTTCGCGGTGACGTCACTATATATATTCATAATGACGCCCGTCTGCAGTTTGATTGGACTTCGTTGCAATAGCACATTTTAGCACACAACGTAGACGCAGGCTGTTATTAGTATATTCTGGAATTTAATAAAGAATCCTCGTGAATGAATAATAAATTAGAATTTTAAAATAATTCTTTAATTATAATTTCGACACATAATACGCTAGAATCCAAATTGCGTTTCAGTAATTTATTTTGGCACTTTTCGCACAGAGAAAACAGCACAATTTTATCATTGCTTTAATTACATGACCCTTGGCTTATTCCATTCAATGAACACATTCTATAAATTGTGATATGCAACGTACGTTCGTTGCATGTACGTTCGTTGCATAACTGGAAATAGTGCCAGGTGACATTTGACTTCCTGTTTGTCGTCTGTTTACATTCCGCATGCTACGTCTCAAAATACTATGGCTTCCATTATTTTTCCAGCAAACTCCAGTGAAGGACAAATTTGTAAATTCCGCTATAAACTGAGGACGAGTTGTATATTATATTTATTACATCAGAAAAGAGCGTTCAGTGATAATCTATTTCTGGTACGGTATAAATAAAGAGCGTTTGTTCCACTTATGTGCGAAAAAATGCAATGGAAATGGCTGTGACCATGGCAAGCATTTGTCACATATTATGAAGCCGGTATATCAATATGTCGTGTATTTCAGCATAGCTTATAGCTCGTGTGAACCATGTCCGTCCGTTTAAGGGCTTTGTCACGCCACCCCCCCCCCAATTTGATGGAGTCAAAATAAAGGACTATGTTCACTTCTATTAGTAATCACAGCAAGTAATCCCATTGATGCACCATTTAAAGAGTATAAATCATTGTGGATTATTTTAGAATTACATGAATGTAAACTTTATGGAGGTTTTTAAAATATTTTTTTTCGAACCCAATTTCAACAAACACAAAGTCCATATCTAAGAAAAAATAAGGCAATGTGTACCGAACACTGTGCAGAATGATGAACAATAAAACAATATTGAGGCGTTCTTTGATAACATTATTAAGAACCAATTGTTTACAAATGTTAGATTTACGTTTATTTGCTCCACATTGCTGGCTGGGAGGTGATATTTTAGTGTTAATATCTGTGGACAGTGGTGTGTTGTGAATCTCTTGACAAAATAACTGTGTATTCTTCAATATGTCACACACTGTAGCCCAGAAACTAGGTTACCAATCAGGAGATAATATTCGCATGGACCAGCACCTGCTGATCATAATCCCAGCTGACTTGAGTGAACATTAACTTGAACCAAACAGCATTGCTGAGCAATGAAATCTACCACTCAAAAATGTGAGTATTGATTAAGTGTGCATCATTCTTCACAGTGTTTAGTATACATGCCCATAATTTTTCTTAGATATGGACTTTGTGTGTGTTGGTTTGGGTTCCGAAAAATAGATTTTAAAAACCTCTATAAATTTAACATTTTGTATTTCTAACATAATCCACCATGAATTATACTCTTAAATGTTGCATCAATGGGTTTTGTGCTATGATTACTAATACAAGTGTCTACGTAATTTGGAAGGAGTTATAAGCTATGTTGAAATACACGACATATTGATATACCGGCTTCATAATCTGTGACAAATGCTTGCCATGGTCAAGCCATTTCAATTGCATTTTTTCGCACATAAGTTAAATAAACGCTCTTTATTTATACCGTACCAGAAATAGACTATCACTGAACGCTCTTTTCTGATGTAATAAATATAATACACAACGCGTCCTCAGTTTATAGCGGAATTTACAAATTTGTCATTCATTGGAGTTTGCTGGAAAAATAATGGAAGCCAGAGTATTTTGAGACGTGGCATACGGAATGTAAACAGACGACAAACAGGAAGTCAAAGGTCACCTGGCACTATTTCCAGTTATGCAACGAACGTACATGCAACGAACGTACGTTGAATATCACAATTTATAGAATGCGTTCATTGAATGGAATAAGCCAAGGTGCTGTTTTCTTTGTGCGAAAATGTGCCAAAATAAATTAATGAAAGCAATTTGGATTCTAGCGAATTATGTGTCGAAATTATAATTCAAGAATTATTTTAAAATTCTAATTTATTATTCATTCACGAGGATTCTTTATTAAATTCCAGAATATACTAAGAATAGCCTACGCCTACGTTGTGTGATAAAATGTGCTATTGCAACGAAGTCCAATCAAACTGAAGACGGGCTCATTATGAATATATATAGTGACGTCACCGCGAAAATGTTATACCCGTGGCTTCGTTATATAATATACAAAAACTTGCCAAAAGTCAGAGCAGTGTTCCAACTAATTTTAATTTTTCGATAAACGCTCTTTATTGTACTAACAATTAACGCTCTTTATTGGTACATGCTGAAGAAAAGTCGGAACCAGCTTTTTTTCTGAATGAAATAAACTCCATATGAAAGTATTTAACGTATTTTTGTCGACCTATTTTGATCAGAGGAACGGACCATTGTTCTACAGCGAGTATATTCCATGTTAAAACACCATGACCATTTGAAGCCTGAACTTATGGCCGCTTTTGTTACAACAAAAGTCAGGCTGCGAGGATCAAATTAAAGAGGTCGACAAATGCGTGGATTATTTTAAAACTGACTTCATATATGACACAGAAAGACATATTCAAGTCACATAATTTTGAAAAATCAACAAACCTGTCACGTGACAATCTACGGTGTCGGGGTAAACTCCAACGCGGGTACGATTTTTGCCCGCGTCGTAGTTTACTGATGCCCGAAATAGGTTTTAATGTATATGTGCGTTATGTTTGGAAAGATGTCTTTTTTCGAATTACTGGACAGGGATTTGCGGTTTTTAGTATTAAAACACGTCGGCACGGGTAGAGTGTCACATATAGAGAATGCTCCAGGATGACCGGCGTGATGATGATGAGAAAAATATAATAATGTAATTTATCGCTTTTGCGACGTTCCGGTGACCAATCTGGCTTCATAAGTACACAACGTATGTCCAATTATATATACTTTATACATATGATATATATATGGACGAATTTCGATCTGTGAGTTCGGAAGAAGTTAAGAATGTGATTTTGTCAATGCCACCTAAGTCATGTTCGTTAGATCCCATTCCTACAACACTTCTTCGTATTCACTGCGATCAACTTTTGGATGTAATAACTGATATTATTAACTCCTCGCTCTCAACGGGTGTTGTTCCCCAATGCTTCAAACACGCCAGTGTTACCCCATTGTTAAAGAAGTCTGGTTTAGATCAAAATTTGCTGCAAAACTATAGACCAGTCTCCAATCTTCCTTTCTTATCTAAAGTCCTTGAACGTGTAGTGCTCCACCAACTTCGTAAACACTTGAAAGACAATAATTTAGAAGAAAACTTTCAGTCAGCTTACAAGAAAAATCACTGTACGGAGACAGCCTTGACTCGAATTTTTAACGACTTGCTGTGTGCGACAGATGAGGGCAAACTCTCCATTCTTACATGCCTTGACCTCTCTGCGGCGTTTGACACGCTCGATCATTCCATCTTGTTAAAACGCCTTTCTGTGACTTTCGGAATGTCCGGCACGGTATTAAAGTGGTTCCATTCTTACGTAACCGAGAGAACTCAATCAGTTATTGTTAATTCTACGACGTCTAACCCCGTGCATCTATCATATGGAGTGCCCCAAGGTTCTGTGCTGGGACCTGTACTATATCTCGTTTACACACAGCCTCTTGGAAACATCATCGAAAAACACAACATTCAGTATCACATGTATGCAGACGATACCCAAATGTACATATCAGTTGAGCCATCGATCTTAGACGAAGCAATTTCTCAAGTTCAGACATGCGTTTCAGAAGTTAAAACATGGATGGAGATCAACAAACTCAAACTTAACGAAAGCAAAACTGAAATTATGCTTTGTGGAACTAACGCTCGGTTGAAGGGGGTCAGTCTTAATGCCACGCTCATCGGCGACAGTGTAATTGAATTTTCTGATGTTATTAAAAACCTCGGTGTGACCATCGACAAAAACTTCTCAATGTCATCTCACATCAGCAACCTATGCAGGTCCTTATATATGGAGCTCCGGCGCATTTCGCATGTACGTCCATATATCTCCGAACAATCCACACAAATATTGATGTCCTCATTTGTGTTATCCAAAATCGATTACTGTAATTCTATTTTAGCAGGACTCCCAGATTATCAACTTCACAAACTTCAAAAAATTGTTAATATTGCTGCAAAAATTGTGTGCCGTGCAGGCAAATTTGATCATGTTACCCCACTGTTGTATAAATTACATTGGCTTCCCATATTTGAACGAATTGTGTACAAACATGCTACTTTGTGTTATAGAAAGTCGGATATTGATAATGCTTTGCCACCATATATTGATACATTGTTGGTCAAATATGTACCTGCTCGACCACTTCGATCACAGGATGCGAATGCGATGGTTGTACCTAAACGAGATCTGATGTACTTTGGTCGCCGTTCTTTCGAGGTCTACGGGCCGACCATTTGGAACAACCTTCCCAAAGAGGTGAAACAGTCTGACTGTTTGGAAACATTCAAATCGGCCCTAAAAACTCACCTATTCATCTCCCATTTCGGACAAATAACATCAGAAAACGTTGAGGAGACTTAATTATTGAAATACATGCATATTATTTATTGCGTATATGTTATAGTGTGAATGTGTGTGACTGCGTTTGTGTGAATTGTTCAGCGCCATGAGCCATACGGGATATGGCGCTATACAAATACTCTATATTATTATTATTATTATTATATATATAACAAAAACTAAATTGACGTCCCAGCAGTTATCGCTGCAAAAGAAACATTGACGTGGAATATTAACCCTTTCAGTGTCAGGTCCGATTTGTGTATCAACCCATATACCCTGTGCCAATGCATTCTCTTATATATGCGAGTCGACCATAGGTCGCCTCGCATATATAAGAGAATGCATTGGCCTAACAATTTTTCATTTGTTATTATTTTTTACAATTTTTTACAATTTTAATAATGTTTTCTTATATTCTTTAACAGACTTATTTTGTAGGTTTAGTGCCAGGGAATCTTACGTTTTTCATGGGCATAAAAATTATTACTATGAATACTTGGTGATAGTTTTGAGTTATAACATGCCCCTAAGGTTTTATCCAAGATGCTTTTAAATTCGCTATAGCATGCTTAAGCAACCCAAAAATATTCAACCCCCAAAAAAATATATATAATTTTTTTTGTTTGGGCCGATGAGATCGGCCCCTGGCACTGAAATGGTTAAAGAGCGTTCCGTGTTAGTCCTTGTCTGATATATTGTGAAAATAAAGCGCATTTGCCTGACATTTAGTCGGTAAATTTAAAATTGCCGTACTTTTAGGTAAATCTTGTGTAATGTGTATGTATACAGTTTGAATAATGCAGCATTTCTCAAATTGTTTAAAGGCACGTGAGACCTTAGTTGTCGAAAATATTCGTATTTGTTCTAATCACCGTAAACAGAAAAACATTAAAACGCATACAGTTTCGTTCATATATACCATGACCATCACGTAAACATCATGTTATCATAAAGACCTACTATATTTTACCTAAGCAAGAGCCTGATTGTGTAACAGAAGACAGCACAATGCTACTGGCTAATCACACACAAATGGCTTAAACGCTCTTTATGTTCCATATCAGGAATTCACCAACAAAGAACACTCTTTATGTTTACCATCATAATATAAACACCAGAAAAAGTAACTTTTCATACTTTTGTTTACATAACAAACATTTGACAATAACATACTGTTTATGCGATATTTCTTATTTGTATACGGACAAAGTCTGTCTACATTTTGATGTTCTTTCTGTTTGTGGCGGTTTTTGACGGGTGGAAATATTTGGATACCCACCGCCAAGGCTAACCGTACCTTTAAAGGCACAAAGCGACCATATAAGGTGGAACATACATATAAAATATATTAGCATGGGCTCTCATTACCCGAGGTGTCACCAGAAATGGGAATTTCAGCGACCACCATATTTATGTAGCCCAACTATTCTAATTTCAGGATCCGTTTGTTGTGGGGTCAATATAGGGGGAAATATGATTTTTTTCACATTTCCCTCATGCTACCCAAACTTATTTTTGTGCATTTTTCGGATTAGTTCTTATGATGTTCATCAGTCTAAGCTTCTTAATCTATGTTAAATTTAACTTATTCTTCCTTTGATTTGGGAAACAGTTATATGAGTGGTATTGACAATGGTGCGATTTGAAATGTTGTCACAAAAAACTGCTAGGTATGAACCTCAAAGTTATCTTTGAAAAATTGGATATGAACAGTGGGTTCTTACTGACTACAGTTGTGATCAAAATTGAACATTGAAACCTATGGAGATTCTTGTACTTTGTATAAATGGCGCCATTTTGCATATGATTATATATGAATTGAAATTTCGCAAAAAATACTCTGTATGACACTGTTTGGGGGAAAAGTTATGTGACGAATATTCTCACTGGCTACCGTTGTGATCAAAATTTAACATTGAAACCTGTGAAGAATATTTCGTTATTTTACTCGAACGTTGATAGTAATTCACAAAACGGTCATCAAGTGCTACTATAAACAGACGAAACAATCAGTAATCTGATTCATGCAATATAGTCGATATAGGTATACTTCTAGATACAGTACTTGGCATAAGTATGTGCACAATGCTTTGTAATGTCACTGATAATATGCAGCCTGCAGCCTGTTGGATAATTCTGTTGAATCAAATGAAAAATGATCACCAGTTTCACAATGTGACTATATTTTAAATTATTGTTTAATTGATACGTGTTATCAACAGACAATTGATTGAAGCCAAATTGTAGATCATATAACGAATTGTAATGTGACAAATACACTGGTAAATTATACTTCGTGACCGTTTAGTGGTATTACTATCAAAGTTCGAGTAATATAACAAAATATTTTTCGAAGGTCCAATGTTAAATTTTGATCACAACTTTAGTCAGCGAGAATAGTCTGACCACATGAGAATTTTTCCAAACTGTGTAAGTTTCATAAATATTAGATTTGAGAAATTTCAATTCACAAAAGGCGCCATTTATTCCAAATACGAGAATTTCCATAGGGTTCAATGTTAAATTTTGCTCGCAACTGTCAGCAAGAACCCACTGACCACATACATATTTTCAAACATATGTCTGAGGTTCACACTTAGCAGTTGTCATAATATTTCAAATCGCACTGATGACCATTCGCCAATTGGCACCATCTATGATTTTCGATAAAAACAAAACGCTCTTTACATTTTTTGACCCAAAATTTAAGATTGGAAACAAGTCAACCCTGAAAATAAACCTAAAATGCATACAAAATTTGTTTTCGTATCGCTTTTAGCAAGCAAAAAATGTGATATGCCATAAGGAATCCGACTATTTCTCAAACGCGTCACTAAATATCATTTTGGGGAGGGGTAAATTTTTGCCCCGTATTCACACTGTGTACGACATAGGGCCACGATAATACAACCACCCAATAGCAGATATGCCATGGATCACAAAAATGTATACATATGGTGACAACATCCAAAACTTTTCGATAAACTGAGTTGAAACAGGTACATTTAGCTGAATCAGCGAATAAAATACGTTCACGATTAACAAAATAGATCACAGCTCAGACATCGAATGGTTATCTGGCAACTTTTTACCATTTCAATACCACTCACATAACTGTCTTCCAAATCAAATTGATAAATTGAATACAGCTTAAGAATCTTAGAATGATGAACATCACAGGAACTAACCCGAAAAATGCATAAACATGAGGTTGGGTAGCATGAGGAAAATGTGAAGAAGAAAACATATTTTGCTCCCTATATTGACCCCGCAACAACCGGATCCCGAAATTAGAATAGTTGGCCTACATAAATATGGTGGTCGTTGAGATTCCCTTTTCTGGTGACACCTCGGGTAACGAGAGCCCATACTATATACACTACGGTATGTAATTACATAATATCTTCATAAAGCATTATAATATACTGCGTTATATATCAATCAGAATGAACAGAAATCCATCTGGATCAATTCACAAGAATACGAAATATACTTTGGTGGGTAAATTTCGTTTTTCAGCCTGCTTTGATGGCTCGGATGTAGTTGCACAAGTGGGTAATTACAATGTCAAGTTTGAGGTAAGAGGATTACTAGTTGCTTTGCACCCGGATGTAACTGTCTCATTTACGTTGCCATGGATATATGCAACTCGTCAAGCTTCTGCCGCGGTAAAATATAATGAATCATGGCCAGACAGCAAAATGACGATGTAAACGTATTTACACGGTGATGAAATTTGTCTGGGGGTAAATTATAATGAAAAACATATGCCAGATCTTGATTGGTGTTAATCCGTTGGTACAACGGGCACATGGATACACAATGATAGTCGGCGTCAGATGGGTTACCCCAGAGTCCGTTGATTTGTTATTTTGCCCTATAATTATCTTCAATTTCAATTCAATATTCCGATAACGATTCCATTCGAAATAATAATACTTACTCAGTTCTGAACTGTTGGCACGCAACTGCAGTCTGCATAAGAGTGAGTTTGGTATATAAACCATAGTCACTCCTTTTAACTGCAATGGGCGTGGCTAATTTACAATTGGATATGAACACTTGAATAGCGAGTATATTATTACTGCCAGATTTATTTTCCCGGACCAAAGACTTCTTTGTCTAGAATATATATATAGGGTCGGACTTGACATAAATACATTAAACGGACATGCATCGGCTCATTGGAACATTTCAACTTTTGGAGGAGGAATTAAGAAAAGTATACAGGTCGATAAACGCGAGACATAAATTTACCTATTTACTCTGAAAACACAAATTACCGAAGCTTTCAACGCTCTTAATTGTGATAATTTAAGGAATATGCTACCAAGGGACGCTCTTCGTTGTTTTATACTGAATAAATAAATGGTCATGTGTCTTGATTCCATGATTCGACAAGGACTTTCTGTGGCACAAAACGTCCACACACAAGCAGTTCCTGTATTTATCAACGTATTTTAATAACAAGAACCGCCGACCAGGGTCTTGTACTGTACATGTAGATTCCAAATGCCCGTGTTTTGAGTCGCGGATAACGTTCTCCAGGTAATTTCCGAATCTTGTAAAGCAAGACTTCTGTTCTATATTTCTCGAGCAATTGTATTCTTATAAATGACTTGCATTGCAATCACCTGCGCGCGAGCGGTTCATTGTTAACAAGCCAGACAAGTGAGTAGTGATAAGCGAAGTCAAACTGTCTGCTATCAGGACATTTAAGGCCAGTCCAAAACATGTCTTCTCTTACGGATGTGGAAATTAGTCAAGTATGTGTGATATCTGGCACGAACACCAGAAGCGACACGTCTGGCATATACATGCTTGATATAGAACATGTTCGACCATGATGCTTGTTTGGCGTGAGGTCTCGAAAGCTTCACATCGCGAAGGGACTTAGTTGAATGTATCGGTCGGAATAATCTGGGCAAGAAGGTACAATATATTATGTTTTACTTAAATAGCTCAGAGTTAGCCTGGTAGCTTTCGGGATCATATGATGAATTCCAGCGTGACGGAATCACCAATCGCAGAGCTTTTTTCAACTTGTACCCGACCGTATGTAGTTCATACCAATGTTATTTCGCCTACTATTTTTTAGAATGATGGAGCAAAGTGATATAATTACGAAATACATAACGGAAGTTGATACTCATTTAAAGAATGCATCGGTATAAACAAAAGTTCGGCCGTGACGGAATCACACGAAAAGTTCCCTTGTGTCGAGGGTACCCTTCATTATCAAGATAACTCTGTGAATTGTTACACATGTGTAACAATTCACAGAGTTATCTTGATAATGAAGGGTATGCATAACATACTTGAATTGGCTCTTTACAAAACGGGTTAAGATTTCCCTTGACAAACAACATATTTTTATTGTATAAATGTACAATGCAGTGTAGATATTTACCAGATGGTGATCGTGACGGAATCACAAGATTTTCGTGACGGAATCACCGTGCGATTTTTTAGGTATAGCTTTTTGTGTAACAAGTGCGGACATTGTCATAAAAGCATAAAACTTGGCACATGTGTATATTAGGTCCCACGTATTATTTTCAGATATGGGGCAATCACGAAAATACTTTCCATGGCAACGGTTGCTATGCGACTGTTTTTACCTTAGAAACGGGTTGTTGGTAGGGGTTAAACCGTCATTTTACTAAAATATATGTGCAAAAAGTGGATAATATGGTAATTGAGGCAGATTGTGATATGGGAAATGTGACAAAAATAGCATTTCCACACATGCATCACTATTAACCTAGAATGACCCTTGAGTTGCTTGAAAATGATATTTGGGTTCATTTGACCTTATTTGGCAAAATATGAAAATATGCGTTGACTGCGCATGCGCGCATAATTGATCCCCAGTCACACAATATATGGTGTTTAAGAGATTGTATAGTGAGGGCAATGACCATTCCAAAAATATATTCATTGGATAGTAATAATGAAATACAGAAGAAGCAACAACATTCCCCGATGACATGCTTATGATGCAAATACCCATTATCGGTATCCATGGCTGGTTTTTCGTGGAATTCATGATATATAGCCCCTGCGTCGGGGAAATCCTGATCCACCACTGCTATAAATATCAAGAGATGACTGGTAATTATTTAGATAGAACGTCCACCAAATGGGTTATCCCACGAACAATTATTTTAAGTGACCTGGCGACTCGGACCAAGATAGCGTTTCTCTACATTCCGACTTAATTGGAACTAGAACTCAGTGCGGTCAGCACGTCGGCAATGATTGGGTTGTCGGTGGACACATATTACATTGTCTGTATGATCCATGTAAAACGCCAAATACGCGATAATTACATAGATTACATGCATGTGTGTATCCACCCTTATTGGAATTTAACAATAGTCGATTACTCTTTGTTCACATCATACATCGTTGTGAAATTACTTATATGATCTTCTCGGCGAGCCATCTTTAACTGGGATTCATTTTAGCAGCGAGCTACTCGGTTTTTTTGGGTGGTAAATGGAGTACCCCAACGCTTCATGTTTTTGTTATTCTATATAGTACACAATACAGATGGATAAATAAAAGAACAAAACTGGAAGCAATACCAAACAAAATTAAATCTGAAACACTGGAGAGGCATGGGTTACCCGATTGATTGAGCCGGGTCAACGGAACCACCCGTTTTGAAGATATGTAGGCTCAAATTGAACCATGAGATAAGTCGTATTCTTATATCGAATGTGAAATAATTTTATGTAAAGTCGTTTTTGTTTCGGGAGTTTTTTTATTCAGTTTTATAGGCAAACATACTTTATCAATTGATTTTAATAGCAAACACAAACTTGGCTACTTCGAGTTATGTCTAACAGAATGCCTGCATTTGTACCATGTATAGGCCCAAAATATATTGGAGCAAAATGTGTTCTAAATTATATATTTATGTAGATAAGAGTTTATATAAGGTTAATGGTGGACAAACATGAGTACATTTCAGTGTAGGAAAAAAATTCATTACTCATTTTTTCCAGCCCCAACATACCTCCCACCCCGCATTGTGTCTGTAAAATATCTGCAGATCCCCCATGTGGTAACCGTGTGTTTTCATTGTGCCCGCGCCATTCAACGGAATATTGGGTATAAGTTCACTATGGAGTATGGACTTATTTCAGAAACAAATAAGTCCAGTACGAACCTATGTGATTATTTAGGATCAATGTGAACCTATTTGTACGAGAATATTTTGATGCAAACTGACATATATATGAATATGTGGAGGCAAACTTATCAATGTGTCAAGAATGCGGAGGATTGCATCGGTATTAATGGGTTAGGATCGTACTTCCAATGTTAAGCCCCCACATTTCAGGATCACGTTTCATTGACTTTGTGGGTCTGCTGCTTTATAAATTCAGACACCAAATGTCTTCCCAGTCCGGTTGTGCACAGGTGATTCGCCGAAAAACACAATAGATGCATCGTTCGATTATGCACATGAGCGGAGATTGTCCACATGTTTTCTCCGAATTGTCATTGTAAAAACCACTCTGTCTGCCAGTATCAAGTTTTGGGTATAAACATTAATTGCTGTTTCCGATATTTATGGTTATACACTTCTATAACCTGCCCTGTTATAAGCAAACACAGTCATTTTTAATTCAGACACCAAATTCTCCCCGGTCCGATTGGGGAAATGTGATTGGTTGATAACACAATTGCAGCATGTTTAGACGAATACAATGGTTCTCCATGTGCGAAAGTTGCACACGTTTCCTCCAGTTGTTTGTTTGTTAATCCTTTGAATCCGACTGACCGAAATATCAACCAATCGTTAAACGGCTATAACTCGCCGGGCCGAAGTATCGGCCACACCGTAAATAGGCACATAATATACATATAATGTAACCAATTGGCCATCATAACAAGAAAAGGTAGCAATAAATACACCATGATACTCTTTTATATATTAGTATTGACATTCTTCAATATTACACCTCTTTATGAGCTCGAGAACAATTTTTATAGATATTTCCAGGGGGGGGGGGTCTGGAAAAAAATTGCACATATAGGGCCCAAAAAGTTTTTTTCCGACCTCGAGGGACCCACCACCCCATTTTTGCAAAATTTTCCTCCAAAATTTTGGGGACCCACCCCCCGTTTCTCATGTTTTTATCAAAATTTCAGAGGTTTTTTTTAGCCGTTCTTCAATAACTGTGTTAACTGCCTTACTAATTGGTAAACACAGATCAGAAAAACGAAAAATATACTGTATTTCCATGTGTTTCCTTGTGTTTGCAGTATCTAACAACAATATTAATTAAGCATTGTGTGGGTACACTATATGTCACAAATTTCCCTAGACCCCATTATAGCCTTAATATATTGAGTGTGTTGTGTCTGACAGAGAACACTGGCCAGTGTAAATAGTGGTAAACAGGTCAGGGGTTCCACAATTATATGTGCATGATCAACGAACTCTTTAGTCTTATCCAACGGGATGGGGTGGGGAGGGGAATTGTTTTTTGGTTATGTATACACATAGATATATGGTTATTATACTGCCCGATATTAGTCGGCGGGTATATAGTTGACGTCTCGAGCCGTCTGTCCGTACAAACATTTTGAATTTTAACTCAAGTGTCAGTTCATATACCTTTATAGTATTTTAGTTTCGTCTTATTGAGCAGTAAAGCTCCCAGATGAAGATCGGAAATTCAATGAGAATAACGTCACCTTCATTTGGGATTGTCTGAGCAGTAAACAGTAATGTCATTCATTATAACCAATTCAGTTTTATTTGGATAATTGTTGCAAATAAACATTACTTGCAATCATTCAAGATGAGAAATAACCAGAAGGAATGAATTTGATTACATGCCAGAACAAGACAGTATTTCAGACATTAGAAATTTATGAGATACCCTTTTCAATTTCATGTTATGCAAAAATCAGGTTAATGATATCTACTAGTAGTCATCATTGAGTATTCACCATGTAGTATCCAATTTGTGATAGAGTTTTTTTGTTTTATTACTTTTATTCAGATAATACAACTGGGTAATATATTAATTTTGTTACTAAATATTTCTTCCGTTGATCATAAGTTTCCTGAACGTTAATACGGTGGTCCACTGTGAAGTGGTCCGGGATACTGTGAAATCCAGAATGTTGCTAAATCTGAGGCTAAAGAGTCACTTTAGCTGCCTATATAGCCCTATACCAACAAGCATGGTACTAACATGCTTACAAACAACATTACATGGTCAGTACTTGTAAATTGTTTGAAAAAAACCCATTTTGGAAAAAAATTACAAGCACCATTTTCCCCGCCTCTGGACCACCCACCCACCCCGCCCCTATATACGGATTTGTTTTGCAGACCCCCCCCCCCCCCACCCCCTGGATATTTCGGCCAATTTGGCAGCCTTCTTGGATTTTCATACGGCCATCTTGGTTTTCCATACCATGTGACCAATATAATAATAAGAACAAAATTTATTACTGTCATACATAGTCAATACATTACATAATCAGTCCATTATACATAATCTATTCATAATCATTGTCCCCCGACATTCCGTCGGAAGATTATAGTAATGACACTCGCCCGTGTGTGCGTTCGTCCGTCCGGAACTTTGTCCGAGCCTGTATTCTGTCAATTTCTGGTCATTTTTTAAATCTTGGCACAAAAATATCAACCAGCATGCGCACCTGCGATTTTGAGTTTGGTCGGACTCATTTTGGCGGAGTTTTGCCCTTTTTCGACATAGAATCGTACACACTGGGACGCTTCTTTTGTCCGAGCCTGTATTCCGTCATTTACCAGTCATTTTTTTTTAAACTTGGCACAGTTGTCAACCAGCATAGGAACCTGAGCATCTGTGATTGTGTGTTCAGTGGGAACCATCTTGGCGGAGTTATTGCTATTTTCGACATAGAAATGTTTTATGTTTTTATTTTAGAGTTATTGACCCAACATATTTAGTGAATATGCACTTTGTATCCTATTGGTGTAATCATTTCATCCTACAGTTTGTATAGGGATCTGACATCCTTCAAACCTGCCACCTTCGTCGGGGGACATTTTAGTCAGCGACCTTTTATTTTGTGTTGATTTACATTACCTGTTTTCTTTCAATTTGGCACCTCTTTGTGAAATCGAAGCACAATTTTAGATATTTTCGTAAATTTGGCGGCCATCTTGGATTCACAGGCGGACGACTTGTATTTTTATGTCAGGTGACATTACGATTATCAGCAGAATATTATGGTATCCAGAAAATTGGATCCTCAAGAAAATACATTTTTGCTTCTTGGCGTTTACGAAATTCACACCTGTTCACTTTTATGAATGGCTGCGGACACACGTATCACAGAAGCGATGGCATAGTAGGTGTGACAATTATTTATAGCCAGTCATGTTGCCCGCTGAGTTTCCGCACAAGGAGTCGACTGGACCAATTAACCCATTGCGTTTCACCAAGATTGATCTCTACTCATTAAGTTTTGCTAAATTGTATTCGCTATGATATATATACTTGCACGATAGATCGTCCAGAATTGTGTTTGACCGTGGCCTGGTGGCAATTCCTCATTGACTCACATATCATGAATGTGGTACGTTTTTTTTATATGATCTCAATGCATGCATGTTTATCTACTTATATTAATTTCATTAATAAGAACAATCATGGCTGTTGACAGAAATGGGTTATTCATTAAGTTATCAAGTGTTAGCATGCAAAATATAACACTGCGTGTTGAGTGAAGATCAACAGCGACAAGACATTCACAGGTAGATACATCCCTGAGATATCGACCGTCGCTGGTAGAGCTTGGTGGACTCATTGTGCGAATTTGCAGAGGGCGACATAGCTTGCTTATGACGACCAATTGTCACCAAACTCCACCATAATAAATTGTCACACATACCTTGACATCGCTAATGTGGTACGTGTGTCCGCAGCCAATGTCCTGTCAAAATTTTGAGACCAAATATGAACGAATATACCACCAAATTCACATATATACAGTACAACATCTGAAGTGTGCGTAACTCGCTTTATATCCCAGGGTGCACGTGGGCGTATTAAATATATTTATTACGTTCCAGTGTGATTTACCTTGATTTCTCGAGTGATTATAAACAATAATTTCACTAGTGAATTATGTCACTTTAACTAACCCTTTATGTATTCATACGCGCTATCGACATTTATGCGTCATGCGTATAATGGCGGTATTATACTTGGATATCTGGTAAATCTGTTGTGTTATAGTGGCATATAATACACAGAATAATCACTTGCTTGAGCTGGTGACGTGAAATAATTAATTCGAGGCAGGGACTATTCTGTAATTCACTCGAGCGCAATGTGTTTGTACAACGTCCCTGCCTCCCATGAATTAGTTTACGTCACCAATTCAATCAAGTGATCATTCCAGCGGATCATTCTCTATATATTATATCACAGGATTAAGACGGTTAAGAATGAGGATATAAAACGTATTTCGGGTGGGATAGGGACATTTGGCTAAATAATATCAATTCAGATATTTTTTCTGAAGAAAACTGGAAATGTATGCAAAATCAACAGTATCCAATTTCAAGTTGCATATTTCTTAAGCTACCCTCACACCATAGCGTATGCTGAAACCTATGAGTTGGGTGTAAAAAATATTTGTATACGCACCAAACGCAACCGAAATCAACAATTTTGTCAATTATGTAACCTATTCGACCTATGGGTTGCGTGTGGGTTGCGTGTGGGTTGCGAACTGAACTTATGATCCCCCAATATCTGCGATCGCCGGCATACGAGTTGCGTGCGAGTTGCGTGTGAGTTGCGTGCAGAACTTACGAGTTGCGTTTGAGTTGCGTTCAAAACTTACAAGTTGCGTTTGACCTGCGTGCGAGTTGCGTGGTATTTGCGACCAGATTAAACTGATGTCCAATAACAGCAAGAGGTAGCTCCATGTTGTCACCTCGGAGGTCCACCAACAACTGACACGGATCTAGAAAAGGCCCACTATTTATACCATTTCTCAACACGCATGTAGTACGCAACTAACACGCAACTCACACGCAACTATAATATGTTGGATACGCAGGGCATAGGTTGGGGATACGCTGGGGATAAGCACAATAGGTTGGGGGTACGCTACACAGCAACAGGATCACAACAGACACGCAACACGATCGCAAAATGATCGCAACAGGGACGAAACACGATCGCAAAATGATCGCAACAGGTACGCAACACATTCGCAACATGTACGGTACCAAAACCTGGCCAGATACCTCAAATTTGGACCTGCGATCACCTGCGTTCATAACTTATGAGTTGCGTACCTGTTGCGATCGTGTTGCGTGCTTAGCATACCTGTTGCGTCCCTGTTGCGTATAGATTTATCGCAGGCATTCGCAGAGAATTATTGAACATGTTCAAAATTTCGAACTTACTCTGCGTGTGTCTGCGATCACCTGCGTGCTTGTTGCGTACTTCAAACCTATAAAACTTATTAGTTGCGTGTGAGTTGCGTTCGGAACTTATGGCCACTATTTTTTATTCGCAACCATACGCAACTGGTGATCGCTGTGGTGTGAGGGTAGCTTTAGGTAAAAATGTGTTCAGGTGGAAATGTTTTATATTAACAAACTTTTTTACAGAGGAATGTTTTGTCAATACTACAAGTAAGTATGGTAAAATGATAATTATTGGTCATTTATATAACAAGTTACTTTTTCAGTAGATAATATTGTGTTGCCAGCAGTTTTCTTTGCATGCTGTTGCTTCCTAAATTATAACTTGACTATCTAGACTCTTTAACACATTCATCTGAATGTTGAAAGCCAGCCGTGGTTTGAAGGCTGATGTTATGCTCGTTTCTGTCCAGCATGCTCTCTCTCCCGAGAATCAGCGCGTTACCAGCTTATAGTAGCATTTGTCTTAGGTTAATAATCGGCGTTGAATCCCATAATTTTGAGTCCATGACGAACTCAAAATGAGAGTGTTTTACTGCTATTATCATTATTTAAGTTCATCATGGGCATGAATAAACCAACTCAGGACTTAACAGATGTACGCTCTTTAAAATGTGTTTTCATTGTGGCCCACGAGGTAAATCGGAAAAATGGATATAAGTGTACTACCGGCTTATTTCAGAATAAACTAATCCAATATGAACAAATGTTAATATTATAGGTAGATTATGAACCTATTTTCACGAGGAAACGTTGCCCCGTAACACAGGCTGATTCCGGCGATAAACAAATTGACAAATTCCTTGAATGCTGTCCAACTGTCTTTCCGGAGACACATTAATTTTGTCATAGCATGTAAATCGACTAAAACACTGGTTTCATACTTTTGCATCTAAATTGGTCTCATTTTGAGAATGCAGATCATTCGAAATATGCTATTAGTAAAACAGCGTTTGATCTTGAGTTCGGAGTTGCTTACTAAAACCCGACTCTCTACTTTGATGACAGTAAAGTATAATTCTACGAAACTAGTGTGAAGAAAAAATGTACATTTACCAATGCACCAAGCTGTGTCAAAAATACGGACTAATGGCCTGTATTATCGCAAATATACTTGCAAGGGTAGTTGTGGTTTGGGAGCTGGGATTGCATTTCCAATTTTAAGACCCCGCATTTCGACTGTTGGGGTCTATTATCTACGCAGAAGTCATTAGAAATGTTTTTAAATTCAGACGCCAGTCTTCCTGGTCCGATTGTATAATGTGATTCGCTGGGAGACACAATAGCTGCATGTTTCGGTAATATATTAAGCGAGGATTTCCCACATGTTTTCCCCAATTGTTATCGGGAATTGAAAACGTGTTTCAATTGTGATATGACAATTAACCGGCAGAGTCTATCATGCATGGGATGAATTGCATATGCTGTCAAATTCCGAACAGCTAGTAACACTTTATTTAAATAACCAGATATGGTCTTGGTATAAACGATAAACATTTGAGAAAATATCTTTTGTTTTTCAGTTTTATTTGGAGTACATGTATCCATTGATAATATAATAGCAACCACCAAGGGTGCTTATACCTAAGGCAGGTGAATGACGTCATATAATTTGTTCTATATCCATCCGTGATTTTTCAAGAGCGCGGGTATAGATTTTGGAGAAATTGTCACGTGACTTCCGGATAGCAACAGTGTGAAGATTTCCAAAAACGCGGAATCGGGAATGGAGCATCGCGATGAAAATGAAAGTACAACTTACGAAGAATTCCCATGTGATTTAGGCTTATTCATTTCATTTAGACCAATTTCGTTGATAGCTTAATGAAAACGAAAAATGAACACGTCATGACATGGTTTCTGACGTCATTTTGGATTTGTAGGCAGAATACAGACAAAATTGAACAATCCACGACACGTCTTATCAAGTTGTCATGTCGTCTCCGTCGCGACCACTGCATGGTGTTACATAAATTATGCTTAGCATTATGTCGCCGATAAAAGGAAAACTTGAGGCACAGATGCTGTGTGGTTGCTCCACTACGTGTCACGTACGATTCATATTAGAAAAGTACAATATAACCCATACGGCTAATTCAGAGAACTCCTCATATCTGTCAGCGTTACTGCATATTAAGGGCCCATTTCGGTATGGATCCCACAGTTATACCTAGTAATATTACTTACATGCACACATAATGTTGGAGGGTCAATAATTATTTAGCAATGACAGTTCAAGATTGCAGATGAGTGCTCAGTAATATATGAATGTGCAGAAGGGCAATGTAGTTTTCCAATAACATATCGCTGTGTGCTTCCGAGCTTACATTCCGCGGAATCGACTAAAAGTACCGAGGTGTCCGATTTACACAAGGCACACACAAGAGCACACCATTGTGCCACTCTAGGATATAAACAACCAAATAATTGAAATTATGCCCCTTTAGTTGGCAGTTGTGTAGGGAAACTCAAGTCAGCATAACAAAAATACCAGGAGCTGAATGGTGTACTATATTTTCGTTTTTTTTAGTATGAAAGAAAAAAGAAATTCTATGTTAATTCCTCAGCCATTTTTGTGAGATTGTTCGTCAAGCGTCTACGTTGGTCGCCAAATTGGTTTGGGGTGGGGGTATTTTTCAATACTGAAATTTTGGTCACTAAAAGAGGTAGTTGTGGAAATGGCAATATATTTCCAGGAATAAATATGGTAAGGTACCATTTCTTTTTTGATAACTTACGTCCGACATGGAGTTCTAAACGCCAAAATATCTCAAGTTTGGCTCAGTACCATAATGAATCGTAGGCATTGCTTAACCATAACACTGTCGCCTATGGGAAATAATTAGTTGATTGTAACATGGATAACTGACGACATGGACGGAAGCATGGTTAATATTAAATGGATCCTGTTATACCTATATTAAGAGTTCACTTTGATGCATTTCAGTTCACGCTTGACTGATTGCTAATCTAGTTGAGAAACTACTGTTGATGTTCAGGTCAAGCATTGAATAGTTTTTGGTGTTATCTGAGTTAAGAAGTGGTTACTATAGCATGCTATTGTTCTTGTCTAGATATAATCTGAAAAAAATCATCCAACATGAGGTACAATGAACCTAAATCATGAATGTATGTTGGATTTAAATAACTGATTGTTGTTTTAAATGCTATTTCTAAGTTTTAAATGCCATAACACAAAGTCGTTTGCATAAATGCATTTGACCAGCAAGGGCTATGCTTGGTAAATATACAGTTAGATTGGTGAATAGCATTTTGACTCATACAGTTTGATGCACTTTGTAGGAACTGTTACATCGGAAGTCGTTCTATCGCCGGTATGTGATGGTTCTTGACTGATTTGTTACGGTTCCTTATGATTAAATATAATATTTTCGGGACAAAATAACACACAATTATAGATATCTTGAATGTATTATACTTTCCCGAATGAACAGACGCTACAGAAGTGCCGTGTTATCGAAACATGAACTCTAGATCACAATTAACTCGGATTTAGCGAGTTCATGCGTAAATATCAAAATGTTATCACTGAAAATCAAGCCTTTTTTCGTGGCGTATAGAATATTAAACGCATTCTGAACACGAACACTGAGTATAAAATATACCCGTGTTATTCTTCTGCAAAATAGCTGAGAACATATCCCGATAGCGGTTGGTAATTTGGAACGGCAGCCTCGTAATCAACACGTGTACGTGTTACGGTTCTATTTCAAGCCCATCATGGCTGTGACGGTTCGGGCCGAATATTGTCTTGTGTATCTGACATTTAAAACCAGATAATGAGCGTAGCTTATGCCATTTAATAAAACAACAGGTATATTAAGAAATAATACAATAAATACCTAATAGAGGAGAGTATGTGTCATTAATTGGCAGAAACCAAATATTGAAAGTCCAGAGAGGTATAATATCATAATCCTGCCCGCCTATATAAATGACCAATGGTAATAGTAATCTGCTCTCAGAAGATTATGAGATGTTATATTCATTTAATTAATACAGGGCCATTATTGAAAGATCCAGATGGGACAATGTTTCAATACCAGCACCGACATATTTCTTCCTCGAAACTCCCGACTACACACGTTTGTCGCTCAGACATGAACATATTTTATGAAATCACGTTCAACTGAATCATTGATATGTAATGTCGTGGCCGAGGGATATTGGTGGTGGGGAGGGGCGGGATTGGACAGGGATGGGGTGCTTAATTGGTTTAATAATATTTATTCCCAATAATAATTTGTTACAATATAATATATTGATAATTCATGTTACCATGTTCCTTGTGTATGGGAGTGGATTCGGCTGTAAGCCTATATGGCTTATATATGCCGTCTCCACAAGTGACGTTATCATCGGTGGACATAATATAAAATGGTACGACGAAGCAAGCAATATTATGCTTGCATTACTCGAGTCGCGTCCCGTCGTGGAGTTGTCGGAGACAGGTAATGAATTGGTCTATTCATGTACTAAATGTTTACACCATGTCTAATATATTATAGTATGGTTTCATAGAATGGGTTCGTAAGAGCAATACAGACACAAGCATATATACAACATTTGTGTGTCACCTGTCGTGTCGGTCATCAGCTATTCAATAGTTCCATATATTAGATATTTACTTAATGTAATTATTATTGGGCAGTGCCATATAATCTGTATATATGTTAGCTCGAAAAGCGTTCTGTCATGATTATGAATTTCTGGACTGTTTTAAATGTAAAAATATTTTCGCTCAGACTATTTGAAATTGTGCCGTTCAGTGCGCTCTCAATGGTTGTTCTTTCCAAACTACCAGAAAAAACATTCGTTTCTTTGTCTACTGTATACTGGGCAGTGGAATAAGAAATGATTCGCCGTTTCATCACTTCCACACACACAATGAGGAATTGTCCAGCAAGCGGATATCCCACATAAACTTTATAAATTGCGTAATCAGAACATTGTATGGGTGTCAACGAACTTTTAACGCCTTATTTTTTGGCTTTTTGCTGATTAAAATGCGTCTACGAAAATAGACAACATAAATTACAAGACAGAAAATATATCCCATCTACGCTCACGCTTTCCGAAGTCCAGTGCTATGGCATTTCAATACAGTTAACCGGCTATTGACTGTTGGGGTTGCAAATCGCGTTATTTTTCAAACTAGCTTGCGACTTTGTGAATTTTGATGGGCGTAACACATGTTATTGAATAAGCATAGGAAGGCAGTGTAATTCATCGAAATTGATGACAAGTTGTACAAATTTCAACTTAATGATTATTTTGTTGTGTTTATATTTGGTTAATTTCACGACAGTTTGAACCATGTGTCCTGCCAAATATAAGCCATAGTATTACCCGTATAGAACCGATTAAATGGGGAGAGAACCGACTCGATCAGGAGAGAACCCAAACAAATATAAAAATTCGCGGTTTTCGTCGTTGTTATGACTCGCACAATGAAATTTTCGTTATTATTACTCCAAAATTGCATTTTAACTGTCAGAAATGTATAATTTCCATCATAACAAACAGTCACAAATCAATCAAGAGCCATCACAAACCGGCGATAGAACGACTTCCGATGTAACAGTTCATACACTGTGGGTTGATGTGTTGAAGGGTTTCGAAAGTCGACAAAAATCTAATTTGGCAATTTATTTTTTTTGGAAATCACTATAAGAGACTATAATTTGGGTATATATTTAACTTCTTGTGAATTTTGGTTCGGTCAGTGTGTTTAGCAATTGTGCTTTGGACTTGATCAATTGAGGTTGCATCTATTTGTGTTGATTGGAGTCGGTCAAATTCCAAATAATACGGTATACTGGTATAGTTAACAGTATCAGCAACCAAGATGATCCGCGGCTATGTGTACACATTTGTGACGTTATATACCACCTGTTCAGTTGGGTTAAACTATTTCAGTCAGTTCACACGAACGTGTCTAGACTATTCTGGTTTACAAAATATCGAACCTTGTTATTGTTACTCGGAATGTGCATCCGTCGTATGTAATGATGACATTATTTATTGGATCCGGTTCTACCAATTTTAAGAGTTTAGTTTAACGCATTTCAGTTCACTCTTGACTTATTTTATTGTCGAGTTGAGAAGCGATTAATTATGGTGTCTGGGCGTATATAGTCATACACAAACAAAACCGCTCACATGTTAAGGAAATTGTCCACTCTATATATGACACTCCAAACACATGATTCTCGGAAATCAACTTCCCTATGTATATATCCAATATAGCGCTGATTCACCCCCCCCCCCGCACATATACTATCCTCAATCTGACGACCCTTTGATCTACCCACCCCCCACATAGTCGCACTCGACCTTCCGCGCTATTGATAAGTTTAACATAATTTGTATAAACCTTAATGAGTATATACGCACGCATGTGCAATATCAATATGAATATGATTATGCATGTCCACATCTATATATATCTCTGTTATGTCAACATGTACGACGATTTGAGATTAATTAAATTCTTATTCATAGTCCATGAGCTGGTAGAACCCCTCGTGCACCACCACTACTCGGCGTCTTTGGTATTTGAATGTACCCTAATATGTACCGGTTAGGACAAACGATGCTAACAGCAAATATTTTGGGTCCTATTGTACCTACTGGGTCAAAGTTTAGCCTTAGTCGGTTACCATTTTTTCCAATTATGATAGGGTGGGGAAACTGATATCCCATATAATTGATGTCATTGTGATTGGATTTTAACCGGTGATCTGTCATTTTGTAGGTATTTGAATACTCTATCCACTGACGTTTTCATTGATGACGTCACCCGGGGTCAAAAGGTCACGCAACGGCGATGATAACACAAATATAATAGTCTGGGATCTGATAGGGCACCCCTGCACCCCAACTACATGACTTAACTTCATCCCACTCATTTTCTTCGTTATTATGTCCCTCAATGTTAACACGAAAAAAAGTTGCCTACCTCATATGGCTCAGAATATATCACTTTAACGCTTTCTCCTCAACTCGCATCGTTCCGTTTCCGGTGTGGCTTTTTTAAATTACCCACTTATGTGACGTCACACCGGAATACCCCTGCCTACATCAGTTTATCAATTTTGCGTCCTCGGAGCAACATCGTTTCTAATCGTTCGTCTATATTATGACGGACTCTGTTCACATTATAACATTATAGGAAGAGAATGCAGTATTTGTATGCCTCGTATTTTGGCCAGAATATGGCCTCATTTGACAAGAGATTTTTGTTTTTGTCCGCGGGATAAAATGGCGGAAAATTCGCTGTGCAGTGTAGCCTACATTGGCTCCAGCATCTCGTAGATCAAGATCAAGGAACAGAAAGTCCTCAGTGCTAGTGCCAGTACGGTATAGACTAGATACGGACTCTTTCTCGGCTGACAGCTCAGCAGAATCTTTCCCTTGAAATCTCTTAACAGAGAAATGGGACAGTCCACTTTGTTAGTGCCTCTGGGCCTAGACAAACACTCGGACGGTAATTGTGTCTGATGTAGAATCAGAACGCTCAAATCGTGGCGAAAAGCCGACGTTAGAGCGAGTCTCAGCGAGACGTTTATGATGCAATAGTATCCCTGAAAACTCTGACAGAGAGATTTTTATACTGACGAAAAAGCCGGAGAAGAACGATACAATACAATGTCTATTCGTATTCAAACTCCAAAATCTGTATCAGCTCCTGATTTCCTATCAGAACGCTCTATCGTAGCGAAAAGGCAAAAGAAGAGCGATACTATACAATCGATCTCTATATTCCTCATAAATAGAATATGAAAGAATTTGATATTGAAATTACGTGTGCTTCTATGTTGATATATAGAAATATTCAACACAGAAAAGCATCAGGTGCGCAGTGCTCAGCGCATGACGTCACTTGTTTATTTATAGGTCTTCTCCAAATAGGTATCACGGTTCGGAGCCTATGCGCTTATATATGAGGGATCTCCCCAACTGAACTGAACTGAATTACGAACGTATATAGAGATAGCTAATCTTGACGTATCATTACTGAGGACAGTCGCTACTTACGTTTTGAGCGAACTGGTCCCGCAGTTTTATGTTTTTACCAGCTGTCTTTTCCTGTGTCGAAGAGTTCTTAAATATTCCTTTATTAGCTGAGATAATGTTCTTGAAAGTGAATTGCCAATAACATGCGTCAAAGCAACAATACTGGCCGAGAGAAACATAAGAAAATATACTCAGTGTATCATCGCTGAGGAAGGCCAGTTTTGATTATTGGGCAGCTATATTATATTTTAAAATGACGTTTTCAACGTCACAGCCTCTCTGATTATGATGGCTTACCCACAACTTGGCCACAAGGTTCAAATATACATTCACAGCCGTATAAAAGTATAAATAGCGTATTTAACCGTATTGCTATTTTGTTGCTAGACAGCAGTATATGACGGAAGTGTCTATTCGCCATCGGATGGCAAATAGCGATTCTACCGATATGCGCTATTTGCCATCCGATGTTATTTTAAATAAAAGAAAACATATCATATCATCACAATACGCTATTATAACGAGGATTCCTACCGCCTTCGTGATCATTAGGCCCAGTTGACCGTCGGTTGACCACCTACAGATATCATGGGGGGATGGCAAATAAGAAATCGACAAATTTTGAAGGAAATTTCGTATAGTTTGAACATTTAGTGGCACAAGCTGTCGCTATATGGCCACATAATCACCATTTGTACCCGCCTTACTGAAAACCCGGACCAGTTGACCGTCGGTTGACCACCCACAGATATCCTGGGGGGATGGCAAATAAGAAATCGACAAATTTTGAAGGACATTTCGTATAGTTTGAACATTTAGTGGCACAAGCTGTCGCTATATGGCCACATAATCACCATTTGTTCCCGCCTTACTGAAAACCCGGACCAGTTGACCGTCGGTTGACCACCCACAGATATCATGGCGGGATGGCAAATAAGAAATTGACAAATTTTGAAGGAAATTTCGTATAGTTTGAACATTTAGTGGCACAAGCTGTCACTATATGGCCACATAATCACCATTTGTACCCGCCTTACTGAAAACCCGGACCAGTTGACCGTCAGTTCACCACCCACAGATATCCTGGGGGGATGGCAAATAAGAAATTGACAAATTTTGAAGGAAATTTCGTATAGTTTGAACATTTAGTGGCACAAGCTGTCGCTATATGGCCACATAAACATCATTTGTACCCGCCTTACTGAAAACCCGGACCAGTTGACCGTCGGTTGACCACCCACAGATATCCTGGGGGGATGCAAATAAGAAATCGACAAATTTTGAAGAAAACTATACGACATTTCCTTCTAGCTTGTGCCACTAAATGTTCAAACTATACGAAATTTCCTTCAAAATTTGTCGATTTCTTATTTGCCATCCCCCCAGGATATCTGTGGGTGGTCAACCGACGGTCAACTGGTCCGGGTTTTCAGTAAGGCGGGTACAAATGGTGATTATGTGGCCATATAGCGACAGCTTGTGCCACTAACTGTTCAAACTATACGAAATTTCCTTCAAAATTTGTCGATTTCTTATTTGCCATCCCCCAGGATATCTGTGGGTGGTCAACCGACGGTCAACTGGTCCGGGTTTTCAGTAAGGCGGGTACAAATGGTGATTATGTGGCCATATAGCGACAGCTTGTGCCACTAAATGTTCAAACTATACGAAATTTCCTTCAAAATATGTCGATTTCTTATTTGCCATCCCCCCAGGATATCTGTGGGTGGTCAACCGACGGTCAACTGGTCCGGGTTTTCAGTAAGGCGGGTACAAATGGTGATTATGTGGCCATATAGCGACAGCTTGTGCCACTAAATGTTCAAACTATACGAAATTTCCTTCAAAATTTGTCGATTTCTTATTTGCCATCCCCCATGATATATGTAGGTGGTCAACCGACGGTCAACTGGTCCGGGTTTTCAGTAAGGCGGGTACAAATGATGATTATGTGGCCATATAGCGACAGCTTGTGCCACTAACTGTTCAAACTATACGAAATTTCCTTCAAAATTTGTCGATTTCTTATTTGCCATCCCCCCAGGATATCTGTGGGTGGTCAACCGACGGTCAACTGGTCCGGGTTTTCAGTAAGGCGGGTACAAATGGTGATTATGTGGCCATATAGCGACAGCTTGTGCCACTAACTGTTCAAACTATACGAAATTTCCTTCAAAATTTGTCGATTTCTTATTTGCCATCCCCCAGGATATCTGTGGGTGGTCAACCGACGGTCAACTGGTCCGGGTTTTCAGTAAGGCGGGTACAAATGGTGATTATGTGGCCATATAGCGACAGCTTGTGCCACTAAATGTTCAAACTATACGAAATTTCCTTCAAAATTTGTCGATTTCTTATTTGCCACCCCCCCCCCCCCAGGATATCTGTGGGTGGTCAACCGATGGTCAACTGGTCCGGGTTTTAGGTAAGGCAGGTACAAATGGTGATTATGTGGCCATATAGCGACAGCTTGTGCCACTAAATGTTCAAACTATACGAAATTTCCTTCAAAATTTGTCGATTTCTTATTTGCCATCCCCCCATGATATATGTAGGTGGTCAACCGACGGTCAACTGGGCCTAATGATCACGAAGGCGGTAGGAATCCTCGCTATAATAGCGTATTGTGATGATATGATATGTTTTCTTTTATTTAAAATACCATCGGATGGCAAATAGCGCATATCGGTAGAATCGCTATTTGCCATCCGATGGCGAATAGCCGCTGCCGTATATGACCAGTATATATGAGCTATAGCTAAGGAGCATGTACCTACACGCTGCTTATAGTCTTGGATCTATGACGAAAACTCTTAATCGTGAGGCAGGGTTATATATAGACCAAGATACACGGAAAACTCACATTAGAGATATACCTTCTCTATCGACACAATGTCATGACTAATTCGGTCGCCCCCGGGGGGACTGCATTTCGCCATATATTTAGTGAGACGATAGTAATTATTGACCTTAACAGACACTTGCATGTCTGCATTATGCGAATATCAATGTTACCATTAGCCGTAACCAATCATCGGTGACGTCTTATCGGACCTGAGATGCGTTGAACAAAAACTTCGGCAAGACTTAGTACCGGTAATTCAGATTCCTGTTTAATAGTACAAAAACAATAGGGATATCATTATCAAGACCGGGCATCATCCAAAGGACAATGAAATATATTGGTACCGGTACAACGTTATCAGAACAAGTGTAGTTACAAGACACAATCCCAGTAACTGTTTACAAGGCGCAATATAAATGCGCGGACCGGGTCAATGACCGACTCAAAATCGTATCCAAGAGCAGGAACGCAGAACGAAACATATCGCTTCCGCTTCGTCTCCCATTTCAACTTTTTAACACATCGTTTCAAAAGCAAATATGAAATATGAGAGTCATTCATCTAATGAAATGAGCTATATGTAGATATATGTAGACTACAGCCAATTATCGATAGGCCTATTGCGGCACAATAATAACGTTCCCCGACGGGAATGAAACGTCCGTTTCGTCTCCAATTCCAATTTTGGGAAAACGAAAACAGATATTTTCGGTTTAGTTTTGCGAACAATAATTTGACATATACGCAGACATCGAATAACTTCGTTCCTTCGTTCGTATTGAATACTGTACATTATATATAGTTCAGGGAGTTAATTATTGTCTAGATGACCTCGAATATTTAACAGTTGCCATTTTTGGAATAGCAGATATGTTTAAGAGATAAATTCACAGTTTATCTGCACAGTATCAGCTCTACCATTTCCCCCAAAACACATGCATAATTACGTGGACGATGGCTTATAGTGAACCAGTCTTGCACACAATTGTTATCATGTGAAAGAAATATTTTGATTCAAACATTAAACAAATCTATGTTTTCGCCATGAATTGGAAATGTAAAATCTCCCTGATGACTTGCATGGAGCAATAGCTAATATTGATAACCCAATTTCGGCCAGAAATAGGCATACATAGTAGTTCCAACTGATGAATTAATGGAATGCCTTTTTCAATAACATCAAGGTGAAACTAAAATCTAACTATAGTACGGCAATGCAGGATATTCAAACAATAGACAGTTTGGTGCCTTACACGGAGACAATTCTA
Source organism: Siphonodentalium dalli (assembly GCA_032622095.1). Lineage (NCBI taxonomy): Eukaryota > Metazoa > Mollusca > Scaphopoda > Gadilida > Siphonodentaliidae > Siphonodentalium > Siphonodentalium dalli. The sequence continues at coordinate 146,723,489 of CP136066.1, forward strand.
TATAAAGGCTAATGATTACTTTCCAATTTACTAGAACAATGGTAGCAAATAATGAGTCTCAATTGTCCATACATAACACATTTCATGCCAGTTTTATAAAGAATGGTGTCTTCATTAGCGAGACAAGACCGTGAAATGTCGCATATATTGTCCTCTGTTCCCTAAGATGATAAAGTGTTATTGATATGCAAGCCAGTCAGATTATGGTGCCCATTTCAACAATCTACATTTTCTGGATCTATGGGTCATGGAGGAAAGCAAAAATGCATGTAAACAATTTGGAAATAAGACAGAAACATAACAAATATATATTGGCCCAGTACTAATGGGTCACCCGATATTAATGCGGTCTGACTGGTCTACCTAGTGGTCCAGTATATCAACATGACACTTCACATGAAAACTCCAGTTGGGATCCCCACCAAGATCGTTCCCCAGCAGAGGCTCTGACCTTGGACTGGGAGAACATGTTTGCATATTTATGCATTTCCTCCCATAGCATTACAAGTTCTGACACAAATGCAAACTAATAATAATTCAATGTCAACTTATCCGAATAGCCACGGTGTTGTGCCGAATCTGGAACTCTTGAATGTTTTATTTCTCATATGAAATACATTTACAGGATATTGACAAGAATACATATGTATATACAAAGACATGTATATGTAAAATAAATATGTGGTAACATATACATATAGACTAGTATACATTCCGATTACATGACTTCTTCACTAAACAAAATGGCAAGAAAGAAGTGTACCAAATAAATTTTGAATATTATTGGCAGCATCTGACAAGGAGACATGGTACTAGTACACACAAGTCTTCTTAATTCAGCCATTGTAGTGGTATGAAAATTTACCCCCTCGAGACAGCACTCATGTTCTCTCTTATTTATACCATTACAAGCTGCAGTATTAAACCATAGTAGGCGGCATATACATATACATATGCCATCAGTAGTGGGCAAACCTGTGTGACAACAGCCAGTCATACTAAAAACGATTAAAGGTGTATTCAATTAAAGCTTATTCCAGCAAGAAATTTGCCAACATTATTGAGATTGTTAGAACAAGTTGAACAACACCCATATGAAACATGTCACACGAAAAACAATTCCTTCTGACAGCTTTCTGTATACCTATTCACCTCGCACATGCCAATTCAGCTACTCCTTGTATACCTAGAGATACCCACCCATGACCATATAGTCACACATTGTAAACATATTCACATCATTCTGGATCATATAATAACTCCCTGTATACATATTGACAATACAGTCACTCCCTGGCTGCCATACCCTATATTAAGTTGATAAAGATTGATGATAATTGGCCAGAGCAGCCACATATTAAGGTCTCTCTCAGTTCCGTTTGAAAGTTCTTCTCATTTTCTTTCAAAGACATGGCCATAATCACAAAAGAAGCTTTCGGCAATAATTCCATACTGCATCATTTAAGTGAATTTGTTATGCCTCATAAGGTAGTGGGACAACCAGAATAGAACATTTTGTTCTAGGTTGATTAATTAAAATGATTGATAACCAAGTGCTACATTTTCGGAACAGCAGAGAATAATGTTCAAAATATATGTGAAAACTAAACTTTATACCAAATTTGTGTCACAAATTTAAGACAGATCAAACAATAAACATCTTTGCTACCAAAGATAGTTCCATTTTACTTTGGTGATTTTGATGTCAAGTTGAGAGAAAAATCCAATATTTCTGATGTCAGTCGTTACAATAGCAACAATTAAACAAGGTGCATCACTAATGTTAATATCCAATGTATGGAAGGCATATTAGTCGATTTTATTCATCAACCACGACTTGTAACCGATTGCAGCGCACGCTGGGGCAATATCTACCATTTTCCATTATTTGGCAACCATTCTGGCGGCCATTTTGAGCTAAAGTGACAATCTTTTATCCATTGAGTTGGAATATTCATAAGTAATGGTATGCCTGACTTACATTGCACAGTTCTGCTCATTTCTAGAATCCAAATGGTGATTTTTGGTGAAATTTGTACCGCGATCTGTAAAATCAAATGTTTAAGGGATCGGAAGGGGCTGGTACCCACAGAATGGCATATTGCATTGCTCAAATGATCAATTAATACGAAAAATACTAAATAAAGTCGCAATTCTCAACCATTTCCAAACAGCAGAAACTAATTTAGAAGATATTAGTAAAAAATTGTTATATTTTCCACTTCTGGCGGCCATTTTGGGTGCCATTTTGGCCGTGGAGTTCCAATTTTGCCCTAAGAAGTTAGCAATATGCCTTAGCTTCACAATAATATATAAATTTGTATACATTCGTCAACAATTTCTCTTAATAATTTGCATTAAGCTGACTTATAGTGCCTGGTCTTTAAAACGCCGTTGCGTGACCTTTTGACCTCTGGTGACGTCATCAATGACAACATATTTGTGTTGACCAAACTGATAGAGTATTCAAATACTTACAAAATGACACATCACCTGTTAATATTCAATCACAATGACATCACTTGTATGGGATATCAGTTTCCCCCACCCCAAAAAAATGTAAAAATAAATGTAACCGAGTAAGGCTAAACTTTGACACAGTAGGTACAATAGGACCCAAAATAATAGCTGTTAACATCGTTTTTCCTGACCAGTACATATTAGGGTACATGAACATACCAAAGAGGTGGTGGGGTGCATGAAGGGTCCTACCAGCTCATGGACTATCAAATTTGGCATGTTCACGTGAATGTCATTTTCAAAGTTCTGGATGTGCATTCCATATATGGAACTTTTGAATGTTCAAAGGTTCCATATATTGAAAACACCTCCAAAACTGTAACATGTAGCACTTAAACTGCGGAACGGGGGCTGAATCAATTCAATATTGCGGCGACTCGGTGATCTCGCGTATATTCCAACACCCAAACAGCGGTGAGAATTTGTACCATTGGGGGGGGGGTCATTGCCAGTAAGGATCCCTGAGGAACACCACATAAAGTTTTAAGGAGATTTTACTTGCTTCCATTGAATTCCTCGTATTGTCGTGTCATTGAGATTGCTTCGAAACCATTTGTTTGCCATGCCTCTAATTTCATTATGTTCCATTTGTGTAAGTAAGATGTCGTAGTTTATTGCGTCAAAATCTTTGGACAGATCAAGAAAAGGGGCAACGGTGGAATTTTTCGTGGGCTTGTCGTTATTTTTCACAACATGATCCAGTATATGAATGATGGGATGAAAAGTTGAATGGTTAGGTGTCCGATTCATTAAGAAAATGAACTAACCGTTTTTTGCATTCGTTTTTCGAGTAGTTTAGAAACTTGTTCGAATGACAAGTGGAATATATGCTTTAATGCAGAAAATATGGTTTCCTTCATCAGTTTTAGCTCACCTGAGACGAAGTCTCCGGTGGAGCTATATTCTCACTCCTCATCCGTCCGTCCATCCGTCCGTCCGTCCATCCGTCAACAATTCTTTAAACATCTTCTTCGGAACAATAAGACCGAATGTATTCATATATGGTGTGGATGTTCCCTATGTGACTCGCATTCAGCTTTGTTCAAATGAGGTCACTGAGTCAAATAGTTGCGAAAGTAGGGCCGTAAATCTATTCTTCCATTGTAATTCTTAGAATGACTTCTCAAGAACCATGGGGCCGACTTAGCTTATATTTGGTATGGAAGGTCCTTGGGTGACTGGGGTTCAGATTTGTTTAAACGTGGTCACTGGGTCAAATAGGGACAGAGCCAGGGACACAACTTTAAAAATTTTTTTTTTAGATTGAACTCATTGTTCAATTTAACAAAACAAAAACAAACAAAAAATTGATTTGAAAAAAATAAAAAAATAATAATTTAATTATTTTATTTTATTTTAATTGAGATTAATTTCTTGCTTGATTTAAAAAACAAATATCATCCACCGGGGTGACTCAAGCAAATTTTGTTTTAATCAGTCTAAAACCAAGAACATGCATACAGCAGAAACTCGGAGCTCTATGAGATATGAGGAAGGTGCCTGCAATCACTGAATGTTTACTTAACACGATATAGAAGTCACATTGATTATACAGTAATAAATTAAATGGCAGTGTTGACAAAATCTGATTGGAATGCCAGCTCCTTTGATTAATGGCCTAAAATTCTCTTCCTGTTAGAGAGTTTGTATATAAATGACCTATGGCTTATGATAACAAACTCCCAATGCCAGTAAAGCTAAATACCTGCTTTCTCGGGCGATTACATATGGGAAACTGGATGAGAAAGAAGGAAGCATTTTTGTTAGCTTACCTGAGATGAAGAATTGAGACATATTTTGTGTGGATGGTCCCTAGGTGGCTGGGATTCTGTTCTGTTCAAATGGGGGTCACATGGTCAAAAAAGTGGCATAGCTAGGGACCTAACTCTTTCCATCCATAGTAATTCTTAAAACATCTCAAGAATCATCGGTGCTATTTAGCTTATAATAGGTATGGAAGGTTCTTGGGTGACAGGGATACAGATGTGTTAACATGAGGTCACCTGGTCAAATAAGGGGGGAGCCAGTGACATAACTTGTCCATCCGTTGTAATTCTTAAAATGTCTTCCTATCAAGAACCATCAGGCCTATTCAGCTTATATTTGATATGGGTGACTAGGATTAAGATTTGATTCAGAATTGGTCAGAGCCACGGACATAATTCTTTGCCTCATTAGTTATTTTTTTAAACATCTTGTCCAGAACCATTTGGCATATTTAGCATACATTTTGGTATAGAGAGTCCTTCGGTGACTGGGATTCAGATTTGTTGAAATGGGTTCACCAGGACAAATAGGGGTGCGGCCAGGGACATAACTCTTCCCCATAGTAATTCTTAAAATGGCTTCTCAAGAGCCATCAGTCCTATTTAGCGTATATGTAGCAACTAGAATGGAGGGTCCTTGTGTTACTTGAGACCGGGTTACAGATTTGTTAAAACGGGTTCGACCAATCAAGAAATGGCATTTGGTGTATATGGCCTATGGAGTGTTGGGATCAATTTTTTTTTGAATGGGGTCCACCAGTAAAAAAAGGGGGGCATGTCAGGTTGTAACTTTGCCACAGTTAGGACAGCTCGAGGTATCAGTTGTAAAATACCAACATGTGCAAAGGAATTTTCCGAACTTGGGATGGGTTTGATTCAGTTGAGAGGGAGCATACTATGGACTATGTGGGTGTGGGATCTGGACCATATTTCAAGGTGGACACCTCACAGATCAATGGAGACCCTCTATGCTACGTCCCTCTTTATGACTACTTGTTTTAAGTTGATTTGACAAGTACTAACTCTTATGGTCTTCCGAGTCCCAGTCTTCTCAGTCTTTAGAGTCTGGTGAGCGTCGCCACAGTCATTGACTGTCTTGTGTAGATATTCCATTGAAGTCACTGCTGGTTTTCCCATTAATTGAGTAGCAAGTTAGAATACATCTTGGGTTGTGGTGGGCGTAATATTTAGCTCGTTGCTTTGTCTAATCGTTAAATAATCGAGGAAGTTTACATCTTGTGATTTTCAATAAGTTATGTGGTCTTGTGACCTATATTGGAAAAACATTCATTAAATTGTTCAGCGATAGTGTCAGGACTTATAAACTTATAAACTGTAAGTTGTTATGTAAAACATTCGGGTAATCATCCGTAATTTGTCTTGTTTTATTGCACCTTTGATGGTCTTCCATGTTTCTTTTAAACTATACTTATTTGTTTCTAATATCTCACAGTAAAACATGCTTTTACTTTTCCGGATAAGTGTGTTATATAGTTACCGATATTTGAGGTAGGAATTTGTATGGATGGAGGAGGGCGAGCTTAGTTTACGGGTATATTGTTCTTGTTTCTTAAGTGAAAATGAATTTGATGAATTTAGGTTGTTTTTTTGTTGTATACTGTCGAACGGATATCCAAAATGTTTTGGTATGCTTGATCTGCATTATTACAATTATAAACCGAATGGAAAGTACACGATTTAAGAGCACCGTTAAATCTATTAATATTTTCTTGGGAAAAGTTTCGTCGGGAGTGCGCTTGGTTTCATGTGGGTTTTTTAATCGGTTATGACCTTCGGTGTCAGTGAGAAATACCCGCATGTATCGCATGTAACTCTGACAGAGCAGTGTTCGTTACAAAGATTATTTGTGTATATATGATCTATAAGGGTCGCTGAGTGGTCGGTTATTCTTGTCGGTTTTGTTATCACCGGCACGAATCCTCGTGTGAATACATTGTTTAAAAAGTCGTTTGTTTTGTTGTGGGAAATTGTTTTTTTCTTTTGTGGGTATATTAATTTTATTAGTTTGACACCGTGAATTCAGGAAATTGTTGGCAGGATTTCAAGTGGTTAAGGGAAAGAGTTTTCGAAATTGAAATCTGAGCCTATAAACAATAAACATGCACGGATTTTCCCAGGTTCACGGCGCAAATTTCCATTTATAAACTCAATGATTAAAAGTTATAATTACCTTGGCTTTTATCGGATGAGCAGTTTGGAAAATAATTACACATCGGGTGGTAACTTAAGATAAGAGTACATATTATGTCTATATAGAGAAAAAACCACCTGATACAGACCAATGTTACTCTGTAGTAATACAAAACTATTAGTTAAAATTCCTCAGTGGTAGGTGGCATGCCACGCCAGCCGTTGAGGCATGCCAATATCCCATAATATGTCAAATATAGCGAATTATCGAAATATGAAATACCACGAAAAAGCGAAATAGGAAAATACAGCGAAATAGTGGAATAAAAAATGCATCTAAAAAGCGAAATTGGAAAATACAGCGAAATTGCGGAATAAAAAATGCATCGAAATAAGAAATTATTTTTATTAACTAAATAACGGAGATATTTGAAGAAGTGTTTTTGACGAAATAACGGGCATATTTGGAGAAGTGTTTTAAAGAGGTACACCAAACTGAACCAGACGGGAAAGGACGTGTTTAAATTGTCTGGTCAGCTATATATATTACACATGCAGTCGGTTTTGTCGCTTGCTGTACGAAAAATATTATATCGCACCCGGCATCACAGCGATGACATAATGAACTCTGTAGCAGAAGCTCGTGCGAAGAACGAGATACAAATTCGAAAGACGCTGGGGTGACCGAGTGTGTTTATGTGCCGGATTCTCACGACATGCTTTTTCGAGTATGGATTACTTTATAATTTCATGTGTGTTTGAGATGCTGAAGATAAAAATTTGTCCCATCTCTAGAATCTACAAGAACATAAACATGTTACATCGTAGTGTTAACCAGTTTCGTAAAAATGTGCTTTAGTTATCAGAATCAATTTATTGCGACAAAATAATGCTAACCACTTTCAACTATGGTATCAAATTTCCCAAAACGTGTTATTTATCAACAAACTATGGCACCGTATACATATTATCAATAAGTATCACGAAATTTGACCGTATTACCACTCGATTTTAGAGTTATCCATCTTCATCCGCAATTTTGCCCGAGACCCTCTGTTTGACAACGTGTTTCTGGGCCACATATTATTACACATTTCGAGAAATAACAAACTTCAAAAATCGATATCTGATCATTCTGAGCTCTGATGGGTGGGTTCCTCGACTCGAATCAAATATGTTTTACACCCGAAGCCAAAGAAATAGTAATTTAGGAGCGTCAGGTCGTATTGAGTACTTTTAACCGTTTCTAATCAATCATGTGGTCAAATTTTGAAAGCTCAAAGATGTACAACACAGTCACCATGCAGCTGGTCACACCCATAAATATTTGCAATTATGTAACTTTTGTTGGGGAAATTTGCATGGAGATGCCCATTCCGAATTGGTCACTTGCGCTCCCGCAACACACTATCGTGGATAATGCTATTGTTATTTAATGAAACTCACCTTAACCGTTTATATAACCTCGATGAAATTTGTCACAGTTGCGCTTGATCCAATTTGCCTTCCAAACATGTACACATTTTATTTCCGCAATAGAAAGTAGCAGTAAACTGGTTAACAGGTGAATCTATTTGGAACACTACGATGTAACATATTTATCTTCTTGTAGATTCTAGAGATGAGACAAAATTTATATTTTCTTCAACATCTCAAACACACATGAAATTATAAAGTAAGCCATATCCGAAAAAGCATGTCGTGAGAATCCGGCACATACAACACAATCGGTCACCCAGCATCTTTCGCATTTGTCTCTCGTTCTTCGCACGAGCTTCTGCTACAGAGTTCATTATGTCATCGCTGTGATGACGGGTGCGATATAATATTTTTCGTACTTTGTATTTGGAAATATGTTTTTTCTTCAATTTTCGAGTCTATACATAGGCCCACCTCATGAGCGAAGCAGGCCCCCAGTAACCCCTAATTCCCTTTGTATGACCATGATTATTGTATGTATCTGTGCAGGAGATGCCCCTTTAATCAAATATACTAGAGCTCCAGGGTGGAGACACATCCATGGGGCAGGGATGCTGATGACATGAAAATAGGTGTGTTGGGGCCAATTTCAAGTAAATAAGTACTGGTACATCATATATGAGTGAAGCAAGCCCTTGGCGATACCCAATTTTTATGATACAAGCGCCAAAACATGCGCAATTGGTCGCACATTTTGTCGCTTGTTGCGCTTTCGGTGCACCGAAACATGCGCTAATATCGCACATTTTGTCGCTTCGGTGCTTTCGGCGCGTTACTAATGGCGCATGTATTGGCACGCCGAAAGCGCCATTAGGAAGTGGCCCTAATAGTATTCCATAGGTGTGTCAGGTAAAACACGCATTGGCGCCAATTACCCGAGAATGGCCATTTTGTGCTTTAGTTATCCATGCAGCATTAGCATTTTACTCCCATTCAAAATTTTAACAATCCGGTCACGTCAGATATGTGTGCTTGCGTTTTATATCATGAGTATCTGGTATATGTAGCACACTTAATGAAATTGGTCAGCATGACGCCGATACGATCGTGCAGGTGTACCCGGAAAATGAATTTTGTCGTAAACAACTACATTATTTCGCAATGCTTATTGAGGATAAATTGAAGTTCACGATTTAACATGCCGAGCATTCATAAAAGTATGCAGCTTGTCACTCGCGATACACGACTGTAAGAAATGTTAGCACGTCTCACAGCTGCGTCTGGGCGAAATTAAAATACACAGAAAATACCTACAGGTTTTGTTTAAATATCTCATGAGTGTCTGGAGAGAAATATCGAATTTTCACGAACGGCTACAAACCGCGAGTGAAAATTCGATATTTCCTTCCAGACACGAATGAGATGTTACAAGTATTCAAAAAAAACCTCTAGATATTATTTTTATTATATGCGGCTTATTTAGGCTCAAAATTGCTAAGTTTTACGTTTTAATTAATTAAATAATTAAACTGTACTTAATTAAAGAGCGCACGTGTCAGTGTTTACTAGCAGTAACGAGCCGAGGCGTAAAGTTTAATGTGACACATGCGCGTCATAAATTGGTCGCTTTTGATTGGCTAGTGGACAGTGTGCACGCAATGATCACTCGATCGACCCTGGTTAAGTTAGTTTCATGCCCAACAAAGAAATAACGCTATCTGGAGAGAAATAGCGACATCACATTTCTCTGTGGCTTCTAAGAGATAAATACAATGATCTCCCGCTATGTTATAGGCAAGCATATAAAATTTCATCCATTTAGGGTTAGGGTAGCTACATATAGATACGTATGAACCACTGGTAACCTCTGCACGCCCGAATCGCAAAATAAAGGATACGCCCACACAGCTGGTATAATTCCCTGGGGAAAATCCTCTCTTCTCGCTCTATGTGTGTTCTCTTTATGTATTCTCCTTACAGTCGTCCATATTTCTATGCCGATTGCGATGAAATTATTTTCCATTATTTATATTTGTATTTCGGCTCTCTGAAAGACGTGGTCTCGGTCCGGGATCAACACGGCATCGCCTTTTGACGACTTGATGTCAAATACACATTATCGAACATATACTAAACGGTTAACGCTCTTTATATTTACCTTATCGGGACAAACCATGACTTAAATGCTCTTTATCTGTGTGAGTCACCCACCGAACATAAATCACGCGAACGCTCTTTATCATTGACCTTATCGGGACAAAGAACGACAAGTTCGCGCTTTATATTTTAGCTCGAATGCATTTAGTTGTTTTCACAGAACTGCGGCTATACGCCTGCGGGTTGCGGCTACCGGTTTAGGCGCCACTTTTCAAACCATACACATCACTGGGGTTGTTGCTGACGAATTTTTTTTGAAAGCGGATGCATTTAACTGCGTTAGCCGCAATCCCAGTGATATATGTATGGTTTGAAACGTTGCGCCTATAACCCGATAGCCGGATGCCCCAGACGCAGGTCTGTGAAAGCAGCTTTATCGACACGCTCTGCATAATATCTAGAGGTACATCCTTCATATGGAGAAAGATGTATTATTTCGTGTATTCTTACATGAAAGATATACCGCCTATATGGACATGTGCAGAGTATGAACGAATATACACATATATATACCGTCTATATATTAGTGTGCGGTCCGAATATTCGAATGTTCGAATATTCGCTCGTAAAAATGAATATTCGAAAATTCGAATAATTATTTGACTATTCGAATATTCGAGAATAATCTCCGGGTAATTGTTTCCTGGTTTGTTATTAGTCTGATGGTCTGTTAAAAGTATAGTCTATTTTCCACTGACCATAAACGAATTAATATGACGTAACTGTAACGTTCTGATTTGATTGGCGTCATGACGTCGAAATAATTTTATTGGCTAGGTGTAAACCAGACCGTGCTTGCATGTGGTCATAGGAAGCGGACCTATAAGGCATCGTTTTGTTTTGTTTGCGCGTTGTCACTTTACCCCGAAGTCGCCAAATTAGCTAAGTTCTATCTCGGTATACCGGCCACCAGTGTGTCGTCTGAACCACAGGGGCCTGTAACGCGCTCCGCTGTCCGCCCCCCTTTTGCACTGCCCATATACGCCGCCCCTATATACGCGCCTTCTTCGCGTTAATGGAACATTATATAGACTATATAATGTTCCATTAACGCGAAGAAGGCGCGTATATAGAGGCGGCGTATATGGGCAGTGCAAAGGGGGGCGGACAGCGGAGCGCGTTACAGGCCCCTGCATGTGGTCTGAACGCGCGTTCTCTACCACAGGGCTGATCTCTACTGAAAAACGCAACCGGTTGAAGCCGCAGACTGTCCGAATGTTACACTTCTTGAACAAGAACCTTTAAGCCATGCATGGGACATTGACTACTTGAACTTCATAAACAGATAAACTCTTGCTATTAAGCCAAAAGACTTTTTTTTTCTTCTCTTTTTTTGCGTATAGCATGTGCATGGATAAATATGCCATTTCATTAAATAATAAATTGGTTCCAAAAATGTTATCTATATAATTTTATAATTTATCTAAATATTCGAATACTATTCGAATATTCGCTCGTTATTCGAACCGAATATTCGAATACCGAAATCCGTCGAATACCGAACACTACTATATATGGACATGTGGCGGTGTCGGTGTGCCCTGGGCAGAGTATATGAACGAATATACACACAGATATATACCGTCTATATGGACATGTGGCGGTGTCGGTGTTCCCTGGGTAGAGTATGAACGAATAGGCACACATACATTCTGTCGAGCTGCCGTATAAGGACATAAGCTTATCCAAATCTTCTCAAAATGCAATAGTGCGATCAATTAAGGAGTGCTCAGAAATCAAGCGCATATACACTGCGCAACATTTCCTAATTTATTATACCCCCGCAACGAGTTGTGGGGGGGGGGGTATACTGGAATTCTGCCTGTCCGTCCGTCCGTCCGTCCGTACGTCCGTCCGTCCGTCCGTGGACACAAATTTGTCCTGAGTTTTTCTCAGTCGTTTTATGATCATTTTCAGTGAAACTTTGCACAGACATCAACCACCATGGGAACCTGTGCACCTGCGATTATGACTTTTTTAGTGGAGTTATCCCCCTTTGTCGACTCCGATTATGACGTCTGTCCGACTTTTTTTGTGTGGAGTTATTCCCCTTTTTCGACTTAGAACATATTCGCAACATGCATAATTTTGTCCGAGCTTTTATTTTTGGTGGAGTTAGCCCCCTTTTTCAACTTACAAAATCTTCTCAAAATGCATAATTTTGTCCGAGCTTTTATTCCTACATTTTTCAGTCAATAGGTTTTAGGATTAGGATTAAGGGTTAAGAGGCTCAAGATTAGTGTTAGGGCTTAGGGGATTTTGGGTTACCTGTTCACATAATTTCAGTGCCCAATATACAGTAATGGCTACTTCATTCAAATAACATGTTGAATACGGGGGGTATACATCAGTCCCATCTGGGACAGGCCCATCTCTAGTTGTAACTGTTTCAATTTTTAAATTTGCCGTCTGGAAATACTAAGTTTGGTTTTTCATCGAATCCACATGTGGTGAACAGTTGGTAATCTCGACTGTGTGTTTTATTTATACCATAATTATAGCAACCACAAGTCGGCGAAGCGCGCGTTGGTTCTTATAGGTCGCCGGGCCAGTCAATACCTGCAAAGGAGGTGGGACGAATTTCGGACTGGTCGAGAAAGTTTCGACGCAATCCCACAATGCTATTCTGCTTTCATCCGCCATTACCCTTTTATTAGTTGCCGAGGCGGGTGAATTTTAATCATCGGATGATCTGCTTTTCGTCGTTTGGTGTCCTAAAAGAAGAGGAGTCAGGTGATGACTGTGAGTAACTATATCTTCATATTTGTCTGATTTTCATCGGTGTAATTACGCTGTGGGGAGCTTCGGAATAAATATCGTTGAACAATGACAATTTGACATTGTTAGTTATTTCTTGGTAGATTGCGGTATCATCTGCAAACATATTAACGTCGGTTTCAAGATTTTCAGTAATGTCGTTAGAGTAGATCAAAAAAAGAAGAGGGCCTAATATAGATCCTTTGGGGGATCCCAGCATTTGTAGATAACCATGATGATGATGATTGGCCTTTCAAACAAAGACCTTTTATGCCAGACACGATCAAATGCTTTGGACACGCCAAGGAAGACCATACATGCGTCATTACCATTATCAAGTGATTGGTATATTTTTGGGTAATGGCTGTAAGTTGGAATATTGTTGAATTATCTTAAAGCCAGAATTCTCAATTAGTAAATTATGTCGGATGCAATGTTCAAAAAGGCGTTTGAATACAATGTTTTCTGCAATCTTCGAGAGCGATGACAGTAATGAAATGAGGCGGTAATTGGATTTAAGTTGTTTGTTGTCCTTCTTGAAGATTGGTGTAACGTTTGCCGTTTCCACGAGGCAGGAACAATTCCATATATAAATGACTCGTTCAAGTTTTTCGTGAGTGATGGTGCTATAGGTTTAGATATCATCTTGAAAAGGTTACTTATACCATCAGGGCCCGATACCGATTTTGGTTTTTGGGAGAATAGTAAGCATTAAACTTCTTCTGTAGTTGTAGTGACATCAGTTAATTTACGAATAGATTTGTCACAAGGATCAAGTAAGGGTAGCATAGCAGAAGAGTCGTCAATAGTTGCTTGTGATACATAATAGGAATTTAGCAGTTCAGCTTTCTTGGTATCTTCAGTAATGGTACAATCATTTTCAATAAGTGGGGGCATCGAGGACGAAGCTTTTTCACCAAGAAGGGATTTTGTTATCTGCCAGTATCGTTTCGGATCCAAGTTTGGATTTTGCAATTTATCAACATTATTGTTATTCCATCTTGATTTGGCCATTCGTTTGGATCTATTAAATTCACGTCGTGATACAATGAAAGTTAGTTCATCTTCATCATTCTGAGTTCTTTTAAATTTACGATGAACTCTGTTTCGTATACGCATTTTTCGTCTGACATCATTCGTCATGCATGGCGCGTCACGCGGACGGTTTGTAACCCAATTATTTGGAATAAATTCACAGGCTACATCTAGTACTAATTTAGTCCAAGAATTAAGTATATCGTCAATATCCGGAAGGACATAAAAAAATATATCGAGAGGGGCATGTGCTAAGGAACGTAATAGGCCATCGACGTCGGCGCGATGGTAATCCCAGACGTGTCGTGTATAGCATAAGGTTTTAGGCTTGATAAAGCGAACTTTGCATTGGGTTATGTGGTCAAGTCCCTTTAAAGAATCTAAAACTGTGGTGTTGAATAAGAGGGTTGGGGAATCGGTGAATATCAGATCTAATAAGTAACGAGAAGCGTCAGTTATTCGAGTAGCCGTCTTGACCAACTGTGTTATATATTTTAAGGTTGTCCATCACATGAAACAGATTACGACCTAATGGACTATTTTTGTGATTATCATCCCAGGTTTTACACCGATCTTTAAAATCACCTAACAGAGTAACACAATCAAAATGCATACTGAAAACAGTTGACATTGAGGTATACAAAGCTTCTAGGAATTTGGACATTTCTTCAGCATTTTGTGATGGTGTTCGATAGAAACAACCAATTAATATTCTGTGGTTCTCTGATTTTATCTCAAGCATATGTTTTCACGGTCTTGGTCTTCTAAATCAGGTCTTCGTTTGGGGCACATATTTTCGTTGCTACGCCACCACCATTTCTATTTCGGTCACGACGTATGACGGAGTAGCCATTTATTGAAATATCTGTATCTGGTATTGAGGCCCCTAACCAGGTTTCAGAAAGGCATATAATATCATTTTCACCGTTATGAACTAACTCGTTTTCAACATATTCAACTTTGTTGTAAATATGTGTCAGTTATGGTATATCGTCAGTTTTTGCGACCAGACTTCATATATTAAGGTGACATAGTGAAATAGATTTGGGGCCTTTAGGTCCAGGATTCTTCTCGATATCACACACTGTAAAAGTATAAGTAATGAATATAGGAGCATAATTCTAATAAGGGACATGAATTTAGTTTTCAATTGACTTAGATTGATGTGATTCGTACCACGTTTGGAACGACCAATGAGTGCTCTGGAGTAGAACCTGCCGATAGCTGCTCGGTATTGACTAATATCAACCATTACACATTAACAGAATATTAAACTCGATCAGTCGTCGGAAAATTTGGTAAAATAGTTCAATCATAATTGAGTTGAGGAGAGAAATAAGGTAGTAAAGTAGGAGTGCTAGAAGATAGGTGGAGTCGAGAAACGAGAAAATAATATGAACAAGAGGTGTGCACTCGCGTGCTAGCATACCCCCACCGCATTATCCGTAAACCCAACAAAAAAAGATTTTTAACTTTAAAGAAAAATTTGGATTAATAATATCGATATGGAAAATCCCAAAAGTCAAAATAAGTCGAAAATGAAGTGTAATGTTAGGAAAAACAGTCCGAGCCAACCCTGAGCTGCATCATGTAGAGAGTGTGTTATGAGAAGCATGTATACCAAAAATTATTGAAATCGGTTCATATTTGTTAAAGTTATTAAGTCGGACAGAATTTTCTAAGTCAAAATAAGTCGAAAAGTAAGGCGTAACTTAAAAAAAGAAAGTCGGACAGCATCGTGCGGAGAGGCGGTCCTAAGAGGATTGCATACATAAGGATTAACTGTCATGTGGACTGTTTTTATATTTATATACATTTAGCGAAAAAGCCACTTTTGTAAATGTATTTAAATCGTTAAGTGTATCGTAACAAAACCAGCCCAAAATATCCCATAGCACCCTTGACAAAAGTTAACAGGAACAATTTATTTATATTGAATCCTCATGATTTAATTTAAGTAAATCCTGCGCGAGTCCAAATGCGCCCAAAACATTGCGGGTTTTTCTTTCCGGTATCGATGACGTATCGATGTAAATATAGGCTTGCGGTTATGAACTGTTGCGTGTTCACCGAGAAATAACTGCAACAAGTCACGTGGGCGCCGACCAATCGAAATGCTGGATTTAGTGATAATCACACTTAGTATGTAAATATATAAAATTATCGAAATCGGTTCATAGTTGTTCGAGTTATGAGGTCGGACAGACACACGGAGGGAGAAATTGTGACGGACAGACGCAGTCAATCCAGTATACCCCCCATTTTCTTCGAAAGTGGGGGTATAATAAAACAATTTATCTTACAATATAGCTATATTTCATCAAATACACGCGAAAACGCCTAGGCTTCCGATCTTGTATCCTGGATGGCAACAAGGATATCGTGGATGGCAACAGCTGGTGCACGTGCGTTTCGACAACTGGCTTGTTTTCAAAACGAAACGTCTAAATAACCAACTAAAAGTCGTAAAATAATATACTCGTGTGCAACGAATGTAAAATAATCAA
Organism: Siphonodentalium dalli; assembly: GCA_032622095.1. Classification (NCBI taxonomy): domain Eukaryota; kingdom Metazoa; phylum Mollusca; class Scaphopoda; order Gadilida; family Siphonodentaliidae; genus Siphonodentalium; species Siphonodentalium dalli. The sequence continues at coordinate 146,739,801 of CP136066.1, forward strand.
TAATTAGTTCAATAAAGTTGACAAAATGTGGAGACAGGGCCCAAAAAGCTCAAAAATAACCACCCAAAAATGTTTGGAAATCGAAAAAGAAACGAAGTTTACAAATTGTTTATAGCGCGCACGAATACGGACTATTTTGACAATTTCTATTTTAGCGAAGTATGGAATTCCCCGTAATTCAGTACGGTCTTGATCAAAAGCTACTGAACGCATTTTTTATTCGATAAAATACAGAAGGGAAAATCAAATTAATTTTATCTTATGTTAAGGATATAAAACAGAATACTTACGAAAAGTCCGTGAGTTATTGCATTTCCTCTAAATGAAGTTTAATGGTTTATTTTAGTGCGAGTCGCGCGACAGAACTCGATTGTCGAAAAGTTCAAAATTCACCAAAACTCTGAATGGACAGTCATCTCCGCGGCAATGCCTCTCGCCAACACTATCACTATCCAAGGAGATTGCACCATAAACTAATACAATTATCCTGTTAAAAGTGACAATTATGTCGAACATATGAAACGAAAATATCGCCGCCTCTTCATTGAATCGGATTCCAGCCAAAGTGAAAATGAATAGTGACGTGAATTTCTCAGAATTTGACTTATCACAATGTCGCGTGCTGAGAATTGTGTACGTTGTGTGTTGCGCGTAATAAAATAGTTCCTGTTTTAAATTGAGTCTTATTGCATTTTTATGGGACGAATTGTAAGATAAATTGGTTATCATCACCCTGTGTGTTTCCGAGATCCGTATTCAAGTCTCGCTGCCTTCTCTGGGCTGTCTATCGACTCGTCCTACGGACTCGTCGATAGACTGCCCAGAGAAGGCAGCTCGACTTGAATACGGATCTCAGAAACACACATGGTGGTGATAACCTATATATAAACGAAAATAACATGATAATATTTGTCATCATGGAAGGGTGAATTTGGGGTTATCAATGTGGTAATAGTTCGTATATGGAAACGCGTAGGGGTTCATGTCAAGTAATATCAAATCAAGAAATAATAATTTCGAACATACGTACGGACGAATACGTGACGCTAAAGTATAAAAGTGACACGTGTGCGGTTTCATTGTTACAGAGCGAATAATCATGAGCTTCTTGAATTATGAATAAAACATCAGGTTTTTTTCAAGAGATTAGATAGAATAATTTAATAATAAGGATATTTAAAACTGAGTGTAAAACTGAAATTAAGATTTGGTGAGTGTGCTTTTTTTCCTTCATTTTTTAAATGAGATTTGGAGTTCGCGAAAGCGGCCAACATAATAGTATCTTATGCACTTACAGTAATGCCCTAAGTAATCGACTCCTTAAACACAGCAGAATGATGGGTAACTTTTCAGGATTTAGTCGGAAATATGGCTTGTTGCCATTCATCGGAAAGTTCTCCTCGACTAAATCCTGAAAAGTTACCCATAATTCTGCTGTGTTTAAGGAGTCGATTACTTAGGGCATAAAAGTACACCCCTCAAATTTGTTCTCGTGGAGTATTAGTCTGGTCGATAAACTAAAATTTTAGGGTCAGCCTAGAAAAAATTAGGACTAAATTGGTTTATATATCATTTTGAAGAGGAAGATCTCCTCTAAAACATATCCAAAATCCGCTAAAATCCGCTCTGAGAATTATTGTAATTCAAGATGGCGTCCAATATGGCTGCCATTTTCCGTTAAGTCAGTTTGTTGCAATTTGATGCAATTATTGTGATAATATACATAAATATACATTTTTGTGAAGCTAACACATAACGAAACCTTTTTTATGCCAAAATTGGAACTCACCGCCCAGGATGGCAGCCAAAATGGTGACCGGAAGTGGAAAATGTTACGTTTTTTTACTAATATCTTTAAAATAAGTTTCTGCTGTTTGGAACTGGTTGAGAATTGTGATTTTATTTTGTATTTAGCATGTTAACAGGCCATCGGGGAAATAAATTATGCCATAAGTGGGGTCCCCACCCCTTCCGATCATTCAAAAAATCTAGTTTACAGAACGCGGTATAACATTTCACAACAAAATCACAATTTGGGATTCTAGTCATATTTCATCAAAAATTGGCAGGACTGTGTAATGTAAGTGATACATTCTATTTCTTATGAATATTCCGACTCAATGGTATAAAAATTGTCACTTTGGCTCACAATGGCTGCCAAAATGGCGACCAAAATATGAAAAATGTTAAATATTGCACCAGCGTGCCGTGCAACCGCTTATAAGTTGTGGTTGATGAATAAAATTGACTATTATGTCTTATATACATTAAATACTAACATTTGTGATGCACCTTGATTAATTTTTACTAATTTAACCACTAAAATTACCAGAATTATGGGATATTTTGCTATCACAAACTCGGCATCAAAATCGGGAAAAAAACAACTTTTTTTATCTATCTTAAATATGTGGCACTGAGGTGTTTTAGACAAAATTACTCAAGGTGGCTTGCAAAATGGCAACCAAATATGGTAAAAAGTTGATTTGTCGTAATTATTCCGAACATTATTACAAGCTGTTCCGAAAAGGTTGCAAATTGTGACTCACTTTGTTAGTACACATGCTACTTAATCAACTGATAACTAAATGTTATATTCTGGTTGTCCAAGTACATTATGAGGCATGACAACTCAGTTAAAGGAATGCAGTATGAATTTGTGCCGAAAACTTCTTTTGCGATTCTGTCTCCCTTTGAACGGAAATGGGCAGAACGTTGAAACGGAACTGAGATGGATCATATCATGTGGCTACTCTGGCCCATAAGCATAACAATTTATTAACTTATATACTATTGTCATGAAAACCGTTTCATTCGTATTGCATACCAAACGCCATTAAGAGACACTCTGATATGATCTCTCTACACCAGTATGGATCGACTATGGGTAATTGTTCTCACAGAAAGTGTAGATCGAATAAAGTTTGAAACACGTTTTCTAATGTCAAATTCAAACAGGAACAAGTTAAACATAAACGTACTTGACATAAACCGTGCCCCGGCATATATAATAATGATACACGTAGTACGCATTGACATAATGTCTTGCATTAAAGGCAACCGAGATAGAGAGCTTTATAGTTATGAACTAGAACATTGGCAGCATTTGCCTAGTATCCTTTACGGCTATGAACTAACATATTGGCGCTATCAGTTAACATATCCTTGAGTTATAGCGACAGTCACCTATAGGTACACCAGTGCAACTTACACATGACCATGTAGTCACTCCATATACACATGAACACCACATAAATGAACATATGTCACTCGCTTTATACACCTCAACTACTACTACACAGTCACACATGGATATGCCCATACACCCAACACATGACCATATAGCCATGAGTAAACATGCAGGCACACCAGGTATACTCCTACACCTCACGCATGACCATATAGTCACGACATGTATACATATTCACTACATTCATGAACATACAGTAACATCCTGACATGATCCAGTATACCTATTCGTATCACCATTGGTAATACAGTCACTCCGTGTATATGTATATATTTGCCACATGCATGGCACTCACGATATACATCCAAACGATGAAAACATAGTCACTCCCGGTAAATATTATCGCCACATTCGTGAGCATACATTACTTCTTGTATACATATTTGCCTCACCAGGGGTCATAAAGTCACTCCCTGCATATACATGTATATTTGCGACACCCATGGCCATATATCCACTCAAAAGATACATATACACCAAAACCACAGAGTCATTACAGGTATATATAGTATACATATAAACCTCACTAATGGCGTTACAGTCCTTCTAGATATACCAATGCCCCGCACTGTGCACACGACCATTAATACACTCCAAACGTGGATATAGACCTCACCATGACAATTCAGCCTCTCGCTGTATACTCATAAACCACACCCGTGGTCATAGTCACTTCCTGTATACCAATTCATCCATCATTAATTTTGCCACACTGTTACTGCATATATACATATTGGCCACATCATGACAATATAGCCATGCAAGATATACAAGGGCTCGCGTCTTGCAGGTAATGAGTCGAAACGTAATGTGACATTTTCTTAGTATGGCACATATTCAGCGATCTGCAACTGATGTTGATCTTATCAAAACATTTTGTCATCTTTTAAACTCATTGGGAGTAATTTCCAAAAATGTCTAAACTCTAAATTTGGCATAAAATAAAATCTTGTTTTTGTGGGGTACGTTCTAAAACTATTTTCAAAATTCCATTAAACTGCTCCAGGACCCAGCTTCCAACTCAACATTCATGTCATTAGAACGGGGATCACTTTGTCTGCGAGAAATTGGGACCTTGGCCATATATGTAGACTCGAATCTCCTGTAGTATGCCTAACAGACATCCTCCCCTTTCGTTTGACATCCATACATTTATGTACCACTATCATTGTGTGGGGAATAGGATAGGATGCAACCCATTATTTATTTCACTATACTTATATTGACAAACGGAAAGACCTTATGGTCCGTCAGCCAGTGCTCCATTCTGACTTGTTATTGTCATTCCGGAGGGCTAGGTGTGATTTTCGTTGACGCGGAGACATGTGTCACATTGGCATATACCCACTTACATATATTTGTTAGCCTATACTTACATGTATTGGTTGGTTGTCTGTATTGGTTAACCTATGACCATAGTCACTCCAGGTGTATATTTACCTTATCAATTACCATACAGTCCATCTAGATATACGTATACCACACACACGGCCATTCGTATACTTCAGACTTGCAAAACTACAGCTCAACAATGATAATTCTTACACACCACATCCATGAGAATTCAGCTATTCACTGTATACCGTTACACAGCAATGACAATACAGCCACAACAGATAAACATGTTCATCCCACCCATGACCATGCTGTCACTATCTATATACACAAGCCCGCCAGTGACCATCAAACTGTACTCCAGGTATGCATATACACTTCAACAACATTGACCCTGCAGCCATTCCATGTACACATATACCCATTGCCCATAACCATACAACCACTCCACATTTATCCATACACCCCGTCCATTATACAGCGAACGCGTGTATACATATACACCCACCCATGACAATACAGCCACCCAATGTACACCTGGACATCCCACACATGACCACACAGTCACTCCATATATACATACACAACACATATGGACAATGTAGCTAATCTCGCTATACACATACACCACTTCAATGGCCAGACAACAACTCCCTGCATACATGTTCACCTCACACATGACGGTCATGACCATAAGCTACTCCTTATATACCTATACAACTCAACGTGGACATCCCATACATGGCCATATAGTCATACATTGTATAACTAGTCATATCATTCATGAATACAATAACTCACTGTATACATACTCACCTCACCTATATAATAGCCATACATTCAACAGACATACACACTGTATTAAGTTGATCAATGTGTATTACAATGGGCCAGAGTAGCCACATACTATGATCCCTCTCAGTTCCGTTTCAACCCTCTGCCCATTTCAGTTAAAAAAAATATGGATAGAATCCCAAAAGAAATTTTCGGCAAAATCCATACTGCGCCCCTTAAATAAACTTTCATGCCTCTTAAGGTTCTGGGACAACCAGAATATAACATTTAGTTGACTAAGTAGCATTTTTAATAACCAAGTGAGTCACAGCAGTGAATAATGTTCGTAATATATGTGACAAATCAACATTTTACCAAATTTGGTTGCCATTCTGCAAGCCATCTTGAGCAATATTGTCTAAAACACCTCAGTGTGACACACAGTTAGCACATGTCGAAACAATAAACACCGCTGATACCACAGAAATTTCCATTTTACTTTTTTTAAATGTTTTAAACCTGAACAGTGATATTTTGCCGATTTTGATTCAAAGTTTGTGACCGAATAATTTGAATAATTATGGTGATTTTAGTGGTTTCAATGGTAACAATTAACCAAGGTGCATCAGAAATGTTGGTTTTCAATGTATATAAGAGAGAATAGTCAAATATGTGTATCAACAACAACTTATAAGTAGTTGCGTGGCACCATGGGACAGTATTGAAAATTTTCCATATTTTGGCCGCCATTTTGGAAGCCATTTTGATCTAAAGTGACGATTTTTGTAACATTGAGTTGGAATATCCATAAAAAAGCATTACTTACATTGCACAGTTCTTCCAATTTCTTGATGAAATATGACTAGAATCGCAATGGTGATATTTTGTGATATGTTATACCGCGTTCTGTAAAATCGAAATTTTGAGCGATCGGAAGGGGTGGGGAGCCCATGAATGGCATATTTCTTTGCTCCAATGGTCAGTTAAGATGTTAAATACAAAATAAAGTCAAAATTGGCAACCAGTTTCAAACAGTAGAAACTTATCTTAAAGATATTAGTAAAACAAACGTAACAAATTCCACTTCCGGTTGCCATTTTGGCGGCCATTTATGACAGGGAGTTCCAATTTTGAAATACAACGGTGGGGTTATGTCTTAGCTTCACAGAAATGTATACCAGTGTATGCATATGACAAGAGTTTCTCACTATAATTTCGTAGAACTGATTTAATGTAAATGGCAGCCATCTTGGACCCCATCTTGAATTACAAAAATTGCTCAAAGCGGATTTTAGCGGATTTTGGATATGTTATAGAGGATATATTTCTCTTCAAAATGGTATACAAACCAATTTAGTCCAAATTTATTCTAGGTCAAACCTTTATTCGACCAGACTATATACCGATATCTGGCAGCATCACGTAAAAGGGCCATATGGCTAGATGATCGAATCATGAGATTGTAGGTAATCGTTAAATGTTGTTATTATTCATGACACAAACGCGTATAGCTTGGACACTGAACAATAAATGATACATGTCTACGGAGATTACGGTTCAAGATATGCGTGGCTTTTATTGAAGACACTAATGGTTACAGTACACCAATTATTCTCCATAGGCGACAGTGTTAATGTCCGGAGCTGTGCTCGATTCATTGTGAATGCTGAAAGTTTCTAACCTACTAAATTTTGAAGAATGACTCTTCTGACCCAATATGACCCCAAAAAAGTTAATAAGTCCGGGTGCCTATTCCGTCTTTAAATGTACCGCTTTTGATACTACCATAATTCCGCACAAAAAATCATCACCAAATTTTCAAACACACCCCCATTAAATGCCGGGTTAATTATTTCACCCACTCTGGATCAATATTCATCTAGGTATAATATTTCCATGGTGGCTTTGATTTTTTTCATGTTTTAGCATTATTTTTATCCCAATCATAGTCAACCATTCAGCTGCCAGATTTGATTTTATGCTGACTTGATTGTAATTTTCTATATTTGGTGTACTATAACCTATAGGAGGCGTGGGCAAAGATAGGTAACTCTATATATAATAATTTTGTGACCGGAAAAACTCTTTACAGCAACAACAAAAAAGCACACAAACTAACGCTCTCCACACCTTATACATATATATGCTGCCAGCTGGAATTAATTGAAATCAATTTCAGCAAAAATATTTGGAATACAAATTATGTTGAGCTGTAATTGGTATAACCGATTACTTTAACTGAAATGCATTTGTTGGTCGGTGGGAACTTAAATTAGAACATATCTAAGTCCGCCTCGGTTACAATAATTTTCTTTGAAAGCACATCGCTCATCCCGTCATCCTTGAAAGCCACAAGAATACGGCCGTCATACGACCATGCGTATTCGATGTTCGCCTTTTGGAGTTTGCGAGCCTCAAATAGAAGATTGGCTCTCCGGTGCGTTAAGTCTTCATTGACGAACACATTTTTGTATGGATGGTCGTCAGAGAGCTTTCGGAGGTTTTTTCGCATGGAGAGTACTTCTCGGCGATCGTTATACGATTTAAATTTAACGATGATGGGCCGAGGGCCCCGGGAAGATCCACCGAAATCACCAGTGATTGGTTTTCCGACCATATGACATCTACCTATATAATTAGCAGACACTAGGGTTTATGGCGTGGATTACCTTCATCACGATCGATTCGCAGTTTTCCCTCGAATCACTGGCTGGTTCCGGAACACCGAAAATTCGAACTGCGTTTCGTCGACCAAAACGTTTTGTTCAAGATCGTCAGTTTTTACTTCGAGGTCGGTTTTCAGGGAGCTGAAATGAGCTTCGATGGAAGCAACTAGTTCTTTTATTGAATCAATAATCTCTGTCAATATATTGGTGAATTCTGCACTTAAAGCCGGTGCGAGTTTTGCTTGCCATTGAGTTGATGAAACCCTCTTCATACAATCCCCTAGATCGACGTCATCGTCGGCCAAATCGCTGTCGCGCTCTTTGCCATCCACACGGGATAGCACGTAACGCTGACGCTTTAAAGGGTTTGGCTTTGGTGGAGTGGTCCCTTTAACACCAGCTTCGGACGACATTCCTGACACGGTTAACACGAGGTCAACGTATTGAAGTACACTTTACTATACAGGTCAAATACTGGGACGAGTCGATCAACGGGTAGCTAGTCTGATCGCTCGTGCGTGTAGTTGATTAGTCCAATGTTTACATCAATAATTTAGACAAAAAATGACATTTATCACAAATCCAGTATACGAATGTTACTTATCTGTACGTATATTTATTCCGTAGGTTGAGCGTACATTGCTGGATGCATATATAACAATCGGATAACCCCGGTTGGCGAAAAAAAATCACATATGTTGTTCGTGAATTCTTCGTGATGTCGTTACGTCGCCAGTTTTTCTCGTCGTTGGGGTTCCAGGGGGCCTGAGAGAAAAATTGCAGATAGAGAGATAGACAGATCCTACTATCTCATATATCACTCCCGTGTACGTGTTATCGCCAAACCCGAGGGTATCACCAAATCCGAGAATTGCGGTTTTGATAAATGAACATATCTTCCCTCAGATGAAGCTATATATCCCCAAGTTAAATGGTGATATCCACTTTTCAAAACATAATTTCGTAAAGTGGAATGTTCCCTCAATGGGATAGCGACCATAGCTTGCTCTCACCCCGATAAATTTAATAGAAATTCCGACTCATTTCCGATTTTATCATAAATAGTAGTCACTTTTTGACGTTAGGTAGTTCGTTTGAAACATAATTATCAGTCATAGATGGCGGATAATGCGTGTATCAATAGAAAAATATATGTTTAATTAACCATAAAATTGTCTAGCCTGCAGAGCGGTTCGAAAAAATACTATATGCGTCCAAGTGTGGGTACCCACCATAATTTCGGGTATCACCGCCGCAGATCGATCCTGCGATGATATGTCGCCAAACAAGAGCTGGGATGTCAAAGATGCGAATGATATGCTTCACATTTTGACCGTTTCTGCTTGAAATTATCCCAATTATCATGCGGACAGGCCGGCACATGGATCATCTTAAAGGTGGGCGCATGTGCAAGGGTGAAAACGTGTCGTGTTCTCTATCCTAATTTTTCCAACTCCATCTTAAGCTCTTTCGGTGTTACACGAAATTCTCTGGCTTGTTCGTTAAAGGCTGCTGATCAAAGCTTTCATATCATCTATTGACTCTCGTTCCTTCTGTTCGAGTGTATTCTCTTCAACCAACACATGCAGATCATCGACTGATGATTTTAACGTAGATGTAGTTATATAATATCCACTTGTGATTCTGCATAACTTCCTTCAATGTTGTCCCTTACGAATGTGTGTGCGATATGGTGTGGCAAAATATGTCAGATGTATGTTTGTCAATAAGTAACGACACGTCCTGATCATTAGCATTAGTATATATGATTGTAACATATTATCTTCTGATATGGAGGAGAAAAACTATCACCACAACCACCACATGCAATATGATGCAATGCGGCCCAACATTGCCCATTCGAGACCTTCGTTGCAATTGTCACTGTCGATTTCTGTTTCACCCGGTTAACCAACTTATCAGAGTAACGTAGAACGAACTGTACCAACAAAAGTCCCCAACAACAAATACAAAACAGCACCCAAAACGCGAAGGCGACGATCAGGAATCAGGGAGCTAAATGTGTTCTAGAGTCGGGGAGCGAGTACACCGTGGAATGCTAAAGGTGAAGGTAACTGAAGAATGACCTTCACCTGATACATGCGACACGTTATTAAAGGATGACATCGCGTTTATTTGATTTGTACATAATATCTAAATAATTTAAACTGGTGAATGAATGGGGGAATGGATTTTTGTGAGCGGGAAATTTATTTAACTAGCTGCTGTAGTCCTGGGTTATTCCAGATCAAATTTGGCTGTGAGATAGCCCTGTCGTAGACTTGGTGATTTATTTTAAAAAGTAAACACATGACCTATGATTTTTCTTGCATTTTCGTGATCAACTGGTGTCAATCTAGCTGGGTAAACATCACTGGTATGGCCTGCAGGCTTCAATTCAGTGAATTTGGCCGAAACGTTAACACTGTCGCCTATGGGAAACCATTTAGTTCAGTGATTCCATCAGGCCAGTGTACCAGGGGAGCGAACACCACATTGCAGCTTGAAGCTACTACGCAATAGAGTTGTCTCTCTTGGTCCAAAAGTTGGCATGATGGTCCACGTTCAGAAAATAAGAACGTCTGATCATAGATTAGGTATTGAGACCGGTAGTTGGAGAAAATGTAAAAGAAGTAAAAATGATAGTTCGTGCTCACTTTGAATTTCAATTCCATTATATATATATATATATATATCTTTATTTATCATCCATATCATGAAGAGCTGATCTAATGTACTAATACAAATGGTGAACAAGAAAAAAATGACAAATACAGATAACCCAACATATTTGCAGGAGACCATAAAGTACTGTAATGAATCATAGCGAAGTAAGGATTATTCTCAATTTATATTTGATCACCCTACCGGAATGCTTCACGTCACTTTTAACATTTCATTATTTTGTCTCTTGATCGAGTATCTAATAACTTCAATTCAATGGTAAATTCTTGATCACCGAATGGGAATATATAATCATAGTACATATGCAAAATACTAGCATATTACATTTAATTATCTGAGATGTCAGAAAGAACAGAAAGCGTGCAAACACTAATTTGATATAGTCTTAACGGAAAACACTAAACTAATCACAACTATGGATATTTTCTAAACTTAAGCTGAGAAAATATACTCAACCTTTCTTAAATTCCTACTTTACTCAGTAGTTCATAATTCCGTTATGGCTGCATGTACCGCGAATTATCTGCAAATGCTAATTGTTCTAATCTATATATGCGCCTTATGCATTTTACGAACAGCGATTCAGTCGGAGAAGCAACAACGAACAATCTACAGCTGACGTCGGGTGTTAGTGTGAAAGAGTTTAAAAACGACAATTTCAATATCGATCTTAACCCTTTCAGTACTAGCGGTTCCTGATTTTTTTCACAAAACCCTGTGCCAATCCATTCTCTTATATATACGAGCATACGTGGCCTAACAATGTTTACCTTGACCTTGTAAGCAAGTGCATTCTCTTATGGGAGGCTCCCTATGGGAGACTCCCATATGTATGAAATAATGCCCTGGTCCAGCATCTTAATGCTGCACCAGGGCAGCTGCAATCATGAAAGTGTTATTTTCAAGTCGCATAAAATTGTCACAAATTACTGCACACGCCTGATACACAAAGTGGAGCATTTACTAGCGATGTACATTTATATATCAGAGATGTATACGTGAATAACAATCGTGGTCCAACTGGGCCATTCAGACGTGCTCGGTCACCATGCAAATAACAAACTGGATGCTGCTCTTTAATGCATCATGCATGTAACCTGCAAAAGGTTTTCAACTCAATTACGTTACGGGGAGCGTTTCTTCAGCACGAGAAATAATTTGAGGTCAACTTACACGACACACCCTTAAAACAATAGGTACTCCATAGTACCTTCGTAGGAACTGAACTTGTCCCATGTGGAGTACCAAATTGTTGGTACTATGGAGTGCCTAATATTGTTGGTACTCTGGAGTACAAAATTGTTGGTACTCGGGAGTACCAGATATCAAGACAGCTAATCTGGAGTATCTGCTTGGGTACTCTGGGGTACCAACTATTTAGGTACTATTCATTGTACCTAGATATTTGATACCCCAGAGTACCAAATATATAGGTACTATGTGAAGAACATGCCCAGGTACCAAGCACTCGAAATTACGAAAACTACCGACGGCAAATTTAACAATGTGGCTTGTTAGATTCCAAATGATGCCACGGCGCTTAAACATCGAATTAAGAGCAAAACCCCGATCGAGGTTCTTCGAGATCATGTTATCAGTTACATGGACTCCCTTGCATAGTGCAAAATGAAATAATCCAAATTATATTTATTTTATTAGTATAGAACCTTCATCGTGTTTTTTTACTTAATTCAAGGTTTGATACATCGATTTCAAGATTTCCCGGGCCTGTTCCCTGCAGGTGGAGTAAAATTTGTCTGCAAGTCTAAAATAATCGGCCAAATTTCTTAATTTGTGTGTAATAATATTAAAATAAACATTATAAATCAAACATCTTAAACAGGTCTGGGTAAAACACAAATCGATCTATAATAGCCCAATACATAAATAACTACTTTGCGATAAGTTGCAAACCTTTGCGAATCACAAACTACTTTACGATAAATATATGCGATTTAGTGCAAAGATTTTTGATTTATCACAATGGTCTGGGTGAATCACCAATCGATATATAATAGCACGGTCGGGCTAAAATAGACCGATCGGTCTCTCACAGCCAGCATGCATGTGGGATAAGGGGGCAAACCTTTGCGATAAATCACAAAACAACTTTGCGAAAAATCACAAACACCTTTGCGATAACTCGCAAAAGTTTGCAATAAATCTCAACATCTTTACGACAACTCTCAAACTAGTTGGTGATTATACTTTATGATTTATAACAAAGATGTTTGATCGCAATGGTTTGTGATTTGTTGCAGATATATATTTTTATGCATTGGCACTAATGGGCTTGAACCGATACATGTAAAGCAGACATCTTAAGCAGATCTGGGTGAACCAACAATCGATCTATAATAGCAAGGTCGGGCTAAAATAGCATGCAAGTGGGATAAGGGGAGCAAACATTTGCGATAAATCTCAAATATCTTTATGATAACTACTTGGTGCTTATACTTTGCGATTTATTTGAGAATTGTGATTTATTGCAGATATATTTGTATGCATTGGCACTAAATGGCTTCTGTGCAAACATTATAAATCAGACATCTTAAACAGGTCTGGGTCATGATTTCCCTGACCTGTTCCCTGCACGTGGAGTAATATTTGTCTGATTGTCTGAAATAATTGGCCAGATTTCTTAATTTGTGTGTAATTAAAGTAAACATTATAAATCAGACATCTTAAACAGGTTTGGGTGAACAATCTATCAATCTATAATAGCCCGTTCGGGCTAAAATAGACCGATCGGTCTGCATATGGGATAAGGGGAGCAAACATTTGCGATAAATCCCAAAACAACTTTCCAATAAATCACAAACTTCTTTGCGATAACTCGCAAACCTTTCCAATAAATCTCAAACATCTTTATGATAAATCACAAACTGAAAATATTCAAAATAATATCATATACAAATATTCAAACAAACAGAATTTCAATAGTCAAGAAAATTGGAGTTGCCTCTCTTTCAACAGTGAGCACTGTGCCAGGAAGACTGATCGATTTATTTTATGCTGTTAGCCCAATCGGGCTATTATAGATCAATTTGTGGTTCAGTCATACCTTTATACCCATCATAAAGGGCGCCTAAATAGTATGAAATTGTCAAGTTTGTACCATGTGTTATGTAAACAGCGCCAAATTATGTTACAGAACATGTAGTACAGCACGTAAATAGTGTGCGATAAGCAAAATGCCATAAGCACATTATTCATGTGATTGTTATATGAATTTTATTTAGCTTTTTAATTGATAATTCAATCGCGAATGTCGGTCAGTGAACAACTTGCAGTGTAAGCCGTAAACAATTTATTAATTGAAATAACAGTTTTGTTTTGTGTATAATTAACTCAGCCCTCGAAATAAGCTACGGCAAAAGGCGATGCAGTAGAATACGCCATAGAATACAATACAGAATGCACGGTCAGTGGAATACTGTTCGGGTCACTTCCTAATGCCGCTTCCGTCGCCTACCGAAAGCAACAAAACATGCGAAATTGGTTGTGCACCAAAAGCGACATAATATCGCATGTTTTGTCTCTTTTGGCGAGCACCTTGACGTGACATTTTTATGTTAAATTTTGGTCGTGCAACTAATGTCGCCCATTTTGTCGCTTTCGGCGAGCGTCCGAAGTGCCATTAGGATGAGACATAAGAATGTCATTCATTTATAAAGCAATTCCATATAAGAAAAAATGTCAATCGCGGTGATACCACTCGACCGTGGTTGAATGGCGGTTCAACCGCGTTCAGTAACGGCCTACAACCTTACAACCAGGATATGCATACATGTACATCACAACACTATAAATCAGTAGGCATAGGCTATCGGGTCGTCGCAGACTCCGAAGAAACATTCAAAACAATAATAACTGGACGATGATTTTGCGACCCGGTTCTCGACTCGTATAGACATGGCCTCACATATGTTTCGATGAAAATAGATGAGTATGATGTATGATCTGTGTCCATATGTCAGTTCGCGATAATTAATTCCGAAGAGAATATCGGCACATCAATTCTGACTAAACTTTCTCAGTTTCTACGTTGTTGTTGATATTGTCCTGTACTAAACACTAGTGGTTGACATCACAGCTTTTGGGAATTATTCTCGTGACAGTACCAAGTCAGCAAGACAGTGTAACAGCATTGGCTTGGAATGTTGTGAACAGTGACACTGACAGTCGAATTAACAACTCGAAAATATCAACATCGACCGGTTTTTGTAGTTTTACAGCTTCTCGGTTCACATTCAGACCCACATCAAACAGTGTTGACATTATTCCAGAACATATACAGTACAAGAAGTAACTATTTGATCCAATTTCGCCAAATTTGGCCAAAATAAAAACTATTTATCATTTCAATTTTCATGGCTTCGCCGGGTTGTTTAGCAAATAATTTGTATAATTTTAGGTCACACTAAAACTTCAAAATAATTGTACCTGTAAGTAGAGGCCGAATTCGTTCGGTTTCAAATAAAAGACGCAAGCGCGTGTTATTTAGCGTTTCTGCGTTGTTATAAGGTAATGTACAACGATAGATGACGGTGAGTCGAGGGCGGCCACTTTGTTCACTTCAATTTGATCATTGTAACCAATCGACACACGTGATCGTCTCATCCAATCAGCTTGGAGCCAACGATTTGGTACTCCGTGAAACCTATGATCCACTGGTTCTGTAGCGTTAAACTGATTTTACAGCCACATAGAATCGTTCTATTTGGTACTATGTGGGCTACTGGTACTCTGAAGTACCCAAATCAATTGCTTTATCAAAGAGTGCACGTACGTACGAAATAAACAGGAATTTATATGGTCAATAAAAGGATATTGTCCATATCGGTCATCGTAATCGTGATTTTGGCATAATTCCTTTACGACTGCATGTATACCGCGAATTATCGATACATGCGCATTCTTCTAATATATACGCCTTGTGCATTTTACGAACAGATCATATCACCAGAAACATTCTGCGTGGGTGTGCCTATATATCTTAAAATTGCTACATGTAACTGCACCAGGTTGGCCAGAATATCACCCCCCCCCCGATTGGAACTTTCCAACGGGCACCTTAAGCTTTATAACTGTTGGATATGTTCAACCTGACTCCCTGCTAAGATTGGAAAATTTGAACTGACATTTAGACCAATAAAACAATAAATTCCCAAATGATTACTGGTTGATTCAATATTTCTTGGCATTTATTTTGCATGCATTGCAGAATGTACTGAGCCTAATTGTATACACACAATCATATATTGGATTATCACACAATTGTAGCTGTTGAACAAACTTACCAATAAAGAGAAATGACTATTTTGAGAAGTCTAATAGCACTGATATTATACTATCTTAGATCGTTCGATCTTGATTCAGTTGCAACTGGCCCTGGCTGAACTGTGGTGACAATTTTCCTCTTCAAATTTGTTTGAAAATATTTGAGGTAGACCTGACAACAAAGCCATTTTTCTTTTCTGATGCCAATTTTCCAATGTAAAGATGTATAAACGGGCAATTATATTTAAAGATGGCATGTGGAACTGACCATTTATATTTATGTGCACATAGATGTTGTAGTCCAGAGTTTCGTCTCTCATATACATGAATACCATGCATAGACTGACTTTAGGTATCTTAATGTCACGATGTGACCATACCTGTTGAACGTGACATTAATCCACAATTAACTAACATATTATCTACGGTAACTAAGCATCAACAGATTCAAAACCCTCAGTGGTGGGCATGTACTTACATCTGCCTAACAATCGTGATGTCCTTATAATAGCGATGAGTGGGGATTTAGGCAGAAGTTAATAATAGGGGTGGCAGTTTAACTCTATGTCTCGATGCCAAATAATAGTGATCGTTGGGAATTTTCTCCAAAAATGACAATACGATATCTCACTTCAATGCACGTACTAGTAATGTCGATAAACCGTGTTTTTTTAATGTTTTGGTGGATTGAATTAACTGGGGATAAACATACCCTGTGTCATTGGATAATCGTGGATGCGAGTATGAACCCAGTTCACAAACTGTTTGCACTGTGGATTCGCCTAGTGTGAGCTATATATTTGTATCCAATTTTATTTGTTTCTTTCTTGATTTAAAGATACCCCATCCAATTCGACATCAAATAAGTTAGCATTCCATAAGACATTTATCAGGCAATAAAACATGAAAAATAATGGCAATCGACGATGGTCGTTATACATGCATATGCATCACCAATACAGCACCACACGAAACATCCAAAATAATGTGAGCATAATTAAATAGCTTATTTTCGAAAATGCTCTTCAATTTCCATCGTTGGTTGGTAATGAAATAAAAACGCTCTTTATAATTTTTTTTTTTCCTTTTTTTTTTTTTTCGAATATTCTGGCGTCGAACAACACGAAACCTGGTAAAACTGCCCCATTTTTCAGAAGTTGAAAGCACTCAAGAAGCTTGCATACATACACAGATTGACACGATGTGTAAATGGGTTTGTCGATACGGCACGAGTTCTGTCCTTCCGCGACAGCACGAGTGCCGTATCGACAAACCCATTTACACATCATGTCGTTCTGTGTTTATTACACGCTTCGCGTCCTAGAATCCGTGCATTAAAATACAGGCTTAGAATGTTTATTTAGGCACATAGAGGGCGAGTGTTGTCATATGTGATGATGCTTTTATTTTATAGTTCCGGTTTCATGGTTGATGCGAACGTCATGTACGTCATTTTACGTCAACGAGATGCGTATGGAACGTACGTTCCATACGTATTTGTTAATATGGAACAACAATAACACTCTACTTCTGGAAACAAGCGTGTAATAAATGGGTATACTGATTCTTTCTCATTGTTGTCTGGTGTAGAATAGGTAAGCATTATAGAAGTGTTATAGTGTCTAATCGTATGGGGTTTCTTGAATTTCGAATTACTATCTGAAAGACACTTACTAGCTTGAATTTTAAGTATCATTTTTTGACTTATAGTTTATACACAGAGACAGGGCTCAGAGCAGAAGGACAATTTAATTTGTCACACCCATCCCCTTCAGATTAGATGTTTCAAACTGAATGGTATCCTAACATTTCCAGTTATTGGACAATTATAACATGACATGCGCCACCCGGTTGGCAAATGTTCACCAGTCCCATCGTGTGCATGCATGATTCTCAACTTTTTCCACACCACGATGACCTTACATATACCTATAGGTATCACCCCCAAAAGTTAGCAAATAGTCAGTGCACGAATGTATAACCTGTGTTAGTTTTCTTTGAAACAGCATACAATCGCCTAAATAGTATACCTACATGTATATATCGTTCAATATATTGTTAAAGAATGCCCACGGGTATTCTTAAAAGAATGGCCATGGGCGTTAAAATAACTCTCATGCAATCAAAAAACTTGAGCATTCTGCCAGATAAGAGCCGTGTCAAGACAAAGGGGTGAATCGCCGGTGGGTTTTAAGTGGACATATTGACTATTTGTGCCAATTTGAGGTTATCTTTGACGGCTGAAATTTGTAAATGTGGATTATTCATTCATTGTTCATGGCCTTGCAATCTTTGTATATTATAACTGCCAGGTTATCTCTGCTTTAGGGTGGGGGGCTCCGTGGCTCAATCGGTTAGGGGTACAACTCCAAGCCGTTTCGACCTCCAGCGCTGGCAATGCGGGTTCAAATCCACATGTTTCTATCGTGGACTTTGTAACTCAAAATCGTTATCTGGTGGAGTTGCCAGTTACTTCCCGATGGCCGGTGGTTTGCCGCACATGGTCGACGAGTTTATCAGCCATTGAAATCACTGTTAGATTAGCCGTAAGTCTGCGGATTTCCTCCACCACCAAAACTGGCAATGTTGTGATATGGCCTTAGTTGCTGATAGCGACATTAAACTCCAATCAATCAACCAATCTCTGCTTTAGATTTTATTCATGTAAATGGAAAGTACGTTCGGAACTTCGTAAAAACATAGCATAAAACTGAATTTGAACCCAGAACAGTAATCATTGTGTTAAAATATTCCCTACGTAGACTTGTCAAACAATTTACTTTGGTCTCCAGTATTATGTGTTTGTTTTTATCATAGAATCACGTTAATATACATGTACTCAGCAACATTCCGACTCTTTTATCACCGCAGGTACAATCATAATTGTAACGTGTACCACGATAATGCACTGCCAGTACAAGCACAATATGGGATGCTGTAGATTTAATTATACAAATGCAGCACACAATCCCACACATACTATTCGATGGAAAGCTTGGAGTAAACTTGACTTCTTGCTTCTACTTCTTTATTGAAAGATGTCTCATGTGGGGTTGTAGTCTCTGTAATATAGAACAGGTCAATAATATTATTACACGTGATGAAGTAAGTTATGGGGCGGTATATAGTATAAATCAGCTTGCCCATCTGTCCAACCATAGAGGCAACTTTGTCCGAGCATATTCTTTCATTGTGTGGTCATTTTTTTTTTTTAGCTTGGCACAGATATTCAGTAACATGTGAACCTGCGATTATCAGGTCCGTCCGAATTTTATGCTTGTGGAGTTACATGTATCTCCATTTTTCGACAAAAAATTTCTAAGTTGTACCTTGCAGCATATCACATATCATTGTCCACACTAAATATTAAGTATGTTTTATACAAGATAATATCATTGCATATTATGACAGCATGAAAATCAAGACAATGCACATTTTTGCTTTGTGTGGTTCAAGATGTGAGTTGTTACAGAACACTTATTGAAATTTGATATCGATGGCTATTTTGATACATTTAAGATATTTATTCGCCCAAAATCTCAAAACCAAATACCCCCAAATCCATGGTATGAAGTAGCGTTCAATATAAAAATATTGCTCTCAACTGTATATGATGGCTAATATGAATTGTGATTAAGTGTACACAAATATTGGCCCCTGACTTCAAATTGGGACAAAAGTAAATCAGTTGTATGCGGACATCTCTGATATAAAACAAGTGTCAGGATAAGTCACTCATATTCGTATTTTGTAATTACTGTCAGACTTACCTGCAGTGATGTCTTGCATTACCTCCGTATTTGGGTACGAAACATGTAGCGACTTTTCCGATTTGCTTCTCTTCCCCAGTGTAACTCCTTTGACCGAAGTACAGGTATTTAATGGATTTTAACGTTTCCTGATTTTGGGTAGTCTTTTGAATTAAACTATTTTGATTTTGGTGACATTTTCTTTTCTTTTTTTCACAGACTCGGGCAACACAAGCCTTTGGTTTGAACTGTTTGTTTCAATTGCTCGTGGACTTTGTTGATTGCAGCCAGAGTCTCTTTCATTGCATCATCAACACGGACCAAATGCGATATATTTGTAATGTTCTGCATGACCTTGCCTAGGTCCAATTGACTAACTTTGCGTATCGTTGGAGAAGATGGGGTATTTGTGTCATGACCATTGGTCAAGCTGTCCAGATGGAGTGACGTGATAGCTGATGCAGATGCAGATACTTTGCCAACCATTGTGTGCTTTTCTAGCACAAGTTTGCTTTCCAAGCTGCTGTCTGGTGATTTCTGGTACTTGTGGCCAATTTGGTCGAATAAATCATAACCATATATTTTTATAATTGCCTAGATATGTTTTCATAACATAAATGTAGATCTAAATTATCTGTACTCGCAATCTGTATAGCTGTTATTATCTAAGTTTACAGTATATGTCACTTCCTTCTTTGTTTCACTCTGAACATTGTATTTGGTGGTGTCGATAAATGTGATGGTTGCTATTTTTGTTCTTTCTCCATGCAGTGTTTGGTGAATTTTCTTGGCCTATCATGCAGGTATTTAGGTATTGTGACATTAAACAGCCTGTATCCTGATGATTGTTTTGTATTTCCTTCGGTATGCCTACAAGAATGAAATTTTACATCTGAACTAAGCTCTATCAAAATAAATCTGAAAGCAATAAAAATAATCCAAGATATTAATCATAGAAATTGTAAAGCAATCAACAAAATGATAGATAGTACCGAAGGAGTGTCTCAATTATTTGTTTCCAGATGATAACTTGATAATTACACCCACTTAATTTTCTATAGTGGAAGTGAACGATGAGCGTAGGAATTTTGCCATGCTAACAAGTGATGTCGCCGCAACGTCACTATAAAGTTCATACAATTCAATGATATTTCCAACTTAAAATGCATTTTAATGTAAATATATTTTTTTACTGATATGTACTTTCATATAAGAAATAATCATCATTATCTGATATAATTATAATCATCATTATCTGATATAATTACACAGTATAAATACGTTTGTGCCAATCACAATCTTTTATAAATTGCTTTGATTGGTATGTTTAACATTTTACACAGATGTATTTATACTTTATACAGTGTAATTACATCAGGAAATGAAGATTATTTCTTAAGTAATTATGAACTGAATGGCATAACAATTAGTTTATACACAATAGCACAAAATATCATTCGATTTCGGTACGGCCCTTTATTTATGGAAATTAGGTTCAATTTTTTTTATTCCCGATAAAGCATTGTTAACCCTTTGAACCCTGACGCCCTACCACGACCGACACCCTGACCCTGGGCTCCTCGTGGGATTTTCCTTTAAATTTTATAGTGTCTTGTTGGATGATGTTGGTTATGTTTAATTTGTGACACAGGTATGCAACTTTACAGGTCCCCCCCCCCCATTGATCACTGATCATTATAAAATCGGAAGACTTTGCCACGCGGCAGCGGCTTGGTAACGGTTGCTAGGCAACTACCCCGAATTGACTGGAAAGGCAATTATAGCATGGTATGTCATAACTCAATGCCAGTGATTGTGTTTTTGATGACGATAATACCCTAATGTGAAATTTGAGATATATCCGACAAGAATTTAAGAGAGATCGAATGAAATTAATTATTTAAGGTAGCAACGGTTGCTAATCAAGTACCACAAATGAACGGATGACACCACTGCACTAACCATTAAGTGGTAGTGTTCCCTTAATTTATACAATATCTAGTCGCATAATGCTGCATATGTTCAATGGTGGCACCTGTTTGAAACTGTGCATACATATGTATGTTATGCATGGACCATTCTATGATCATTAAAATATAACGACACTTTGCCACCCAATCTCTCCTTAGTAACGGTTACCAGACAACTACCCGGCATTACCAAGAAACTTGAATTATGATGCAGCTATATGTCCTATATATAACACCACATTTCGCTTAAAACGCATGTTTTTGTCATTTACAACCTATGTTCTGCGCATGCGCATATATTCCTACCCGATACTATAGCGGGTAGACATTCCATATACACACCCTGACCACCTAAACATATATTAGTGGGTATGTCGTGCATAAGTACGCTATAAACCATTTATTTCGCATTTCGCTGCTCTGCGCATGCGCCAATAAATCAACTTGATATGCGATCGAGACCCTTCACCATATAAATATAATTTGAACAGGCTTTTATATTTGATATATATAACTAGAGTTTAGACGTCGATTTGTTATTGAATCGCATAGCTATAAACTATAAACACGTGGCGGTCGTTATAATGGCCGATTCAGCGGCCGGTATACCGGCCGCTAGGGTATATGGAGGTTCACACAGCGGCCGGTATTCCGGCCGCTGGGGTTCAAAGGGTTAAATTGCGAACAGAGTATGGCTGAAAAAAAAACAATAATTTGTTGCAAATGATTGTGAATCCATGAAAAAATAACTGGGTGTTTACTCTATTTAACGTCAGCTCATATTTGAACATTCCTGGAAAATAAAATAAACCACATCAATTGTTATCGAAGTCTCGAGGGGCTATATTTCATCTCGTAAGTGTTGGATTAGTCCCTTTCTGTATGAGACCCTGGAGACAAATATTTTCTATCAAATCTGTAAAGTGTATTCTGCAACATTAATGTGGTGATGATTTGAGATACATATATGATTTATATCTCGATTAAATTTTCTTACTCATGATACCTACCAGTACAGAATCCACTCAATACTTAATTTCGGTAAGTGAACGTTCCTTTATATCTTTATAATACAAAACTTGCCTCTGGATCTCTTCGGTATAAATGTTACTGGTATTTTTGCTCTCTGGTTGATGAAGTTCTCTTTCGTGATTCTGTTCTGTAGTCCGATTCCATTGTTTGTCTTTATCTTCATATGGAATCCGCCCATCCTCTTCCACCATACCCATATATGTGCGGGAAGAAAATGGAACAATTGAAAAGCTACTAATAGTTGGAATTCATTTTGCAAAGCCGATGCTTTAAACTCACAAAATATTGTTTTGGGTGGAGGTCTTGAGAACATTTTAAGACACAAATTTATAATGCCATGACCACCCATCCCAGCATATTCAGCCCTCTGCATTTGTTTTTATTTTTGTCCAGGCCAACTTATTACATGGATGTTTCCCATCCATGTAGGACCATGAAAGCACATTAAATGTTAACGATTTAAATTATAATCTATCAACTTTGGATGTAACAGCCTAATGCACTGTGAAGTTTATGAAGTCTAAATATATTACACCCAATTACCAAGAGCCGCACTAAATGCGCACACCAATGTGTGGATTTTAAATAGTAACAACCTCATATAATGTATGTGCATACAAAGGGTTCTGTTTCTTCGAAATCCGAAGCTTTATTTCGTTGTTTTGGAGCGGTCATGGTTATATTGCAAGATGCCTAATGTTTACCAAGTTATGAGCTAATAATAATCATGTTTTAACCACCAGACTTGTTTATTTATAGCTCTATTCACATGAGTAATTTCCAGCCAGATCTTTTCAATATAGCTTTGCAATCTTTTGTGAACTGACCTAATGTTTTCAGATTATACAGATACTTGTTGTAATCTTATTCAGAGAGGGAATGGGTAACAGCTTCCATCATTGACTGTATTTCTTTCTGATGTTTCTTTGCCACTCCATTTTCGTCGTCCGGACCCATCTACTCCAAACCTGCTCACGATGAAAATCACACCGGATCACTCTACAATCTGATTAGCTTATATTACATATAAGAGATATAAGTATTTTTTGTATGCCCCTTTTAAAAAACGGGACATATTATGTTATTGGTTTGTATGTTTGTTCACCTGTCCATCTGTTTCGTTTTTGATTTCCGGATAACTTCAGATAGTCTGAACTGAATCGAGTGAACATTGGTCTGTTTTTGTTAGTACAAGATACTGCCCGCCAATTGTCACCTGACGTTTGGCCTTTTTTGTTCGAATTTGCACTCTAGGCCCTTTTTGTTGGAATTTGCACTCTATTTTCGTCTGCCTGAAAAATACGGAGTTGGTGTTTTCATTTTATTTTATTTTATTGGTCTCAAATTAACATCCAAGATAGCTATCCCTTATACACTTTTGCAAATATGAACGATCAAAATTGAACAATTTAAAAAAAAATATGTTGGCAATAACTTTGCATGCTTTACAGCTTCTTCCAAATTGAACTTACACCAAGTTCAGCTTTAGTGTTATTGAAAGTTTCATTTGAGAATTTTGTCAATGTACTCGCTTGCTGATGGTCGTTTGGAGAAACATTCCATTTCTGCTTCGATAAATAAGTGATATCTAATATGTCTCAGAACAACATTGACAATCAATCAGACATAATGTATGAAGCTAGACATTTTTACGAAAATTGATATACATCGAAAAACACAAACAATCTCGATAGAAGGACCAATAACTGAACAAGCTTGTGCGTTGAAGCAATAGCAAAATGATAAATGCAGCGGAGTAGATGGGTACCCATATGAGTTTTGGAAATTCTTCTGACTTGACTTAGGTCCAATTCTATGTGAATCACTCAATGAAGCTTATGATAAAGGGGAACTCTCAATCACCCATAAACAAGGACTAATTACTCTGATCCACAAAAAGGATAAAAAAGACATCATCTGAAAAACTGGCGACCAATTTCACACTTGAATTTATCTTACAAATTAGCTTCTTCGTGCATAGCTGAAAAATTAAACCGTCTTATACCATATATAATAAGTGATGATCAAACGGGATTCGCTATATCGGGGACAATACTAGACATATCTATGACCTTATTCACGAGACGAAATTGGCCGGTAAACCTGGGTTACTGCTCCTCCTAGACTTCGAAAAGGCTTTTGATTCAGTATCATGGAAATTTATACATAAATGCCTTAGCTTTTTTAATTTTGGAGATGCCATGAAGAGGTAGATTTCTATATTTTATACGAATATCAACTCATCTATTTTAATAAATGGGCATATATCTCAGAGTTTCAAACTATATCGTAGCTATCGATAGGGTGATCCAGTCTCGCCGTATATTTTTTTTTTATATGCGCGGAAATCTTAGCTATTATGATAAAGTCCAATGACCGCATTAAAGGTGTCAGACGACACGACTCTCATATTAGACGGTAGCGAAGAAAGCCTCAGGGAAGTATATACTGTTTTAAACTCATTTGCAGATTATTCAGGCCTTAAAATTAACAATACCAAGTGTCATGCGTCGTGGATTGGCTCTCATGCGGAGCGTTCGGATAAATTGAGGATAAATTCGATGATGATTTAAAAATACTGTGCATGTTGTATGCCGATGACACGGTGTTATTCGCCGAGTCAGCACAAGGGATGCAGAGAGCATTAGATGCATACAATTAGTCCAGGAGATATTGGTAGACCTCTGCACCCCCCCCCCCCCCCAGGACTTCACCCCACTAATTTTCTTCCTTAAGGTCTCCTCTAATTTTATTCACTTGTTATATGCACCAGGTCTCTTTGATCGCCGTTATAGTAAAGATGATGTCACATGCGGTCTTTTTTTCCGTTCGATTCGTTATGGTAATATACAACCCCTTACAAATTAGCCAAAAATCCGACACAAAACTCCAATATGGCGGCCAAGATGGCCGCCGAAATGTGAAAAATTGCTATTTTTCGGACATTTCACCACCTTTCGTTTGTCTATGTGGGAAAATATTGGCACCTTGACGCGATTTTATACATTTATCGTCTAGAAGAGTCATTGGCGAACACACGGGGACCATAATATTCATTCCTTGACGGATATTTTTGTCCGATATCACGTTTTCCCAAATGCCGGTATAATCCGGTCAAAGCCAAAACGACGCTAATAACGCAATGTCTGTTTCGAATCAATGAGTGTTATTGCTATTATTACTCCAGCCATGATTATATATGTGCAGGAGATACTCGGTCTAGGATTCCTCTTATACCTGAGTTGAGGAATATTCACCCAAATCCAAGATGGCGGCCAAAATGGCCACCAGAAATAGAAAAATCGCCGAAAATCGCTGATTTTAACATCAGTGAAAGTTATTGTCACGACAACTCCACACCTGCTTACTATTGTGAGTTGGGAACACTTAGTCGAATAACTGTCCTTATATTGCATTCAAATAAAAGTCCCCCAAATCCAAAATGGCGCCCACAATGGCGGACAAATTTTGAAAAATCACCGAAATTCCCTCATGTTCACATCATTGGGCATTATTGTCGAGAAAACTCCACACATGCTGACAGTTAAGTTGTAAATACTGAGGTGAAGTAATTACCTTGCATCTGATGAAGGAAATTGTTTTCCAAATCGAAGATGGCGGCCAAAATGGCGTCCGAACTTTGAAAACAAGCTTACATTCCTTTACTTTCTTACTATGGGCGTTATTGTTACGCGAATTCTACCCATATGGAACATTGATCTAAAGTATTCATATGGAACATTGATATGAAGTATTCATTTGAGTTTGGCCAACTCTCACAGTCAAGATGACTGCCAAGCTGGCGGCCAGAAATCGAAAAGAAGTCGAAATTGTCACATACTAATTTCAACTTTTTGTCATAATATTAATATCAATATGTATGGATTGGTCGAAACGGTACATAAGCCATCTGTTAGTTCCAACATAGGTCGTCGCCTTCTGGGAGGATGAAAACCCACAATAATCGCGATGTGGCATTTCGAAATCCATTCTCCACTAAGCGCCCATAATGGCCGTAACCGTATATGGGTGTGCCGAATAGTCATATTATGACTTCCAATAATCAAAACAACAGTACCTGAGCTTATGATTTGCCACATTCAGCATTATCTGGATCAGCATCCGTCTCGTCACATTAATCTATCTCGCTCACACCAACACAATTTTCTACACTCCCTGGTAGAAGGGTCCCACTAATCGGAATGTTTCAAACAACACATATGCCGGTGTCAAGCTCATGTGTTTGTCTCGAAAGCTGGGAATTCTTATCCTTATTCTTGGCGAGCTTCATTCGTGGTAGCTTATGGTATAATTCAGATGCTGCATATGGGATCTGAGCGTCACCTTGCGTGATAAACTACAAAGGTATGCGGTCGATACGTATACTAGCTTTCAGAAGGACCTCTCTATCTGCGTATTTTTCAGATTTGGTTATCTAATGTGGATAACAAACTGTACAAACTGGTGATCTTCCCATCCAGCCACTTCTCAAGATATGGTTCACCAATTCACATATTCACGTACTGACGTAGCCGGACAACTTCTGTATATGGCTTCGAATGTTGAAAGCCTAACATTTGACAGATGCCTTTCTGCTAAGGCGTAGAAGACCATAATGCATAATATACCCACACGTCTTGACCATGATCATAAGAACAGTCCTGGTGGCGTCCATCAATCGTCTCACCATACAGATCCAAGCAGATAATAACAATACATGCGGTGCTAGTTTGTGGGCATGTGTCATGATAGTGGAAATGAAATTGGACCATGGCTGCACCACCCCTTCTTTGGGTATGTTTTAGATTCAGACATGATCTCATGTGGCTTTGCTTTCCTTGTATGCTAAGATTGCATCTTTCAATCCGCTTGGATGCCGTTCTTAATCAACGAACCAGACGTGTACCATTGGCTACTACTATATAAGCCCCACCAGACTGGGATGTAGTCTTCAGGACGATGCATTTGATAGTTACCGATAATATGTCATACTCACGCTGGGTGGTGGTCGGTATGGTTCAAGAAATACAATGCCATCAACACAAGGGTGAAATGTTCAACGCGAAGAACATCTAGAGGAATGTTACTTTGATGAGATCTTGCATTCAGTTTAACCTACGTTGGGTACACCAAGTGATTTATTGGTAACATCACCATTCAAAACCATTGTCCTGCATGAGACATCTTAACTACTATATTCTAAAGTTATATAATATAAAGCTATATGATCATAAAGGTCACGTTCACCAACGTCCTCATCCATTGCCATCGAGACTATAAATTGTTTTTTAAACACAGTGAAATAAATGCACCACAGTTCCTGACATTTTCTTGAATAATACCGCCCACATACTGACACTAACCCTGAGAGATCATAACAACAATGCATACCTTCATTCCATAAAGACATTATCCTTTAGCCCATCCGACTGGCTAGGATAGTATTATCCAGACAAAAGTATACGTCTGGTCATGTTGATACAGAACGGCCTTGAAACGGATGTGGAAATACAATCTTACCACACCAAAAAGACCAACACGCATGACATTCTATATTGAAACATGCACCTGGTGTAGGGTTGTATACCGTGGCCCATTTGATTCCCACTGTCATGGCGCATGTCCACAAACTAGCACCGCGAGTATTGTTCTTCTCTGCTGGGAGCTATTCGACGAGACGACTGCGGGACGTCACAGTTTGCTTAGGATCATGGTCAAGAAGTGTGGGTAGTCGGTACATTATGGTATTCTCCTTAGCAGATAGGCATCTGTCCAAGGTAATGAGACAGCTAGCTACCTCCGAAACACTGCCGAAGTTGTCCACGTATGTCAATACGTTCGCTATGTTTGTGAGTTGAACCATCTATTGAGAAGTGACTAGTTAACTGGGAAGTTCGCCAGGTATACATGTCATTATCCCCACGGGTATGAGAAAGACATACATAGAGATGACCTTCTGTAAGCTTGTATACTTATCGACCATATGCCTTTCTAGTTCAAGATAACGAACAAATCCCATATTTAGCAAGCATCTAAAATCTTAAGCCAGACACCGGGAAATTAATTGTTTGAAAGGTTATGATTAAAGGGACCCTTCTCACAGGAAGTGTTGAATACTTTGTCGGTGTGAGAGACATAGATTTATCAGGCAAAGAAATGTAAACTGGTCCAGATCATTAAGGACGTGGCAAATCAGAATCTTTTACCAGGTAATTGTTCTAATATGGCTATTCGGCACACCTACGGTTACGGCCATTATCGGCGCGAAGTGTAAAATGGATTTCGAAATGACACATCGCTATATTAAGTGTGGGTTTTCGTACTATTCCAGAAGGACACGATCAATGTTATGCGTTTTGATACGTTTTAAGTTGAACTAATATATGGTTTCGTCCATACATATCGATACTATGACAAAAAGTTGAAAATTGTATGTGAATATATCGATTTCTTTTCAATTTCTGGCCTCCAGTTTAGCTGCCATCTTGACCTTGAGTATCAATTGCCAAACTCAAATGAATACTTCATACCAATATTCCATATCAACATGTGATGGTGGGTAGAATTCGCGAAACAATAACGCCCATCGTAAGAAAGTAAAGGAATGTAGGCGTGTTTTCAAATATCGGTCGCCATTTTGGCCGCCATCTTATATTTGGAAAACCATTTCTTGCATGGGATGAAAGGTAATTACTTCACCTCAGTATTTACAACTCAACTGTCAGCATGCGTGGAGTTTTCTCGACAATAATGCCCAATGAGGGAATTTCGGTGATTTTTCAAAAATTGTCCGCCATTGTGGGCGCCATTTTGGATTTGGGGGACTTTATTTGGATGCAATATAAACTTTTCGACAGCATGATAGAACCAATACTGCTTTATAGAAGCGAAGTGTGGGGATTTGAGAATACCGCATGTCTCGAGACTGTACATTTGCAATTCATTAAATACACACTTTGTATAAAATCGAGCACTCCGACTTATATGGTTTATGGAGAGACAGGTAGATGATACCCACTGAACATACACATGAGAAAGCGTATGTTTGCTTTTTGGTCGCGTTTAGTTTTTGGCCAATGTTCGGCACTGGCAAGAAAGTTATATAATCTTTTGAGAGAAATAGATGAAAACGATTACTTGGGTAACAAATCGATAGCATGGATAAGTGAGATAAGATATATATTATCAAGTGTGGGGTGGGAGAAATTTGGAGATCACAGCATCCTCTTAGTAAATTAGAACTTGGAATATTTAAGGAAATGAGTAGAACACGTTTTGTTGAACAATGGAAAAATGATAGTGAACGGTCATGTAGAGGCGAATTTTATGGACAATATAAAATTAACTTCGGCATAGAAAAATATCTAACGATTATACCATCGGGATTAGTAGCATGTTTAACAAGAATAAGAACATCGAATCACAGACTACCGATAGAAACAGAAAGATGGGGTAAATCAAAAACGAAAAAGGGCAAAACAGCTGATTCAAAAGTGTGTCAATTCTGTAAATCGCAAACTGGTGATGAATACCATTTGATATTAGTTTGCCCAGAATTCAGGGGCCTGTTTCATGAAGCAAGGTCATAAGATTATCTTAAGATGGACTTAATCTAAGAATTAAGGTGGATCTTATGATGTAACTTTTCCGTTTCAAGAACGCGTTTCACAAAACAAGATTAAGTCATACTTAAGTAGTAATTTAAGTTCGCGCGCTTTTAGACTGGTTATCGACAACTTTCTACAGCCCGGAACAAAAAAATGTGGGTTTGTACAATCTACAATCTTTATGTACGGCATTGAGAGGTTATCGCGAAAGTGCCGAGTCCGAGTTGGACATTATTGTGTGACAGGGATGCTGGATAGCGATAGGGGTGGGGTGGGCGAATCAGCGCATGTATCGTAGAGTCTATAGTCAGTGGCCTTATATTCGCATATATGGATCTTAGACTTGTATGAGTTCCACGATGTGAATTCGAACATGAGTACATCGCAGGCTCTTAAAATGACGAGCTTTGCGTTTACTGGCGAGTGGCGGAGTCAGAAATAAGACAATACAATTATATGGATCGATGCATGACTGCGACCATGCATTCACGCCGAGTTAATTCACTGAGAACAATGTTCAGACGGCGATTTTTTGTGTGTGAGCCGACATAACTCGTGTATTATCGACCACCGCTCTCTACGTGTAGCAATAATCAAAATAAATCGGCGATGTCATCAGGGCACACATAGGTCATTTTTCGATTCAAAGGGAAATGAAAAATATTTGTTGGAGTAACTTTTTATTATTTGTATGCAGATGTTTTATGCGATTGTCATACCATGTATATATAGAGGATATCCACACTTTTTCAGTGGATATGAGTTATATCTCATGAGTGATGACAAAACATTGAATTTCCACGAGTGGGATATCACTTATGTCTCATGCACTGCTAAACTCTTATAATTGACGGGAAAGTATATAATAAATATATATAACTACGTTTTCATTAGCACACTCGTATTAAGGGGTGTCGTCGCTACGGGTGTGTATATCATATACACAGTATGCTGTACAACGGTCATCCCACCCCTGCAAAAAACAAAAACATGACAACAATGTGGACAGCCTTGAAAATCACGACATATGGGCGTGGGCATAAACTCAATAAATAATATTCTCTATAGAAAATTGTCACTATTTCGAAAACATATTTTGATAAAGAGCGTTTGTGTTACCTTTCCGATATGACATATCTGCTTTGTAAACAGCCGACGGAAATTTGGAAAAAGGAAATAATCAATACATTCATTGATCTCATTTTACCCCATCTCCCCGCACCCATATGGAATAACATAGAGGAGATTGTGAGCTTTGAGCTAGGCCATAATTCTTCTCAAAAGTTTAATTCGTGGGTAATACAATTTTATAATATATATTATCTATATGTCACATATACAGCTGATAATTGACTATATCCTACATTCGACGAGGCTGGGGGTGGCTAGTTGGTCTCTGTGGGGCGGGGGGTACATCGTGAAATTTCCAACTGCACCTGCCCCTTGGTTGAACCGGGCCAAACTTCTATGTTCGTGAAATGCCATGTCCACCCCACCCGTTGGATTTAAACTTTCCAATTGGTAGCTCAAATATTCCAACAGTTCGAAATTTCTAACCTGACGCCCCTAAAGTTGGTGATTTTCGGTTGCTGCTGTTTGTCTAAAACAACACATTCCTTTACTAGTTAGAAATTCAAACAATTGAAACCTACATGTATATATAGTGTACGATTAATGTTGTTGTCAAGCACGACATTGTCAATCGCTAAATTGCTAAACACACATGTGCACAAATAATTAATTATTAATCGTATTCAAAGTGACTTATAGGCCCTATTGGCCGGATGTTATATTTATATGCATAATGTCACTATAATAAATAAATAAATTCTAAATTCTAAAAAAAATATTTTTGACCAAAGTGTGTGTTTGTGGGGGGGGGTAGACAGCACACAAACCCCATTCGCCACGTCCCTGATGATAAGCATGTGCTCTGAATTGTTTTTACCAAACTAACCCTATGGTTATACGGTGAGGGGGGTTTGCACTCTCCAAACTTTCGTTTTGGAAAGTTTGAGGTACCAGTTGGAATATTTAAACCCAAAGATAATTTTGTGTTGTTTAAGGGGGTGTAGTTGGACATTTCGAGGCGAACACCCCCTCTCATTATGTAGCCACGACCCTGTATACCAGGCGACGAATTGTCCATCCAGACAATGTACATAATCTCCGTAATTGCAAAAAACATAGGCCGCCATACTTGTGATCGATATGCCACTTATCACGTGGGTCTTAACTTTAAGATTATCTTATGACACCTCACAGCAGTCTTAAAGTTAAAACCAAAGTTAAGACCATCTTGAGTTAAGACATTGTTCGTGAAACGCACTTATGACTGAAGTTTGAACTTATGACCATCTTAAGTCCCAACTATGTCATAAGTTGCTTTCATGAAACAGGGCCCAGAACTTTAAGATGAAAATATTTGCCAGGGAAGTATTATGACTTTCCAACTAATGACAAATTATATGCGTTACTTAATGAGGAAAATGAATATATTTTGAAGAATTTTGCGATTTTTATCAAATTAGGTTTACAGAAATGCCTATGATGATAGATGACGACGGTGATGATGACGACGACGACCGTGATGATGACGACGATGACGATGATGATGATGATAATGACGATTATTACACAAAGGACCCCGAATTCGACGGCCAAATGTCACTTTATGTACATACACTGTAAATATGTTACATGACTCTATATTTTGTGCATAATAGTACGATTGAGTTATCAATAAAGCATCTGATAAAAAATATTATATGCCCAGATCTTGGACTAAAATTTGATAGTACTTTCAATCTCCTTGGAATACACTTTGATACAAACCTTGACAAAATGGATATCAATTATGATAGAAAACTTGCTGAAGTCAAACGTTTGATAGAAACATGGAAACACCGGTTACTTACACCCATTGGTCGAATAACGGTGATAAAATCACTAATACTCCTAAAATTAACGCACCTTTTGGTAGCTCTCCCATATCCCAGTAATGTTTTTTATGAAAAATCTTGACATAACACTCTTTACATTTCTCTGGAACTCGAAGCGTGATCGAGTTAAATGCAAAGTTATTTGTCAGGATTATAAGAATGGCGGATTAAAAATGGTTGATGTAAACAAATTTATGATGTCCATGAAAATAACTTGGGTGAGGCAACTCGTAACCAAAAGTGCCAAATGGATCCCCTTAACAGATATACCTTTATGCGATTACCCTATGTTCCTTACTTACGACTATTCTTACAAAGAAAAACAGGCAAAAAAATTAACCAATCCTTTTTGGCATGATGTCCTGATGGCATTCACAAAATTTCTATAGAAAGATAGAAACAATCGCAAAATATCAGCATGTACGTAATGGAATAACCCAAACATAAAGCAGTACGGAAAACTAATAAATTTCACATACGCACAAACTTCATCACTGTTAATAACATTCAAC
This sequence comes from Siphonodentalium dalli, assembly GCA_032622095.1. Taxonomy (NCBI): domain Eukaryota; kingdom Metazoa; phylum Mollusca; class Scaphopoda; order Gadilida; family Siphonodentaliidae; genus Siphonodentalium; species Siphonodentalium dalli. Next base: position 146,773,606 of record CP136066.1, read on the forward strand.
GTCAAATAAAATTACTCACAAAAAAACTTGACCAGCCTATAACTCGAACTTGCAGCCCCATTTTACCAAATAATTTCATTAAACTGTCGAGGACAGGACCTTTATAACATTTTAATCGATATTCCAACTTCTACAGTAGCGCACAGAAAATGGCAAGCGTTATTTCCTGACAACATCATTCAACGGTGTAAACTAGATAAACCACCCTTTCTCATGACGCCTGACACAAAGCAGCAATGGCTACAATTCCGAATAAACTCATGAATATTATCAACTAACAAGTTTCTTAAAATGTCCAATTTACGACAAAATGATAAATATGATATATGTAAAAGTGAGACAGAAGACATTCTCCCACATATGATGGAACTGTGTTCACGTTCAGAAATTCATAAAGGAACTCAGCGATTGGGGTAAAATTAACAGCATTGATCTCTGTCCCCAACAGATGACAATGATTCTCAGCTCATCACCAGCGAATCCGAACTTTATAACGAACATGTTATGGCTTCTAATTAAACAATACATTTATAGGACCGAATTCAGGCCAATTAGCTTGTCGCTAAATGTTTTCCTCAAAGAATTGAACTATAGATATCAATGTGAGAAGTATACCGCACGATGCCAATGGAAACAACAAGAATTTTCGAAAAACTGGTTCCTTTTAGAAAAGGCTATACATATACGCACAAGTGAACACCAATAAACTTGAGTGTCCTGGAAATTATCTCTTCGCCAGTTCGAAAACTCACTTAATTACTACCCAAGAAATTCATTACCGCCCCCAATACCACAATGCCGTCTATAATTAGATGTCGTACCGATGCGCCGTACACAGGAACAAAGTTCAAAAGATTTAAAATCTGAATTACTATATAAACATTAACATATATTCGATTTATTCCTATTCACATGTAAGTCACTGGGAGTGCATATGATGTACGAAAGACGTGTAAATAAAGTGAGCGAGATGTGAGAGCATTGGAAGAATGTAACTTCATATATAATAGCATGTATTTACATTCATTCATTGATGTCTGCATGTTTATTCCAATAATTATTTTATTTTAATATGTCTCAGAACACCCATTTGCGATCGCTAAATAAATTCTAACCTTCAAAAATCTTTTCAACTGCATTGAATTCTTCGTGGCTGTAATCTGCAATGAAGTACTCCGGTTTCCAATCCGTGTTCCATCCATTGACTATTATCAGGGCTCCCGCTATGCTTCTTGCGTTTCGTCTTCAATTAAGAATGTAGCCACAACCACATAGTCAACAATAGTTTCAACACATATGAAGAATAGAGGGAGCACATATCTGGTGGCATCCATCAGAACTCCGCCACCATATTTGTTTGATAGCTTCGCTTGCTTGTTTGGTTTGGTAAATTAACATGAATGTTGTGTTGTGTTCATCATCTAACTTTTCTCTTTGGTCGAAATATACATTGTCACCTTCTTACCTACGTTTCTCACAAAACACTTGCAACGAATCCTGATCAATCCCAGCCAAATCAAGGCGAATCTTAGGATATGTCATGTGATTTTTGATGGTTTCAATGGATGGATAGTAACGGCGATTTGTTTCACTGATGTCTAGGAAGTTTTGTTTCACGTATATACATGTCCCGTTCCATTTCATTTTGCCAGTTATCCCTTCTTCCACACAACTTTCTATCTGTTTTAGCCCGCTGTCAATAGGTTGTAAGATGTCAGCTTCCTGTGCAAAGAAATGTGGGATTCAGAGAATTAATAAGGTTACACTGGTGTAAATCAGTGCTAACGTTTTAGCGTATACTGTTGGCAATATAAATTTTGGGTTCAAATTTTTTTTTAATCTGAAAAATTGACAGTTGGGGAAACTTTTTACGCAAAAAAATCATGTCCGTCTAGCAGGGAATTCGTCTTTAAATCTTGAGTTTTCGTTACTAGTGTCAGAACCGCTTAAAAATACTGTCATATTTTAGACCACACCAAGATATTCAAACTTCACTACAAAGGGTTAGTTCCTGTGCCAATGGCTATTTTACCTATGGGAAATCATAGGGAAGAGGTGTGATGATTTTTTTATGCAAAAAGCACACAATGCTATTGACCAATCAGGGCACAGTGTCTATTTTATTCTCTCATATATATTCCTCCCGCATCCGCTAGATGTCACTCCGAACCCTATTTACACCAGTGTAACCATAATATGTATTGGTAGGACAATTTTTATAGCATGTGTAAACACATAATGTTCCTTTAAGCTAACTCGACAACGTCAAGCTTGAGCTATATAACATGGAATCATTTCCATATGTTTATCGATGCATCGTTCGGTCAGAATGAAAGCTTAGATATTTAAATTTTCATGTAGTTCAGATGTCGTGTTTTCTGATATGGTATACAACCGCTTGGATTGTTAATAGTTTATTGTTACATTCTCCCAGCTGGCATACTGCTTTGTTATTGAAAGTTCTACCACTTTGAAACACTGAAACAAGTGCATAATTTACATTTCCCAGTGAGCATCATATGTTGAAGGGACCTGGGTATTGAGTCAGGCTTTGTATTAATTTTAAAGCCTTCGCACTTTCGGTTCTATATTTATCCAGGCAACATGCTTATACTGCGACTAAATGAAATAACCGTTCGTATGAGTAACTTTAGTCGACCGGACATTACGAGTAACTGTTGGTCTGTGTCTTATCAGATTTAACGCTGTTGGATGTTTCACACCAAATAGTCTATACACAGGGGCAACGGGTCAAGTAATTTCAGGGCTTAAACCGGTCCTACTAAAACCCGACCGCACCCGACCGCACCCGACCGGACCCGACCGCACCCGACCGGACCGCCCCCAGGGGTCCGAGCGAGATGGGGTTTCCACTATCGTGTAGAATGGACCCGAATGTACCATAGTTCCAATCCCCAAGTCGATAGATCGAGCGGTCACGGCACTGTTAACCCCTGACTGGCGGCCGTTTCCGCCAGGTACGGGAAATCCGAAAAGGCGCCGACCGCACCTCCCCTGACTGCCTGACCACGGAAATGGACATTATATCATGAAGTGAATACCCATATGCATCCATGGGCGATCAGACAAGACGCTAGCTGCAGCGGAAGTGAATAAATTAACCCATACGCTGCTGCCGAATTCGCTATAAATGTACGCAAAAATGCCGAAATTAACACCCGCCGACCGGACCGCCCCTATGAGTCCGATCGTGATGGGGTTTGCACTAACGTGTAGAATGGACCCGAATGTACCATAGTTCCCATCCTCAAGTCGATAGCTCGAGCGGTCACGGCACTGTTAACCCCTGACTGGCGGCCGTTTCCGCCAGGTACGGGAAATCCGAAAAGGCGCCGACCGCACCTCCCCTGACTGCCTGACCACGGAAATGGACATTATATCATGAAGTGAATACCCATATGCATCCATGGGCGATCGGACAAGTCGCTAGCTGCAGCGGAAGTGAATAAATTAACCCATACGCTGCTGCCGAATTCGCTATAAATGTACGCAAAAACGCCGAAATTAACACCCGCCGACCGGACCGCCCCTATGGGTCCGAGCGAGATGGGGTTTGCACTATCGTGTAGAATGGACCCGAATGTACGATAGTTCCAATCCCCAAGTCGATAGATCGAGCGGTCACGGCACTGTTAACCCCTGACTGGCGGCCGTTTCCGCCAGGTACGGGAAATCCGAAAAGGCGCCGACCGCACCTCCCCTGACTGCCTGACCACGGAAATGGACTTTATATCATGAAGTGAATACCCATATGCATCCATGGGCGATCGGACAAGACGCTAGCTGCAGCGGAAGTGAATAAATTAACCCATACGCTGCTGCCGAATTCGCTATAAATGTACGCAAAAACGCCGAAATTAACACCCGCCGACCGGACCGCCCCTGTTGGTCCGAGCGTGATGGGGTATGCACTATCGTGTAGAATGGACCCGAATGTACCATAGTTCCAATCCCCAAGTCGATAGATCGAGCGGTCACGGCACTGTTAACCCCTGACTGGCGGCCGTTTCCGCCAGGTACGGGAAATCCAAAAAGGCGCCGACCGCACCTCCCCTGACTGCCTGACCACGGAAATGGACATTATATCATGAAGTGAATACCCCTATGCATCCATGGGCGATCGGACAAGTCGCTAGCTGCAGCGGAAGTGAATAAATAAACCCATACGCTGCTGCCGAATTCGCTATAAATGTACGCAAAAACGACGAAATTAACACCCGCCGACCGGACCGCCCCCAGGGGTCCGAGCGAGATGGGGTTTGCACTATCGTGTAGAATGGACCCGAATGTACCAAAGTTCCAATCCCCAAGTCGATAGCTCGAGCGGTCACGACACTGTTAACCGCTGACTGGCGGCCGTTTCCGCCAGGTACGAGAAATCCAAAAAGGCGCCGACCGCACCTCCCCTGACTGCCTGACCACGGAAATGGACTTTATATCATGAATACCCGCTCGATCTATCGACTTGGGGATTGGAACTATGGTACATTCGGTTCCATTCTACACGATAGTGCAAACCCCATCTCGCTCGGACCCATAGGGGCGGTCCGGTCGGCGGGTGTTAATTTCGGCATTTTTGCGTACATTTATAGCGAATTCGGCAGCAGCGTATGGGTTAATTTATTCACTTCCGCTGCAGCTAGCGACTTGTCCGATCGCCCATGGATGCATATGGGTATTCACTTCATGATATAATGTCCATTTCCGTGGTCAGGCAGTCAGGGGAGGTGCGGTCGGCGCCTTTTCGGATTTCCCGTACCTGGCGGAAACGGCCGCCAGTCAGGGGTTAACAGTGCCGTGACCGCTCGAGCTATCGACTTGGGGATTGGAACTATGGTACATTCGGGTCCATTCTACACGATAGTGCATACCCCATCGCGCTCGGACCCACAGGGGCGGTCCGGTCGGCGGGTGTTAATTTCGGCGTTTTTGCGTACATTTATAGCGAATTCGGCAGCAGCGTATGGGTTAATTTATTCACTTCCGCTGCAGCTAGCGACTTGTCCGATCGCCCATGGATGCATATGGGTATTCACTTCATGATATAAAGTCCATTTCCGTGGTCAGGCAGTCAGGGGAGGTGCGGTCGGCGCCTTTTTGGATTTCTCGTACCTGGCGGAAACGGCCGCCAGTCAGGGGTTAACAGTGTCGTGACCGCTCGAGCTATCGACTTGGGGATTGGAACTTTGGTACATTCGGGTCCATTCTACACGATAGTGCAAACCCCATCTCGCTCGGACCCCTGGGGGCGGTCCGGTCGGCGGGTGTTAATTTCGTCGTTTTTGCGTACATTTATAGCGAATTCGGCAGCAGCGTATGGGTTAATTTATTCACTTCCGCTGCAGCTAGCGACTTGTCCGATCGCCCATGGATGCATATGGGTATTCACTTCATGATATAATGTCCATTTCCGTGGTCAGGCAGTCAGGGGAGGTGCGGTCGGCGCCTTTTTGGATTTCCCGTACCTGGCGGAAACGGCCGCCAGTCAGGGGTTAACAGTGCCGTGACCGCTCGAGCTATCGACTTGGGGATTGGAACTATGGTACATTCGGGTCCATTCTACACGATAGTGCATACCCCATCGCGCTCGGACCCACAGGGGCGGTCCGGTCGGCGGGTGTTAATTTCGGCGTTTTTGCGTACATTTATAGCGAATTCGGCAGCAGCGTATGGGTTAATTTATTCACTTCCGCTGCAGCTAGCGACTTGTCCGATCGCCCATGGATGCATATGGGTATTCACTTCATGATATAATGTCCATTTCCGTGGTCAGGCAGTCAGGGGAGGTGCGGTCGGCGCCTTTTTGGATTTCTCGTACCTGGCGGAAACGGCCGCCAGTCAGGGGTTAACAGTGCCGTGACCGCTCGAGCTATCGACTTGGGGATTGGAACTTTGGTACATTCGGGTCCATTCTACACGATAGTGCAAACCCCATCTCGCTCGGACCCCTGGGGGCGGTCCGGTCGGCGGGTGTTAATTTCGTCGTTTTTGCGTACATTTATAGCGAATTCGGCAGCAGCGTATGGGTTAATTTATTCACTTCCGCTGCAGCTAGCGACTTGTCCGATCGCCCATGGATGCATATGGGTATTCACTTCATGATATAAAGTCCATTTCCGTGGTCAGGCAGTCAGGGGAGGTGCGGTCGGCGCCTTTTTGGATTTCTCGTACCTGGCGGAAACGGCCGCCAGTCAGGGGTTAACAGTGCCGTGACCGCTCGAGCTATCGACTTGGGGATTGGAACTATGGTACATTCGGGTCCATTCTACACGATAGTGCATACCCCATCACGCTCGGACCCACAGGGGCGGTCCGGTCGGCGGGTGTTAATTTCGGCGTTTTTGCGTACATTTATAGCGAATTCGGCAGCAGCGTATGGGTTAATTTATTCACTTCCGCTGCAGCTAGCGACTTGTCCGATCGCCCATGGATGCATATGGGTATTCACTTCATGATATAAAGTCCATTTCCGTGGTCAGGCAGTCAGGGGAGGTGCGGTCGGCGCCTTTTTGGATTTCTCGTACCTGGCGGAAACGGCCGCCAGTCAGGGGTTAACAGTGTCGTGACCGCTCGAGCTATCGACTTGGGGATTGGAACTTTGGTACATTCGGGTCCATTCTACACGATAGTGCAAACCCCATCTCGCTCGGACCCCTGGGGGCGGTCCGGTCGGCGGGTGTTAATTTCGTCGTTTTTGCGTACATTTATAGCGAATTCGGCAGCAGCGTATGGGTTTATTTATTCACTTCCGCTGCAGCTAGCGACTTGTCCGATCGCCCATGGATGCATAGGGGTATTCACTTCATGATATAATGTCCATTTCCGTGGTCAGGTAGTCAGGGGAGGTGCGGTCGGCGCCTTTTTGGATTTCCCGTACCTGGCGGAAACGGCCGCCAGTCAGGGGTTAACAGTGCCGTGACCGCTCGAGCTATCGACTTGGGGATTGGAACTATGGTACATTCGGGTCCATTCTACACGATAGTGCATACCCCATCACGCTCGGACCCACAGGGGCGGTCCGGTCGGCGGGTGTTAATTTCGGCGTTTTTGCGTACATTTATAGCGAATTCGGCAGCAGCGTATGGGTTAATTTATTCACTTCCGCTGCAGCTAGCGACTTGTCCGATCGCCCATGGATGCATAGGGGTATTCACTTCATGATATAATGTCCATTTCCGTGGTCAGGCAGTCAGGGGAGGTGCGGTCGGCGCCTTTTTGGATTTCTCGTACCTGGCGGAAACGGCCGCCAGTCAGGGGTTAACAGTGCCGTGACCGCTCGATCTATCGACTTGGGGATTGGAACTTTGGTACATTCGGGTCCATTCTACACGATAGTGCAAACCCCATCTCGCTCGGACCCCTGGGGGCGGTCCGGTCGGGTGCGGTCGGGTCCGGTCGGGTGCGGTCGGGTGCGGTCGGGTGCGGTCGGGTTTTAGTAGGACCCGCTTAAACTCTGACGAGAATCAGGATTCTTTGTTTGCTTCTATTAAAAAGCAGCCCATTCGCTGTAGAAATGCTATATTTTGATTCTCGCAAAATTTTATAGATTTTAAGGCCTACATGTACATGATTGTACGTATACATTGTTTATACCCATAGTGATGATAAAATATATATTATCATCACTACATTTATGTGTATAATAGTATCCGGTATACACATGTGCGAATCGCGATTGCCCTTGGTAACACGCAACACTAATTATAATAACATTAAATATTATTAATGATGACTGTTTTATATAGAGTGACAATTACTTGCTCTAACACGCTTTTAAACATTAGGCCAAAAAAAAAGAAGAGATTGTATGTTTCCGCTAGCGGAGTGAAGAAATTAGGTAGGTAGGTAAGGAATTTTTTTTGTATTTGTTTTTATATTTTTTATCCAGCTGCAGAAATATTGAACAATACCCCGACCGAAGTGATATAAAATGCCAAATGTTGTGGGGAAAATATCACTTGAACAACACAGTGGAGATATACATTAGGATTGAATAATTTATCACACTTTATGCTTACGCGGGTGATTGTTTATTCACATAACGCATTTTCATGATTTTGGCTATAAACTTTGTACGAAATTGGTGTCACTAAACGTTTTATAAGAATGTTACCCATAATACCACCATTATACCGGTACTTGAATTGTGACGACTACACCCATTGTCTGGAGGTAGCCAGTACATGTACACCCAACCTAGCATGCCTGGTCTTTGGAAACAGTAGCAACAACCCTATAATTTGTGGTGATAACCTCTGTATATATACAGATACACACTCACCATATATGTGTTGATACGGTAGTGTTCCTATGTCCCAAACAAGGCATGAGATCCACTCTAAGGAAGTTAAAATCGCAAAAATTATCCCCATCACAACACGTTGGGTTTTAACTTATGAGACAGCTGTCTTGGTCACCTTACACGTGGATATGTTAGAAGCCATATGTTTTACACACTAATGATCATCCATATGTATGAGCATTGGTGGTAGAAACAGTAACAAAAAAAGTTACAAAAATAATTTTAATTAATTTTTGGATTTTTCTCAAAATATCAATAAGTTTACGGTCGGCGGTTGATTTTAGGGTCGGTCGATGTGCGGAAACATGGTATCATTTTTTGGCCTTATAATATTAGCCCAATCATTTGTACAAGCCAACCAATGAACCAGCTGCAGGCGTTGCTCAAGTTTGATCGGAACATGCTCTGATACTCAACAGTATGACAAGCTGAGCGGTACTCGTTTAACGCATGAGTGGTGCGTAGTCGACACAGTATGAGCGACCAATGAACCAGCTGCAGGCGTTGCTCTAGTTTGATCGGAATATGATCTGATACTCAACAGTATGACAAGCTGGTCGGTACTCGTTTAACGCATGAGTGGTGCGAAGCCGACACAGTATGAGCGACCTTGCTCAAGGGTCACAAATTGGCGCGGAATTTGAAACAGCGAACAATCCGACAATTGCACGTCGCTCAAAGCGGCCAAGCAACTGCTGTGTTAAGACGCACAATAGACAAGCGAGTTGCTGCAAACTCATATCTCTGTGTTTACAGCGAAAACAAGTCCGACTCGCTAATCACTGGACCACAGAGATCCACATTACAGTGCATGTACATTTGACAACATAACTGCATGGAACTTTGCGCAATAATAAAGACAACAAAATAAGCAAAAATATGAACACACCAGTGTGTGAATAATATTAAAATAACGACTCCCATTTGTGAAATACAAAGGTGGTTTCAGCTTTGTACCCGCGTAGTACATATGTTTCAATTGCTTCACGAATTCATCATGGGCGAGATTGCGAATAGTTACTTTAATGGAATTCCATTCCTTTGTACAGACAGGGAAAACAGTGGATTTTAACCTTGCACAGTCACAGCGAATGATAAGGAAATCAGAGGCATATTTTGATTCTCGATCGGTCCTATCTCTGAAACGTTCGGGCAAGAGGGTGCTTAAGTAACGAGGTGCGTTATTATTTATTATCTTGTGAAGGGTGGATAACCGTGTAACGGTTCTGCTGTCCTCTAAACTATCCCTGCCTACCTCAGTCATTAATCTGACATCTGATAAAGAAAGAGCGCATACTGTCACGATTCTGGCTGCATCTAACTGAATATCATTAAGGTTTTTAAGGAGGTAATTCGGAGCGCCAAACCATACTGAGCTTACATATTCGAGGACTGCTTGTTCAATCTGTGTTTAGAGAACCAGGAGGTTTCCATATCTCATGTTGTCCAAGATTTTCGAATCAAAGCAAATGCCAATTGTGAATCTACAAAACTTACTCTTAATGTGCAACTGATGAATGTGAACATAAAATAAATTATTATAGTTCATTATTGTTAATATAATTGGTCCCCTGGTCGCTTAATTATCCCCGGCCCGAAACATTTTCGGCGGGGGATATAGGAATGAGTTCCGTCCGTCTGTCCCGAAAAATTGTCAGGGGTTATTTCGAACAATTATCAAAGGATTTCAAACTTTTTGGTATATGAATTCACAAAAGAGGTATCTGAAACGTTTTCGCAAATATATTCTATCTGATCGGAATCAAATTTGGTATTTGAGTTTCTCAGCCCAAAATACAGATCGAGTTCGAATATGGGTTTGGCGGCTTTGGCCCGTTTATATAAAAAAATAATAATATTTGATTTTTTTTTTTAGATTTGACTTCTTGCTCAAGTTGACAAAAAGATCTTTTTCAATTTTTTTAAATAAAAAAAAATTGAAATAAAAAAAAACATTTCTTCAAGGAAATTACTGAGACTAATTCAAACATCTCGGGAACCACGACAATGTGTGAAGGGGCCTTGGATGGTAAGTATTCAGATAAGATATCTTTCCGCCCACCATGTAAACACTTGCCATCAATATCAAACTAAAATATTGGCTAGCCAATGTGAAATATCTGTCCACACGCTGATATGAGGCACTGTATCCATTCCCAGAGCTAGCATTGTTTACACATGTTACTAATTAATTGCCCTGACAGCTGTCTTCGTCCACTGCAAAGATATATACCCGAGTATTAAATACAATGCTAATATTATTTCAATTTATCTGGCATTAGACACATGCATGCTATAAGACCTAATTTATACATGTAATGTGTTTATATGGTCATGGTTGAGTGAATTTTATGGGCCACCAGGGGTCAGCTGAATAACTTTGAGGGCTACGGGATTTTCACCAGAACTGAAATAAATGTTTTTGTATGCATGAAAAACATATATTGACTACTATACAGCATTTAGGGCTGTTATCAGTTATTATCTCAGGGGTTTCTAGACAGGATGCAACAGAAGGGTCCGATAACATTAATCAATTAAATACTGCAAAAGACGAGATGGACTGTCGTCCGGTGCATACCCCCTTGCGGCATAACGCCTGGTTTGGGCATATCTATAACTTATGACTGCTATACTCAGACAGATGGACACAAAAATCAGCATTTTCATATAAACAAAGATGAATAACTATAGAACGAAAAACCAAACCAAAACAGTTGAATGTGCCATTAAATGTCCTCATAGTGGTGAACATCCATACTAAATTTCATCGAGATCCGAGCATTACTGTTAAAGTTATCACCTGAACAGATACCTGACGGACCAAAAAGCCAACATTTCCAGATAAACAAAGATGTATAACTCTAGAATGGAAAATCCGAACAAAACAATTGAACCGTCTATTAATGTCCTCATAGTAGTGAACATCAATACCTAAGTTCATTGAGATCCGAGCATTACTGTTGAAGTTATGACATGAACAGACATCGGACGGACGTAAAAATGGGATATAATTAGAAGTTTAAAGACATTATGTACTTATATCATTATATAAAATCAATCAGTTAGTATCCAAACACTATTCCCATTGGAAGAAAGTAGCAATGAACTAAGATTGTCGGAAGTTTCAACCATCTCGACTTTAACATTTCAGAGAATACAGCGTTTGAACTACGCACAAATGTAAATATTTACTACTTTATTCAGCACGCTTTATTCGGCATATATATTATGGCAATCATTGCGCCAATGATATTTACTGTGTATAATTTATTAACCCTTTACCCAAAAGAACGGCCCTGTGCCAATGCATTCTCTTATATATGCGAGTCGACCATAGGTCGCCTCGCATATATAAGAGAATGCATTGGCTTAACACATATTAAAAATGATAAAATTGTCAAAGAATGTAGAAAAATGTTATAAAAAATATTAAAAAATGTAAGAAAAAATTATAAAATTATTAAAGAATGTAAGAAAAAATGGTAAAAAGTTTTTAATTTTTTTTTTTTAGGCCAATACATTCTCTTATATATGCGAGGCGACCTATGGTCGACTCGCATATATAAGAGAATGCATTGGCACAGGGCATAACTGTAAACATCACAATGTGGTCAATGAACCGGTTCCAATGATATCCATATTTGTATGGTGTTATTGAGACAGACCGAAGATATTTTAGGCTTACGCTGTTCGGAACACCTCATTGAAGATTATTAATGTTAGCGTCCAAGCTACGTGTAAAACATTGTAATGTGTGAAACCATTTTAATGAGGACTACTTACTGTCTTTGGTGTGAACTATGGTAATCAGTTTCAAGTTAACTTGAATGGTAACTTGAGTAAATGTGCATTGGATGGAATTTGGTATGATTAAGTATATGTAGGAGTATATTGAGGCATCGGTGGGGGGTCTTACCGTACCTCTTCGATTTCTGTTTATCTATGTTCTCCCAGACTTTATAGTTGAGAGAGACATATGGAACATGTTTCATGTCCCACTGAATCTGGAATCGTTCTGGATTTCCTGAAATCACCAGGTCTATCAGTTGTGAATGCATCCTCTTAGTATACTATAATATAACCGAATGTTATACAATTTTGGAATATGTGCAGTTTGACCTGCGCGGTATCATGTGATAGGTGCCGTTGACATCAAGTGACTTAAAGGGGTACTAATAAATAATAATATAATCAAAACGGTTGGACAATGGTCGCATGGATAGGCACATTTGACTTCACGTGACTTAAAGGGGGATTAATGAATTATATTAGCGCACTTGACTTCATGTGACTTCATAAAATGCATGGGAAGTGTCACGGGAGATGTCATGGGATAGGTGCCGTTGGCCTCAGATGACTTAAACAGGCATTGTCTTGAAGGAGCAATGATAATTTACTCACAATTTACACGTGCAAGTCGGGTACACCGTACCCCAGCTAGTATCAAATATATCAATAATTTCAATTCTTAAATTGTAACTAAACATCTTATAGCTGACTGTTGAGCAACTTAGGTCTCTTATAGCATATGACCATCACTATTGGCAGTGCCATTGAAACCAAATTAACTATCTACTGAAATCCATTTCTGAAATGCACACTTATGTTTTTAAATAGACTATGTCGTTTTAACAATATCGTACTCTCAATAAATCACACAAAGGTGGACATAACAGCAGTGCTTGGAACAATATATGTTTGACATTTTCTTGCTTCAGAAATAACAATTTAACAAATACCTGATATACTTTGTACATGTATCAGCTTCAATGATTATACTATGTTACAGACGTCCGCTAGTGTAGTGACAATTCCGTGTTGCTGTATGATTCAGAGAACCCTAGAGTATGAAGAGTATCTTCTCGCCCATCTTCAACAGGATGGTCAGCATTCATACTGTAGATAAGACAAGAGCTTATCGTTATATGCAGTCACAATGTGGGTGGTTACCAACTGGTCAGGACCTCATTGAAATAAACATAACACATGATGAGAATATGTATTTTAATAAACATCCATTGTGTCAAGTATACCACCAGTCTCTGGTTGAGCTATATTCATCACTCATCGTCCGCCTGTCCGTCAACAATGCAATTCAAAAACGCAAGTCGAATTAAAGTTATATTAGGTGTGGATGGTCCCCAGGTGACTGATATTCAGATGTGTTCAAATGAGGTCATCAGGTCAAATAGGGGTGGAGCCACTCGGACAACCACAAAACAGTGATTTCTAAGTCGAAAGGGGCATCACCCTGTCATTACAATAGCCACAACATTAAACACAAGTTTCGTCTGCAATGGATGTTTATTAGCAATGTCAAATATGTTGATAACATTAAAGAAGATATATCAGGAGTGCCACGCTGATTGACACTTCTCTGACTAAAATGTGTAGCTACATTCATGGGATATTGTATCGCTCATTTAAAAGTGATTTTGATCAGTATTGCCTGTTTTGGTTTTTATGAGTCAGTCTTCTCAGTCGTTATAGTCTCAACAGTCATTGACCTTCAACATGTGTGGTAATGAACAAATATGCTAAGTAAATATTTGTTTATGGAATATCATCATTACGCGCGCCGCGTGTATACTGTCCTAGAGATTCTAGATAGCTATGGTTCGCTGGGCGTTTTATTTATAGATAATGGTTTTTTTGGGAGGATTAAAAGTCGAACTGCGAAACGGAGGCCGAGTCCGGTAAAGGTGTAGTTGGGAATTTCAATTTCGTTTATTCTCCTTTACATTATTATGTCAATAATGATGATTTTTGATTTGTGACAAGCTATGTCAATTACAAATAAAAGAAATGAAAAAGATAATTTGTAAGTCTTATATTTCAACTGTTATAGACATTTTCGTTCTGCAGCCCATTGGGGGTTGTGGTCGGAGACGGCCGAGTCGGCCGCCGGTTCGTTAATTAGGTGCTGGTTGTTATTGTTATTTTAACGGAATTCTGAGCTGGTCATTCGCAAAACCAATATATTTTATATTCTGCAGCCCACTGGGGGGTTGTGGTCGGAGACGGCCGAGTCGGCCGCCGGTTCGTTAATTAGGTGCTGGTTGTTATTGTTATTTTAACGGAATTCTGAGTTGGTCATTCGCAAAACCAATATATTTTATATTCTATATTTACAATCATGGGTATATAATATATGATCTTGAGCGCGTTACCATTTCTGACATTGGGTTTCTTGTAGAAGTGTGTAATACATACCAAATCAAGTAATAAACAAAAATATGGCATACGGTGGTGGCATGACCATATGGTCGTCTTCCTGCCGCCGTCATTTGGGAACGGAAAATATGGAAAAAATATGGACATACACAAATTTACACAATTGACATACTGGGTGGGTTTAAACCATCTTGTGTAATTGAGATAATATAGTATATGACATGGAGCTTCGTGTGTGTACGTTGTTTACAATTAGATTAATAAATTGTGATCTTTAACTATAGCAGTTAAGAACAGAGATACACACAGGGCCTAGATATCAAGTTACAACTTCAACATACAAATAGCAAACATTGCATACCCTGAATACTTCCCCAATGTATGCTATAAAAACTGTTTAGACTAGAAAATTTTCTAAATCGGTTTGCACTGAATAATTAATATTTGCACTTAATATAGGCACCGAGGCTGAACAAAACATAAAAGAGAAAACTGAAAATGTTCCCGAACAAATACAGATCCTACTCTTTCAATTGGTTGTTCATTTATGTTCAACATTCGATTAGCAAATATATAAGCGCCATTTATCGGTTGTATTACCATATATTTAGTTTTATTTGTATTTAATATTAGTTTATTTGTTCTACACAAAGTACTAAAATGTTCAAGCTCATTGTTGAAGTAGTCATACAAATAATCAAGGTTGTGATGCGAAGAATACACAGTTGTTTGTCATCAGCAAAGAATATAAGTGATAGATTATTATATCTTTGCATATCGTTAACATAGACCAAAAAAGAATCGGTCCTGCAACCGATACCTGTGGGACTCCACATGTAATTGGAAGTTTGGAAGAAATCATACCTTCGAGTTCCACACATTGGGATCAATTTGTCAGATAATTTCTAAACCACTCGTTGGTTTTGCCTCTAACTCAATGAGAATCAAGTTTATTCAGAAAAATTTCATGATTTATGGTGTCATATGCAACTCATTTGATAAAAGAACCATGCTTATTATATTATATTATATACTGTGTATCACATGACCAGCAAGTTTGCGAAGGTGAAGGACAAATAGCTCTTGTGACGTTACCCGCTACCGATAACTAAAAATCCAGATGCAGCATGAGATAGCAAGAATTTCAACAAGACAGTCAAAGACTTTGACTGTGGGGTCGCTCATCAGACTGCAAAGACTGATAAGACTGGGACTTTGGAGACCATAACAATTAGAACTTTTCATAATCACTTTAAAAGAAGTAGATCTAAACAGGATATGTGGATAGAGAGGCTTCGTGTATGTAGATCGGCGAATATCTACTTTTAAATTACCAACTGTACGCTACTGACCACCCCCTCTCCTCCAGCTCATGTCCCTTCCCGACCAGGCTCCAGACTCCCAAGTCTTAGATTGGAATTTCACAACCGACATCTCAAACTTTCTCATTTGTTGGAAATTTCCAATCTCACAAGCACCTTTTTATAAAACTATTTAGACATGTTTGAAGCCCAATTATCGATGGACCCACAAACAGCATATATGTATGTCAGATTAATCAGTCAGGTAGTTCCAAGGTAGATGTTTTAATGAATTTTGTATTTTAATGATTTTATTAGACACAAAAGTGTTAAGTCCCCATAGCCCCGTCATTTCTTAACATGTTGCATCATGTTGACATATCTGAATCTCAGTCACTAAAGGATCCTCCATACTATATGTAAGCTAAATAGTCCAACCTCTCTTGAGAAGACATTTTAAGTATTTACTATAGAGACATACCGTTATGTCTCTGGTCCCACCCTATTTAATCTGGTGACCCGATCTGAATAAATTTGAAACCCCATTTAAAACAAGTGACCCCATTTGAACAAATATGAACTCCAGTCACCCAAGGACCCTTCATACCAAATATGAACCCATTCAACCTGATGGTAAGAATTACTATGGAGGGCAAGAGTTATGGCCCTGGCTTCACAACCATTTGAAAGAGTGACCTCATTTGAAGAAATCTGAATGTGAGTCACCTAGGGAAAATCCACACCAAATATGAACCCATTCAGCCTAGATCTAGAGAAGATGTTCACATAATTGTTGACAGATTGATGGACGAACAGACAAATGTACATGTGACAGATGAGAAGTGATGACTAGCTTCGTCTCAGGTAAGCTCAAAAATTACATTTCATTGAACAAATCTGTAAATCACCTCCCCAACACTGGGGACATCCCTGCAAGAATATGACATTATCTTATTATACCAGTAGCGTATAGCATAGATACAGGTAGTGTGGTGGGGCAGAGCTAAATCTCTTACCTCTGCCCCTATTTGAACAAACATGAATCCCCATCTCTGATATCTATTCATCTTATAATTTTAAACATTCGCTTTTAAGAGTTGAAGTTAATTGATTTTCCAAAAAGGACCCCATTGGAACAGATCTAAACATGCCACCCAAGGACCCTGCATACACAAATATAAGCTAAATAGACTTGATGGTTCTTGAGTAGTAATAGTTGTTAGAATTACTATGGAGGGAAAACGTTATGGCCCTGGCATCCCTCCTATTTGACCTGATGAACTTATTTGAACAAATCTGAATGTGAGTCACATACATGTAGGGAATTCATATAGATATCGAGAAGAAAACAATTGTTGATGGATGGATGGACAGAACAATGGATGGAAGGACACTCCGACAGACCAACAGTTTTAATCCAATATACCCCCACTTTTTGTCAATAAGGTATAATGAGTTCACATAGATACGTGGTTAAGAAAATAATATCGGAACAGCCAAGCGTGAATTTAGTGTGTCTGAGGTCCCAAAATGGTGATGTAGTGATGCGGATCCCAATTTTACTTAGTCCTCAACTGCTATGGGAGACCTTGGGACAGACAAAAGTTCTCCAGCTGAAGTTGGTGACATTACTGACATATGACAGTATGCGCTCCCATTTGATACCTCAATTATGCATTTTAGAATCTGAACAGAAGGGAAAAAAGCTGCTAAAAATGTCAATTTGAGACTCTAGATACTTCCCAGAAGATGAAGCCTAAGCAGAATGATGTCCTCATAGGGTGTATTTGGCGATGCTAGCCTGCCGTGCAGTGTAGCATAATTAAATTCACCCTCTGGGAACCTCATTCTACAAATGCCAGACACAATTAAAGCTCTGAGAAAAGGAATTTAATCTGATATTAATGACCAGTGTATTGTAAACAATGATGGTGCTACATTGACAACTTTAGAAAACAAATGTACAACACTATTAATCTCATTTAAATTATGAATGACATGAATACACTCCCTGGGGACTCTGCCTATAGCTACAGAAGTTCTCTTATATATCTATCTATCTGGCCCTGATTATAAACAACATGTGTCATTTCTATCAGCCTGGCAGTTCAGAACAGAGTTGGCTTGTAATGCGAATGCACAGATATTAAAAGGAATTTACTTAACATTTCTGTACATCTATCTGTCTGTTCATGTTTTCTCCCAAACCCCTGATTTCAACCAAATTTAGTGGGGTGACTAGAGGACAGGACGTAAGTTTTCCGGATTTTTCCGGAATTCCGGATTTTTTTTTAAGTTTGGAAAATTTCCGGATTTTTGTTATTTTTTCCAGTCCGCTTCCCGGATTCCCCATTTTTTTTAAACCCATCTCTCTAACTAGTCTCCTAATTTCGTGTATGCACGCTGCATTAAAAGACTGCTTTTCATTGGTTCTCAGAGTGGAATCGGAGAGTGATTCCTGATATTTAACCAATCAGCATTCAAGTAAGCCAATCCTAGAAGATACACATGAAACAAAGGAACCGCATTTTGAAATCATTCTTGAAAATGGCAGTTGTTCAACGTGATTGTAACATCAAAAAAATCGACCAAGATTGTGATAATAAATTCCAGTGGCAATGGTTGGAAATGAAAGATGTGAGTGGACACTTTTCTGACTATTTAAGAAAAATAGACAAGCCAGGATTAGTTGAATGCACAATTTGTGATACTCGTGTGAAGTATGCTTCTGGTGGAAAAAACGATTTGAAAAAACATACATCATCTAAAAAAAACACTAAAAGACAAGAAGCAGTTGACAACACACAAACATTACCATGTGTCTTTGCAGCCACAAAGGAAATGGAAACTGGTGTTACCGATACAAGTCTGAAGAAACCAAATTCTACTGGAGATTGCAATATACCCTATGGTGCGGCCAGTAATGTACACACCAGTGGAATGCGTGCTGGTAGGGTGGTTCCAAATGTGCCGAATGTCAGTTTCATGGATAGAAAGACTCATGCTGAAGCTATGGTAATTTCTTTCAATGTGGAACATGGTTTACCTTTGAATGTAACTCCACACTTGATTAAGTTATGCAAGGAACTGTCAAGAGATATTAAAACTCTCAACGAATTCTCATTGGAGCGACAAACAACCACTTACAAATTGAAGGAGGGTCTTGCTGTTGTTTCTCACAAACGTACAGTCCATTGCTTGCAAAATCAGCCTTTTTCCATAAACGTGGATGAATGTACCAGCACAAACCGACAGCGAGTACTAAGCACTCTAGTGTCATATTTTTAGAGCAGTTGCACTGCATCTTCTTGACATAGATGGTGACATATGTCACCATGTTCATAATTATGTACAGAAATTCTGCTTGCACTTCGATAAGTATATTGAAAAGCTGGATGATGACCTTTTCTTTGATTTAAAGTTCAGTCCTGAACTTCGTGAGCTATTAGAAGAAGTGAGTACGTTGCTTGGTGCCAAAACTCTATTTCCAACACAGAGAATAGAACACAGATGACTATCTGCCTATGACGTTACACAGCGGAACCAAGTAATTTTGACATATTGACTGTGTATTATTTCCCATGGTTGGACAAGGAAATGAAAACCGAATACAATTCATTATATATTGAAATTGTACAGAAAGCACCAAAACCAGCAAGAAAGATATTGTATGCAATTGCAAAGCTGCAGAAGGAAAAGAAATTCACTCCTGTCAGCGTTGAGAGAAAATCAAGGATAGTGGACAAACTATTCTATCAGCGACAAAAGACCATATTGTTGATGAGTCTGTATGTTAGTGTACTTCCAATGTTCAAGTCTTTCCTCATTGTTTTTGAGCAAAATGTTCCTATGATGCATAAAATCCATGATGAGCAAACATAATTATTTAAGTCATTTTTAGTCTGCTTCGTCAAACATGAAGAGATAAAAGACCTCAATGGAAAACAGTTGATTAAGTTTGATGTAAATGACTCAAATAACCATTTACCCACTTATCAGATATATGTTGGAAAAGATGCAGAGCATTTATTGCATGGTGATATGGATAAAGGTGAAAGGAAGACATTCTACAGTAATGTTAAGGAGGCATATGCCGATGCCGCACACTACATGCAGGGGAAATTTCCACTAATCAACACTTTACTGCGCTGTCTGTCAGCTCTTAGCCCTCTAGCTCAAGGACATTCAATTACTCAAGGTGCACTAAAAAAGCTAGGTTCTTATTTCCCTACTATTCTGAAGGAGGAACAACAGGACTGTCACTTGAATGAAATTTCACAAATTCAAATTGACCCAACGTTACCTGTTGCTGACAAAACCACCAGAATAGACTGTTGGTGGGCTGAAGTGATTCCGCAATACCCCGCTTAGGAAAGGTAGTCCAGGCAGCCCTAAGTATCTTCACTGGACCCAGAATTGAACAATCCTTCAGTATAATGAATAATGTGATAAATCCGACAACCAACAGAATGGATATAAGTACATTTTCAGCGATAAAACTGTTAAATATGATCTGCGATCAAAAAACAAAACATCTTTGGAATTGTATCACAGAAGAGACATTTATAAATCGAAAGTTGAGATATCACATACAGACATCACATAGCAGATATAAGCGGAAATGGATGCGGCACGGAAGAGGAAAGCTATAAAATGTAAGGACCTGCAGCTTATTCCAGTTAAAAAAACAATCATGTGTAAACGGAAAGCAGAACCTGGAATAAAATGCCCGACTGCAAAGATTCGAAAGCTGGATTCCTTGCCTGCTGGAAAACAAACTGTTCATCGTCTGGCCAAGGCTGTCAAAAGAAGGATTCTGAAACATAATTGTAAAGTGCAGCAGAGAAGAAGTGCCAAATCAAAGGAATGAATTAAATATGTATATCTTTGGAACAATATGACAGCTGCTCAACATGTATATATGTAAGTCACATACATGTAGGCCCATACATAATGAAATGTGTACATGTTCATCAATTAAATAGTCATGTTCTTTGTCCATAATAGCACTTACTAGTGCAGATAGGGTCAGGTTACTACATTTTCAACTTTCTGGAGAACCAAGTTGGAGACTGGTCTAATATGTGAAATTCAGTAATATTTGATGAGTTTCTACTTCGTGAAAGTGAAAGTCCTTTTAATAATAGACTGTGGACTTGTGGTCTTGTACTTGATATAATTATTTAGTAAATAATAATTGCTAGCTGCCGTCTGCCGTCTGGAGAAATAGTGATCAGAAAAATATCTGCATTGTTGATAAAATTCACCCAAAAAAAATTAAAACATACTATTGTTAATGAATGAAGGTGTTAAAGGTCAAGTCAAACTCCAGCTCTGGTATTCAAAGTTTTATAGGATGAAAAGTAAAAAACTGGGTAGAATAAATTGATTTGTAGATGTTAAAAATATTATTAAGTACATCTCAGTACCCAGGTGATATATTAGAAATTGCTGTTGAAACTTTGACCAAATTCATCTCCCAGAATAAGTCTAAATTAGGACATCAGCAGGCATCAGAATTGCTCTCGGTGCATTGAATTTTCCAAAATTTTCCCGAGGAAGTTCCCCCGGACCCCCACTGATGGGAGGGGACACCCCCCTCCAATACCCTCCACCAACTCAGGCCTGCGGCCTTCGGGATATGCCTTCGGCATATCGTGCTAGGTCCAAAACAAAAAGTTCAGGATTTTTTCAGTGGACCCACTTAAATAAGTTAAATCTAAAAAACAAATTCTTCAGATTTATGTCCATCGCCCCACCCATATTTGACCCAGTGACCTCATTTGAACAAATCTGAACCACAGTCACCCAAGATACCCTCATACCAAATATGAACCCATTAGGCCCGACAACTTCAGAAAAGAAGTCGTTTTAAGAATTAATATTATGGTCCTGACATCAAAACTATTTGACTTGGTGACCTCATTTGAACAAATATGAATAAGAGTCACCTATGGAACATCCACACCAAATATAAACCCAATCGGTCTGATGGTTTCAGGGGAGAAGATGTTTAAAGAATTGTTGACGGGCGGATGGACGGACGGACGACGGACAAGGAGTGATGACTATAGCTCCACCGGAGACTTCGTCTCAGGTGAGCTAAAAAGCGATGATTGACCTTGGACAATAACATTCATGTGAAAATGCTAAATTTGACTGTTTACGCACAGACACCAAAATAGAAGTTATCTCACCCATCTACTATAATTAATCGGTTCTCGATAATGAATTAAGTCAAGAGTGACCTGAAATGCCTCAAACTAAACATTGGTATAACCGGATCCATTAAATAACCGGATCCATTAAATTATATTATCATTATATACGTACGACGCAGTTGGGGAACTTAAACATTCCGAGTCACAATAACAAGGTTCGATATTTTGTAAACAAGAATAATTGAGACACGTTCGTGTCTACTCATTGAACTATATTAAATCATCTTAATAGGTGGTGTATAACGATTACAAAATATCGTCGGTTGGATTCAAACATGTCGTATACAAAATTTCCGCACTTTTTAGTCATTTTACAGGAGAGACAAAAAACTGATTATATTTTGATATGTTATATTCAGAAGAACAACAGTGCAGCAAATCCATCGATACGCATCCCGGGCATCGAATTATTGTGAAACTGACGATTTTACACCAGTCTATAAAGAGAAAACTGTGAAATGAGCTTATACGACTTTTTTGAAATAATTTGTTTTTTCGCGGAAAAATTTTACGACGTTTTGAAATTTATACGACAAATTTGAAACAACTTTATGCCTCAATATCACATAATTTCTATTTATACGACCTTTTTTTCTGCCGAGAAAACAGTTAGCTTGGTTCCATTTCCGTTATACTAAGTACATTTCCGATAATGGACGGTTATATGGGATCACTCAGTTAGCCAAGTATGTCGGAATTCGATAATTAAACTAGATAGCTGTAACGACACAGTGCCATCAACCCCAACGAAAAGCCGAGTAACTTGTGAGGCTTTCGAAACGGATGCCGCTATAATACCAAGTTTCTTGCCAATCCCATATCATTCTATAATATCATACTATATAGTATTAGTCCGGGAGCTAATAGGGGTACATTTGCACCCCCTGGGACTTAACTTCACGCCAATTATTTTGTTCCGTATTATGTCCTTCAACTTCTAAGCAATGTTAGCAAGAAAATAAACTGGCCGTGTAGACTACAGGCAAGATGGCGTCCATCATGGCCGCCATTTTTCAGACCAGACCCTAAGTCAGTTTTATGCAAATTATAGCTGGAAAATCTAGTAAAATGTATACAAATGTATATATTTCCGTGAAGATAAGACATAATGACACTTTTCTGGGCTAAACATTGAAACTCACAATCCAAGATGGCCACCGGAAGTTGAAAATAAGACATTTATTTTCACAAATGTCTTCTAGATCAATCAATGCTGATTGGAACTGGTATTGCAATATGACTTTATTTTGTATTTTGTATATTAACTGATGATTGGAGCAATTAAATATGGAATTATTGGGGTCCTAGCCCCTTCCGATCCCTCAAAAATTCGATTTTACAGAATGCGGTATAACATTTCCCAAAAAATCACAATTGGGATTCTTGTCATATTTCAACAAAAAATGAAAATAACTTTGTAATGTAAGTGAGGCATATCATTACCTATGAATATTTAAACTCAATGAAACCAAAATTCTTACCTTGACTCAAAATGGCCGCCAAAATATATGTAAATGGTAAATATTGCCCCAGGGTGTCTTGCAATCGCTTACAAGTTGTAGTTGATGTATACAATTGGCTATTCTGTATTCTATACATTGAATACTGACATGTCTGATGCACCATGGATCATTTTTACTATTGTCACCACTGACATCACCAGAAATATTGAATTTTTCACTCACAAACTTGACATAAATATCGGCAAATATTCACTTTTCAGTGTTCGACCATTTTTTCAGGTAAAATGCAACTATCTTAATTCTTTGGTATCAAATTTGTTTATTGTTTTTGTCTATCTTAAATGTGTCACACTACGGTGTTAATAGACTGAATTGCTCAAGATGGCTTCCAAAATGGCAACCAAAAGGTAGCAAATTGTGACTCACTTGGTTATTATACGTGTTTGTTAATTAACTAACACCTACGTTCTGTTATGTTTGTCTCAGTTCCGTATGGGGCATGACAAATTCATTTTAAAGTTGCAGTATGGAATTTCGCGGAGAACCTCTTTTGTGATTCTGGTCATATTATTGAAAGGAAATGGGCAGAACTTTGAGACGGAACTGAGATGAACCATGATATGTGGGTATTCTGGTCCAATGTGACTGTTGGTAACGGGTGGGACGTATATTTATATATATTGTGGATGTGTTATCATATGGGGTGTATAGGGAGTAGATGTATGATCATGGATGGCGTGTATGATTGTGGCAAGTATGGAACTTATGGTCGTATGTGCGGGTATTGGTATATCTGGAAGGGCTCACCATTGGTGATGTGTATATGTATACCTGGATTTACTCATGGGTATGATCATGGGTGTGGCGAATATGTATACATGTAGTGGTTGTATGGTCCATGGTGCGGTGAATATATATGCAATGAGTGACTGTATGATTGTGAATGTGGTGAATATGTATACATATAGTGACTATGTAGTCATGTGTCGGTTGTAGGTGTATACCTGGCGTCCATGCGTGGTATGTAGTGGTATAACCAAGTACGGCTGTATGATCAGGTGAACGTGTATAAAGTGGGTGACTATGTTGTCATTTGTGTGGTGTTTATATACAAATGGAGTGACTGATGTAATGGGTGGGTTGTTCATGTGTATCTTGGGTGGCTATCGCTTTCCACAATAACTCAAGGATATGCTAATCAATAGAGAGGTCATGTCATAGAGTTCTCCATATTGATGGTGTTTATGTAGATGGAGGAAAAGTTAAGCGTGGAAAGCCACCCATTATCGTAGTCATTCCATATATACATAAACACCATATACATAATATAGTGACCCACTGTATACATGTACACCTGACCCATGACCACGGATGACCATACAGCCACGGGTCACAATGCATGTACACCGAGTATACTCCTAAACATGACCCATAACCATATAGTCACTCCTTGTATACCCATTCATCTCACCATTGGCCATAAGGGCATCCCCTGTATACATATTATCCACTCATATGGTCAAATAGACACTCAATACATACACCAACACCACAGCAATGACCATAAAGTCACTTCGGGTATACATATGCATCTCCCCAATGGCCATATAGCCACTCGCTTCATACACATGCCCTCACCCATGCACCTGGTATACTCTTTCACCTGACCTGTGGCCATATAGTCACCCCGTGTGTACATATTCAAAACATTCATACATGATCATCGTCAATCCTTGTATACATACTGACCTCAATATTGACCATGTCACTCCATGTATTCCTATTTGTCACACCATAGCCGAATAGCCACTCGAGATATACTAATACACCCCAGCCATGTCAGTATAGTCACTCCATGTATGCATAAGCACCTCATCCATTGCAATATAGCCACTCGCTATATACACATACCCCTCGCCCATGACAATATAGCAACACGTGTGTATACCCGTATAACCTATATATGACCATACCACCACGAGTCACCAAACGTGAACACCAGGTATACTCATACGCCTGACACATGACTATTTAGTCACCCCTGTATAGGTATGCATTACATTTATGATAATACAGTCACTACTTGTATACCTACATGTACTCATCTGACCATTATCCATACAGTCACTACCTGTATACCTATTCGACACATATAGTCATATAACCACTCGGTATACGTGTGCAGCCCATACATTCACTCCAGGTATACATGTAAACCTCATCAATGGCCATTTAGCCCTTCCAGATATACAAAAAACTCGCACACACGACCACTCATACCATCCATACTTGCATATACATCTCACACTTGACAATTCAGCAATTCACTGTATAACCATACACGCCATCTATGATAATACTGATATCCCTATACACCCACCAATGATAATACATCCACGAGATATATAAATATACATCCCACCGTTACCACATAGATACTCCCTATATACCCACACGATAATGTCCACCCAGCTTACTCCAGTTATTCATATTCAATCATGACCGTAGTCATTCCATGTATACCTATACACATTACCCGTAACCATAAAATCACTCCCTATTTATCCACACACCCCATTCATGATCATACAGACAACACATTACAGTCACTCCATATATATATACATAATCAGCACATAGATGACCATGTAGCTATATCCATACACCGTGTGCAGCCGTACTGGATATACACAACCATACACCATACAGTCACTCCATGCATACCGATTCACCTCACACCTCATGGCCTCTCCCTGTATACCTATGCATCTTACCATGGACAACCCATTCATAACCATATAGTCACTCATTGTATACCTATTCACATCAGTCATGACATACAATAACTCCCTGTATACCTATTCACCTCACCTATCATCATAGAGTAACTCATTGGCTACGATCTTGGCATCCACACTGTATCCAGTTGACTTTTTGTTTCATCACAATGGACCAGAATAGCCACAGCTTATGGACCATCTCAGTTCCATCTCAAAGTTCTGTACATTTCCTTTCAATAAATCCAAAATCACAAAAAAAGGTTCTCGGCAAACTTACACACTTTAAAATGAATTTGCCATGCCCCATACTGAACTGCGACAACCAGAATAGAACATGTAGTTGTCAGTTAATTTTAAACTATCACGTATAATAACCAAGTGAGTCACAATTTGCTACCTTTTCGGATAACGCCGAGAATAATGTTCGGGATATAATGTTTGTTTGCCATTTTGGAAGCCATCTTGAACAATTTGGTCAATACACACCGTAGTATGACGTATTTAAGATAGTCCAAAACAATAAGCACCTTTCAATACAAAGATAGTAACATTTTACCTGAAGAAAAAAAATGGTCCAAACCTAAAAGGTAAATTTTTGCCGATATTTATGTCAAGTTTTTGAGTGAAAGGTTCAATATTTTGGTGATGTCAGTGGTGACAACAGTAAAAATTAAACATGATGCATCAGACATGTTAGTATTCAATGTATTCAATGCAGAATAGCCTATTTTATACATCATCCAAAACTTGTAAGCGATTGCAGGACACGCTGGGGTAATATATTTACCATTTTCCATATTTTGCGGTCATACTGGCAGCCATTTTGAGCCACAGTAAATATTTTGGTTCCAGTGAGTTGGAATATTCATAGGTAATGATATGCCTCACTTACAATACAAAGTTCTTTTCATTTTTTGTAAAATTGAATGTTTGAGGGATCGGAAGGGGTTAGGACCCCAATAATTCCATTTTAATTGCTCCAATGACCAGATAATATATAAAACACAAAATAAAGTCATATTACTCAACCAGTTCCAAACAGCATGAATTGATCTAGAAGATATTTGTGAAAAAATGTCATATTTTCAACTTCGGCGGCCATTTTGGCGGCCATCTTGGATGGTGAGTTTCAATTTTGGCCCAAAAAAGTATTATTGTGTCTTAGCGTCACGAAAATATATACATTTTACCAGATTTTCACGCTATAATTTGCATAAAACTCACTTAGGGTCTGTTCTGAAAAACGGCGGCCATGATGGACGCCATATTGTCTGGAGTCTACACGGCCATTTTTTTTCTTGTTAACATTGCTTAAAAGTTGAAGGACATAATAAGGAACAAAATGAGTGGGGTGAAGTTAAGTCCCAGGTGGGTGCAATGGTACCCCTATTAGCCCCCGGGCTATATACGACGTTCTGAGAACAACGTAACTGACGTTATGGTCATATGTTTTACTTCAAATATGTCGTATACTAAATTTGTCCAACCACGGATACGAATTTCCATCACATGGCCTAAAAGCTCATTTCTGGTTGGATTAGAACAAGGATAAGAATTTTAAGGGTGTAATCGACCTCGTAGATTACGAATTTGCAATAAAAAAATTCGCGCCAAAATACGATTTTAACAGTTTTATGACTTCTTTGAATCCCACCGACGAAATGTGCCCACATCCGATATGTGCCCACAGTGCTAATACTGTTAACTACTACCAGTATACCGTATTATTTGGAATTTGACCGTCCACAATCAATACAAATAGATGCAACCTCAATTGATAAAGTCAAAAGTACAATTGCTAGACACACTGACCGAATAAAATTCACAAAAAGTTAAATTTATACCCAAATTATAGTCTCCTATAATAATTGCGATGCAAATAGATTTTTGGCGATTTTATTTCAGTAATTGTGTCCAACAACCGTGGTCATAAAGATGTATACTTTTACCCAACATCTACGTCACAACATGATGTTACATTACCACTGCGACTTTGCGAAACCCTTCAACACAACAACCGGCGTGTGTCCAAATGCTATTCACCCAATCTAGCTGTATATTAGCCCTTGCTGGTCAAATGCACGTATGCAAAAATAACTTTGTTTTATGTCATTTCAAACTTATAAATAGCATTTAAAGCAACGCTCAGTTATTTAAATTCAACATACATTCATGACTTTGGTTCATTGTACCTCATGTTGGATGATTTTTCGGAATTTATCAAGACAAGAACAATAGGATACTATAGCAACCACTTCTTAACTCATATAACACCAGAACTATTCAATACATGACCTGAACATCAATACTAGTTTCTCAACTCGTTCAGCAATCCAATCAGTCAAGCGTTAAATGAAATGCATCAAAGTAAACTATTAATATAGGTATAACAGGATTCATTTAATATTAACTACGCTTCCCTCCATGCCACCAGTTATACAGGTTACAATCAACTAATTATTTCCCATAGGCGACAATGTTAGGGTTAAACCATGCCCACGATTCATTACGGTACTGAGCCAAACTTGAGATATTTTGGTGTTTAGAACTCCATGTCGGACATAAGTTGTCAAAATCGTGTGTGTGCCTTGTGTCTGTCGGTAACAGCTTCCTATTATATTTGTGTTCTCAATAAAATAAAAGATAGTTTAATCTCTGGCTACCTAAATCCAAACCACTCCGGGGTACTGTAATTAATAAAAAGCGTCTCTGTATATTTAGGCCATTAGTCAGCATTTTTGACATACCTTGGTGCACTGGTAATGCATGTACCAGTTTGCTTCACAATAGTTTGGTAGAATTATTAGTTACTGTCATCAAAGTAGAGAGTCGGGTTTTAGTTAGCAACACCGAAGTCAAAACCAAACGAAGTTCTGCTGACAGCACATTTCTATTCATCTGCATTCTCAAAATTAGACCAATTTGGATTCACAAGTATGAAGCCAAAGCTTTTGAGGGACTGCCATGCTTTGAAAAATGCTATCTCCGGACAGACAGTTGGACAGCATTCAATGAATTTGTCGACATTTTTATCCCCGAAATCAGCCTGTGTCGTTACGGAACAACGTAGGTTCATAATCTACCTATAATATTCATATACGATCACATTGGATTATTTGATTTCTGAAACAAGCCGATAGCGAACTTATAACCGTTATTCCGTTTTACGACGTGGGCCACAATGAAAACTCATTTTAAAGAGCGAACATCTGTTAAGTCGTGAGTTGGTTTATTCATATTATCGTCCGCTCATAATGAACTAAAACGAAATGATAATAGGAGTAAAACACTCTCACTTTCAGTTCGTTATGGACTCATAATTATGTTATTCAACGCCGATTATTAACCTAAGACAAATCTTATTAAAATCTGCTAACGCGCTGATTCTCGAGAGAGCATGCTGGACGGAAACGAGAGCATAACATCAGCCTTCAAACCACCGCTAGCTGTCAACATTTAGATAAATGTGTTAAGGTGTCTAGATACTCAAATTATAATTTAGGAAGTAACAGCATGCAATGAAAACTACTGGAAACACAATATTATCTGCTGAAAAAGTAACTTGTTATATAAATGACCAATAATTATAATTTTACCATACTTTAGTTCATAACAATTGAAGGCTAACTGGTTGTATTGACAAAACAATTCCTCTGTAGAAAAAGAGATCTTGTTGATATAAAACATTTCCACCTGAGCACATGTTTACCTAAGAAATATGCAACTTGAAATTGGAGACTGTTGAATTTTCATACATTTCCATTTTTTTTTCAGAAAAATTATCTAAATTGATACTATTTAGCAAAAATGTAAATAATAGTGATAGTTATGTAATCTTTTATTTACATTGACCTTTGTCACAAATACAAAACATTCCACTTCAGAAACGAGACTGCGTGTTCACGGATAATTGTCATATCCCACCTGAAACACGTTTTATATTCTTATTCTTGACCCTTTGAATCCTTTGCTAATATATAGAAAATAATCACTTGATTGAACTGGTGACATTAAATAATTCACGAGAGGCAGGGACGTTGTACAAATACTCAAGCGCTCGAGTGTTTTACATAATTACAGAATAGTCCCTGCCTCGAATGAATTATTTCACGTCAAGTGATTATTTCAATCAAGTGATTATTCTGTTTATTATATTCCACCATTAAACATCTGACTGTCCAGGTTGTGGTGAAAAGCCATATTGGGCGAGACCCGTAGCGCATCACATCATAGACCCGTACAAGATAAACACATAGTGTAGCCAACATAGTATACAAACTTTATAATAATATGAGTTACGCATATTTCAGAGGTTGTACTGTATGTGAATTCGGTGGTATATTTGTTCATATTTGGTCTCAAAATGTTGACAGGACATTCATAAAGTAGAATACTATATTTTGTTAACAATGTATTATGTGGATACTAATATCTTGATTCAGAGTAGAGGCAAAATTGTTTCAATATTGAGGTCACATATTTGTGAATTTCATAAACGCCAAGAAGAAAATATATATGTATTTTCTTGAGGATCCAACTGTTTGGATACTATAATATTCTGCTGATAATCGTTTGAAAATACAATACGATCGCCTGTGAATCCAAGATGGCCGCCAAATTTGCGAAAATATATAAAAGTGTGCTTCGATTTCACAAAGAGGTGCCATATTGAAAGCATAAAAAGGTAAGAATATTAAGGAGAATGATAACTTTGTAAATTGTAAATGATTACCACTTAGCCAGAATAAACTCTATACTGAAGGTTACTGATCGTAAGAGTTGAATATTTAACTAATACATAATTAAGAGTACAGTGGAGTATAGTGGGCACATTGCTTGTAATAAAATGGAATCTAAAAATAATCAATGACGGAATTCATTCCTGGGCAAGTTTCATCGTTGAAATAAAGTTGCATTCCGATTCCAGACTAATGTTTGCTAAAGCTGTTGTACTATTTATTTGCATTATAGTGTATAAAAACAATTTTGGAGCGATAAGTGCGACAGGAAAGATGGGATCTACATGTAGTATACGTGGGTGCAACCAACGGGTGGGTTAACAAATAATAGCGTTCCGCGTCGATGTTATAGCTCAAACAAGAGCGTGATATAGATGTGGTTGGTTTAATCTATTCCTCTTGTTCGTCCTCTTAAATCCTGACTTATCGCACAATCAAGACTATTTTTCTGTAAGTTTCTTGTCAATGAACCCGTTCTATACTAAATACTCATTGGCGAGTAGTTATCCCTTATATGAAATGTTCAGATAATAAGTTCAACAAACGTTTGTTGTCAGATTTTTGGACTTATTATCTAAACATGGATGCCCAATTGACCGAAATATATGTACAAATTGTTCTTCGAGCTCATAAAGAGGTGCAACATTAAATAATGTCAATAACAATATATAAAAGAGTATCATGGTGTATATATTGCTACCCTTTCTTGTTATGATGGCCAATTAGGATACGTTGTATATATGTATAGTATGTGCCTATTGCGAAGCTGTGGCCGACACTTCTGCCCGGCGGTTTATAGCCTTTAACGTTTGGTCGGTATTTTGGTCCGTCCGGTTCAAAGGATTAACAATGTTCTATTGTACGGATATCACGAACTTCCAAACTCATTAAATTCCGAAATATTCTTGGCGGTACAGAAGTTAATTTTAGATAGTGGCCGTTTCTCATAGATCACTTCAGGCGACGCGGCTAGATTCCATTTGCCCTATGTATGAACCGTTTTTTCCCCCTTCGTGGTCATGACGCATAAGTGCAAGTGATTTCCTCACTGAATGGATGTTGTTGTGTTGTTATGTATCTAATATATGTTATGTCTCCCCCTCTCTCTCACTCACTTTCTCTCTCTCTCTCTCTCACCCACCCTCTCCCTTAACTCCCGTATTACAATGTTATACACATACCTCAGTTCTAAGTATGTAATAACATTCCAATCAAACAAAAACTATATATCCCGTCTGCTTTACCTCAAGTGATATTTTCCGTCAACATTTATTCCACGAGGAGGGACTTTAATAAATCATTTTGCTTGTTGTCCAATCCTCTTTCAAAATATATATGTATCTATATGTGTATTGTGTTTGTGTAAAATGTTTGATTTTTTAAAAATAAATATTGTTTACACCAAAGAATTAACAACAAAAAATAAATATTGTTTACACCAAAGGATTGACAAACAAACAAACAACTGGAGGAAACGTATGCAATTTTCGCGCATGTGGAACCAGTGCATAACCATAAATATAAGAAACAGTAAATAATGTTTATACCCAAAACTTGATACTGGGAGCAGAGTGGCTGTTACCATAACAATTCGGATAAAACACGTGGGCAATCTCCGCTCATGTGGATAATCGAACCATGCATCTATTGTCTTTTTCGGCGAATCATCTTTTCACAACCGGACTGGGGGAGAATTTTGGTTTCTGAATACAGAAATATTCTTCACGACTGGTTCGTGAGCAGCAGACCCACATAGTCAATGACACCTGATCCTGAAATGTGTGGGCTTAGAATTGAAAATGCGATCCTAACCTATTAACATCGATGCAATCCTCCGCATTCTTGATACATTGGTAAATGTAAGTTTGCCTCCACATATTCAAATATATATGTCAGTTTGCATCAACATATTCTCGTGCAAATAGGTTCATATTGAACCTAAATAATCATATAGGGTCGTATTGGATTAATTTTGTTCTAAAATAAGCCCATAGTGAACTTATACCCATTACTCCGTTGAATGGCGCGGGGTACAATGAAAACGTTAATTGTCATTTGGGGAGGCTAACCCCGGGATGGTCGAAATGGCCGATAGGCCCTTTCCTTCACCCCTCATATTTATGCCTTTAATTATAATTTCAAAAAAAAAAAAAAAAAAAAAAGTCAACATAGAATCAATATTATACATATATCAAATTTCAACAGTGAGAGGTTGACGGCAAGCCTCATCTCTTCTTCTTCTTTTTCTTTCCCTTCTTTGCAGGTGGTGGTGGTGCAGAGGAACTTGCATCCGAAGGAGAGGAGGTAGAGGTGTAGGTGTAGGTTTTATCCTCAAGGGAATACTCGATTGGTCACACAGCTGGTTCGCCTGCATCGGAGCCTTTGTAGATCTTCTCATTCTTAATGATGTATTCATCTGCCTTGGTGAATTTGTATGTTCCATGGGCCATTCCGACTCTATAGTTCATTTCCTTCCTCAGGCGGGTGAATTCCTCAGCTGGTATCTCCTCTGCTGGTGGAGACTCCGGTGATCGAATTCCGGAGTATCCGGAGTGAAGGAAGACTCGGGTGGATCCGGGGTCTCTTCACTGGAGGCAGAGATGGTCAGATTTTCCGTCTCCATCCGTGGCGTAGTGATATCAGTCGAATAAGCGATATAGGGGGGGTGTCTTGTTGGGGTAGTTCTAGGTGACATCGGTCACCCCCTGTGCAGCTGGTGGTGTTGCTGTCCGCCTCTTCAAACGCCAAGCTTCCATTCTTCTTGCATCTCGCCTCCGCTGCGATGGGGTCTTCTTCCGTCGCATGCGGTTCTTCGTGGTAGCACATCCGATGGTGGTGGGTTGCTGGTGGGCTCCAGCATCCGGGTTACCTCCAACAGAGGGTCTCAATGAAAACACACGGTTACCACGGTAAATATACTCTAATGTGTAGAGCCTATTACTCAAGTGGGGCCATTCGGGACATTTCAGCGACAGCACATGGAGATCGACTGGAACCGCTACTCTGCCACACCACAATGCATTCTCCCCAATGGACATACCTTACTCGTATTTAAATTCGCGCAGTACTATTTTTCGCGGACCCGTCGGTGCGCGAATTTAAAACTGAGCGAAAAATAGTACGACTCCTGAGTTTAGACCAAACCACAGGGAAACAAGAATGATATATATGTCGACGAGTTACATACATTGTATATACATTGCGGAATGTTGGACCGAATATTAGGCTTGTGGGACTACAATTTACATGCGGGCAACAACGTGTAAACCATTAATGCTATGTACATGTATGACATAATTATATAGCAACAAATCATGGTAACATCATTGCTGTTGATATACTTGTAAGAAATACACATATTTCAGACTGGAGGTGCACGAAAGCACGTCGCCGTATTCACAAAGCTGGGGTGACACCGTGACCAAACAGTCTGAGTTAGTTAATATGTCAACACAACCCACAGCCAAGTTTTGAATTTTTCTTATAAACGTTTTATACAAGTGGTTTCGGTTTTACTTCTTTGAGTTTATTTAAATTATGTTTATAACTATTTCGATATCAGAATAGTTATCTGGGGCGTATAAACACCAGTCTTCACAACACATTGATGATGCAGTTATGTTAATTTATGTAAAGCCGTCATGATGATATTTAATGTGCAAACAAATCTTCATTGACGATTAAAATCTGAAACTGTCATTTACGAAAATATTTTTGTCAGTTTTGAATTCGCGGATTGCGCGAATTCAAAGTGCGTAAATTCAAAACTGAGCGAAAAATAGTACTGCGCGAATTTAAATACGAGTAAGGTAGCTCATTTGAACCTGAAAAATATATGTAAACTATCTTTATTGTTTTATGCTGTGTCCGGTTTTTTCTAAATTCCATAGCTTGCACGATTCTTTCAGTGGCATACATAATCCGTGTAAATATATTCCACGTAATTTCGACCTATTGTGATTTCAGGAACTGGTAGGAATGTGATACACGCAATTAATACTAAGTGATGCTCGTTTTTTATGAATTTACTGAATGCAATGCGGGATAGCGTCACTAAATTCACCCTCTGGGGGACGGAAATGCAAATGACGGACACAATATTTCAAGGCTTTGTGAACAAGCGGCAGGGATGGGTAATCATATTCTATATCTGTATTGTATTTGTAATGGTTATAAATTTTCAAGTATTTGTTTTGTATTCCAATCAAGAATTCTAGAAGCCAAGGTAGTATATTTGCAATCAGATACTTTTAAAATTGTATTTTCAATTACTTTTTGATTACTTTTGATTATTCTTGTCAAAGTTTTCTGAATTATTTTTGTCGAAAGTTGAGTTAAAACAATTCTTACTTTAGCAGCTATTTTGATGGGACCAATGGATAACAATTTATATTGGGTGCATTGTTCTTGGCAAATATTTTATCATATGTTTAATCAGTTGCAACACAAATTAATGAGCAGCCACAACTTATATCTACACACACAAAGGGTATTGGTATTACATCTTTAAAATACAGTAATGCTCTAAGTACTCGACCCCTTAACCACAGCAGAATTATGGGTAATTTTTCAGGATTTAGTCGGAAATATGGCTTGTTGCCATTCATAGGAAAGCTCTCGGTGAGAGCTTTCCGATGAATGGCAACAAGCCATATTTCCGACTAAATCCTGAAAAATTACCCATAATTCTGTTGTGGTTAAGCAGTCGATTATTTAGAGCATTACTGTATCATAATTGTTTCAGTCCAGATACCTGTTATCCCAATAACTGAGTCGGGTATCACACTATTGTTGTGATGACAGTCAGAACAGACAGCATTAGCGTCTAGTCATCAAGAGATTAGTTGGATTCAGACCACTTGGCATTATGGTAGAGCATTGTTGAGCTTAGACGCCACAACCGTCCAATCTCGCTACTCTCCTTAAGGACGGCCTCGGACAATCGCCATTTCGACCAGTCACTTTATCTCCGGTCATGTGATCCATACCCGGAAGAGATTGCATGTCGGCAGACATTTTTGAACAATAGCGAAACTTCTCTCGTCGATTCTCATCAACTGTAAGTAAACTGAGTAATGTTTTCAAATAACTTCGGTGCAGTCATCGACTAATGATATAATATCACCGCGCGGATTGGTTCTTAGGTTCCCAATACGATTTAATTTTATTTACCAGCCGCTTTAATCGGTGCACATGGCATTATGCGTTTTCGACGTATTGGCCCCCACGACCCATTCAGCGATGGAAATGACAAACTTTTAACATGAAGACCCAGACTTCCCTTGTCCTATGTCTTCCTGAGTCAATTCCGCACCCAACGGTAGCGCGGTTCCATATCTTCATGATTTTACATATGATTTTTTTCATTCTGAATTTTTCACTTTTTATTCCGTTACCCAGGCTCCATTTGGCAATGGTCATTGGACACTTTCAAGTCGAAAATATACATACCACTGATTTAGTGCCTTCCTTTGTGAATTCCCCACCCAACGGTGTGCCACTTTACACAACTTCACGATTCTACGTTAAATGTTTTTCGTTCTGAATGGGGCACTTTTCTTGGTCGCACTAAATCCAATTTTGCAATGCCAATTTAAGACTTTCTGGTAAAAATATCAATAACGCTGATTTTATGCCTTCGTGTGTGACTTCCCCATCCAGCGGTGTGCCTCTTTCCACAATTTTGTGATTATATGTTACATTTTTTTCATTCTAAATGGTGCACTTTTCTCGGTGATACCTAGATCATGCCATGCTTCTTTACTCTGGCTAACGCCGTAGCGTTAGCCAAAGTACAGGTTCATGGTATGATCTAGGTAACACCGAATACAATTTTGCGATGCCAATTTGAGACTTTCTGGTTAAAAGTATCAATAACGCTGATTTTATGCCTTCGTGTGTGACTTCCCCAGCCAGCGGTATGCCTCTGTCCACAATTTTGACGCGATGGTCATGGTATTTATGAACGAAACTGTATGCGTTTTATTGTTTTTCTGTTTACGGTGTTTGGAACAGATATGAATATTTTCGACAATTAAGGCATCACGTGCCTTTGAATGGTATGGTCGATTTCTTTGAAATTTCGACGATGTTAGTAGAATGCTACATTCTCCAGGTTGGCATAACGCCTGAATACCAACTTATCAGCTTCACGAACTCAAACAAGCCCATAATATGTCTTTAAGGTAATAATACATGTACATACCAACATGTATTTATGCTGCTGTATTCAATGTAGGTTATGCTAACAATTCTGGCATTGCCATTCATTCAGGGAGATGTCAGTCTGGATGATTTATTTCACCCAGACAACATACACATTTAGCCATGTATATGCACACTATACACTTATTATCAAGTTATATGCACACTACATGTAC
This sequence comes from Siphonodentalium dalli, assembly GCA_032622095.1. Lineage (NCBI taxonomy): Eukaryota > Metazoa > Mollusca > Scaphopoda > Gadilida > Siphonodentaliidae > Siphonodentalium > Siphonodentalium dalli. The sequence goes on from CP136066.1 coordinate 146,810,990, forward strand.
TGATATACTTTAAATTTAAAATGAATTTAATACATTCGTATCTGTGATTTACCTTGAGTTCTCGAATGATTATAAACTATAATTGCACTTATGAATTATGTCACTTTAACTAGCATGTTATGTATTTATATTCGCAATCAAAATGTATGCGTCATGGGTATAATGGCAGTGATATTAGGATATTCTCGTAAATTAAGATGTTTATAATGGAATATGATTAAACAGAGACTAATCACTTGATTGAACTGGTGCCATGAACAAAATTCAATTGAGGCAGGGTCTAATTTGTGTTTGTAAAACATCCCTACCTCTCATGAATTATTTCATGTCACCAGTTCAATGAAGTGATTACTCTCAATATATTACTGGTATCCACACAATAAGCCATTTATCAGGGCCATGCCTATGTGTTCAAACATTGGAAAATAATGGAAGCTGAGAACCTGGTGAATTGAACTGTGGTGGGGTCTCAAGCCAAACTCTCAGGTGCATAATAATCGTGATGGCCTAATGATAGTGATTTGTAGGGATTTAGGCTGATTTTAATAATATCTCAATGTAAATATTAGTGATCGTTGGGAATTATTAGGCACATGAGAGTACCCCTTCACGTTAGAAAAAATGCCATTGAATGGCATAAGTTGCTTGAGGACAGAAGTGATCTAGCATACCACTGTAAATTCAACCAGGCGCTTCCTATTAAATAATTATGCCAAGCAGGAGTGGGGCAGTGATACCAGAATGTGCTCACTGAATGCAATCACATTACTACATGTATATATTCTGAAGTAGTTTGATAAAAGATAGATCATGCCATGAATCTCTACTCTGACGGTGTCAGCCAGAGTACTAGTAGAGATTCATGGCATGATCTAAGAAATATGCACCATTTAAAACGAAAAAAAATCATAACGTAGTATGGCGAAGTTGTGCAAAGTGGCATACTGTTGGGAATTCATAAAGGAAGTCACAAAATCAGCGATATTGTTTTTGGTGTTACCTAGATCATGCCATGAACCTGTACTTTGGCTAACGCTACGGCGTTAGCCAGGGTAGATAATCATGGCATGATCTAGGTGTCACCGAGAAAAGTGCACCATTTTGAATGAAACAAATGTAACATACAATCACAAAATTGTGGAAAGAGGCACACCGCTGGATGGGGAAGTCACACACGAAGGCATAAAATCAGCGTTAATGATATTTTACCAGAAAGTCTCAAATTGGCATTGCAAAATTGGATTTAGTGGGACCAAAAAAAGTGCCCCATTCAGAACGAAAAAAAATTAACGTAGAATCGTAAAGTTGTGTAAAGTGGCACACCGTTGGGTGGGAATTCACAAAGGAATGCACTAAATCAGTGTCATGTATAATTTCGACTTGAAAGTGTCCAATGACCATTGCCAAATGGAGCCTGGGTGATGGAATAAAAAGTGAAAAATTCAGAATGAAAACAATCATATGTAAAATCATGAAGATATGTAACCGCGCTACCGTTGGGTGCGGAATTGACTCAGGAAGACATAGGACAAGGGAAGTCTGGGTCTTCATGTTAAAAGTTTGTCATTTCCATCGCTGAATTGGTCGTGGGGACTAATTCGTCGAAAACGCATAATGCCATGTGCTCCGATTAAAGCGGCTGGTAAATCAAATTAAATCGTATTGGGAACCTAAGAACCAATCCGCGCGGTGATATTATATCATTAGTCGATGACTGCACCGTTATTTGAAAACATTACTCAGTTTACTTACATTTGATGAGAATCGACGAGAGAAGTTTCGCTGTTGTACAAAAATGTCTGCCGACGTGCAATCTCTTCCGGGTATAGATCACATGACCGGAGATCATGTGACTGGTCGAAATGGCGATTGTCCGAGGCCGTCCTTGGTGAGAGTAGCGAGATTCGACGGTTGTGGCGTCTATGTTGAGCTATGATTTTTGTGAGAAACTTTACATAGGCTATTTCTCGGTGTTTGGCTCCATTACCACCAGCCAACAAGCTGGTGTATCTATGAAAACCATAAAGGTGGAGTTTTATTAGATACATAAAGTCAAACCAGCTGCCACATAGACGTCAGAGAACAGGACAGATACTTGAAATAAACTGGCCAAGTTTTCTGAAAATCGTATCTGAATTGCAGCAGCATCAATAAATATTGAGGTTGTTTCGTGTGCCAGGATATTTTGAGAATGTCGTTTTTCTATGACCAACCATGACCATAACTTCCATATGGCCTAGTTGTGGTAAGATTCACAACTTTTATTTAACACATATGATAGGGCTTGTTTTAAATTGTTGATGCTCAATTTTGGGGGTGACTATATTTTGTGTCTCTTTTTTATTATCAAACACTATGTCAAACTATAATATGGATGTCTTCCTTAAATAATCTCAAAGTAATCGGATGTAAATCAAAAGTAATTGATTACTTTTAGAAAAGTATTGCATTTGTAATTAATTACATCAACCGGAAAATGTATTTGTATCTGTAGATATTGAGTGCAGAAACTAATTATGATTACAGACGCCCTGATTCAGGTGCTACATTGACCGAGTAACTTTATTACCCTGTGGTAACTCCAGTAGGAATCAGGGAGCTAAATGTATGCCAGAGTCGGGGAGTGAGTGCACCGCGGAATGGTAGAGGTGAAGAGGCGAAGGTAACTGAATACTGGCTTTCGCCTGATACGCGTTACACGTTATTAAAGGATGACATCTTGTTATTCGAATTGTGCGTCATATATAAATAATTTAAACGGGTGAATTAATGGGGGAATGGATTTTTGTGGCTGAGAAATTTATTTATCTAGCTACTGTAGTTCTGGGTTTTTCCAGGTAATATTTGGCTGCTGTATAGCCCTGTCGTATACTTAGGGTTTTATTTTTAAAACTAGGGGTTTGCCCGTCACAAAATTACGGGTATACAAATGTTCTTTGTTACTTTCTAGTGTCCGCGGTCATGAACAAATTCTCATTTCTATATTAGAAATTAAATGGTCATGCTTCTCTTTTTGTCACTGGATGCGCGAGGGAACACTTTATTTCACTAAAACTGTATTTCTACACATACCCACCCCCACATATACGCATGCACATATTGAACGAAACAAAATCAGCATATTACTAAAAATATTACTATATACTAACTGAAACGTACTCAATTCGGGAGCGTTATTCAGCGACGAAGGTGGCTTGCGGAACATTTTGATCTTAAACGGATCCCATTGGGAGCCTGCATTTATAGCCTATTTATAAGGATCACAGGTCCATTTGTGGGAACACTTTATTTGAAATAAAACTGTACCCCCCCCCCCCCCTCTCCCCAACCCACATATATACATGTATATACAGAACGCAACAATCAAGATATTTTACTTTATTACTATAATACTAACTGAAACAGGCTCCTTTCGGAGCCTTTATTTAGCAATGGAGGGGCCTGCTGCCCCTTTGTGAGCTACGCGCACATTATATGACATTAAACACCGCCCGCTTCGAGCACAATTTGATCTTTTAAACATTCTTTTTTTTCATCAGATTTACACTCAACTGAAACATTAAAAGTGCATTAATTAGCGTGGGCAGTATTGTTTACACTGTATTACGGATTATCTTAGCTAATTAGGCCTATCATTGAAAGGGTGTATTGGTACATGTATCTATAATAGGGTGGCGTGTGGTGTTACTCACTGTCTTACTCGCCTTACACCTCTCATTCATAGGAGAAAATATTACATTAAGCTTAAATTTTACGTGTATTACAGGTTTCAACTAACTTTTAGAAGCAATCATTTCATATAATGTAATGATCCATATACGGCACATAGGTCATATTATACATAGGGCATGGAATAATAATTTTGGTCCGCAATATATCTGTGATAATTACGATTTGGCATGATATATTTTAAAATATATTAATATATTCGGGTCATAGGACCACCAGATAAATGGCAATTTCGGGCGCGTTTATTCAGAGATGAAGGAGGCTTGCGGCACATTTTGATCTTAAACGGGTCTCCTTGGGAGCCTGCATTCAGCATGTAACCTAATGATCACAGGCCCATTTGTGGGAACACTTTATTTGAAATAAAACTGTATTCCCCCTCCCCCTTCTCCCGAATCCACATATATACATGTATATACAGAACGCAACAATCAAGATATTTTACTTTATTACCATATACTAACTGAAACAGGCTCCATTCGGGAGCCTTTATTTGGCGATGGAGGGGCCTGCGGTCCCTTTGTGCGCTTCGCGTACATTATACGACCTTAAACAGCGCGCGCTTGTCCTAGTTGTGTTAAAGATATACAACTTTTATTTAACACATATGAGAGGTCTTGTGTTAAAAATTTGTGATGCTCAATTTTGAGGGTGACTATATTTTGTGTCTCTTTTTTAATATCAAACACTTTGTCAAACTATAACAAAAAAATTAAACGAGGCTTCACCCGTGAAGGTGAAGTTTAATTGTGATTCTATGAAGTATAGAATCACTGGAGGGATCAACTGAGATAGCATCACTGCGCATGTGTACACGACAACACCTCATTCTTAGAAGCATGTGTCTACTATTGATCTGTAGTGAAGCTGGAGGGATCACACCCACGGTGTGGTATGGGGCGGGCGGCAGTTGATCCCTCCAGTGATTCTATACTTCATAGAATCACAATTAAACTTCACCTTCACGGGTGAAGCCTCGTTTAATTTTTTATTCTATTTCACTATAGAATCACTTCCGGGGTCAACTGAGACTTTAAAGCGATCGATAGTAGACACAAACAACCGCGTTCAACACAGTGAACAAACGGTGTACTCCATGAAACACAAAATAACTCCTGCAGTTGAAATATACGAATCACAAACCACAGCATCAAGACATTGCTATAGCAGTGTTGTTATTGTTAGATGCATTTCATGAATATTGTAGTATTCCACCAAAGTCAACTCACATTTGCCCCGCCAACATATCTAGGAAGGTCATCAGTACAAGAACGTCGCAGGTGGCAGCGTTTAATATGACATCATGGCAATGATGGTGCGTACCATACATATACGCATCAACTCAATCGAAGGTTAATTAAGGCACCACTCATAAGCAGTTAAGCGGAACAGCAGAACAGTAGATACCGGTAACAATATAAAACCATCCACTTGGCAATTATTGGCAAAACAAGAGGTTTATTGTGCCTACTCAGCCGACTATATTCTTGAACTTAAAGCACACATTTTGCATGCCTCAGCCCCATGTACCAGATACTGGTTGAAGGCGATTGTCAAAGACAATTCACTCACCGATAATTTTGCCAAAGGCGAAATCCTCTAATAAATGAAATTACATCCACTACGATATCTGGGAATGAAATTTGCACAGTTCATGTGCATGTATAGACACGTTTTGAAATCTGGCGTGGCAGGATTATTGCCGAGTCACTGACATATCTCCAACGGTAGCACCGACTGATAATATACACAACACAGCCAACCGGGCAGTGAGAATATAACACCGTAGCTCAATCGCACGGAAACAAATCATTCGCAAAATTCGAGAGGTAAGAAACGTCGGTGAAATGGTTCACAGGCACCAGTAACAGAACAAATCCCATTGTCAGTTGTGTTCGGGTTCCTGGTCGACACATTGTACTAATATTCATCTCGGGAAGCTTTCCCAGTCAGATGATATGCGAACCAAACAATTAAGCTTTGGTGCAGCCGGTAATACACGATACTGTGCGGTAACGACGGTATCAGGAGCATTTCCCCAACTTTATAAACACCGAAAAAACACAGGTACATCTGCGTGGGCTCTATACAAGACACGCGACCATTGGAAATTGCGCAGTCTGAAACGGCTAGCTGAGCAAAGTTCCAATCAAATTGAAATAGAGATATATGAGTGAAAATGCACTCCATTTCACGAAGCTAAGAAATCAGTGGTGAGACGAAGCATGCAATTTATGGGCATTCCAAACATACACGGATTATACATGAATGCCTTAAGGATACCAATTATACAGGTATATGTATATGAGATGCCATGTCGTGGCCATCATCACAGATAGAGACATGCTCAGTCTGAGTATTTTCAACACTCGGAAGAAACTTGCATAAATTGTTGCCTTGGCCCAAACATCCACATGACCAATGTCAAACGATTATATCTTGCATATGTACATGTACATGCACATTCGGCCGTGTTCTGTATGTAAGGAACATGTGTAGTATGATCAGTATAAATTTGAGTATGCGTAGTATGCCAATGGTGGACAATTAAAGTATGCCAAGTGGAGTTTCAAGGCTATCGATGTCCATGGTGCGTGTTCACAACTGAAAAAAACATGAAGTGGCACACAAAACGTTAACATTGCTATTGGGGCATCCCCGCCAAATATGCGGATATCACTTTATAAAATTAGTGACTCACAACCATGATTGATGTGGCAGAAAACCATATAGATATATGATGACATCAACAGCACAAGGCAACGTGTGTGACGTTTGAAAGAACGCAATCAGAGCGTCAAAATTGAACATGAATTGTCCCAAAATGAACCCAAACCATGCCTATAGTTCAAGTAATACTCGTAACCGGCTCACATATAGTCTTATGCAAGCATATATACATGCAGGTTGGATAATTCGTAACAAACCACCATGATTTCAGCTACGGTTTGGATAGCAGCATACTAATATTCGCCAATCGCACGCCTGTGACATGCATGCGTTACTGACCCATGGCACAATTATGTATAAGTGAACCAGTGATATGCACTCATTTTGTCACATTAGTAAGAAATGGAAGAGAGTGAATGATGCAATACCGATTTACCTAATGCTATAACGAAACCATGCGATGGAATGAGCGCTAAAGCCAACCTTGCATATTTGTGCATATTCACAAATATCAGCCATGCATGACAAAAATGACAATCTTCACACCGAACGTCCGGCAAATTTCATACCGGTTTTATCGGTTCTTGAACAGCATGTGAACCATAACCACACAATTATATATAACTAGGTACAAAATGTCCTTCCGATGCGAACTGAACATTATTGGCTGTCATTAATAACGACAAATAAGGATATACTAGTCGTGACGTAAAGTACAATACGTCATAATTGTAACAATCAGGCATCACTAAATAAAGCCCTTTAAAATCCACCTGAAACTGGTGAAGGCATTGAGCCCCATATAATGATCATAGGCTTTGGTACACTGCCGCTGTACCAGTATGCCGGGTTGTCGGTCGCAACTACAAATGTAAAAATAAAACCATCTGTCGACCAAGGAACATTGGCAATACCTATCACCGTCTATGAGTTCATTTACCGTTCATAGAAATAAAGTGTGTTTCAACTTGCGTAATCGCCAAAACCACCAATAACCTATAGGTGTAACTGACATGGCATGACAAGAATCATATGCGATATTGCGACGCGATAGCTGAGATCCGTCCGCGGATGTATGCAAATACACAAATCAGCCAAACACAATTACAAGTGACCAGTGGCAAGGCGATCAAATGATCCATAGCCTTTCTCTCGTGTATGGCCGCTTCAAGATGAACAACGGCGAGGGACATCACCAGCTCGACATACCTGGTCTTTGTAACCATAAGATTGGATATGGCGCATCATGGTATCGGAGCATTGACATCGAAACCGTACGTTATCACGCACAAATGCACACCGGAAACGTTATCGGATTCCGTCTTGTGGCGAAAATGTAACCAAATATTTCTGTCACGAATGGTTCGGTGTGTCAGTAGAGATGTGAATAATCTCCTTAAAAACTCAGTCCTTGATGAGTTAACGAAGAACGTGCGTGCCCAAATATTGTCAATGATTCAAATGTCGAAGTAATACAACATTGATATGACAGAAAATATGTGTCCATCAGACCCAAAGCAGTTGAGCACAACTTTCCCTCAAAAGAGGGCACAATCAAGCTACGTATGTTGGTTAGGATGCATCACATCACAACTATAGCGTAAACATGTATAGGCGAACAAGAGCCGCAGAATGCTATGGTCGATTATATATCATCAAAAACCCCTGCATTGTTTATGAACAACATGTGATATGTAAACCATGCAGACAATAGGACACACGGTCAAGCATTGGTTGACGTCGGAAAACCAGACGTATTTATATCGTGACACTTCCACATCTTATTTACAGTAACACCGACTGTCCACGTGAATCTACTATTTTTGTTGGTATGCAAAAAACCTCTACATGCGAAGCTTTATGAAAACTCTAAGACATACACAGACGAAGTCATGAACACAGACTATGTACAACATAGCCTCCATATTGTTATACGTGAACAGGTCGGAAAACGCATTGACTTCTGCAATCGAAATCACGAGCGCATATATATAGTGGATATACCAGCTGTGTGTACAACAAAGCCTCCGTCGTGAGCGAAGCGTTAAAACGCGCATGGAATTCGACCTGCGAAGTCATGCATGGCCACACACAATCATCCTGGACAACGTATCGGACCTCTGTAATAGCACGCAATGCTTCCCATTGGCACTCGATGGTCCTGTCATTTTTGAGCCGTTGTGGTAACAACGTTCGACATGATCGGCACATTAGCGAACCCAGCGCTATATAAAGGCAATGGAGTCCAGTCCATCAGGCCAAACGGCACCCGCCATGTTGAACTGATTGTCAACAATATGATAAGACAGCTTTATCAACACTAACCCGTGCGTGACCGAAAATGGCCAACTACCGAGATTGCGAAACAAAAGTTACTCCATGATCAAGATCAATGGCAAAACTATGCACGTGGTGTTAAGAGTCACGGTCGCTACAATCGCAACCGCATGCATGACCCAGATCGGTAAACAGCCGATGGAATGAGCCGAACAAATTTGCTTCGAACTAATTCGCAGTTCCAGTAAACTGGAGCATTAAATAACTGACCACTTATAGCGTGGCGTTATCAACATGATCAAGTCGCTACAGTCGCGACCGATTGTTGTTCAATGGCGCAGAAAATCTGTCACTACGTGACAAGAAGCGCTAATCGGACAGCACGGATTTTGCCATGAAAAAATCAAGCAAGCCGTCAAAATGAAAGCAAATACAACAAAATATTGTTGCATTCATAAATAGGAACTGTCCGAGTCAACTAAAATACAAATCAGAAGCCGCTACAATCGTAGCCTCTGAAAAGTATTTACTGTGCAGAGCACATACGAATAAGAATGCGTCTTCAGGTTACACTGGTGTAAATAAGGTTCCGAGTGACATCTAGCGGATGCGGGAGGAATATATAGGAGAGAATAAAATAGACACTGGGCCCTGATTGGTCAATAGCCTTGTGTGCTTTTCACATAAAAAAATCATCACACCTCTTCCCTATGATTTCCCATAGGTAAAATAACCATTGGCACAGGAATTAACCCTTTGTAGTGAAGTTTGAATTTTTTGGTGTGGTCTAAAATATGACTGTATTTTTTTATGCGGTTCTGACACTAGTTACGAAAACATAAGATTTAAAGGCGAATTCCCTGCTAGACAGACATGATTTTTTTGTGTAAAAAGTTTCCCAAAATGTCAATTTTTCAGATTTAAAGAAAATTTTGGACCCAACATTTATATTGTCAACACTATACGCTAAAACGTTAGCACTGAGGCCTATGGAAAACATTTACACCAGTGTAACCTAAAGGGAAAAAATAGCTTTTTATCATTTTTGATTCCTGGGAGTCACTTTAAAGCAATTTAATTCATTTTACAGAGCCTGGTCTTTCAGTCCAATGAATATCTCATGCTTGGTGTGGCTATTCTTGCTGCTGATGTCTTCTTTCACTTAAATCAGCCAAAAAAATAGTAAGATTTTTCATAAAAAATGCCAATTTTTCAAGGTTTTTTCAAAAAATTTCAAGGTGGTAATAGTCACATGATAATGCAAATGACCCATAACTTGAGCATGTCAACGACACATATATCAATTGTTATAAGAACCTAATCTAACAAGTATTTTGGATTTTATAGCCAGTGATATACAGATATATATCATAAAAGTGTGTCATTTCCACTGGTGGGTATGGTCATTTGAAGGTTAATAGCACTAAAACTTGGACACATTTAAGAAAATGCTTCAGCAATTCAAAGAGAGCATATCTTTATTCAACTAATTCAATATACACCCACATCCAGTTATCTTGGATCACCCTTGCAGACCTGAAAATGTCATATTTTATTCTTCAATGTGCTGATAAAGTCATGCGCTTGATGCTCAGCTGATCAGATCTGGACTCAATGACCTCACATCACCAGAAGTTCTCTCATGGAAAGAATATTGTACAGTCTTCCATAGCTGATCCAAGTTTGCAACACCAGACCCCTAAAACTGAGTGAAAATGGGGCCTGAACATGACTGGTGGTGGAAAATTGTGCTTTTTTGATGAATAATTTGTTAAAGGGGGTGGGGTTAAATTATGTGTGATAAATAAAGAACCACAGAAGTGATATTGTTTTTGAACACATTTTTTCCATTGATGGGCAATTCTGAAGAAATGTAGGGAGTTACAATTATTCCGCGAAAAAGCGGGCTATCGCTTTAGGTTACACTGGTGTAAATAAGGTTCCGAGTGACATCTAGCGGATGCGGGAGGAATATATAGGAGAGAATAAAATAGACACTGGGCCCTGATTGGTCAATAGCCTTGTGTGCTTTTCACATAAAAAAATCATCACACCTCTTCCCTATGATTTCCCATAGGTAAAATAACCATTGGCACAGGAATTAACCCTTTGTAGTGAAGTTTGAATTTTTTGGTGTGGTCTAAAATATGACTGTATTTTTTTATGCGGTTCTGACACTAGTTACGAAAACATAAGATTTAAAGGCGAATTCCCTGCTAGACAGACATGATTTTTTTGTGTAAAAAGTTTCCCAAAATGTCAATTTTTCAGATTTAAAGAAAATTTTGGACCCAACATTTATATTGCCAACACTATACGCTAAAACGTTAGCACTGAGGCCTATGGAAAACATTTACACCAGTGTAACCTTCACACGACGCTTGCAGCGAAAACAATGAGGTGTTGTCGTGGACACATGCGCAGTGATGCTACCTCAGTTGACCCCGGAAGTGATTCTATAGTGAAATAGAATATGGATGTCTTCAAATAATCTCAAAGTAATCGGATGTAATCAAAAAGTACTTGATTACTTTTATAAAAGTATTGCATTTGTAATTAAAAACATCAACCGGAAAATGTATTTTGTATCTGTAGATATTGAGTGCAGAAACTAATTATGATTACAGACGCACTGATTCAGGTGCTACATTGACCGAGTAACTTTATTACCCTGTGGTAACTCCAGTAGGAATCAGGGAGCTAAATGTATTCCAGAGTCGGGGGGCGAGTGCACCGTGGAATGGTAGAGGTGAAGAGGTGAAGGTAACTGAAGAATGGCCTTCATCTGATACACGTGACACGTTAATAAAGGATGACATCTTGTGTATTCGATTTATAGGTCATATATAAATAATTGAAACGGGTGAATTAATGGGGGAATGGATTTTTGTGGCTGGGAAATTGTTTTTATCTAGCTACTGTAGTTCTGGGTTTTTCCCAGGTAATATTTGGCTGCTGGATAGCCCTGTCGGGGTTTATTTTTAAAATTAGACATACGACCTATAATTTTTCTTGCATTTTCGTGATCAGCTGGTGTCAATCTAGCTGGGTAAACATCACTCGAGTGGCCTGCAGGCTTTAATTCGGTGAATTTGGCTTAAACATTAACAATTTCGTCTATGGGAAGCCGTTTAGTTCGTGATTCGTATAAGAAAAATTTGAATTGCTCGAAATTTCACGACAGTTGTTAATTTCATATTTTCTGATTTTCAAATGATAATGGTGACATGTTGGACATATTTAAAGAAGAAACTCATGAATCCGTCTGTAGATATGGAAGTTATGCATGGGGGTAGGTAACATGGTGTCTCTATAGCCCCCCCCCCCCCTCATTTCGAGGAGTGTTAGCGCACCCCCCCCCCCCACCCATTTTTCACGTTGCTGGATAACCTATCTCTGCAGCATCTGGTGGCCGTTCTTTTGGGTGGTGAATCCGTAGCAATGCCACCGGATATCGCTGACCTGATGGACGCAGTTATCATTGATACAGCAACATTACTCCTATTTAATTTTTGTCGATTTTTGCGGAAATGTGTAGCCTAAATCACGTATCCAGTTGCGAATGAAGCGATGTTTAATTCCGCACATCTACATTTTAGTGCACATTTGATAAATGAATTGTTCTACAGTCTCCGGAACACCAGATTGTAACATACTACTGACATCTCGCCTTCCTTGTACACAATCGTTTCCACTATCTAAGCTGTACAATTTTACAACACACGCCAGTTCCAGTCGATTGCACCAAACATAATGCGGCCTCCTATTCAAATGACGACGCTATACAAATATGGAAACGTGTTATCTGCGATTGATGCAGAATTACACATGATCAGTACGATTTACTATTCCACAATAACTACAGCCGCGATAACCATACATTAGCACGTTGTGTTATGTACGTGTTCATTGTATTACTATATTATGTACATGTACACTGCACATTGTATTATATAAATAATCATCTCTCCTTAAAGAGGAGGCAATAAAGATATATACTAGGTGTGGGTGGTCCCTAGGTGACTGAGATTCAGATTTGTTCAAATGAGGTCACCAGGTCAAATAGGGCTGGTGCCACCAGGACAACCACAAAACAGTGATTTCTAAGTCGAAAGTGGCATAACTCTGTCAATAAAATAGTCACAATACCACAAGTTTCATCTGTCATGGATGCTTATTAGCAATGTCAATTATGTTAATAACATTAATGAAGATATCTGATGAGTTCCATGCTGATTGACACTTCTTTACCTAAATTGTGTAGCTACATTCAGGAGATATTGTATCGCTCATTTAAAAATATAATGCCACATTTTAGGGTAAAATTGGAACTCCCGTCCAAGATGGCCGTCAAAATGGTAGCCGTAAGTGGAAAATTTGACGTTTTTTCACTAATATCTTCTAGATCAGTTTCAGCTGTATGGAACTGGTTCAGATTTGTGACTTTATTTTTCTATTATTCATATTAACTGATCATCGGGGCAATGAAATATGCCATTCATGAGGTTCTAGCCCCTTCCAATCCCTCAAAAATTATATTTTACAGAACTCGGTATGAAATATCACCAAAAATCATAGTTAGGATTCTAGTCATATTTTGACAAGAAATGGACAGAATTGTGCAAACTAAGTGAGGCATAACATGACTTATGAATATCTCAATGCAATGGAACCAACATTTTCAATTGGCCTGAAAATGACTGCCAAGATGTCTTTTTGGGAATCTGGTCATATTTGGACAGAACGTCTAAACGGAACTGAGTGAAATCATATTATGTGGCTAATCTCAACCATTATCATGAAGATCAACTTAATGTATGGTGAATGTCAAAATGACAGACAAGGAGTGAATGTGTGTTCAGAGATGAGGTGAAGAGTTCTACAGTTATCGTATGATCATGAATGGTGCGAAGGAGTGGCTATATGGTGATGGGGTGGTGTGTTCATGGTGAGATGTATAGGTATACAATGGGTGACTGTATGATCATGTGTGCTGTGAATAGCTATACAAGGATTGTTTCTATGGTTATTGAAGTGGAGTATGGGTATAATGATAGTAGATGTGTGTTCATCTGTGTTGTTTATGTATATATAGAGTGACTGTTTGGTTATGTGTGAGATATACACGCGCACCTTGGGTGACTATTGTCATGTTATTTACTATTGTACATGTAAATATATGTTGGCTGTATGATCATGCGTGGGACTGTGGGTGTATGAATAAACAGTGAGTGGTTGTATGTTTATGTGTTTTGTATATAGGTGTACATGGAATGGCTGTACGGTCGTGATTGTTGACGTGTATATGCATACATGAGGTATAGCTGGGTGGTTATTGGCGGCGTGTGGGTATATATTAAGTGCCATTGTGGTCATGGTTTTATGTGATGTATATGCATCTCTGCTGTGGTTGTATTGTCATTTGTGGGTGAAAGGGTGTATAGAGTAGCTGTATGATCTTGGAATGAGGTGTGTGAGTATACATCGAGTGGCTGGATTGGCATGGGCGATGTGTATATGTAAATATGTGCGTTAGCCCCCCTCACCCACCCATGTTTTCATGTTGCTGGATAACCTATCTCTGCAGCATCTGGTGGCCGTTCTTTTTGGTGGTGAATCCGTAACAATGCCACCGGATATCGCTGACCTGATGGACGCAGTTATCATTTTAAAATGATTTTGATAAGTACTGACTGTTTTGGTTTTCATGAGTCAGTTTTCTCAGTCGCTATAGTCCCAACAGTTATTGACCTTTGAACCTGTGTGGCGATGAACACATATGGTGATAGATTTGTAATGAATACTATTACGTTGTACTTATCATTCATATATATTACTTTATTCCTCCATGATGAAGAGCAGATATATTTACATAATATTAAATACAAGTATACGTTATGAGATATGATATATACACAAAGCATAGAGCTGAGATTGTTCAGGTGAGTGTGAGTGATCCATTTTTGAAAAGGGAGCACACATTCAGCAGATAAGTAGCAGTATCGATAATCAGGTAATGTTCATTATATACACAGCTGTTTGTGACACTTCCAAGAAAGAAAGACACGAGATCTGCAATCGGGAGCGAATAAAGGAACAGGAATGTATTCACGCCATGGCGGTCGAATATCACATCCCAGAGGTGGTTACGCATGTTGGTCACAAACAAGCAAGAGCACTCGAATGCGTGTATAATTTCGTTGTTGTATGTGTTCATACACATTTGGCACAGACTGTTGTTGGGGTACGTAGTTTTGTTTAGTAGGCGGGCCATGTTTTTGAGCTCAACAGATCTATGCCGATTAGCAACAAGCAGATACCAGACGTTCCAGCTTTCAAGTGGATCAGAGTGACATTTTGCGACGAAATGAAAGCACTGTTCGTTGTTGATAGAAAGAGACCAGTCTTTCCTATAAACATCCCGAATTCTATCGTTCACGATTCGTTTCCATTCGTTTTTTCCAGGGAATATGCCAGTGTCCAAGAAGTTTGTTAGAAAGTGTAACATATTGTACCTTCCAAGAATCGCGAACACATCATTCACAAATCCCGTAACTGCACGACCATAAAGTATATGTCGATATACTTTACCCAAAAACAATTTTAATGCAGCCTGATGGGTGGGTGGAAGATGGATGAGATTTCGAAGAAATTTCAGCTTTTTTATATGGATTTCCCTCTCAATAGGCAGAACACCGACGAGGCCCAAGGCTACATTAGTCCTTGTGCGAGATGGGAGTCCTTGCATGTGCTTCACGCACGTTCTGAGTGATTTCTCTATACATTGGATGGCACACGCATTATCGAGCGGCATCAGTTCTGAGCCAAACAGAGCTTTCGGAAGTGCGACTGTCTTGAGCAATTTGGATAAAACACAAGGAGAACTGTTCTTTGTCATCGTCTTTCCAGCAAAACCAAAGTATGTCTTGCGCAGTTTATCAGCCATTTGCGTTCCGCGTAGAGTGGATATCGAGAATTTCCCTTGGAGAATCCCAAGATGGACGCATTCAGTCGCTTCTGTTAGGGTGTTAGAACCAAGCTTCCACACTCTGTCAGATGAATTATGCTGACTGCGAGACTCGTTAAAAACAACAACCCGACTCTTGCTGCACGAGAACGTGAAACGCCATGTTACACTGTAGCGATAGCAGGTGTCTAGCATAATGTCCAGTCCTCGTTTGCTGAGTGAAACAATGGATATATCGTCGGCTGTTGTAGGGGCTGCACACGATACTCCATGAAGTACGAGACCCTCGTTTAGCGCAGATAGTTCTATCAGCAAGTCGTTTATGTAGGCGAGATATAGCAACGGCGAAGTTACAGCCCCTTGGCGGGTTCCTTGTGATATAGGAAAAGCATCAGACACGCAGTTGTTGTGCAGTACACGACTGGTACAGTCTTTATGCATGTTTTGAAATATCCGCAGAAGCCTGCCGTGGATCCCCAGTTTGCTAAGCTTAAGCAGAAGACCAGCGTGCCAAACTTTGTCGAAGGCCTTCTGGGAGTCAAGAAAACACACATAGGCCTTCGATCCCATGTCAGATGCGTCAAATAGTGCTTCTTGTAGAATAAAGGAGGTAATTGTGCAGCCCACCCCTCTCTGAAATCCATTCTGTTGTCCACAAGGAAATTTATTTGTCAGAGAACTGCTGAGCAAACGGTTCAGGAGAATCCCCTCAAAGACTTTATAGATAATCGAAAGGAGCGTTATGGCCCTATAGCTATCTGGACTATCTGCAGGTTTAGGTTTTCCTTTGAATAGAGGGATGATTAGGCCCACTTTCATTGCCGGTGGAATGTGCTCCAGAGACAGAATTCCATTGAAAAGAACACGAAGAGCACCCATTGTCGAATCTGGAGCTAACATCAAATGTTCGTTAACAATATTGTCGAGTCCTCCTGACTTGTTGCGCTTGAGTGATCGTATTACACCGTATATTTCGCTCATTGTTACTGGATGAGAAAGGTTGGACTCATTGTAGTGTTCGTGTGAAGTAGACAGTAATGAATCAAGCTCTGACTGAACTTGATTTGCAAATATCGCAGACTCGTGCTGGTCCTCGGAGAACAGATCGGCGAAATAATTCATCCAACCCGACAAAATGTTTGAAGGATCCCGTTGAACACCAGCGCCGAAATTGATTGCCGTGGACGGTACGGATACATGAGTTTTGTTGGCATTGATAGCTTTCCAGAAGGAATTATGATCGTGTTCTGCGAATATCTCTAAGTCTGATAGCCGTTTCTGGTTATATGCTTCAACAGCATGCCGTGTTGCGCGACGAAAAATTCGTTTCGCACTCTTGTAGCGAATATACGCTGCACAATGAACAGAATGCTGTCGTCCACCCTGAATCCACAACAGTCGATAATTCTTCATTTGTTTATGGAGGTTGCGAAGTTCTTCGTTCCAGTAGGGACGGAGATGTGTGCGGTGTGCCGAGAAGCCACTGGCGTTAGCAGAGGCATCCAGTAAGAGTCGAACAATATTGTCGTACAATGCGTTTATGTCGTCGGTGGAATGTACAGGCATAGTCACAAACTCACAGAGATGTAAGTCAATGTAGGATCTGTAGGACTGAACATCCACTCGCTTCCAGTTGCATTTCCTCCTGTTAAAGAGAGTCTTTGGAGTCGTTAACGGAAGTACCATCGAACATATCACTGGAGCATGACATGAACCATTCAGGTCATTATCGTCAAGTATAGAACAGCTCATTAAGAGATCAGCTAGTGAGCATGGCACAGTGATATGGTCGAGAAGAGTCGGGGCACCGACTGAAGGGTGTGGATAGAAGGAGAATTTCCTACCAGAGCACATGTCAGATGCTGTCGTGGAAAATAAATTTATCCTCCTCAGGAACGTTGAGAATGTGACGGTTCGATGCTGATGGCCTGGTGGCGGGTTGCTCAGACGAGAATTTCCAATATGAGAATTGAAATCCCCCATAATGAAGACATAGCTGTGAGATGCGAAACTATTGTAGTTATCCATTAGGTTCTCCAGACACTCATTAAAGTAATGATCACCGTGACTGGTACTAGGTAGGTACACTTGAATAATCGTGATAAACATATCGTGTGAAAGTTTTATTTGAACTGCCAATGTCCTGTCGTCTGTGGTTTCGAGTAATGTAGAATGTGGGATGAGACTACGTCGAACTAACAAGGCCACGCCATCTCGAACAAAGGAGCCACCATTAGGCAGATTGATCGTTCTACCTGGTTTTGCCATAGTCACGTATTCAGTGGAAAGTGATTCGAGAAACGTAAGATTGTCTTGGTCAAGCCAATGTTCAGATATGCCTATAACATCGTACTGGCCGCGACTGAGTAGTTTCGAGAGGTACAACACATTTGGTTTCACTCCTGTTGCATTCCAGGTAAGAAATTCAATTTCTCTACTATGCTCGGCCATCGTCAGTAGAAGGGGGGTTGCGGCTCCACGGTCTACAGTAGACACCATTGGGCAAGAAATTGTCACGTAAAAGAGTGGCAGCGTCGCACGAATACACAGATATACGAGCGGATTGTGTCCCATGTCTTGCACTTGCTATCAACCGCATGAACGTGGGCTCAACACCCCTCGATGCCAAGTAGTGACTGATACGTTCATGTGACGTTCGCAGAGAGATTCCGCCAATGAAGAACATTCTGGTACGCTTCCTTTTGCGCATCGGAACACCAACAAACTCATCATCATGCGTTTCGAAGTTAGCTCGTGAGTCTATGTTTTTGGAATTCCTGGAAAAGTTCGTTTCCGGGATTCTGTTTGAGTTGTTGTGTGTTATCACAGATATACTTTGTAGTTCACCAATATCTGCGTTTACAGTATTAGTCAAAGTTACGTGGTGCCCGTAATTATCCGGAGTGTCACTTGATGGCGATACACGCGTGGCACTGTTTCCAACCGCTGTACTTGGGGAATTATCCTTCTTCTCAATAGTAACATGTGAGCGTGGAGGATCACTAGTGGGTGGAGAAGGAGATGTCGGTCGTTGGGATGTGTGTTGTATATCAACTACCTCCATACCATCAGTCGTTGTATGGTGCGCTAATATGGTATTAGCTGCACTTGTAGGTTTCGGCTTTAATGTCTTCTTTGGTGTTGAAGTAATTGTAGGTCCAATTTCGTTCACGCGTTGGGTCATCGGGAAAGATGCATCATTCGGTGAGCTAACTGACGCGCCACGAAGAGAAGCGCCGGCGATAACTTTCAGATTGGCCTGAACGAATTCACACAGGGAATTATATTTCATCATGGTATCGGTGGCGAACATTTCGAATATCGACGAAAAACGCTTGTCCATGCACTCGATTTGTTTTTCAATTTCGTCTTTGGTCTGCTTCGCAGAACAAGCATACTTGTTCGAGACGGCATTGAGCTTCAGGGCAAGTGTATCAGCTGTAACAGTCATTTTGCTCAGCGATCTGATCTTGGAATTAGCACCTTTTGCAAGTTCAGTTTGAGCATCTGTGTTTTTTGTTATGTCCATTTTTGCAAGTTTTAACTGCGACCTGAGATTGTCTATACCCGTTTATTTTTCGTCCGAAATTCTGGATATGGCTAGTTCCATTTCTGTTTGCTGGCCAATAACATGACCGATGGACGAAGAGTTACTTTCACATTTAACACAAAGTTCAGCAACTGACTTTTCGATTGATTTCACTGACTCCAAAATATCATTTTGAGCACTTTTCATTTCTCCTAATTCATTTGTGAGTTCAGTAAAATGTTTGTCGATACGAGAAGTCTCCTGGATTGCATTGGACTTGATGAGCGTTATGTCAGCAAGTACATCGGCGAGTTTATCCTGGATCAAAATGCCACTGCACGGACATTTGGAATCTGGCACTTGCTGAGAAGACGTACTAGTTGTACTACTCTCCCCACGTTGGGATGACTTGGATATACAGTCCCGAATATCATCATATGCACCACCATGGATGAAGTGAAGTAAGTTGAATATGTCGCGGACAAGTTTCACAGAAAGTTTGTCACCAGTACCTCGCTGTACTCTACCTTTCAATTTGAAGTCGTTTAAGTCGGGGCATTGTGAGCGCCCTCGGTTGAACAGCTCTCGTCTGAGTGATTCTAGGCTGAATGAATCAGGCACCTGGTGCAGAAGTGTATCTTCAAATGCCTCCCTGGGGAGGTTGATTAACTGGTCAATGTTGAAGTCGCTTAGTGATTCGATACGCTCAGGCTGATTCACTGGAGGTACATGTGTTGAGATTGTGTTCGGTTGGTCATTAACGGTTCCGGTGGTGTTGGGGTGGTATTCAACATCAGATGTCCGGCATTGAAGTACAGTATATGATTTTCCGAGAATGCTTGAAATCTCAGTAGCCATTGTTGATCCAGCTTAAATTGTACTGATATCAGCTTCCCGGTAAGTGATAATAACACCGAGCGCCCTGTTTAGGTGCTGTTATGCACAACCAAATAACAATAAGTTTGAGTCCAATAAATCTGGTCCTCTGGAGCGTCGCCCAGTTAACGCCACTAATTGGAATACGATTATTTTTAGGCAATTCTTGGTCGCACTCAGCGGCTCTTGTATTTTCCATCGAGGGATCTCTTATCCGAGACCAAGACGAATAGCGTGCACATTCTGGTCAGTTATTGGAAAAGATCCTCTGATGAATGTTTATCACACCTTCGGTGTCAGCACAACGGCGAATAGTTTTAGAAGAGTTCACCAATCTTTGCTGTCCGGTACCATTCAGTCAGGCTTATTGGTTGTTGATCACACCTCTGCAATCGTGGCTTGGCAAGACACCTTAGTATCACACATGTCGGCAAATAATCGATACTGTGACCAAAATGGCGGCGTAAACAACCAAATCAATGTCTATGTAGATGGTGAATGTGTCAAAGTCAATTTGAAAAAACTCACACGTTACACATGAGAATCATCACACAGTTCAGATATCCATCATATAGTGCATATCCTATCACATCGCTTAGTTGTTGTCGAACATATATCGTAATTTAAAGAGTTTTGAAGCTAGTTTGGAGAGCGAAATAAAACGTGACCGTAGGTCAGGACCGATAACTCTTTTTTCTGAAAAATCTTCTGGCCAAAAAGTGGCCATATGAAATTTTTAGTGGCCAAATAAAAAAAAGAATTGG
The DNA here is from genome assembly GCA_032622095.1 of Siphonodentalium dalli. Lineage (NCBI taxonomy): Eukaryota > Metazoa > Mollusca > Scaphopoda > Gadilida > Siphonodentaliidae > Siphonodentalium > Siphonodentalium dalli. Next base: position 146,831,802 of record CP136066.1, read on the forward strand.
CCAAATTAAATCCGCATTTTCTGGGCTCACAATTGATGACTAGATCATATGTTTTGAATATATAGCTCTCTGACTATGTCGCGTCGCTGCTAAGTGCATTTGGTTAGAACACATACACACAACTCTCGATAAACTAGGACTATCATATTATTGGCTCGACCAGAAGGTCCATAACCGATATATTTTTAACTCGGCAATAAAGCAAAAAATCACAGATAGCTATATACAAGAATGGAGAGGCAGTATATCAAACTCGAACAAACGCATATCCTATCGCACCGTCAAACATGACTATGGCATAGAGCACTACCCCTCCCTCACCAATAAAAATGTACTTTCGTGCCTCCTGAAATTCCGCACACGCAAACACAGACTACCCGTAGAGACAGGCTCATTGACAGGAGAAGAATACGAAAATAGAATATGCAAACTGTTCGAAAATGATTTGGGCGATGAATACCACATTGTTCTGAAATGTAGCAAACTAGAAGATCTTAGACACAAATATATAAAACCATATTTTTATATCCGACCAAATATTTTGAAATTAACTAGTCTCTTCACTTCTACAAACAGGAAAACCCTAACAAATCTATCAATATTCATAAAAAAGGCTCTATGCCCCATGTCACATAGATATTACACACCGAACCTGTGTGCCCATCGTGAATATCCCTCTACACCCAGTCACTAACCCCACCTAACCCCTACTTTAACAAAATGAAATGCCCAACCAAAATAGATATTATGCACAAAACAAAGCACAATAAATCTGTAATTTCAAAATGTAATGCGCACCATAATCTAATTGTATATACATATGATCGCGTGGTGTACGCGCTCACATGTCAGCCATGATTTCGATGAGGAATAAACTATCTATCTATCTGACACCATGTTCGCCAAATAACCAAGTAATGGGGTTTGTTTTCATTGCTATTATCGCCGAAATAAAACACCAGTTATGTTGCTTATTATCGTGAGGTGTTGAATACCTATTGTTGTATTTAATAACCTTTTGTGGTGTGAAGCCCGGTTGTTATTATAAGACGGGATGCAGTTTACAACACATTGCGTAACTGACATGCCATCGCTGGTACATAGAAATATAGGACAACGCACTTACGTATTTTCAACCAATAAACTACAACAAGAACATGAAGATGATTTCACTTACGCCCGCGCCCTGGGAACCCATTCAAACCGGGGGAAGACGCAATCATTTCTATAACAGGCACTGCCCGCCACCAATATAATTACAAATTCACTTTCAGAAGCTAGCGCTCATGTCATACACATTCCACTCACCTAACAACACCAACCAAGCGGGATCCGGCTTGAAAACCGACCCAGCACTAGCTTGGGGTGGGGTGCAGGAACTACAGACCCATAAGTGGTCATAGCTCTAAACGAGTTAGGAGCGGCATATACCAAAATATGCTAGCCCCGCTTGCCACTCTGTCTTTTCTTCGGGAGTAGGACGGCTCACGGCTCAAGAACTGAACACACTGAAATGTACTAAATGTATATAAATGTTTTTTTTTTAAATAAAGAAATTAACAAAATATAAAACCAAAAATCTATTGAATGTAATCATATATATCTCTGTACAAAACCATTTGCATATATCGTCAACAATTAAAGTATATCTTGTACAAAATCTTCGGATTTACTTCACCTATCGGAACCCAAATAACTCTGCACATAAAATTGTCAGAGTCTTCACTTATGCCCGTGCTATGGGATGCAGGGCGGTCCATACAGACACAACGAAACAAACAAAACATACTGTCTCTGCGCATTTGGCTATAGCAGAATAGCGGTATGATGGCGCATTGAATCACATTGAATCACATTGAATCACACGCTCTGCCTTGCGGTTGTTTTTTTAAACAACTAACAAACTAACACCATTTTAAAATTATAACACGGGGCCCCGCTCCTTTTTCAGCGCACCAGATGACACGCTCAGCTCAACCACATATTAATTTAAAAGGACCCACCCGGACACCCCTCACACCCCATATTAAAGCTCGTGGGCTCTTCCCCAAATAATCCATCCAATCAATTCAATCAACGGAATAACATTAATTCATTATGTCCGCTTTTGCCGTGTTCAGGCATGATTATTTTCTGTGTGCTATATCTCCAACAACAACAAACCGTGGGGTGAAGGAGAAGATCACTCGATCTTTTCGACCATCCCGGGCGCTTCGCGCCCAACTACTCACTCTCTCACGTATTTCATCAACAAAATAATAATTATTATGTGCAGAGATTAAGGCTTTTGTCGATTAGTACAACAATCACCATTCATTCAACGCTCCCATAACAAAATCAATTTGGGTTGACATCGTATCCGCAGTACGAATCACGCGTCCAAAAACCGGCGATATTTCGTCACTTAACTTCGTTGAGCTATTCAGCGCTTTTTGAATTAGATTTCTGTCTCCATGATTTGTGGTGAAAAAGTTTGGCCAAATGAATTTTTTTTGTGGCCAATTTCGCAAAAAAATGGCCATTGGCCACTTTGGCCACCGACAGCGGAAACACTGGATAATGATATCTCTTTTCCCATAGGAACCATATATGATGTGCAAAAAAGACATACTGTGAAACAGATGTCAAGAATCTCCTATCAAACTTATAATGAATTGCGTAGTCACGTTTCAAACGATGTGAAACACGAAAATACGCTATACCCTCAAGCTATTCGTAAGTCATTTGATTACAGAACGATAATGCGCATTAAGTTATATACTGTGTGACGTTAGCCCATTACATATAACTACAAATCCAGATGCAGCATGAGGTAGCAAGAATTCAAAAAGCGATGATTGACCTTGGAAAATGACATTCACGTTAAAATGCTAAATTTAACTATATACAGCCCCATAACAAAAATAAAAGTTATCTCACCCATCTACTACAATTAATCGCTTCTCAACTCGATAATAAATTAAGTCAAGAATGACCTGAAGTACGACATAATTGGTGCGCTTACACATTCTGAGTCACAAAAACAAGGTTCGATATTTTGTGAACAAGAATAGTTGAGTCACGTTCGTGACTACTTATTGAAATATTTTAACCCAACTAACAGGTGGTATATAACGATTACAAAATATATACCCATAGCCGCGGATCATCTTGGTTGCTGATACTGTTAACCATTTTGGAATTTGACCTACCCCAACCAACACAAATAGATGCAACCTCAATTGATAAAATCCAAAGCACAATTGCTAGACACACTGACCGAATAAAATTCTCAAAACGTTAAAGCTATACACAAATTATAGTGTCCTATAATAATTTCGGAAGCCAAATAAAATTTTGGCCATTTTATTTCAGTAATTGTGTCCAACAACCGTGGTCATAAAGATGTATAACTTGGCTGATTTAACCCAACATCTGCATCACAATACGATGTTACATTACCACTGCGACTGGTGAAACCCTTCAACACATCAACCTGTGTGTTTTCAAATGCTATTTACACAATCTAACTGTATATTTACCAAGCATAGTCCTTGCTGGTCAAATGCATTTATCAAAAAACTAATTTGTTGTATGGCATTCAAACTTAGAAATAGCATTTAAAACAACAATCAGTTATTTAAATTCAACATACATTCATTACTTCGGTTCATTGTACCTCATGTTGGATTTTTTTTCAGAATCTATCCAGACAAGAACAATAGGATGCGATAGCAACCACTTCTTAACTCAGATAACACCAAAATTATTCAAAGTATGACTTGAACATCAATAGCAGTTTCTCAACTCGATTAGCAATCAGTCAAGCGTGAACTGAAATGCATCAACGTAAACTCTTGATATATAGTGGAGTAGATTAAGTCCAATTTTCAAGGCAATTGTTCAATTTGTGACTAAAGCATGAAACTGCACATATGTGCATATTCACATACTAATTGATATTAGATATGGAGCCACGCTGAAATTTCACTTTAACCCCTCTTTTAAGTGGTTTTCCAAATTTAAAGAGCGTTTCATGATTATATAGTTTATTAAATGTCGCAATTAATCTTACCATGAAATATGTGATTTATAATTTGGCATATACATTAAATATGATTCTGCGAAATATAATGCCACATTTTAGGGTAAAATTGGAACTCCCGTCCAAGATGGCCTTCAAAATGGTAGCCGTAAGTGGAAAATTTGACGTTTTTCACTAATATCTTCTACATCAGTTTCAGCTGTATGGAACTGATTCATATTTGTGACTTTATTTTTCAATTATTCATATTAACTGATCATTGGGGCAATGAAATATGCCATTCATGGGGTCCTAGCCCCTTCCAATCCCTCAAAAATTATATTTTGCAGAACTCGGTATGAAATTTCACCAAAAATCACAGTTAGGATTCTAGTCATATTTTAACAAGAAATGGACAGAATTGTGCAAACTAAGTGAGGAATAACATGACTTATGGATATCTGAATGCAATGGAACCAAAATTGTCACTTGGTCTGAAAATGGCTGCCAAGATGTCTTTTGGAATCTGGTCATATTTGGGCAGAACGTCTAAACGGAACTGAGTGAAATCATATTATGTGGCTAATCTCAACCATTATCATGAAGATCAACTTAATGTATGGTGAATGTCAAAATGACAGACAGAGAGTGAATGTGTGTGCATAGATGAGGTGAATAGTTATACAGTTATCGTATGACCATGAATGGTGCGAAGGAGTGGCTATATGGTGATGGGGTGGTGTGTTCATGGTGAGATGTATATGTATACAATGGGTGACTGTATGATCATGTGTGAGGTGAATAGCTATACAAGGATTGTTTCTATGGTTATTGAAGTGGAGTATGGGTATAATGATAGTAGCTGTGTGTTCATCTTTGTTGTTTATGTATATATAGAGTGACTGTAGGCTTATGTGTGAGATATACGTGCGCACCTTGGGTGACTATTGTCATGTTATTTACTATTGCACATGTAAATATATGTTGGCTGTATGATCATGCGTGGGACAGTTGGTGTATGCATAAACAGGGAGTGGTTGTATGTTTATGTGTTTTGCATATAGGTGTACTTGGAATGGCTGTACGGTCGTGATTGTTGAAGTGTACATGCATACATGAGGTATAGCTGGATGGTTATTGGCGGCGTGTGGGTATATATGAAGTGCCCTTGTGGTCATGGTTTTATGTGATGTATATGCATCTCTGCTGTGGTTGTATTGTCATTTGTGGGTGAAAAGGTATAGAGAGTAGCTGTATGATCTTGGAATGGGGTGTGTGAGTATAAATCCGAGTGGCTGGATTGGCATGGGCGATGTGTATATGCAAATATGAAGTGCACAAATGGTCGTTCAGGGTATTGGTATATCCATTGGTGAGATGTATATGTATACCTGGATTGACTCTATTGTCATAGGTGGTGTGTGTGTGTGGGGGGGTGTGGGGGGTGTGTGGTGTGTGATGGTGGGTGTGTGTGTGTGTGTGAGGGTGTGTGGGGGGAGTGTGTGTGTGTGTGTGTGTGTGTGTGTGTGTGTGTGTGTGTATCTTGGGTGGATATATGGTCATGGGTGTGAAGAAAGGGTATACAGTGAGTGACCGTATGTCCAACGGTGAGGTTCTGCGCGTTGTATTACTATATCTAGAAGGTATGTATGGTCAATTATGAGGTGTCATTGTATACATGGAGTGACTCTATAATAGGCACTGGTGGGGTGTCTATGTACATTGTATTTATTTATTGGCAATATGGCCATGGGTGTGGCCAATATGCATACAGGAAGTGATCGTATGGCCAATGGGGGTGAATTGGTAAACAATGAGTGGCTGTATGACCATGAATGTTGTGTATGGTTATACAGTGAGTGGCTGATTTGTCTTGAAAGTTGAGTGAGATGTATAATCAAATTTGGAATGCGTCAATGGCCATGTGTGCGGAGTAGTTAGAAGACTAGGCATACGTGAACAATAGATCAAAGGGCTGTGCTATTGTTTCAACTATTGTTCTTAGTCTGTTCATCTCGGTCATCTATTGTTAAATAGTCTGATCATCCTATTGTTAACTGAGGCTATATCAACAAAAGGAAGTTGACGTAGGTGCAATTGACAATGGGGTGTACGTATGTCAACAAAAGTTATAATGAACTTAAGCCTTCTTCCCAGGTGGATGCAATAACAAAATGGTGTTGCCCAATGGAAAATAAAATGTCAATACAATCAAAGTTTTTAACAGTAGGATGATCAGACTATTTAACAATAGATGACCGAGATTAACAGACTGAGAACAATAGTCGAAACAATAGCACAGCCCTTTGATGTATTGTTCACGTATGCCTAGTCTTCTAACTACTGTGCGGGGCATTTGGTATATATAAATGTGTTGTATGGCCATTGGCGATGTGTTTATGTATAACCGAAGTTACTATATGGTTATGGTTGCAGTGTATATGTATATCTTGAGTGGATAAATGGTCATAAATGTGGCAAATAGATATACAGGGAGTGATGATTGTATGGCAAATGATGAGGCGAATAGGTATACAAGAAGTGACTATGATCACGAATATGGCGAACATGTATACATGAAGTGACTATATGGTCATGGGTGAAGTGTGGGAGTATACTTGGTGTACCTGAAGGGTGACTCATGGCTGTATAGTCATGTGTGTGGTTTACTGGTAAACCCGAGTATGGTTGAATGGTTATGGGTGATAGGTGTATGTGTATAAAAGCGAGTGACTACGTGGTCATTTGTGTGGTACATATATATATATAACATGATTGTATGGTCATGGGTGAGTTGTACAGTTGGACCTTTGGTGGCTATCACTTTCTATTATAACTCAAGTATATGTTAATCGATTGAGAGGTAATGTTAGATAGTTCTTCATCTTGGTGGCCTTTATATGCACAATGGAGGAAACGGTTTTCCTGACATCAGTCAATAAATCTTTATGCCAATGGCCCAGAATTTGATGTTATTAATCATTTTTTTTCGCGAATCTCCTTATTTGACTTTGTAAAAGGCCTTCTGATTCACCTGTCAATGCATTACGCTGGCTATTTCTCTGTCATTCTAGTGTGCTAGGTGTGGGGATCCCTACCCCGATAGATGTGTTACCTGGTCTGACACCCACTTACCTATAATGGTTCCACATGTTATTGGGCCAGAGTAGGCACAAACGTATGCCCCTCTCAGTTCAGTTTCAGAGTTCTGTTATTTCCGTTCAAAATTATGGCCAAAATCACATAAGAAGTTTTCGGCAAAATTACATACTGCATGATTTAAAATGAAATTATCGTGCCGCATAAGGTACTAGGACAACCAGAATATAACATATATTTGTCAGTTGATTAAGTAACATGTTTAATAACCAAGTGGATAACAGTGTACTTATCGTTACAGAAAAGCAGAGAATAATGTCCGGGATACGTTTGAAAATATCAACTTTTCTACCAAATTTTTTGGACATTTTGCAAGCCAGCTTGAGTATATTTTTCTAAAAACACACCAGTGTGACGGATTTAAGACGGATCAAAACAATAAACACCAACTATAGTTCCATTTTACTTGAAAAAATTGTGCAAACCTGAAAAGTGATTGTTTTGCCGATTTTGAGAGAAAATTCCAATAATTTTGGTAATGAAATAGTAACAATTATCCAAGATGTATCATAAATGTTAGTATGACAGAACAGCCAGTTTTATTCATCATCCATAACCTTTAAGCGATTGCATGGCACGCTGGGACGATATTTACCATTTTTCGTATTTTGGCTGTCATTTTCAGCCAAAGTGACAATTTTGGTTCATTGAGTTAAATTATTCATGAGTCATGGTATGCCTCACTTACTTTGTACAGTTCTGCCCATTTCTTGCTGAAATATGACTAGAATCCCAATGGTGATTTTTTGTGAACTTTCATACTGCGTTCTGTAAAATCAAATTATTGAGGGATCAGAAGGGTCTGTGATCCGAAGAATGGCATATTTCATTGCTCCAGTGATCAGTTAACATGAAAAATACATAATTAAGTCACATTTCCAAACCAGATCGGTACAGAAAAAACTGGTCTAGAAGAAATTTGTGAAAAAACGTAAAATGTTCCACTTATGATTGCCATTTTGGTGTTCATCTTGAACGGGGAGTTCCAATTTCGCCCTAAAATGTGCCGTTATATCTCGCAAGGTCATACTTACTGTATATGCCTAATTTTAAATCGCATATTCCATGGTAATATTAATTGTGACATTCTAGAAATTATATAATCACGAAACGCTCTTTAAATTCGAAGAAAAAAAACTTAAAAGAGCGGTTAAAGTGAAATTTCAACGTGGCTCCATATCTAATATCAATTGGTATGTGAATATGTACATATGTGCAAATTTTAATGCTTTAGTCACGAAGTGAACAATTATTTTACTAATATACTCCACTAATATGTGCAACTGGATCCATTTAAAGGCACGGGAGGCCTTAATTGTCGAAAATATTCATATTTGTTCCAAACACCGTAAACAGAAAAACATTAAAACGCATACAGTTTCGTTCATATATACCATGACCATCGCGTAAACAGCATGTTATCATAAAGTTTACCTAAGCTAGAGCCTGATTGTGTTACAGAAGACAGCAGAATGCTACTGGCTAATCACAAACAAATGACATAAACGCTCTTTATTAGTTCCATATCAGGAATTCACCAACAAAGAACGCTCTTTATGTTTACCATCATAATATAAACAAACACTATAAAAGTAACTTTTTATGCTTTTGTTTACATAACAATGGTCAAATATATGACAATAACATACTGTTTATGCGATATTTCTTATTTGTATACGGACAAAGTCTGTCTACATTTTGATGTTCTTTCTGTTTGTGGCGGTTTTTGACTGGTGGAAATATTTTCACAGAATACCCACCGCCAAGGCCAACCGTACCTTTAATATTAACTACGCTTCCCTTCATGTCGCCAGTTATGCAGGTTACAATCAACTAATTATTTCCCATAGGCGACAATGTTAGGGTTAAGCCATGCCCACGATCCATTATCGTACTTAGCCAAACTTGAGATATTTTGGCGTTTAGAACTCCATGTCGGACATAAGTTGTCAAAAAAGAAATGGTACCTTACCATACTTATTCCTGGAAATAAATTGGCATTTCCACAACAACCCTTTTTGGAGCACAAAATTTCAGTATCGAAAAATACCCCCACCCTAACCAATTTGGCGACCAACGTAAACGCTTGACGAACAATCCCACACAAATGGCCGAGGAATTAACACAGCCCATGAATTTCTTATTTCTTTCTTATTAAAGGTATAAAACACCATTCAGCTCCCGATTTTTTTATGCTGAGTCAACTCCATACGCAACTGCCAACTAAAGGGGCATAATTTCAATTATTTAGTTGTTTATAACCTAGAGTGGCCCAGTGGTGTACTCTCATGTATGCATTGTGTCTGTCGTAACAGCTTCCTATTATATTTGTGTTCTCGATAAAATAAAATAAATGTTTTATCTCTGGCTAACTAAAATCAATGTGTTGCTGCTCCGGGGTACTGTAATTAATAACAAGACAGTCAATGACTGTGGGTCGCTCAGACCTTAAAGACGAAGAAGACCGGGACTCTGAAGACTACAGTAGTCAGTACTTGTCAAATAACTTTAAAACAAATAGTTATAAACTGGGACACATGTAGAGGGTATTGAACAGTGGACGGGGATATGGAGGTGTCTATCTTGAAATTTCTAACTGCAAATCCCTCCCCTTCCCCCAATAGACCATTGGTCATTACCTCCCAACTGGACCAAACTAAAATACAACTGGTACATCAAGATCTCCAACTGTTGGACATTTATCAAAACCTTACTGAAAATACGGATATATATCAAAATTATTACATGTAATATAGGAATCTATATACCAGTACCAGACATGAATTCACAGCATAGACAGGGTGTGTGCGGGAGTGTTAAATCTCATATTTCTGCCCCTAGTTGAACCAAATGTAAATCCCAATCTATGAGATCAATTGATCTAGTAATCTCAAATGGTATATTATAGAAGTTGAAGTGGGTTCATTTTCATTAAAATATGTTACACAATTAAGGGAAGATCAATATTGTTCCTTGAAATCATCAGCATAATAAATAGACACATCATTATAATAGATGAAAAGAAGTCAATAGACCATATAAACATAATATAACACTTGCCTGTACAACAACACAGCACATGGGAATTAATGTAATTTAAATTGAAATGAATGACACAAATAAACACTTGTTTATCAAAGGCTGTCAGATAAGATACTCAGTAAGATCTCATTTCATACACAGGAGACATTAGTGAGAATGGCAGGCATACAAGATTTATATTGTTAGTGAAAGAGATGACTTCTCAAATAACATCCAGGCATTAGGAATGTTTAAGAAACATTTGTGACAGGTGTACATATACCTACTTTGAACCCTCAATTGGCAAGGGTAACAATCTGTCTGTTCATGATTTTTCTCCCAGACCCCTGGACCGGTTTCAACTAAATTTTGTGGGATGAGTCGATTTAAATATTAAAAAGTATTTTTTTAAATGTTTTTTTCCCCGTTAATTGAGCAAGGAGTTAAATCTAAAAAAAACAATATTTTTTTTGGAGTTATGTTCCTGGCTCAGCCCACAATTGACCAAGTGACCCCATTTGAACACATCTGAACTCCAGTCACCCAAGGACCCTTCATACCAAATATGAACCCATTCAACCTGATGGTACATGTGAAGAAGTAGTTTTTAAGAATTACTATGGAGGGCAAGAATTATGGCCCTGGCTTCACAACCATTTGACAGAGTGACCTCATTTGAACAAATCTGAATGTGAGTCACATAGGGAACATCCACACCAAATATGAACCCATTCAGTCGTATGATCTAGAGAAGATGTTCAAAGAATTGTTGACAGATGGATGGACGGACAGACAGATGAACAGGTGACAAATGAAATGTGATGACTATAGCTTCGTCTCAGCTGAGCTTAAAAATTACATTTCATTGAACAAATCTGTAAATCCCCCCCCCCCTCTAACACTGTGGGGACATCCCTGCGAGAATATGACATACATGATTTATTTGAATGCCTGACCACTTTTGCCTAACAAAATTGCCATGACCTTGAAAGCCAGTGCATTCTCTTTTATATGGGAGGCTCCCCATGGGAGACTCGCATATATAGAGAATGCACAAGCACGGGGTCTTCATTGCTGCACCAGCACAACTCTGGTCATGAAATGGTTAATATTAATAGTAAAAATAAACTTTAAACTATCAAACAGGTAATTTGTATCTGAGATAAACATGGGATTAAATTACATTCATGCAACCACTATCAGCTACCAGTATGTCTTGGAGAGATGTCAACATTGAGATAATTAGTTTATAATGACTGGACAAACAGCTCTGCAGAGCAATACCAATGTATTGTGTTACTCCTACAGCTGTGATCAAAACAAGGATTTTCATGGGGTGAACTAGGCAGAGATAATATGGTATGGTACAGCGTGGTGTGGCAGGGACAGGAGGTGGAGTGGGTGGGGTGGGGTAGCTGTGATGTGTCTAAAACAATCAAAGGTCAAAATGGCAAAAATGTATTTTTTTGTTTTTAGAGTTATGTCCCTGGCTCTGCCCCTATTCGACCCAGTGACCCAATTTGAATAAATATGAACCCCAGTCACACAAGGTCCCTCCGTACCAAATATAAGCTAAAGTGGCCCAATGTTTCTTGAGAAGAAGTCATTCTAAGAATTACTATGGAGGAATAGAGTTATGGCCCTTGTTTCTCAACTAATCAACCTGGTGACCTCATTTGAACAAATCTAAATGTGAGTCACCTAGGGAACATCCACACCAAATATGCACCCATTCGGCCTTATAGTTCTGGAAAAGAAGTCGTTCTAAGAATTACTATGAAGGAATAGAATTGTGGCCCTGCTTTCTCAACTAATTGACCCGATGACCTCATTTGAACAAATCTGAATGTGATTCACCTAGGGAACATCCACACCAACTATGAACTTACGATTCTGGAGGAGAAGATGATTCTTGATGGACGGACGGACGGACGGACGGACGAGGAGTGATGACTATAGCTCCACCGGAGACTTCGTCGCAGGTGAGCTAAAAACCATTCGAAACTTGACAAATACAGCTTCATTCATCATATATAAAACAAATGTAGTTAAACATGTAGATAAATGTGTTAAGGAGTCTAGATACTCAAATTATAGATTAGGAAGTAACAGCATGCAACGAAAACTGAAGGGCAACACAATATTATCTACTGCAAACGTAACTTGTTATACAAATGATCAATAATATCATTTTACCATACTTAGTTCATAACAATTGAAGGCTTACTTGTAGCAATTACAAATCAATTCATCTGTAGAAAAAGTCATTTTTGATATAAAACATCTCCACATGAGCACATAATTACCTAAGAAATATACGACATGAAATTGGAGACTGTTGGTTTTGCATACATTTCCAGTTTTCTTCAGAAAAATTATCTAAATTTATTTTATTTAGGCAAAATGTACACAATAGTGATGGTTATGTAATTTTTCTTTACATTGACCTTGTCACAAATACAAAACATTCCACTTCAGAAACGAGACTGCATGGTCACGGATAATTGTCATATCCCACCTGAAACACGTTTTATATTCTTATACTTAACCCTTTGAATCCTTTGATATAATATATGGAGAATAATCACTTGATTGAAATGGTGACATAAAATAATTCATGAGAGGTAGGGACATTGTACAAACACGAGGGTGCATTGCGCTCGAGTGTTTTACAGAATTACAGAATAGTCCCTGCCTCGAATGAATTATTTCACGTCACCAGTTCAATCAAGTGATTATTCTGTTTATTATATTCCACCATAAAACATCTGACTCGTCCAGGTTGTGGTGAAAAGCCATATTGGGCGAGACGCGTAGCACATCACACCATAGACTCGTACAAGATAAAACACATAATGCACACAACATTGTATACAAACTTTATAATGAAACGCGCCCACCCTGGGGTAAACTATATTTTCTTCACAATGTATTATGTGGATACTAATATCTTTTTTCATCGTAAAGGCAAAACTGGCTGAATATTGAGGTCACATGTTTGTGAATTTCATAATCGCCAAGAAAAAAACATGTATTTTTTTTAGGATCCATCCAAATTGAAAGCATATATAGGTAAGAATATTAAGGAGAATGACAACTTTGTAAATTGTAAATGATTACCACTTAGCCAGAATAAACTCTATACTGAAGGATACTGACCGTAAGAGTTGAATATTTAACTAATCCATAAGAGTAGAGTGGAGTATAGTGGGCACATTGCGTGTAATAAAAGGGAATCTAAAAAAATAAATGACGGAATTCATTCCTGGCCAAGCTTCATCGTTGAAATAAAGTTGCATTCCGATTCCACACTATTGTTTGCTAAAGCTGTTCTACTTATTTGCATTATAGTGTATAAAAACAACATTGGAGCGAGAAGTGCGACAGGAAATACAGGATCTACATGTGGTATACGTGGGTGCAACCAAAGGGTTAACAAACAATATCGTTCCGCGCCGATGTAAAGGCTCAAACAAGAGTGGGATATAGATGTGGTTGGTTTAATCTATTCTTGTTATTCGTCGACTTAAATACTGTTTTATCGCACAATCAAGACTATTTCACTGTAAATTTATTGTCAATTACAAGCTACCGAATTGTGCTAATCATTCACATCGTCCTTGAGAATAACTAAACCGGCATATCTAAATGGTCACGAAATAGGTCGTCGATGTGTCATGTACACTTAACCCTTTCTATACTAAATACTCATTGGCGAGTAGTTATCCCTTAGAGGAAATGTTCAGATAATAAAAGTTCAACAAACGTTTGTTGTCAGATTGTTGAACTTATTATCTAAATATAGCTGCCAAATTTACCGAAATATCTATACAAATTGTCTTCGAGCTCATAAAGAGGTGTAATATTGATTACATTATAATTATGTATAGTATGTGCCTAATGCGCAGCTGTGGCCGACACTTCTGCCCGGCGGTTTATAGCCTTTAACGTTTGGTCGGTATTTTGGTCCGTCCGGTTCAAAGGATTAACGATGTTCTATTGTACGGATCTCACGAACTTCCAAACACATTAAATTCCGATTCGGGTTAAAAGGATTAAGAAACAAACAACTGGAGGAAACGTGTGCAATAACCAGTGCATAACCATTAACATCAGAAACAGTAAATAATGTTTATACCCAAAACTTGATACTGGGAGCAGAGTGGCTTTTACAATAACAATTCGGAGAAAACATGTGGTCAATGTGGATAATCGAACCATGCATCTATTGTGTTTTCGGCGAATCACCTTTCCACAACCGGACTGGGGAGACTTTTGGTGTCTGAATTTAGAAATATTCTTCACGACTATTCCTGAGAAGCAGTCCCACAAAGTAAATGACACCTGATCCTGAAATGTGGAGGCTTAAAATTGGAAATACTATCCTAACCCATTAATATCGATGCAATCCTCCGCATTCTTGACACATTGATAAATGTAAGGTTGCCTCCACATATACACACACACATAAAAGCTCTATGTTGTTTTATGCGGTGTTCGGCTTTTCTTAATTCCATGGCTCACACGGGGGAATCGACCAAAGGCCGATCTGAGCAATCGGAGGCGCTCCGAGCAGCCAACGAGGCACTCCGAGATTTTGAGTCATTTTTGGAGACAGGAATTAAGAACTCCGCACTGAACCAAAGATTCCGGACAAATGGAGGTGTATGTAATATCTGTTTAGGTTTGCCCAGTAATATGGTTATTACCCAGCACGCAGTGAGTAGTGGAACGACAGAGAAAATGATACATAAAGATGTAGGTGTGTCAGAAAATGGTCACCCATGACGAAAATACCGGCACTGTTGACAAAACATCCATTATTTGTTAAGGAAAAATACACTACTCGCTATTTACGAAAGCCAAATATTACCCCAAGCCGCCCCAGAGAAATTTTAGCCCAAAATTCCCCAGAATAAGCATCGGACGGAGTAAAATGTGAAGGACGGTGTATAAATGATTTGCCAACGAGTCTGAACGGTGAGTCAACGAGGCCCCTCCGAATAACTACACAGGAGTACGATTATCAAAATGGAGTTTTACGTTTTGGTATATAAAATGGTACTGCTTTAGTCTGAGTTTCTCTGACTCGCAAATGCTTGACTTCTTGGTGATGGTAAGATGGCACAATTCACATGAAATAATTTCTCTGTATATTGATAGTTCCATAGACATAATGGTGATTCTGAATTAATGTTATATCACTCCAACTGCACTGTGCTCAAAATAGGAATGGACCCAGCAATACTATCTACAATCTGTTCCAAAGATTCCAATATGTGAATAATATTATGGGATAGCTATTGCACGAACAAGGATATACTGAACTAACTTAAGTTCCTTTTGAGAAAAGCTGATTTTTTTTTAACAAGCTTCACAAAAGGGTTACTAGTTCTTGCTTTGATTCAGTGATATTTTGATTATGCTTGATGCTCTTGGTACATGCAGTGCGCTCTCTACAACAACCAAAGGAAAATAGCAGAAATCTCAGAATAGATTGATTAGATTTTGTCTTGGGCTGCATAATTGAGCAACTGTGGGGTACAAGAAACATCTAAAAATGAACATGTTAACTGTTGAACAGCGGGTTAACCAAAGAAAGCTGTTGCTAATGAAGAAGATTAGTTTTAGTACCATCAATGAATATAACACCGAAATAGCTTGTTGCCAATTTAATATAGGTTCACCTTAAAATCCGAGTCTCAACCAGAAAATTTTCACCATTTGTTTTGTTTACATGTTCCTGACTTTTGACCCAACAATAACGACCTTCCTACCATGGGGTTCATGGGTATTTTTGTTGTGTTATTACATGGTTATAGTCACATACAAGCACACAGAAAGACATTACATAGCAATTGTCACCGGTTGTGTGTTTCTTTCCATCATATTGACTGGAATAATAAGGAAAAGCAAAATTGACATAAAAAGTCATAAGTACGACCCTATTTCAAAGAGCAATAGAATTTTTTTCCTCAAAGCGGATTTCAACGGATTTTGGATATATTGTTCCCCCAGATTATTCCCGACAAAATGACGCCAAAAACAGCTTGTAAACAATTTGTTCTAGGTTCACCTCAAAATCGAGTCTCAACGACCAGACTACTTGTCGAGTCATAGAATCAAGACACATGACCATTGATTTATTCAGTATAATACAATGAAGAGCGTCCCTTAGTAGTATGTATATTCCTTAAATTGTCATAATTAAGAGCGTTGAAAGCTTCGGTAATTTGTGTTTTCAGAGTAAATAGGTAAATTTAATTATCGCATTTATCGACCTACTAGCAGGGTTAACCGCGTTGCCAATATTAAAGTGATGTGAAACTCTCTGATGTGGACATTTTGTGGGAATAGAGAATACCCTTGCCCAAAGTGTTACACATAGCCTCATAAAGTGCATACCCAAATGGCATAATTAAACGCCATTCTTATATACAGTATATGGAGTATAAGCAGTGGCTCGGTACCTTGTCGGGTGATTGTCATTTTGTTTATCACGATTAATTAGTCCCACACAAAATTATTTACAACTGCGCGTTCTTCGGATGTTATGTTTTAAATCGTACAGTCGACGCGGTTGGAATTGACTTTTGTTTGTTTGTGTTTTTTTAAATAGTTTTATTGGGATCAAATCATGAACATCATAAACACATTAGTTCGCAAAAATAAAATAAAAGACGACAAATTTGGTTTACATAGAGATGTATAAATCAATCTAGTGGGTTAGCCTAAGATTTTGAGGACACCTGTTTATATCTCCATGAAGATTTGTGGAAATTTAAAGAAATAGCAGGTGCCCCTCTGTTCATGGTGCTATACTGGCTAATTATTATCAGTTTAAAAGAAATGTTCCTATATATCAGCCACATGTGCCCGACACAGAGCGACATTTTAAGTTGTTTATGTTAGGTTATGAGCATGTTCTAAAAAATGAAATAAATCGTTTGTATCGGGTGGGGGCAGATGCACCCTGGTCAGTATTGGAGGATCCTGAAAGTCAGGTGCTATTGATTGTTTTCCTTTATCACAGAGAGAAATTATATTTGACTGCACACTGAGACCACTATTTTTGAACAGGCCTTCTATACATTGCCATCTCTCTTTACAAATTGTATATTTTTTGGTAAAAATCCTGAATGGAACAGACTCAATTGTGTTATAGTGCAAGGTCCCTCAGTTTACAACACCATATGTATCTCTTGTATAGATAGAATGATACATGTACTGTTAATGTTTTCTTCTCTGTATCTGTTTTGCTGGCTCACTCTATGAATGCTCTGATTCCCGTCCCAATATAAATATTACAGTTAAGAAGATATAATTGTCCAAGTGACTTAATTGTGTCATCATTTGTCGAGGTTGTGAAATTTGAATGCCAAAAACTCCCTTAGAACGAATTATGGAGAAAACTACATATAACTTTGGTGGATATCGGCAACTAAACATGCTTGAGTCTCTCTCTCTCTCTCTCTCTTCACCCCTGACCCAAACCGGTATCAAATGTGGTGTTTTTAACCCACACGATTTGATTCTTCGTATCACTGTAGAAGAACGTGCACGAATTTTGTGGAAATTAGTGCTAAACATAATTAGTTGTATATCACCTTTGGTTCCCCTTCCCATTCATGACTCGAACGGCGCCACGTTTGACATATTTAAACCACGTTCATTAGACTCCTGATATCATGCAGATAATTATGTATAAGTTGTGTGGTAATCGGAAACTAAACAAATTCTTATCAAACTTAGTGCCCCCTCCTCTTCTCACGCTAAAAGGGCTCCAATTTGGCATCTTTAAATCACACGATTTCTCTTGTCATGGAGAATAATACGTATCAATTTGGTGGTAATCTGCGCTAAAAAATAGTTGTTTGTCAATTGTGGTGACCCTCTCCCCCTCCGTGCATCCCTGACTCGAACTGTGCCATATCATGAATATTATTATGTATAGGTTTGGTGGAAATTGGCGACAAAGTATCATCATTTGTGCTGCCACTCCCCCTTTTCTGCCCCTGACACCAAGAGCGCCACTTTAGAAAATTCTAACCCGCACCATTATCTTCCTCGTAAAATGTTAGACCCATGTTATACCCCTTTGTTGCCATATCGATGGTCCCCCGAGCAGTTGTAGAGAACACAGACATTTGCAAATATATGCACTTACTGTGGTATCTTTAACCCACACGATTTGATTCCTCGTATCATTGGAGAAGAATGTGTATGCGTTTGATGGAAATTGACGCTAAACAATTGTTTTCAGTTTTGGTGACGGTCCCGCTCTATCTCTGACTCAAGTGGTGCCAATTTTGACATATTTAAACCACTCTATTAGACTCGTTATGAAGATGAATATATATATATATATATATAGCTATATATATATATATATATATATATATATATATATATATATATATATATATATATATATATATATATATATAACTGTTAATGTTACTGTTTCTTTGTAGTATCCCTCGTTGACTTGTCGAGGCACCGCTGTAGGTCCAGCGTAGTGATCCACTATGGATATCCAATATATACAGAATATATATGTACACTTGCTATTTATTTGACGATTTTGATTGACGAATAAATGAGTTTATCAGTGGAAACAGTCTTTTCTTTGTCACCTTGGTGCAGCACGCGATATAGATAAATGTTAAAAACACAATTAAAGGCACAAAGTTCGTGAGCAAATTTTTTCGCACGTCGAATATAGATATAGATATACTTTTCTTAATTCCACCTCCCAAAGTTGAAATGTTCCAATGAGCCATGCATGTCCCTTTAATGTATTTATGTCAAGTCCCACCCTATACATATTCCAGACCAAGAAGTCTTTGGTCCGGGAAAATAAAGCTGGCAGTAAAAATACACTCGCCATTCAAGCGTTCATATTCAATTGTAAATTAGCCACGCCTGCTGCAATTAAAAGGAGTGGCTATGGTGCATATCCGAAACGCACTCCTACGCAGACTACAGTCGCCAACATACAGTCTGAACTGAGTAGGTATTATTAATTCGAATGGAATCGTTATCGGGTAATCAGGTAGGTTACTATAACCAGTAGAGAAATGTACATAACCCGAACAGATATTAAAATATAGAACGAGAAATCACCGTTTGCCAGTTGAAACAGGGTGCTGGACAAACGACGACTACTCCGATTATACATTGTGACAACTCGAACAGGAGACGAATTTGATTTCTTTTTCTTTCTGTTTTTTTTTTTGTTTTTGTTTTTTTGGAATGAGAACAGAGAATAACAAAGGAAGAAGAGACAAAATGCATACACGCAATCATATCTCAATCGAGGATAAGGGAGAGCGTAACTCGTCCATGCCCTGGCCTACTTTCTTACTTGTGACATGTAATTATAAAAAAAATTTAAAGGCACATTTTGTGTTCGGAATTTTTTTTCACATCTTTCTTAATGCTAAAAACTCACGGACATTTTTAGGACCAAAATATATCAAATTACACAAGACCAAGTGCTCTTAAATGAACATCAAAAACCTTGAGACCCCCCTGGCTTGAACATTATCAACCACATTATGAAACATGCCCCCTTTTTTATAACTCACCCCACTCCGCCAACAGGACCATTTCATCTCGAACCGTGTGAATAATTTGTTGTATTTAAGAAATAAATACACTGTGTAGAGGTGTGTATGGTCAAGTTGTACCACAAAAAAAAACTGATTGTAGAACGACGCGTAGCGGAGTCCTACAATCTGTTTTTTGTGGTACAACTTGACCATACACACCGATACACCGTGTATTTATTTCTTTTGTAATACGACTGAAAGTTTCTGGTCATAATTCGACTGAATAGTCAACGAAATACTGCGCTTTTTCGGTCTCAGGTGAGAAAACAGTTCATGGTGTAATTCTTATTGGGCGTATTCCATTTCTTTGCACGGAGTACTCTGGTTATATGTTTGCGTAAATAATCGTTGTGATTGGCTAAAAAAGGATGTGTTTTCAGCGGCGCCAGTGCCTTTCATTTAAATTGTACAGGAAAAACAATTGCGGTCATTTTGGGGTGAAGGAGAAGATCACTCGATCTTTTCGACCATCCCGGGCGCTTCGCGCCCATCTACTCACTCACGAAATTTGCGGTCATTTCTGTGTTGAACGTTGTTGGGATAACATGAATATGATCATCGACTATGGACCATTTTCCTTACACAAAGCTATCTAAATGATCTAGTTTACTAAACTAATCTTATTTCCCTTCTGGTGAACAAACGCTTTCAGTTTCAACTTGATTCCGAAATATCGAATATGATCGAGATTCGAATCGACGAATGCACAGCCCGGCCCCATGGAAAATACAATTTTACAGATTTATTTCGTCATTTAATATACTTATTAAGTAACTTTCTTTGGTCGTAACATATATCAATATACCATAACATCATCTGGATCATATTCATTGGCAACCAAACTGCTTTCAAGCGACAAATCGCTAGAAAATTCGCATGATTGTCAAGATGTAGAAATATTCAAAGGGTTACGGGTGCGGGTGTACTCCGTTGATGCCCCGTTTGCGCGGAGTTAGAAAAGACGGGAAAAATCGCGTGCGGCGATCTGAATAAACCGATTTTTTTCGTGGTACAATTGGAAAAAGTAGAATTGTACCACAAAACTGGAACGAGATAGCCATGGTAACTCGGGCCACTGGCCAATCAGGACATGACTTTTAAGCATAGTTAGGCAGGGTCGTATTACAATGATGCTTATACGTTAAAACATTTACTCTGCATGCCTATACCTTTAAAGCGATGTGGAACACTGCGGTATAGGGCGATCAAATTGAAATGGAGAATAATCTTGCTCAAAGTGGTTATTTTTACGAATAAAATATCCAAATTGGCAACACACATCGTCATTCCTATATATCAATTAATTGCAGTGATTCTCGACGGTAAAATCGCTTTCGTTAGTTTATCTCAGATAGTTGCGTCCTGAATCGAGAAGTAAATATTTACAATTGAGGGTATAGTTTAGACGATGATTTCTATGGAGTGGTACGGTCAATTTGCTTGACATTTTCGGCGATGTTACTAAAATGCTACATTCCTCCAGTTGACATAGCGCCTGAATGCTAACTTATCAGTTTCACGCACCCGAACAAGTTCATAATATGTCTTCAAACATTCCTAATTCTCTGGGATAAGTAAGATCACTAACTCGCGGTGAATCCGCCATTTGGTCTCCGGAGGTCAAAGTTCGTTACCGAATCGCAGGTGCGATAACTTCATAAAACTAATTAAACAATCACCCTGAATACATACAATACGTAGGTTTGGCGCAGTAGATGGATCGAGTGTATCACATATATGTTTTTGCGTTATTTTTTGTATCGCAAATACTCGCTATTTATCAGTAAATTATGAGAAGTTCGTTGACAAAAGGGGGCGTCCATCGCTTAAACGTCTGAATGTCCGCATCGTCACCAGATCCTAACTATGTAGATGACATGGCCACAAAACAATTCTTAAACCCGAAGTTGCACTCAGAATAACTGAAATTATGCCATCAAATGCTGATAAAAAAAAATGCTCGCACTGTCGAATATCTACAAATGGATGCTAGCTACTTCTTAACTTTTACATTTTACCGATGGGTTGGGTAAAATGCTAGGAATCGGACCGCATGGAACCATCAACCATCTTGAAAATCGCGAACCAGTGACAAGGCTTCTTCTTGCGTTATTCTTGGGTTCATCGTCGTTCGAGAATTATATTGTCCTAACTCCTAAATATTGTAGTGGGGAAAATGCCATTTTAATGTTTTCATGTTTTCAAAACTACATCGTCGAAAATCTTAAAGAAATCGGCCATACCACTCCATAGATATCACCGTCTAACTACACTTAATTGTAAATATTTACATCTCGATTCGGGACGCAACAATCGGCGAAAAACAAACGCAAATGATTTCGCCATCGAGAATCATTGCATTTAATTAATATATAAGAATGACGGTGCAGTGCGCTGTAAATGCTGATTAATATTCGTAAAAAATATTATATTCTGCGTTTTTATTTGATCACCCAACCGGAATGTATCACATTACTTTAAGGTGTTGAGAATAAAGAATATTGAATTGAAATCTAATATCATTATAGGGCAAAATACTCTTGCGGAAACCAATCTGACGCCGCCTAGTATATGTCTCCATGTGCGCGTATTACTAACGAAGCGAGGAAAATTTACTGAGAAACTTACTCGCTAAAAATCTCCAAATAAGCGATATTGCAGATAATCTTTGTGGAATACCTCATATCGCATTCCATAAAAATACGAAACTATTTTACATCACATGGCAATACAATGTTGCCAGTAAGCGATTCGACCCATAACTCGCTACTCTAAATTTTGAACGCATTTGCTTCCGTGATTTTAATTTAGTGTGGCAGGTACCGCAGAAATGGACAAATCTCCCGTCGAAACATTTAATCTGATAAGTTATCTGTACTTTCTTCATAGGATTAACAAAACCAATCAAGATCTGGCATATGTTTATCATCATAATTTTCCCCCAGAAAATACGAATCACACATTTCAAAACATATCACGGTGTAAATACGTACATCGTCATTTAACGACAGAGGCTTTACGAGTTGCTTCAATCCATTTTGTATATTTTGCATGCAAATAAAAACAAATTAAGTGCAGACAAGACAGAACGACTTATGACAAGCCTATAGTCAACCAGTTCTGATATGAAGTTATGATGGCACAATCATCTCCATGATATGAGGAATCTAATGGTGTGGTTTAAAGACATATTATGTACTTGTTCGGGTGTGCAAAACTGATGTTAGTATTCAGGTACTATGCCAACTGCATGGAGGATTGCATTCTACTAACATCGCCGAAAATCTCAAGCAAATCGTAAGAATGACGGTGTGTGTTGTCAATTGACATATAATATTTGTAAAACAACAAATTTGAACAAGATTATTCTCCATTTCTATGTTATCACCCTACTGGAGTGTTTCACATCAATTTAAAGTTGTCAAACGTGGCGCCGTTCGAGTCAGGGGTGCATGGAAGGTGAGAGTGGCACCAAAAATTGATACAAATATTTTAGCGCCGGTTTCTACCAAACTGATACACATAGGTGTCGTCTGTGTGACAGATTGGGGCCCAACATTTGATAAGAATTTGCTTAGTCGCCGATTTCCACTAATTTTATATATAGTGATCTACATTATGAGTCTAATTGCTTGGTTTAAAGATGTCTAAAGTGCGCGATTGATTCAGGGATAGGAAGGGAGGGTCACCATAACTGATAACAAAAATATGCTTAACGCCGATTTCTACACGTTCTTCTCCAATTATACGAGGAATCAAATGGTGTGGGTTAAAGACACCATGCACATTTGGTGCCTATATATATTTGCGAATGTCCGTCTGTCTGTGTTATATATAACTTAACGGGGTACCATTTAGAAGACACCAAAGGGGTCTAATAGGGTTAACTTTTTTTCGTGGAAGATAGGTGTGGGTTAAATTTTCTAAAGTGACTCTGTTCTGGCCAGGGCCAGAAAAGTGGCAGCAACAATTATGAAATATTTTTGTCGTCGATTTCCACCAAATTTATACATAATCATCTCCATGATATGGCGCCGTTCGATTCAGCGGTGCACGGAGGGGGAGATGGACACCAAATTGATACATATTCTTCTCCATGATACGAGGAATATAATCGTGATTTAAAGACGCCAGATTGGTGCCGTTTGTGTGAGAAATGGGGCAATACATTTGATAAGAATTTGTTTAGTTGCCGATTACTACCAACCCGATAAATAATCATCTTCATGAAATCAGGAATCTAATGGACTTGGATTAAATATGCCATAGGTGGTGGCGTTCGATTTATTTGGGAGGGGGGACCAAAGTTGACACAAATATATTTAGTACTATAAATGCCACAAAATTCATACACGTTCTTCTCCAGTGATACGAGAAATCAAATCATGTGGGTTAACGACGCCACATTTGGTATCATTTTGATACTATTTTGAAGAAAAAAACCGCTATGTTTTGTGTCAGTTCCTCGTTTTTGTGCGTTTGCAAATTTTGAATGCGTGGTACTCACCAACCTCGAAACTATTACAGACCAACATCTCTTCTATGCTGCCTCGGTAACATATTTGAAAACCTAATATTGAAAAACCTATTGAGACATTTTACAGAAAATGAACTAATATACTCATATCAATCTGGCTTTTTACCTTCGCATTGTACTACATTTCAACTAGTTGAACTGTATCATTCTTTGTGCTTGTCACTTGATAACCGCTTACACACTTGTGCCGTGTTCTGTGACATTTCTAAAGCGTTTGAAATGGTTTGGCACATAAGTCTTTTGGCGAAGTTAGAATCTTATGGAGTTGTGGGCGAATGTTTGACCTGGTTATCTGATTATAAAAGCAATCGCAGACAACGTGTCCTCGTGGTAACCACCTTTTCCGAAAACAAGCTTATTCATGCTGGAGTCCCCTTGTGATATGTTCTGGGACCTTTCCTATTCCGTGTATACAGCAATGATTTGGCAGATAACCTACACACTCTAGCGCGATTATATGCTGATGATGCTTGCGTAACTGTTAGTCACAAAGAGCATGACGAATTCTTGTACACGGTAAATAGATATCTCAGTGTAATACACAAATGGTCCAGTACGTGGCTTGTCAGCTTTAATCCTTTAAAAACAAATGTTTTACAGTTTTCGGTCTCATCCAAAGCATTAAGACATGATTTAGAAAAAAGTATCGAATTTGATGCCACATTCCTCCCAATATCTGAATCACAAAAACATCTGGGGCTACAAATCCAATCGAATCTGGGCTGGGATCTTCAAATAAACGATATCGCATGCACAAAGAGTTGCTGCACGCTTATCAGCATTAAGAAAGCTTAAATTTAGACTTTCAAGGAAACATTAGTGCTAATATACAATGCATATACTACCCCTCTTCGATTACGGTGATGTTAATTGGGATTGTGCGCCAAACAAACTCCTCGAAACTCTTGATAAACTTCAGTTTGAAGCTGCTGGGATTATCAGCGGATTAACACGTTCTGCTTCAAATAAACGACTTCTGATAGAAATGGGTTGGATGTCACTTGCAGAGAGAAGACACACACATAAGTGGGCGCTTTTCACTAATATTCTAAGTCACAAAGCCCCTTCATACTTGACTAATCTTTTGCCCCAACGTGTATGGGATAATAAATCTCATAAGCTCAGATACCCTGAGAAATTTAAGTCTTTGGGAGGGAACACTAATTATTATCAGGACTCATTTTTCCTCGCCATAGTAAAACAGTGGAATTCGCTTCCAGACGAAACTTGAAACAACAAATCAGCTCGTGTCAAAGAAAATCTTAGTTATTAAACCACCGGAATGGTTTAATGTGGGAAATCGAAAATCCAATATATTTCATTGTAGACTGCGAAATAATTGTAGTAACCTAAATGTTTATAAATGTCATAATTATATTCACACATTCCCTACAGCATTTCATTTCATTTTCATGTGTCCTCTGTACTTGTTAGAGAGACAATTCATGCTTGATCGTTTTGATCGCCTTGGTATAAGAGTCTTAACAACAGAAAAAGTACTTTTCGGGGACTCAAACGCTTACTACGAAATTAATACTGAATTATTCAAGATAGTACAGTCATACATTAAAGCCACATGGCGGTTTGCGCTCCAAAATACACAAAATAATATTCGCTTTTGAAATTTTCCCGGTATCAAAATAGGTAGATAAATACCCAAACTACCTTTCTACGACCAATATATGTCCCATAAAGACGCATTCAAGTCATGAAAATTACAACAAAATCGCAATGTTCGGGTCCCGAACATTTTTTCCAACCTAACTGCCATTTTGGATGATGCAATCACTGACAACAGCCGAGGATTTCCGAGTGTATTCGTAAATAAACGGTACGCGATAAAGGGGTTTCAATTTGATCGTATGTGTCCCTGTGAGAAAATTGGTCTCTGTTGACAAGAATTTAATGATAGGACGGTCATCCTGAATTTATCCGAGACATGGAGATGGTGCGATTGGGGGAGAGGGTTCAGAAAGGAACATAATATTACTTATACATGTATAATAAGTAATTATGTTGAGATGCATTTGTATTTAAATTTCAATCCAACATCATTATCGTAGTAAATTGCATAATTTGCAGTATATGCTGAATATATTTCTTATAGAATATAGGAATGGGTCGCCAAGTATTAGATCATGTCATGAATTTATACTCTGGCTACCGTAGAGATCATATTCAACCAGTTAAAAATATGGGAACGTTTTAATGTTCTGACGGAGAACTTTGTAGCATTGAAAAAAAAAAAAACTCAGTGACTATATATATTTATTTATTAATTGTTCCTTAATAATATATTTCACAATATGGGGTGTGACACTCCAGATTGCATGATTTGTCTGTGGCTTTTGTGAGTCGACGTCGAAATAAACATTGAATTGATTACCCGTGAGAAATGTAATGATTGTAAAGGATGCTAATCAAACTCGACTCAACAAAGTGACATATTTCATGCAACATCGAGCTGGGATCTTCGTGAACTTCGTACACAGTGGAATACACTATTTACTGAGGAACGATATTAACTAAGAATATATTAGCTGCACTGTTTTTTTTTAAATGTTTATAAACTTCCCTATATATCTGAACATGAAACATTTCACATTACTTGAACTGGTGTAGAATTATCTCTACGGACGTAGCCATGCAGTGTAGAGATTCATGATATGATCTAGCTAAGTATGTATGCATATAGTTTTTTCAAAATTTACGCAGATCGATCGTCCATTGCATGTTTATATGTTGAAATCAACTGTAAACAAGATACACAGGCGGGGAGAGTGTGTACACACGCACGTATAGCATTGGAACTGTGTTAATTATCTACTTGGATTAACTGTTTTGAATATATTTTTTTTAACACACGGAAAAATTAGATATCATATGAAAGTAGTAGATGTGAGCCTTGTGTTCCGCACTGCTGTATAATTTGAAAGTTGTGACGTGGGAACGGCGTGTAAACAATGTAGACACATTTTGAGGAAAAATAAATTAAAATAAATTAAATCCTATTCTACTACTGAAACCGATGGTGAAGACGCTGTTGTTGTTTTTGCGTTATTTTCTAACTATTCAAATATCAAATGGGGTAACAGGTGTGATATGGCCATGTTGGGTCAGACTGACTCAGACATTCTCATAATTATATGGTTTACGACTAAGCATTGTTTGTGTATATTATACATTTATTGCATGGTTTCGATGTTGACATGAGGATTTATCAACCCTTGGAAGTTAATATTCACCGAGGCCACAGACCGATGTGAATATTAACTTCCAAGGGTTGATAAATCCCCATGTCAACCTCGAAACCATGCAATAAGTGTTGTATTATATGATCCACCAATGATGTCAAGCCCATTAGGCCAGAACTACCTTACTGACCCATATATATAAATCCATAAAATGCAAATCAATGTTTTTCAACAAGTCAAAATTTAATAAACAATACATACATGTATGATGAAAAATATTACCAACATTACAACATTGTCATGAACATCCGCAAGTCACTTGTAGTTAATTGAACATCCGAAAATCACGTCGCGTGATTTTGTTATTAATCCATATTGCCTAGTTATAGAACAACCAGGTAGATATCGTGATTTATCAACTTCTTTTGCCCATCATTTAATATGGGACTTTTAGAAGAAAGTTTTATGATCATATAATAATTAATTTTATTGCTAACTTGGCGTTAGTTGGTGCACCTAAGCCACGTATCACAGAAAATCGGCATTTTTCATTACCAATTGTCATCATGGATGCCATTTTGAATAGAACATTTTGCTCTAAGCGGATTTATCGGATTTTGGATATGTTGTAGAGGATATGATTATTATTCCTCTTCAAAATGGAATAAAAACAAACTTAGTCCAAATATTTTCTAGGTCAAAACTTTTATCGACAAGACTATTTTGTCTTTTCAGCATTTACCCATGACATGGAGGTCTTATATGTTTGCCATTTTCCCACATTTCGTCTTGTGACTCAGAGGCAGGTGGTTATAATTAAACTGATGGTGAAATAAAATAAACGAATTTTGAGCGCTCCAAGCAACCTATATGTACTGGTTGTCTCTATATAGGTACTCAATCCGATCAGATGCTCCTAAATTACTATTTCTTTGGTTCCGGGGGTAAAAAATATTTGACTCGAGAACAGAGTGATCAGATATCGATTGTTGAAGTTTGTTATTCCTCAAGATGTGTAATAATATATGGCCCAGAAACACGTGGTCAAACAGAGGGTCTCGGACAAAATTGCGGATGAAGTTGGATAACTCTAAAGTCAAGTGGTAATACGGTCAAATTTTGTGATACTTTAGTGATAATAAAGCGTATTTTGAAGAAATGTTGTTGCTGTTGTATCTTGACAGTATGGGGACCGTCTGATCGGATTGAGTACCTTTAAAAAGAACTACGGAATTGAACTAACTGCAGTTCATCGACACACTCAACTGAAAATTATTGCCTACAAAATTGCGATTAGAGTATATTTGAGAAAAATCAATGTGTTCCAAGGATCAATGTAAATGACTAAAATTCATGTTGACATTGTGTAACAAACTGGAAAACCGTTCTATCGTCACATCCTTGTCAACAGAGGTTATTATTCTCGCATGGGCAAATCGCTAGGATCCAACGGAAACATATTATCGCGTACCGAAAATGATAGAGACGCTGGGGAAAGTTGGAAAACATTACGTCACAGACATGGCGGTATCGAGAATGCACTTGTTTCCGAAAACACACGAGCGCTGCCGGCATCACTCGGAAGATCGGCTGATTCGAAAAATTTAACCGGAACAGCGAAACGATATCAAATTTACGCAAAAATATAACTAACAAAACGCGTTTTTAGCGCTATATCGACGAATTAGCTCTGGAGTAGTTTGCATATGTATGTTTTGAGACCCCTTTTCTCGAATTACGTACACATAAATTTTAGGGTTTGAATGAGCCATGTCCGTTTAATGCTACCAAGAGATTCGAAGAATGACCTTTAATTGTACATTAAAACCTCAAACGGAGCTCTTACAATTCAGATGGATATGTGGTAGAGAGTCCCTTCCTGTCGCCAGTGGATCACGGATGACGGTTTTTCTCCCAATTAATTTACTTTGATTGTTTTTGTATTGTGCTGTAAATGTCATCTTCTGTATGTATATCTATCATTTGTAATATTTGTAGGGAGATGAGCAACTGTAAGTTTTATAACTTGTGCTCCGATCCCTTAAGCTGAGTTTAGCTTAATAAATATGTTTAAACTAAACCTCGAAACAACGTGATTCCCCACCGTGAATTCCCCACCCCCCCCCCCCCCCCCGATTAAGATATATATGTGTTAAACGATTAGAATATGTATTGGACGATTGATTTTAGAGTCTAATTTGTTCTACGCGTGTTCCTGGATTATGTTCAATATAGATGTTAAACGATTGATAGTATGTGTGTTATAATCGTAAGTGGGGAAAATCGCAGGTGGAGAAAAGTGACTTGCCCGCAGACGCTACGGTGCTGCGATGTTTGCAGCTACGATTTTATCCACGTGATCGATCACATGATAGCAAAATGTTATATCACATTCTCCAATTATATACATATACATGGCATGTATCTAAATTTTCTAAACTAACAAGTTGAACTTGAAAGTTCAGGTGAAATTGAATATTTTTGTACCTGTCAACTCAACAGGCTCAGCTGCCCCAATTTCAACAATTGCGCCAGCCCTCTTCTCCTTGTCTGCATAGCGGAATGCTGATGACTGATATGTGGTATATGCCTGCACTCCCTGCCGTGCCACATCTACACCAATGTGGCCTTGTTTTTGTAAGTCCAAGAAGTTTGTGAACTTTGCGCCATTTTTGAATTTTTTCTGTTCGTGGTATTTACAACATGACCAGTGCGACAGTGGGGAGAGGAGCATTTGGTAAGTTGTAATAACTTGTGCTCCAATCCCCATTGCTAATCATACTACTGTATTTAATCTATTATGTATACATATATGTGTGGGATGACAAATAAAATATGTTCAAACAAACAAATGTGAGAGCTATACGATCGCGCGCGTTGCCAAGGTCACGCCACGATTTTCCTGGTAAAAATCAAATAGTGCTTGATCGCTACGATTTGGCTACGATATTGTAGTGGGCATGCGCATTGGATGCTTCCACCTACGATTTTCCCCACTTACGATTTTAATCGCAGCGTGTGCGGTGGCACTTAGAGAATGATATCAGAGACTAATATCATAGTAATATGTTCTACGTGTGTCAAATGATCCAAAAATGAAATATTCACAGGGAATAAACCTATGCATGTTAAAACCACAGGTGTAAATACTGGAACAAATAAGGAACGGTCTTCTTCCTTGTAGGCAACGAGATTCAACATCAAAAGTCAATATTAAGTAGTTATAGAAATCGAAATGTGGAACCAAACATGAATTATAACAATATATAAAACAAATAACATAATTAAAAAAAATAATAATAATATATTTAAAAAACAAATTACTCTTCATTGGTTGTAGTGCTCGTCCTCTCATTGTTCGAGCCCTGCCTACTTGACCTGGATCATACGGTACCGTGTGCGAATTATGTTCACCGCAGGCCAAATGTTTCCCTCCATTTACAAAACTGCCGAGTGTCTATCATTGTCAACTAATGATCCACCCGGTGTTAATGGGTCGGACAATGAAATCCATCAGCAGTTGAAATGCATCAGCAGGCACGAAAGGGGAAAAATCTTACCACATAAATCGCCTATAGACGAGCATTTAACTGGAGAAAAAAATACCTTCACATCAATTGATTCTTAATCTATATTTCTTTATGTTTCTGTCAATAATTAACACAACATGCCTTTGGCGCTTTATGGTTCAGGGGGTACACACTGAAAAAATATATGGCGCTTTATGGTTCAGGGGTACACACTGAAAAATAACCGTGTCACCACCATCGTAAGTGTGTCATCAGGGCGACCTATTTGACCATAATATTTCGACACACTTAACATATTTTATCATCTGATCCATTCAAACTTCTTGAACCACATCTTGATTTTGTGATACAGAGAGAACAGATCTATTTTATTATGGAAATACACAACTGTTCTCTGTAAAATATATTTTGTACGTGTCGTGGGCGTGTTGACCTGATGAACCAGTGGGAATTTCCTCTGAGTAGCAAATAACATTTTTCATAGGATATCAGGATCCATTTGTAATTGAAGGCACGATTGCCTTACTGTTAATTAAATAATCTCAGTATATTTGAGTGTGAACATATATATGTAGGGGCAAACATTTTAATACCTTACTGGTATAATTATGTATAACTATATGTCGCAAAAAAACGTTGAGAATTCCGTGTGTCCGTACATTTTATATGGCTGCATAGGATGGTTTGCGGCCAATGGAATGGATGGGTATATAAATGTCTCTATTTTCAGTGTTCCTATATAGCCGTCTGATTTTTATGCAACAGGCGCGGAATTATCACACAACCAAAAAAGGGGTCTTCATAAAAATATTATCCCCGGGGAAATCAAAGCAGGTGACATGATCTGAAGGTGAGATAAATTTCAATGACAACAACGTCTGGTGATTATTAGCTCTGGCACTAGACGTGGAAACAAAGTTGCAGTTGATGACAACAATTATATATATGAACTTGCATGAAGTGTTAGACACTGACGCCTGCCTGGTTGCTCTGTCGTTGTATTTCGCCTATATATAAAATATATACGTGTAGTTTGAGGTGTTTCCAAATTGCACAAAGATAAAAATCGTGATTTTTGAATTGTATTTTTTTCAAGTCGATTAAATGGAGTATGCAGATCTCATCGTGTTTGTAGGTAATAACTTTCACGAACAATTGTTATGAGTGGAATACGATCCAAATACAGACAATATATGTGCACATATATATATTACCTTGAAATCACGGAGGGGGGGGGTAATATAAAAAATTGCAGGAAGGTATGCCGGGGTTGGTGGGTGGTCCGACGGGCAAAAAACGCGTTTTTCACAACCTCATGCAAATTTTTTACCAAAGACCTTTTGTGCCCATGTTTGATATTTGTAGCAGTTTAAAACATATTATAAGAATTTATAACTGCAAAAATACCATATTTATGTTACTGGGACCACATATGGGCCTCAGCAGAGATGACATTGAGCTATGGCATGTTGCATATGGGGCGGTGGGGTGAAAACAATTCCTTCCCGACACCCTTCGGAAAGTAGATTTGAATGTGAAGCGCTTGACCGCGAGAGAAAATGTCATATATCAAAAGAATACCTGAATAGACCAAACATTACAACAATGGATGAACTTCTCAATGTACAAAACCCATGCCAAATACGGCGTCTATGCAAATTTATACATACCATTTTTAAGAGGTTCGACGAAAATCCGCCTGGTTGACATATACCATCTGAACTATTTAGGTATTGATACGTATTAAACATTTCGAACGAGTACATATAATATTATAATCGTAACTACATGATCTCCAATGCCGCCATACATTTGTACATATTGTATATAATTATATATACTTGTTACCAATTTTTGTATATAAGTTATGTTAATCTCCATACGCATCTGTCATGTGTCATGAGAATAAATCATTGAGAAATGTAAAACTGAAATAAATAAACTTGTCCTGATGCCACTAAAGCCTAGACCATTGTGTGCATGGAATAATAGCGAGCAACTGTATCAAACATTAATGTGACTATCAATGGCTAGAAAATAACTGTCATCAGTGCACCAAGCCAATCAGTGAATTATTTGCATGTCTATCAACTCAGATGATCTCTCACAAGACCTAAAGTATCCAAGTCTGGTATAGTGCTTTGACTGCTTGTCATCTATATATTTAAACGAGTAGGATCTGTCCCGATTTTTCTCTCAGACCCTAGACCGAGTTCAACCAAATCTGGTGTGGTGACTCGGGGTACCCTTGCAGATGTGATAACGGTGTTAGTTTTTCCAAATTTTAAATTAAAAAAAATAAAGAAAATTGGTTTTGTTAAATTGAACACGGAGTTCAATCTAAAAAAAAAATTTTAAACAATATATATAAATCAAACTGTTTCAACGATCAAATTGTGCTTGAAGCGCACAAAGAGGCCGCCGCTGAATAAAGCTCTGTCTAAGATCAAAATGTGCGCGAAGTCCCACAAAGGCGCCACAGGTCTCTCCAACGCTGAATATCGGCGCCTTACAGGTTACAGTGAAGTAATTATTTCCCATAGGCCTCAGTGTTAACATATAATGGCCTGCAGCCCTGACTATCCAAAAATTGTGATAAATGAGTACACGGTCACCGGAATTGGCATCTGCGCAAAGTTTCTGCATGAAAAAAATCATATCGTCGAGCATGGAATGTACCTTTAAATTTGGGATTTATAATCGAGAGTCAGAATTGCATGAAAAAAATATTGACATTTTTTACCTCACACCAAAAAAATAAAATCTAGGAACCACGTGCTTTACAATGTGCCAATGTTTTGTTTGGAGTCTGAAATTTCAAGAGGAGTGATTGCATGTATTTTATATGTTTAAATATCGAAACTACTATTAACCAACCAGAGCCCAGAATTTTTTTAATTCTCTCCTGCATCTTGGTCCAAAATCCGTTGGAGGGCGCTACCAATCGAATTACTTCACTGTAACCTACAGGGAGCCTGTTTCAGCTAGTTTAGTATAATAGAAGTTGATCCAATCGACTAACAAATGTGGTATAGAATATTTTAGATAATGGGTTGGTTGACAGACTAATATTTAGAAATTATGGAATTGTGTGTATCCTGCACAATGATCAGCAATTTATAAAAATAAAAATAAATTCAATTTAAACAGCTTCTGAAACAGGTTAAACTGTTATTTGAACTAAAGGAGATCATTTCCCAGTCATATGAGTGGTATCAGTAGGGTTTTAGACCAAATTTATTGAAATTTGGGTGGGTGCTTTTTGCAGGTTTGGGGATGGTGGGTCCCCGAAAATGCCAGATGCAAAAAAACGGCATGCCTTCTTGCAATTTTTACCCCCCCCCCCCTGTTGAAATGGATACTTTTAGCACAGAGTTTCCGATTGCAACCATTGGGTCCCAGTTTTGACTGGTCTCTAACTGCAGAATTTTCCAACTATAGATCGAAATTTGCAACACTTCTTTGGGTTGAATTTTTTCGACTGGAGCTCTAACAAGTGGATAGTCTATTTGTTTCTAATGTTAATTGCATTAATGTATAAATGGACGTCAATTAGGCCTATATACATTGTATATGTGAAATTCAGTGTGCAACCCCTTTAAGGTGGAATTTTCCAATTGGAGGTCCAATGCGTAGTATCATTTATGTGTAGCACATCCCCAAATTTGGACCAAAAAATCTGAATTACTAATTAATATTTTAATCTTAATAGATGTATAAAATATATAAAAATGTCTACCTAATATACACAATGTAGGCCTATATGCATGCAAATCTTATACATTACTAGCTGCAACAGGCTCACTTCGGAAGCCTTTACTTAGCATCGGATGAGTAGGTCCGTGCAGAAAGGGGCATGCGGCTACTTTCCTGCGCGAAGAGCGCACATTTCTATATGTTATTAATTTAAGTAAATTAAAAAAAATCAATTAATTTTGTTTTTATCAAAATTTTGAAAAGTAGTTAAACAAAATATCACTGAATAAATATCAACGTGTTAGACATAAAAAATAAAAAGTTCAAACCAAAATTATATATCACACATATCACATTAGGAATACGTTCGGTTTCTTCAAATGGATAATATGGATTTATAATCGACATTTCGTTGGTTTAATGTTATATATAACACTTTAACAACACATCTCAAACACACGTTTTAGCATATTGTATATGCCCAGCAACAAGGGATAGATATAGGAACAAAGTATTGCGATAAGGACTACCTATATTGTTGAAAAGAGTTCAGAAAATTTACCAAAAAATAGGTAGCCAAAAATATTAAAATTCTTATAACATATTTACAGTCGGTCCGAAAACGCCTCAAACAATAGGCAAGGATCCGTAATATATTTAACCTGTAAGAAAAATTATAAACCATATGTAAAATATATTTAAAAAACAAGTCCAAAAATGATTACCAGGCTAGGACCTCAAAGTGGATATCACAGCAAATATACTATAATGTCGGTCAGGTCGAACAAAGCTAGGAGAAGAGAGGAGAGAAAGGTGGGATAACATTTTCGAGAAAACTTTAAAGAGAAATTTTCTGAGAATGAACTCTTCACAAGTCATTTGTTGTATTCGTGCACTGCGCATCAAAAATATGGTTCTTTGTGAATCACTTGAGCTCTTGTGTAAAACCGTGAACAAGAGCAGGGTATCTAAATTAAAAACACCGCGATTAAAATTATCAAGTAGGTTTGATATTATTTTTGGATTTGATATTATTTTTGGATAGGAGAAAAGCGCTAAATGTATTGCACAACAATTAGAAATTCTGACCGCGCACTCCGGTTGTGTAACGGATTGTCTGAACTTACATCTCGCCGATTCTCGTGAGACTTTAAGAGAGCCTTGGAAAGACGCACGGGATTTTAAAATGTTAAACGCAGCGATATTGCTGTGTATATAAAAACCCTTGGATCTCGTAGACCCAATGGTAATATCTCTAAGTAATATTATCGATAAAGTGATGTGAAACACTCCGGTAGGGTGATCAAATAGAAATGGAGAATAATCTTGCTTAAAGTAGTAATTTTTACAAATATTATATCGAAATTGGCAACAAACACCGCCATCCTTATATTAATTAAATACAGTGACACTCGATGGCGAACTCGTTTTCGTTAGCTTATCGCAGATAGTTGCGTCCCGAATCGAGAAGTAGATATTTACAATTGCTCGTAGTTCAGGCGATGTTTTTTATGGAATTGTACGGTCGATTTGTTTGAAATTTTCGGCGATGTTACTAGAGTGCTATATTCCTCCATTTGGCATAGTGCCTGAGTTCTAACTTACTTGTTTCACGCACCCGAATAAGTACATAATATGTATGGAAACGAGGTTCAACAACAATAATATATCTCTAAACATCGTTACAATATGTCATATCTCTATTGTGAAAAATCTTTATTTGTTAATTTTCTTCATATATATCCTATCAAGGTTATGACTTTCAGCAGGGAGAGGGTGGTGATGTGGAATATGCGACAAATCATAAGATGTTGTGGACGAGTTTCCTTATTTGGGAGTATAAACTGTTTTACATCGGGCGATATCACAATACAATCAAAATGATTAAAGACACAGCACTCCGAATTACATGGTGTATGGGGAATTGGGCAAATACATTGGTAAAGCAGAGAATAGTAAGCTACTGGTCGAGACTTATGACGGGAGAGGGTTCATTCTGGCCAAGAAACTGTATGATATCCGTCTTATGGAACACGACGGTAAACTGTTTTAGTACAGCGGCCAAACGCCAAAAGTGGTCGGGTACCCCTACCCACGGTAGAACAAGTTAAAACCAACTTTTTTTGAAGGAGAAATATATACTGTAGACGAAAACGATAGTGAAAAATAACGGAATTGGTGGTGGCTATTCTCAAATCGACGATGAACGATACCCACCAGTGACTTTTCCCAGAAATTAACGATTTTGGTAAAGTGAGCCCTGCGGCTATGTCCTAAGTTATTAGCCCACATTGTAGGCGTTAAAATTACTACAGCATACCATATATGTACCCGATATGCAAGAAGTGTTGGTTAATTTGGATTTTCGTGCCATTTGGAGCCGAAACATTTATTTTTTGTTGAAAAAAACTATCTTTTTCAAAACAATTATATTTTTCGAACATTATCATTCAAACGGATATTGCAATAATATTGAAATATTTAGTTCGTATGGCGTAGTAGTTATCTAACAAGCATATGAAGAAAGAAGTTAACAAAAATTTTGAACTGTTTGCGAGATATTGGATTTTAGCTACCCCTCCCCCAAACACGTTTTTGGTCGAAAAAAATACATATTTTTGTAAATGACATTACAAACATTTTCGAATTGATCTGAATGGGACCCAATATGAATCTTGTACTGAAAGTGTTGTCCAGAGATGCCGTTTAATCGATTACAGATGTGTTCAGGCTTTTAGACCCCAGTTACAACAACAACAACAATTATTTTATTGATAACAGGTAATTTTGCATGCATTAACATCGATGTTAAGTACTAAAACCTTTGTTATAAATAATACGTGACCAACTATATAATTCATATGGCTCAGTAGTTATCTTGACATCACAAGTAGAAAGAATTTGACAGAAATTGTCAACGGTTTTCAAGATATTGGAATTAGGTACCGCTCCCCCGGACTCGATTTGGTAGAAAAACTACATATTTATGATAACAAGACAGACCTTTCTAAATTATTCTAACGAGCATCTAATCATTATTCGTGTGATGAAAACCTGATCCGTAGACACCGCGAGCCTGGTTTTAGATGACCTACGGTTTCCAATTAACCCCCCAGTTACAACAACAACACAATATTTTATTTATGACATGTAATTTTATATTAACACATATCGACTTTGAGCAACTGAAGTATTTGTTCTAAAGGACACATAATATAGAATAACATAATCATACAGAACAAAATTATTGTGGCTCCCCCGCCCTATTAGACGTCCTGAACACACCACGAACTGAATAAAATATTATCTCAATATTTAAGAATCATGTAATTATAAAGGACAGTTACACAAGGAAATATACAATGTTTATGGATGGGTTTGTTCCCGACACAGGGTGGGACTTTGCTTGGCAAATATGAAGGGCGAATTTGCTATATATTTTCAAGAACACTCTACCCAATTTAAAGACTTCAAAGCAATACGAAATTAATCTATATGATCTCTAATTCTCGATATTAACCGAGAATGTGACGGGAATGTAATTCTATCAGAGAATACATAATTTGTATGGATGGGTTGTGCATGTGTCGCTTTACACAAAGTGGCTGATAAATAAGAAAGACGAATTTGCTGTTTTAGGCCCCCCTACACAATTGAAGTGTTAAAGTTGAACAACTCACGAACTGAAATGATTGATGTAAATATTAACTTAGGATGTGGGCAAAAAATAGTCATATCGGGGCGCATACATGGTGTTGATGGATGGGTTGGTTGGATCCCGAAAGCCTTTAGCACTTTACGAAAATCGGATGGCAAACTCCAAAGGCGAATTTTTTTTTTGTGTGGGACCCCTTTATATGTCCATTTAAACTCTTGAACACACCATGCGCCGAATATTCATGCTTTTATTATTAAATCACAGTGTGAACGAAAGGTAGTGCTATCAGGGAATATACACGTTATATGGGTAGTTTGGTTCCCAAAATCCTAGGGTACTTTACAAAAGGCGGCTGGCAAAAACCAAAGCTGAATATTTTCTTTGAGCACCCTACCCCATTAAAAGTCTTAAACACACTAATGGATGGACATGTTCTCAATATTAACTGGGCTGTGGACAAATGGGATGTAATTCAGGAAATATACCTCTTCATGGCACGATGGTGGGTTGGCTGGCTTCCCAATGTCTAGGGCACTTTACAAAAATAGCTAGCAAAGAGAAGGCGAAATCTCACTGTTTTGGGTACCCATAACCCTTCTAAACTCTTTAGCACACACTGAACCGAATCTATATGCTCTCATGTATTATTTACAATTTGTATGGGTGGTTTTGTTCTCGAAATCCTGGAACACTTTACAAAAGGCGGCTGGCAAATACGAAATGTAATGTGTTAGGACACACTGCCCCATTTGCAGTCTTGGGACACACAATGAACCGAAAGGATGTGCTCCCATTATTAACTGCGTGTGTAGAGAAATTGACGCTATATAAAGAGTATAGTATACCAGGGTCTTGAATGTCTGGGTCACTTTACAAAAAGTTGTTGATGAAAGAGAAAGGCGAATACTCATTGTTTTGGAGGGGACCCCATTAACCCATTTAATATCTTGATCAGAGCATGAACTGAAATTATATTCTCTCATACTTAGCTGAGTGCGTGATCGAAAGGTATTGCTATCATGGAATTATTAATTGAT
The DNA here is from genome assembly GCA_032622095.1 of Siphonodentalium dalli. Lineage (NCBI taxonomy): Eukaryota > Metazoa > Mollusca > Scaphopoda > Gadilida > Siphonodentaliidae > Siphonodentalium > Siphonodentalium dalli. Next base: position 146,871,251 of record CP136066.1, read on the forward strand.
ATATGGGTGATTTGGTTCCCCCGAAATCCTGGAACAGTTTACAAAAAGCGGCTGGCAAACAAGAAGGCGAATTCTCTATGTCTTTAGAACCCCATTATCCAACTTGAAGTCTTAACAAAATGATATTCTTTCAATGTTAACTGAAGTTGTGCACAAATGGGATTATTATCTGGCAATACGAATCTGTTATGGATGAGAACACACCACAAGCTCAAGGCATAAGCTATCCATATTACCCGAGATTGTGGCCGAATGGCTGTTCTGTCAGAAAAGATGCAATGGTCTCGCGAGCCCGCCGTTCGCGAGAACACAGTGGTACCTTACACAAAGCAGATGGCAAACGATGAAGGCGAATTTTAAGGGACCCCTACCCCATGTAAACCATTGAACCTACCACGAACTGAATGGATGTGCCCTCAGGATGGAAACGACGATCTGGACAAATGGCTATTCTTTTAAGAAATACACAATTGTTATAGATGGGTTAATACCCGACAGTCAGGGACACTTTACAAAAAGCGACTGAAAAATAAATAATGCGATTTTTCAATGTTTGTATTACCCCCTTCCCAATTTGAAGACTAGAACACACCACGGACTGGAACGCTATCATCATTGACTGCGTGTATGGACAATGGCGAGTTAATTGTACAAGGACGTAAACAATGTAAATAGATGGATTTGGGTTCTGAAAGAATGAGCACTTAGCGAAAAGTGACTGGAAAATAAGAAAGGCAATTTTTTTAGGACCCCTACTTTATTTGAAGTCTTGGAAGACACCACATGGTGAAATGATATGACCCCAATATTAATTGAGGGCTTGACCAAAGGTTAGTTTTTATCAGAATATACATATGTGTTGGTTCCCGAAAGTCTGCATCATGTGGCACTCCACAACAAGCGGCTGGCAAATGTTCACTGTTGTATGTACCCCTACCCTATTTGAAGTCTTGAACACATCATGTACTGAAGGGATTATGAATTCAATATCAACATATATTGTGGCCGAAACTATGCGATATATAAGTATGTGGTAGTTCTATCCGGAGGTAAACAGTGTATCTGGGAAAGAGTTGGATGGGGAAAATTAGGATGTAATCCAGTTGGAACTGATTGGATACAATGATATACACATAGTTTCGTTGGAGCTGATTGGACGCAATGCTAGACAGGTAATGTTGTTTTCGTCATTGATACGCCCGTCGCCGTGAGATTGCAGACGATCTGGTGGTGGTAAATTTCGCGCTCAGCAGGGTTTCAATGCTTTTCACGAAGTTTTAACAAATGGCAGCGTTATGGAAATCGCTTTGTCTGAACCCCGTCAACTATTTTAATATTTTCGCGATGACTTGAGTTGCTGTACATAAAAATAGTATTTTTCTGATAAAATTAGAAGTTCAGTCTTAGGACCACTGTTTTCCAAAAAGTAATGATATGCCTTTTCTATTTGCCACAATGACAGAGAGGGGACGTTTTAATGTGATTACTCAATTGGCCATAGTTCAAACTACTGCATTTCAATCTTAAACGCGAATGGAGTACTTGTGGATCTATATGTCGGACATGCTGGGTTCCCCAGCTATCCAATTATTGTAATCTCTGTATACCATTATTGTTTTTTTGAGAATAAACTATTGATTGGTTTATTGATATGCGACACTTATTGTATGTAATAGAAAATACAATGCGTTGTTGTTGTAATTTGGGGTCTGGAAGCCTGAACACGTCTTTAATCACTTAAGCAAAGTCCCCGGGCTCAATTTTCAACAAAATAATTATGTTGGGTCCCAGTATGATCAATTGGGAAATTTGATAAAGTTCTGAACAAAAATATGTAATTTTTAGACCAAAAATGTGTTTGGGGAGGTGAAGCTAAAATCCATTATTTCGCAAATTGTTCTAAATTTCTGTTAACTTCTTCCTGCATATGCTTGGCAGATAACTGCATCACCATAAGAAATAAATATTTGGGCATTATAACAATATCCATTTCAATGATAATATTCGAAAAATAATATTTTTGTGAAAAAGTGCGATTTTTCAGCAAAAAATAAATGTTTTGGCTCCAAATGGCAGGAAAATCTAAATTAACCAACACTTTTTTTCATATCAGGTAGAGGTATGGTATGATGTAATAATTTTAACCCCAAAAATATGGGCAAATAGGCTAGGACATAGCCACAGGGCTCGCTTTACCAAAATCGTTAATTTCTGGAAAAAGTCACTGGAGGGTATCGTTCATCGTCGATTTGACAATAGCCACCACCTATTCCGTTATTTTTCAATTTCTGTCCAGATAACTAATGAGCCATATGAGTTATATAGTTGGTCACGTGTTGTTTATAACAAAGGTTTTAGTACTTAACATCGATGTTAATGCATGCAAAATTACCTGTCATCAATAAAATAATTGTTGTTGTTGTAACTGGGGGTATGAAAGCCTGAACACATCTGTAATCGATTAAACGGCATCTCTGGACAACACTTTCAGTACAAGATTCATATTGGTCCCATTCAGATCAATTCGAAAATGTTTGTAATGTCATTATCAAAAATATGTATTTTTTTCGACCAAAAACGTGTTTGGGGGAGGGGTAGCTAAAATACAATATCTCGCAAACCGTTCAAACTTTTGTTAACTTCTTTCTTCATATGCTTGTTAGATAACTACTACACTATATAAACTAAATATTTCAATACTATTGCAATATACGACTGAATGATAATGTTCGAAAAATATAATATTTTTGAAAAAGAGCGATTTTTCGACAAAAAATAAATGTTTCGGCTCCAAATGGCATGAAAATCCAAATTAACCAACACTTCTTGCATATCAGGTACAAATATGGTATGCTGTAGTCATTTTAACACCAACATTGTGGGCAAATAACTTAGGACATAGCCGCAGGGCTCACTTTACCAAAATCGTTAATTTCTGGGAAAAGTCACTGGTGGGTATCGTTCATCGTCAATTTGAGAATAGCCACCACCAATTCCGTTATTTTTCACTATCATTTTCGTAAAGAGTATATATTTCTCCTTTAAAAAAAGTTGGTTTTAACTTGTTCTACCGTGGGTAGGGGTATCTCGAAAACTAGAGCTCTTTTTCGATTTGGCCGCTGCACTATTTAGACATATTAATGTTTCTAAAACGAGTATACACTCAGCCTGTTTTGGCGAGGCGTGGTCGAATCAGTCACAATTAATAGACAACCAGAAAAAAGACATATCCAAAACTTTGCTTGACCATGCAGTTCACTCATTAGTGATGGTTAGGTATAGAATTGTCAACACGAGGAATTTATTACAAAGAACTGAAGTCAACATTACGCTTAGAAAACTATATTACCGATTTCCCCTTCAGTCTGAGATAATAGATAAAAAAGACATACATGCAATCATAGATTGGAAGTGGAAACCAGTATAGATCGAGTAAGCTATGAGGAAAAAGAGACTTATTTAGCTTGTGCAAAAATTAACTGGGTGATGAATACAATTATGTTATGAAGTGCGCCAACTTGAGGTACCTGCGGGTAAAATACATATCCGTACACCATTGGAATCCACCATCTAAGCTAATGACAAAGTCTGGTCGCGTTAACTTGAGAAACTTAACCCTTTATCTGAAATTAGCGTCCACACACACAAATAGAAATTTATAGATAGAATTTTATTAATGCAATTGAAAGTTCACGCCATATTGCCACTGGTGTTGCAATTGTTGTTGTTGTTGTTGTTGTTGTTGTTGTTGTTGTCGTCGTCGTTGTTGTTGTTATTGTTAGTATTATTATTAATATTGCTATAAGACATCTTCAAAAAGTAAACTGACGTTGTTGTTGTTGTTGTTATTACTGTTGTTATTATTATTATTATTGTTGTTGTTGTTGTTGTTGTTGTTAGTATTATTATTAGTATCGTTATAAGACATCTTCGAAAAGTAAACTGATAGAATATATTAGGTGAATATAAAAATGACGATAACGAGGACTGACGATGGATAACAACGCTATATATATATATATATATATATATTTATTATGTGCTTCCCTCAGGGGGTAGTAAAAATTTGCAGGAAGGTATGCAGTTTTTTTGCATCTGACATTTTCGGGGACCCACCAAACCTGCAAACAAATATTTTTTTAGTCCCAATTTTTTGACACTCCCCCAAATTTCACTAAAATTGGTCTAAAATCTCATAAAACTCTTTTGATATCACTCTTATGACTGGGAATGATATCAATTAGTTCAAATAACAGTTTAACCTGTTTCAGAAGCTGTTTTAATTGGAAAAAAAGTTTGATAAATTACTGATCATCTGTAAACCTAGGTCATTGTGCAGAGTACACAAAATGTCATAATTTCTAACTATTTCCTGATTAGTCTGTCAACCAGCCCTTTATCTAATATATTCCATACCACTTATGTCAGTCTACTGGACCAACTTAGTTCTATTATACTAAACTAGCTGAAACAGGCTCCCTTTGGGAGCCTATATTCAGCATCGGAGATACATGTGGCCCCCTTTGTTGGACTTCGCACACATTTTGATCTTAGACAGACCCTTCACTTAGCGGCGGCCCCTCTGTGCGCTTCAAGCACATTTGGTCATTGAAACATTTTGATTTATATATATTGTTTTAATATAGTTTTTGTTTTAAAGATTGAATTCCTTGCTCAGTTTTTAAAAAACCCATTTTTTTATTTTTTATTTTTAATTAAATATTTTGAAAAACTGATACCATTATAACATCCGCCAGGGTACCCCGAGTCACCACACCAAATTTGGTTGAACTCGGTCCAGGGGTCTGAGAGAAAAATTCGGACAGATCCTACTCGTTTATATAGATGACAAGCCGTCGCAGCACTATACCAGACTTGGATACTTTCGGTCTTGTGAGAGAACATCTGAGTTGAAAGGCATGCAAATAATTCACTGATTGGATTGACGCACTGATGACATATATATTCTACCCATTGATAGTCACATTAATGTTTGAGACAGTTGCTTGCTCTTTTTCCATGCACATAATGGTCTAGGCATTAGTTGCATCAGGACAAGTTTACTTATATATGCAAACTTAGGTCATTGTACAGGATACAAACAATTCCATAATTTCTAACCATTTCCCGATTAGTCTGTCAACCAACCAGCCCATTATCTAGCATTATGCCTTAAAACTTTTGTTAGTCTGGAACGAACCATTGTAAATTGTTCATTATGCATGATAATAATCAAATCATTTATTGAAGATAAGCAATTCTATTGCTTTGTTTGAGGTTATTGTTCATAAATTGATGAATATTTCGAATGGTTTCTCTTCATTCTGGCGGCCGGGTCGTCGGGGACTATTTTTTTTGTGTGCACGCTTATTTTACAGAAGATCGTAGTGAACTGGTCACAGAACAGCTCATCGATCAAAACAAGGCATTCGATTTCTAATTTGTTGTGGTGATTAAGAACAGCTAATTTGTTTATCATATAATAAATAGAATACCCGCGGTTCTCGAGTGAATACCATAATTACCTAATTCGTGGCTATACATTGGAATATAACTGTTCCCACTCGCGGCTAAGACCGCTCGTGGGAATAGTTATATTCCACTGTAGCTACTCAAGAGGCAATTCTGGTATTCACTCGAGAACCACAGGTATCCTTTATTTATCTTTTGTCTGCTTCTTCGCCTTCTTCTGTCTTCTTTTATGTATATGTATTTATATCACACTTAGCGCTGTGTAGATATTGCACATCTCGTCAGTAACATGTGAACTCAATGTCTTAGAGATTAAAGCATATCACAGCACTTATTATGAGATTGTAACAACATACGGTATAGTAAACAAGAAAACCATAGTCAGAAATGGTAACGCCACCAAGATCATATTATTAGCCATAAATATAAATTATAATATAATTATAATATAAAATAGCTTTCAAATTCCATGTGGGGAATTTGGATACTTCCATATACCACGTTTTCCCGTTTCTCGTGTTATACATTACATTCTTCAAGCTGTCTCGCCTTTTATTACACTGGCTGGTGGGCCCGACTTCGTCCGGGCTGTTCCCATCTGCTTTCCGGCGAAAGGCGCGATTTGACCTTGAATTGACTATTTTTAAAGTCAAGGTCAGGTCGGGGTCATGATTTGGCCGTCCAAAACACTCCCCGGAGAAAAGTATCCCTAGGTATAAAATTTCGTCGAAATCCGTCCGTTTTACCCGATTTGACCATTAATTGACCATTTTGAAGGTCAATGTCAGGTCGGGGGTCACGATTTGACCCGTCCAAAACACTCCCCGGACAAAACTACCCCTATGTATCAAATTTCGTCGAAATCCGTCCGTTTTACTCGATTTGTCTTGAATTGACAATTTTGAAGGTCAAGGTCAGGTCGGGGTCACGATTTGACCCGTCCAAAACACACCCCGGACAAAAGTACCCTAGGTATAAAATTTCGTCGAAATCCATCCGTTTTACCCGATTTGACCTTGGATTTTTACCATATTGAAGGTCAAGGTAAAGTCGGGGTCACGATTTGACCCGTCTAAAACACTCCCCGGACAAAAGTACCCCTTAGTATCAAATTTCGTCGAAATCCGTCCGTTTTACCCAATTTGACCTTGAATTGACTGTTTTAAAGGTCAAGGTCAGGTCGGGATCACGATTTGACCCGTCCAAAACACTCCCCGGAGAAAAGTACTCGAAGTATCAAATTTCGTCGAAATCCATCCTTGATTACCACACGATCGCATGCTTTCCAAAGGGTGTGGTAATTATCAATATCAGCACATGTGCTAATCTGTGTCGGACTATTTTATTGAGGATACCGCATTCGGGGTAACACTACAGCTTTTAAAGCGATCCAATCGCAGCTTTTACATAGACCTAATCCCGCATAACACCAGTGGTATTTATATTTTCAAGCACAGTATACACCGGTGGCGTTAATAACGAATGTGACCTTGTTTGCAACGCAATGGGTGGCTTATATATATTTTTATATAATAGTGTATGTAATAGCAATATATTAATTGAAGGTATTGTATGTGCTACATGTAGTTGTATTATATAGCACTTTATTAGTTATTATTAACACCAGTTGACGAAACTATGGACGGCCATCGCCCATTTTTGGTCGCATATCCGCACCAATGGCTGCGGACACACGTATCACAGTAGCGATGGCATAGTAGGTGTGACAATTATATATGGTGGAGTTTGGTGACAATTAGTTGCCATAATCAATATGCCATAGCTAGCTATGTCGCCCGCTGCATATTCGCACAATGATTCCTCCAAAGTTCGTTATAATCATAATTTTTCATGTTTTTTGGTCCTTGTATAGTTCGCTTTGTTTATTCCAGATACTTTCTGGCAGCTGAATTGCCTCCAACAGTTCCGACATAGCTTCATTGGCCCACATGCTAATATTAGCGGAATTTTGCGGAGAACTAAAAATGGAGAACTGTCTTAATACGCATGAAATTGATATAAGTGGATAAACATGAATTGAGATCATATCAACAAAACGTACTGCATGCATGTTATGTGAGTGAATGAGGGATTGCCACGATCAAACACAATTCTGGACGATCGATCGTGCAATTATATATATCGTAAAGAATACAATGTAGTAAAACGTAATGAGTAGAGATCAACCTTGCATGGTGAAACGCAATGGGTTAATTGGTCGAGTCGACTCATTGTGCGGAAACTCAGCGCGCAACATGGCAAGCTATGGCACAGAAATATGACGACCAATTGTCACCAAACTCAACCATAATTAATTGTCACACTTACTATGCCATAGCTACTGTGATACGTGTGTCCGCAGCCAATATATGAAAACAGGTTGTGTTTTCATGCTCTAATCCAGGAATGTTATCTTTAGTATATCTTTATTTCCTCCATAAATGTAGATTGGAATTATGGCAGAATACGGATCCGAGGATTTCGCTTCGCTTCGTTCTCTGAATTTATAGAGAAAGCATGGACGGCCATGACGCCATCGCCATTGTTGGCATCGGCTGCAGATTTCCGGGCGCAAATAACATCGATGAATTCTGGAATGTCCTGAAGAACGGAGAGGACAGAGTGATTCGTATACCACGTGACCGATGGAATGTCGACGCGTACTACGACCCGGATCCGGACGCACAAGGAATGACGTATACACAACATGCAGGGATCATAGAGGGGTGAGTGTGTTTTTATTACATTATATGTGTTGAAATTTATCGACGGTGTGCTTATATGGTGACCCCAGATTCTTTAGGGACAATCATGGCGTCACTATGTTGCTAAAAGCGAGTTATACACATAATGATAATTGTGTGATGTCAAACAGCAAATGTTCTTCGGAAGAGCTCTGAATAATATGAATTGTGTTTGCGCTTGGGGTGTGTAATAACAATAGACCCATGCACACCCCGTTGATTTGTTTTAGAGATTACTGCATTCGAGCGGATCAAGGCGGAGGGATGCCACTCTGAGTCCGTCTCTCATACCGTCTTGTATTTCCTTCTGCTATTCAGGGACGTGATGACATGGATGGGGTGTCTCGCCCCTAAATATCATTAGAATTGTTCAATAGTTGATGCCTAAAACAAAATTAGTTGTAAATTTCAGGCGGAACATATACAAACTGCGTTAGTAATCACTAGATGAAAATATTTTTGAACCATGCTGCCAGTTTCGTTGAGAGTATCATCTTCATCCCGCTAACGTATTTGGGGATAACGAGCACATTGAAAGGAAATAAACGGAATGGAACAAATGGCAACGATAATAAAATCTCTCAAATTATTTATTGCTGGCCATGATTCATCGAATTAATTGCCAGAATAATTGTGGCGATTCCTAAATAATGTCAAGATGCAAAGCTATGGGATATTAGAACGGTTTCAAATGTTGGTGATTGATACGTTATGATTCCAACGGTTCTGTTGAAACAACTGATAGTTCTCAATTTGCAACGATTACTTGGGGAACTGTCACATCTGACACGGGCAAATTTTAAATTAGTGCATCTCATATATAGTCGAGACACCCACAAAACTCCAGCAGTTTCCAAGCGTAAATATTAAGTACTATATATTATATGTATTATATGTATATATCAATGTTGTACGGCTAAGCGTTGACTATGCCAAAATATTATATCTCACGTGACTTTCTGACATTCTGATTGGCTGCACACTGCTATACTATTTTACGATAGTGCCCCAGTCAGGCTTGTCAACCGGTACCAGTACCGGTACCGGTACCGGCGGTACTTGGCCGTTTCAACGGTACCGGTTCGAAACAAAACTCGAAGATAGAGTAAATGAATCACCCTCCCCTCGCCATTTTTGGCAAACAATAAATTATTTATTAAATAAAAAGAAAGTTACAAGTATTCCACCACTATATAGTCCACATGGCGATGTTTCGTCAGATGGAAAAACATATGTAACAAATGACAACGAAAAGGCAAACTGCTTAAATGAGGCTTTTATTTTAAACTCAACGATAGCCGACCGTGACCATCAAATTCCAAATATACCCAGTAGATGTAACAACACACTCTCTGATGTCCCTTTCACTCGTGAAAATATAATTAAAGCTATTAAAGACCTTAAAGTTAATAAGGCCCATGGTTTTGATGGAATCAGTCCTAAAATGCTTCAAGAAACAGCCGAATCGATCGCAGTCCCGTTAGAAATTATCTTTAAAAAATCATTACAAAAAGGGAAATTCCCATCTGATTGGAAAAAAGCAAATGTGATTCCCATATTTAAAAAAGATGATCCTGCCGAATGTACAAATTACCGTCCAATATCTCTCCTCCCAAGTCTTAGTAAAATATTTGAGAAAATAATTATCCAACATCTCATGGAATTCTTTCAAAACAATAAATTACTATACAGCAATCAATCTGGCTTTATGCCTGGACATAGCACGACTTTTCAGTTAACAGACTTATATCACAACCTCTGCCAGACCCTAGATAAAGGCCTCTACACGTGCTCTGTATTCTGTGATATATCAAAGGCCTTTGAAAGAGTCTGGCATAGGGGACTGATTTATAAGTTGAAACAATATGGTATTTCCGGACCGCTTTTAAACTGGATAGAAGACTACCTCACTAATAGAAAACAAAGAGTTCTCATAAATGACTCATGTTCAAACTTTAGAGTTATCCCCGCTGGAGTCCCTCAAGGTTCAATACTCGGCCCCTTCCTATTCCTCGTATACATAAACGACCTACCCGAAAATTTAAACTCAGACACTAGAATGTATGCTGATGATACTTGTCTCACGGCGATGCACTATGATATTAATTTGTTAGAAAGAAATATAAACGAAGACCTAATTAAGATTGATGAATGGGCGCGTAAATGGCTTGTAAATTTCAATCCGATTAAAACGAAAGCAATACTGTTCTCTCTGACCCCCAATAATGTGCCCTTAAACATCTCGGTCTTGAAATTCAAAGCAATTTAAACTGGAACAAGCACATCGAGTCTATCGCCACAAGAATTACTCCTCGGCTGTCAATCCTTAGAAAATATAAATATAAGCTAGACAGAAGAACACTTGATAAACTATACAAGGCCTATATTCTACCAATATTAGATTACACTGATGTCGTATGGGAAAACGCCCCTGATTATCTTCTGAAGAAACTGGACCGAATTCACATAGATGCCGCCAGAATTGTAACTGGTCTCACACGTTCATGCTCAAATAGTTCCGTCCTGTGTGAAGCAGGCTGGCCTACACTAAAAACCCGCAGAGAGAAACATAAATTACAAATACTATTTAAAATCATAAATAATAAAGCCCCAGACTACCTTACTGGTTTACTACCGCCACGTTCATACCAGATGTCAAGGTATGCCATGCGATGCCCGGATAGGTTCTACTCATATTATTGTTCTACAGAACACTATAAAAAATCCTTCCTTCCCTCGACCGTGACCGAGTGGAACAAACTCCCTAAGTATGTAACTGCAGCTGAAAATCTGCAAGATTTCAAAGAAAACTTAAATATTGTTGACCCAGTCACGAAACCACCCAAATACTTTGAATCAGGAAACCGGAAAAGTAATATTCTACACTGTAGGATACGTAACTCATGTAGCGATCTTCGACTAGACATGCACGAAAACTATATTGCCGATAGTCCAGATTGTCAGTGTGGATACGCATACGAAAGTGGCATGCACTTCTTTCTTTTCTGTCCATTATATGACGAACAGAGACATGTACTTTACTGTAAACTGGAGAAACATAATTTCCGAATATCAAACTGGAACCAACTGCTAAGGGGAATTCCTGACGAAACCTTTCAAAGAAACATAAAATTATTTCGCATTGTTCAGTCATTCATAGCTGCGACAACACGCTTTAAACAAGATTAATCGCCCGAAAATATACCATCAGATATATAAATTAACATATTAAGTAAAACAAATAGACGTCCTGGCCCGTCCTCATTTCATGTGTATCCAGGGAGACGGTTGACAATTAACACACTCAGTCCACACTCTTACCACTATAACCTTTATCTTCTTTATTTTCAGTTACTCTATGTATTACACCACAATTGTAAACACTCTGTCATCTTGTAAACAAATACTGTAATTTCAACTTTGTATCGGGAGAGGGGTGTCTTGTAAGTTTCTGTAACTTGTACCCCAATCCCTTTGTAAATTGAATAATTCACAATAAAATATGTTTAAAGTAAAAAAAAGTTCTGATACTCAGTACCGACGGTTCTCGGTACTCGCCAAAAACAGTAAATAGATTATAGATCGATTAAAATTGAAGGAACTTTGCTCTTTTAAGTGTGCCGCAACTGCCGCTTGCATTATGGTATCATACCACACGCAAAATCGGCGCATTTAGTTCAGGCAACGAGTGTGTTGAAGCTGTTATCATTGTATTCAACAATGTATATATGTGTCATTGACTCAATGTGTGTTTCATTATAACTTACATAAGAGGATTGCAGCCTTGCATGTACATAAAATTTATTTCAGTTTAAATTGTCATTCACCATAGATATATACCCATCTTTCCGATGTATGTATTTGAGCGCCTGAAGCCCTAAACATAAAAGTTCTAACACCTATCAGGCTGCCTAAATTATGGCACATTTTAGGTGATTGTTGTGGGTGATAAATCCAACTATTTCAGACAAAACTAATGCATGTATGTCACACATTTATTACATATCTATCAACGTAAGTCGCATGATCGCACGACGTTCCAGGCGTGTGGTAATTCTCAGGATCGCACTAGTGCAATCTGTCGACGGAACTATTTCATTCAATGTTGTTAGACTGGCTCTCGCCGTTACTATTTTTCAACTTTTCAACGCAAGGGCGACAACCCACTTGCCGAAATCGCAGCGCGCTGATTGAGTTATATTTGTGGAAAATCTGGGGAAAACCCAATTAACACATTTGAGCGGGTCAAGATGGGTCAAGTTCACTCGCAGATAGACGGGCTCCCTATCTGATTGTTGCGTTAACCCTAAAATGCCGTTAAAACTCAATTAAATTCACATTTTCTGTACCGGAGATGTACGATTGTGAGTCAACTGTAATACGCAGATATGTAATAACTCGATTTGTTGGCGGAACGCGACACCTCTCGTGCGGAACTGCGTCCCGCACTCGATGTATCGCTCCGCCAACAAATCTCGTGCGATAATTTCGTCAAAATCCAGACACTCATGCGGTTCTATCTATTTATGTGTGGCTGCTGTGGCATACGTGCATTATGATAGTATGACATGGTTGTATATGTCATCCACAACACTCACCAACAACTGGCACAAAGTGCCATACATTACCAGTAATTACCAAATTAGAATATACTCTTTTAAATGTGTGATATGTAGTGGAATAAACAATACAACACCAGTACCGGTACCGGTACCGGTACCGCGGTTCCAACGCAGTACCGGTACCGGTACCGACTACCTTGGTACCGGCGGTACTTTGACAAGCCTGGCCCCAGCCCCCAGTACGATTCCATCATGTCTACTATTCTTTTTCTATTTATAGTAACAAACTCATTTCGCGCAATCGGTTTAAGGCCAGAAGATACGGCCAATCTGAAACAAGACCTTGTACGATACTTGTTACAATCATATTTTCTTATTGTATTATTGATTGAGGGGCAGCAGGAAGACGGCCAGTAGGTCATGCTGCTCCTGTACAATACCATTAATTCATATATCAATGCTTTGTTATCTATTCTTATCTATTGTACAAATAAACATCTACATCTACATCTACATCAATATCGGTATATCATTAGATTTATTTGTGAATAGCTATCCAATGTAATTAATAGTTTGTCTGTTTAGTTGGCAAGCGACCGGTCCTAATTTTGTAATTCCAGTGGACGTTATTTATACATTTCCGTCCGTTTTCTAAAAGTTCGCCAAAATTTCTTTGCTAATGATGTATTTATAGAATAAATGCCGTAATTTGTAAAATCTGAGACCGATTTCCAAAATTCACGGTAAATAAAAATGTGACAAAATCAGGCACAGAAATTGTGAGAAAATTGACACCAATCTTCGATATAATATAATAAATAATGAATGTCTTGTCGTTGACTATGCCTAAATAGTGGTCCTCGAGCAGGAATAGTCCACTCGCCTGCGGCTCGTGGACTATTCTTCCTCTCGGACCACTATTTTGGCATAGTCAACTCCAAGCCATTCATTATCTATATACTAGTGGTCCGAGGAGAAGAATATAGTCCACGAGCCAGAGGCAAGCGGACTATTCCACCACAAAGGGCCATTATTATGGCATAGTCAGCGACAAGCCTTGCAATGTTTATTATATTTTATCGAGCGTTCTTCAGTATGTCAACATGTCCCATATTATAAAATCAATTCACACTCAGATCATGTTAACGAGTGAACAATTTAGTACTTTTTCTACCGAAAACAAACATAAAGGCCCACTTAATTTTCGAGTCACCGATATTTTTTATAGTGCATTGATATACGGTTTAAATAACAATCTATGCCATTAAATATGATTAAAATACATTACCATTTGAAACGTCTGGGTCTCAGAAGATGACCACAGAGAAATAGAAAACAGCTAAAATCATAAAAAGATTACCCCCTTTTTAACTTCCAGAATGCAACAGAATTCAAACTAAAAATCTTTAAAATATAGAGTTATTCCCCCTACATTAGAAATAATACACTTTACACAACAAAACTAGACGAAACTTAAGCACAAAACACGTCGGTAACTCAACAAAAACAACATGTTCGCAGTTTATTACTAAATATGGAAGAAGAATAGGGGGCTCGTTAGAGTCACATCTAAAAATAGAATCTTTGGGGTCTAAAATTGTTTGTACTAAAATATTCCCAAAATATCAAAACCCAAAAAAAAAATTTCAAAACTTCAAAAATTTATTTTTTCCAAAAAATTTAAAAACTTCCAAAAAAATTTCAAAACCCTAAAATTTCCAAACTTCCAAATTATCAAAACCCTCAAAATTATTTCTCTAAAAAAAGTTTAAATAAAAAATTTATAACGAGTTTATCGGTTTCTGATAATCTCGATATTAAAAAATATCGAATGTTAAATTATTTGCGCGTAATATCTTTCGTTATTTTTTTGTTCAAATATTTTTCATGAATTTATTAATCGATGTTTAGAAATAGCTTTATTGGACATTGTGACCAGCGGTATGAATGCATACATTCCAGTGTTTAACGGACGCAGTTCATATAATTGTCATACCTGAAAATAGACACCATTACTTTTTACATAAATAATAAAGAGCGTTTATTCTTTACTTATCTCTATATGAAGTTATTGAGTATATGACAGGCGTGTGTATTTTCGTCAATTATTGGAAGTATTCAAATGTACTATGTTGAATCCCTAACGGTCGAAAATTGTAATGTGAAATTAGAACCCTCCAGAATGAATTGTCATATTGAATGAATGATGATTTAATCTCAGCCATTTTTACATGGAACATGAGCGATGTACACTCAATCACACACGCCACATTGGTGTTAACAATGTGTCTTTCACACCTTTGCTTTACCAAATGAATTCTATTATTTCCCCGGTCACAGCTATATGGTATTCAGAAAACATATCGATTTAATGTCTGAACAAACGGGGTTAGTATCAATTAAGGTTGATAAACTGTGTCATTCACGCGATAATTAGTTATCCATAAAACATGCATACATATTAAGTCAGGTCGTGAGACACTCAATTATACAAATTGCTTTGATCACATTGTTATAACAACATTACGTAATAACCCCTTATCACTCCAGTCACACTTACGATCATTTTGTATGCCGAAAACTCCAGGTAGCACCGATGATGTAACATTATATCACTGCTATTGTGCCAATGATAGGTTCAGACATGTTCTATGTTTAGAAAAATACATAATGTGCAGGTTAAGCCACAACAACAACAACAACAACAACAACATCCTGCTTTCATGATCCAATGGCCAATGTCCATGAAGATTTTATTTCCGATGCAAGTCATATTTCCGACTAACTCCTGAAAAGTTACCTATAATTCTGCTGTGGTTAAGCAGTCCATTATTTAGGGCATACCTGTATGTAGGCCTACCAGTGGATGAATAGTCTGCCGGAGAAGTACTGTGTAGACAGGTCTTGTCGGTAAGAGAGTCAGCCGAGAAATGAAGGCTCGGCTATTAAAACATAGTAATGCGATAGCGAACATCAAACGAGTCTGCGCACGCATATCTGTCAAAGGATACAATGGCAGTCATTGGTCAATTTATCCCCGGTGTCAGCTCAGTACAATAGCAGTCATTGGTCAATTTATCCCCGGTGTCAGCTCAGTACACAATCGACACGAAGCCGGAGGTCATAATTACTCTTACGAATGAAGAGCGTTGAACATATACGAAATTATTACACGAATGAACTGAAATTTATATTTCACATCTTACCAACAACAGATACAGACATGGTCATAGTGTTATATTATCTTACATGTACCCATGCTATGACATACTTAAAGGGGGATAATGCACACACGGAGTGTGGAATGTTAAAGTGACACGAGGTAAGGGACGTTATGTAATATTGGTGTGTGAATATTAAAGGAGCATTCTCGCTATACAACCCCCCCCCCCTCCCCACTTATAGATATATAACGAAGACGAGAATAACATGTTGATGAAGTTTATTGAAATTTAATCATTGTCTGAATCTTCGACCGTTAGATTTACTGCTAAGAGTTTCTTGAATTTTCTCATCGCTTCATCTGCAGCCCATTCATTATTATATCCGCGTTTGGTCAGTTTGACCATTTTCTTCATGATCGTGTTATGTATGGGTGATGTTTTCAATCGATACTGGTATTCTATTAATCGTCTATAACTTTTGAGAAACAGAACAAAATCTGTGTCGATGGTATCCTCTTTTCCCGACATGCTCTCATCTCCCGAAATGCTCTCTTCTTCTTTCACATCATTGGTGACGCGTTTCATCATACTTTTGAATGTGTCCATCTCGTTGACACATCGCGCAGCTTTCTTAAGACCGAATACCGTTCTACTACCGACGACATTACCATCTTTTGAATCTGATAGCGTTCCCCGTTCATCTTCATCTGTATCTTCTCCGAAGAGAGTTGTTTTTGTCTCGGACATAGCTCCGTGTTCATCCGGATCCTCAGTTAATTTTCGTTTTAACTTATTTTCTTGACACCAGTTTTTTACGTGTCTCTGAACATCATAATGATCTGCGAACAAAAGCCCGCATTCATTACAAGGGTACGACATGTCTTCTTGAATGTCTCTGTTTTGATGGTTCTTCTTATTAATTTCATCGAGCTCACCAGGTGGCCGTATGTCGTTAGTATAGTCATTATGTTGACCCTGGGGCGCAATATAATTATATGTTATGCCCTTCTGCTGACCGGGGAGTTCTCTGTCATCGTATTTCATCGCATTCTGTTGACCCTGGGTCTCAGTGTCTTTTGTATGTTTTTTCATCCCATTCTGTTCATCTGGGTGTTCTCTGTCTTTTTGGAGATTATATTTCATGCCATTCCATTCACCCCTATGTTGGTTCGTGTCCTCTTTTAGTACATTCTGTCGCAGACGTAATGCGTCCGGTGTTGCGGCTTTTAAATCCACCAGTAGGTAACCGTACGGTTCACTCGTCGCTTCCGAAAACTCTCGAACCATACGCTGAGGACATTCAGGATACATCTGTCTTGATAATGTTGAAATTAATCCCTTGTCGATTGGGTTATTGAACAATACCAAATATTGACAATTTCGTCGTTGCGTTGGATCTTTGTTGTAGTAGAAATTCTGGTTCAAACTTATCAAAGATAAGTTCAAATGGTGACTTCCTTCGGAATGCAAATCATTAACTCTCTGGTCTTTTGATGAAGTTTGCATCAAGTCATCGAGTATAACTAGATTTTTATACCGGGGGTTGATAAGAGAATCCAAGTTTGCTGGTATTCCTCGTATAAAGTTGACCTGAGGGGTGACTGTATACTTTAATTCGTCATATAGGGGCTGCCAATATTTATAAAACCATATTATTCTGTCAGGTGCGGGTGATATTTTTGAGGCAGACTTTTGTAGCAAGGTTTTCACGAAGTATGTCTTACCACAAGATGTAGGTCCACTTACACATGCCGTGAATGGATGCTTGAAAATAAAATCTTCATGGACATTGGCCATTGGATCATTAAAGCAGGATGTTATGTCGCTTGGTGGCTGTTGTTGTTGTTGTTGTTGTTGGTGGTGTTGTTGTTGTTGTTGTTGTTGTTGTTGTTGTGGCTGATGATACTGTTGTTGTTGTTGTTGTTGTGGCTGATGATACTGCTGCCTGTTGCTGCTACTGTCTGTTGCTGTTGCATGGTGCTGCTGCTGTGGTTGTCGGTTAACAAACTCAGTGTGTTTATATTGTACATGTCTTATCAAATCATGGTTCCGCACATACCCCCGAGAGCAAATTGAACACTGGTGCTTCATTTATACTTGACTAAAATGTCTCGGTATTTCAAAATGTACAAGTCACTCTTTTTTCTGCATTTTATTTTAGAAAGTTTATCGTCTCTTATAAAAATCGATTATTGCATCTAAAAATAGAATCTTTGGGTCTAAAATTGGTTGTACTAAAATATTCCCAAAAACCCAAAACTTCAAAAATTTCAAAAAACTTCAAAAATTTCAAAAAACTTCAAAAATTTCAAAAACTTCAAAAATTTCAAAAACTTCAAAAAACTTCAAAAATTTCTAAAACTTCAAAAATAAGACCCCGGCGGCGGCGGCGGCGGTGGCGGCGGCGGCGGCGGCGGCGGCGGCGGCATTGCGGTAATGCCGGTATTTGGCGGCGGCGGCGGCGGCATTGCAGTATTTTACTGCGGGGTCCGTCGGCGGCGGACCCCGGCGGCGGCTGCGGCACCGCCGCCGCCGCAGTAAAATACCGCAATGCCGCCGCCGCCGCCGGCAAATACCGGCATTACCGCAATGCCGCCGCCGCCGCCGCCGCCGGCGGCAAATACCGGCATTACCGCAATGCCGCCGCCGCCGCCGCCGCCGCCGCCGCCGCCGGGGTCTTATTTTTGAAGTTTTAGAAATTTTTGAAGTTTTTTGAAGTTTTTGAAATTTTTGAAATTTTTGAAGTTTTTGAAATTTTTGAAGTTTTTTGAAATTTTTGAAGTTTTTTGAAATTTTTGAAGTTTTGGGTTTTTGGGAATATTTTAGTACAACCAATTTTAGACCCAAAGATTCTATTTTTAGATGCAATCTTTATAAGAGACGATAAACTTTCTAAAATAAAATGCAGAAAAAAGAGTGACTTGTACATTTTGAAATACCGAGACATTTTAGTCAAGTATAAATGAAGCACCAGTGTTCAATTTGCTCTCGGGGGTATGTGCGGAACCATGATTTGATAAGACATGTACAATATAAACACACTGAGTTTGTTAACCGACAACCACAGCAGCAGCACCATGCAACAGCAACAGACAGTAGCAGCAACAGGCAGCAGTATCATCAGCCACAACAACAACAACAACAACAGTATCATCAGCCACAACAACAACAACAACAACAACAACAACAACAACAACACCACCAACAACAACAACAACAACAACAGCCACCAAGCGACATAACATCCTGCTTTAATGATCCAATGGCCAATGTCCATGAAGATTTTATTTTCAAGCATCCATTCACGGCATGTGTAAGTGGACCTACATCTTGTGGTAAGACATACTTCGTGAAAACCTTGCTACAAAAGTCTGCCTCAAAAATATCACCCGCACCTGACAGAATAATATGGTTTTATAAATATTGGCAGCCCCTATATGACGAATTAAAGTATACAGTCACCCCTCAGGTCAACTTTATACGAGGAATACCAGCAAACTTGGATTCTCTTATCAACCCCCGGTATAAAAATCTAGTTATACTCGATGACTTGATGCAAACTTCATCAAAAGACCAGAGAGTTAATGATTTGCATTCCGAAGGAAGTCACCATTTGAACTTATCTTTGATAAGTTTGAACCAGAATTTCTACTACAACAAAGATCCAACGCAACGACGAAATTGTCAATATTTGGTATTGTTCAATAACCCAATCGACAAGGGATTAATTTCAACATTATCAAGACAGATGTATCCTGAATGTCCTCAGCGTATGGTTCGAGAGTTTTCGGAAGCGACGAGTGAACCGTACGGTTACCTACTGGTGGATTTAAAAGCCGCAACACCGGACGCATTACGTCTGCGACAGAATGTACTAAAAGAGGACACGAACCAACATAGGGGTGAATGGAATGGCATGAAATATAATCTCCAAAAAGACAGAGAACACCCAGATGAACAGAATGGGATGAAAAAACATACAAAAGACACTGAGACCCAGGGTCAACAGAATGCGATGAAATACGATGACAGAGAACTCCCCGGTCAGCAGAAGGGCATAACATATAATTATATTGCGCCCCAGGGTCAACATAATGACTATACTAACGACATACGGCCACCTGGTGAGCTCGATGAAATTAATAAGAAGAACCATCAAAACAGAGACATTCAAGAAGACATGTCGTACCCTTGTAATGAATGCGGGCTTTTGTTCGCAGATCATTATGATGTTCAGAGACACGTAAAAAACTGGTGTCAAGAAAATAAGTTAAAACGAAAATTAACTGAGGATCCGGATGAACACGGAGCTATGTCCGAGACAAAAACAACTCTCTTCGGAGAAGATACAGATGAAGATGAACGGGGAACGCTATCAGATTCAAAAGATGGTAATGTCGTCGGTAGTAGAACGGTATTCGGTCTTAAGAAAGCTGCGCGATGTGTCAACGAGATGGACACATTCAAAAGTATGATGAAACGCGTCACCAATGATGTGAAAGAAGAAGAGAGCATTTCGGGAGATGAGAGCATGTCGGGAAAAGAGGATACCATCGACACAGATTTTGTTCTGTTTCTCAAAAGTTATAGACGATTAATAGAATACCAGTATCGATTGAAAACATCACCCATACATAACACGATCATGAAGAAAATGGTCAAACTGACCAAACGCGGATATAATAATGAATGGGCTGCAGATGAAGCGATGAGAAAATTCAAGAAACTCTTAGCAGTAAATCTAACGGTCGAAGATTCAGACAATGATTAAATTTCAATAAACTTCATCAACATGTTATTCTCGTCTTCGTTATATATCTATAAGTGGGGAGGGGGGGTTTGTATAGCGAGAATGCTCCTTTAATATTCACACACCAATATTACATAACGTCCCTTACCTCGTGTCACTTTAACATTCCACACTCCGTGTGTGCATTATCCCCCTTTAAGTATGTCATAGCATGGGTACATGTAAGATAATATAACACTATGACCATGTCTGTATCTGTTGTTGGTAAGATGTGAAATATAAATTTCAGTTCATTCGTGTAATAATTTCGTATATGTTCAACGCTCTTCATTCGTAAGAGTAATTATGACCTCCGGCTTCGTGTCGATTGTGTACTGAGCTGACACCGGGGATAAATTGACCAATGACTGCTATTGTACTGAGCTGACACCGGGGATAAATTGACCAATGACTGCCATTGTATCCTTTGACAGATATGCGTGCGCAGACTCGTTTGATGTTCGCTATCGCATTACTATGTTTTAATAGCCGAGCCTTCATTTCTCGGCTGACTCTCTTACCGACAAGACCTGTCTACACAGTACTTCTCCGGCAGACTATTCATCCACTGGTAGGCCTACATACAGGTATGCCCTAAATAATGGACTGCTTAACCACAGCAGAATTATAGGTAACTTTTCAGGAGTTAGTCGGAAATATGACTTGCATCGGAAATAAAATCTTCATGGACATTGGCCATTGGATCATGAAAGCAGGATGTTGTTGTTGTTGTTGTTGTTGTTGTTGTGGCTTAACCTGCACATTATGTATTTTTCTAAACATAGAACATGTCTGAACCTATCATTGGCACAATAGCAGTGATATAATGTTACATCATCGGTGCTACCTGGAGTTTTCGGCATACAAAATGATCGTAAGTGTGACTGGAGTGATAAGGGGTTATTACGTAATGTTGTTATAACAATGTGATCAAAGCAATTTGTATAATTGAGTGTCTCACGACCTGACTTAATATGTATGCATGTTTTATGGATAACTAATTATCGCGTGAATGACACAGTTTATCAACCTTAATTGATACTAACCCCGTTTGTTCAGACATTAAATCGATATGTTTTCTGAATACCATATAGCTGTGACCGGGGAAATAATAGAATTCATTTGGTAAAGCAAAGGTGTGAAAGACACATTGTTAACACCAATGTGGCGTGTGTGATTGAGTGTACATCGCTCATGTTCCATGTAAAAATGGCTGAGATTAAATCATCATTCATTCAATATGACAATTCATTCTGGAGGGTTCTAATTTCACATTACAATTTTCGACCGTTAGGGATTCAACATAGTACATTTGAATACTTCCAATAATTGACGAAAATACACACGCCTGTCATATACTCAATAACTTCATATAGAGATAAGTAAAGAATAAACGCTCTTTATTATTTATGTAAAAAGTAATGGTGTCTATTTTCAGGTATGACAATTATATGAACTGCGTCCGTTAAACACTGGAATGTATGCATTCATACCGTTGGTCACAATGTCCAATAAAGCTATTTCTAAACATCGATTAATAAATTCATGAAAAATATTTGAACAAAAAAATAACGAAAGATATTACGCGCAAATAATTTAACATTCGATATTTTTTAATATCGAGATTATCAGAAACCGATAAACTCGTTATAAATTTTTTATTTAAACTTTTTTTAGAGAAATAATTTTGAGGGTTTTGATAATTTGGAAGTTTGGAAATTTTAGGGTTTTGAAATTTTTTTGGAAGTTTTTAAATTTTTTGGAAAAAATAAATTTTTGAAGTTTTGAAATTTTTTTTTTGGGTTTTGATATTTTGGGAATATTTTAGTACAAACAATTTTAGACCCCAAAGATTCTATTTTTAGATGTGACTCTAACGAGCCCCCTATTCTTCTTATGGAATAAGTATTCATATGTACCCACGTGCCAAATATGGCAGGGTACTGTCAATTCTATTTCTGGCGATACCGTTCATCGTCTGTTATTCCGAGAATCATTTCCGATCACCAAAGCCACGGCTAACCACGGCCAGACACTTGTTATAGCGTCCGCGCATGTCCGTATATATTTCCGAATATATATATTACTAGCAGGGTTACCCGGCGTTGCCCAGGTTAAAGTGATGTGAAACCCTCTGCATATTGTGGATATATGGTGGGAATAGAGGATACTCTTGTTCAAAGCGTTACACATATTCTCATAAATTATATATCCAAATAGCATCACAAAACATGATTCTTACACACGGAATATAAGTTGTAGCTCACCTTGTCAATTCAATTTAATTACTCTTCATCATGTTAGATATCACAGAGTATGTGCATAATTACAATATAACAATACATATATTATATAGTGTGCGATGCATGAGGAGTTCTGAGTTATTATTATGTGCAAGATTGTACACAATATATATTGAAATTCAACAGTTATTTAATTCAACAACCCATGGTGGTGTCCTAACGTGGGCGGTATTGTATGCCTCAGGAGAGCCTAAAGAATGGCATAACCCTTTTAATGAATAAAGAAAGATTTTGTGTTCTCTTCCCCTTTCCCGAATTGAATAGTTCATTCAATTTAATAATATTCGGTTTTCGGTAGAAGTAGGGTTTTATATATCTCTCTCGTAGAGTCTGCAATACAGGGCATATTAAAATTACATGGAATTCATCACCGAGTTCTAAGTTACATAGAGTACACTTTCTGTCTGAGTAATCTGAACCTACCCATGATCCCGATTCAACTGGTAAGTAGTGATTTCTGCTCCTGAACCGTAACATGGCGGTTACTAAGTTATTGTATATACTCGATATGTATGTCTCACGACCGAAGTTTATCTTAATAATTCGGTAGAATGCATATTTATTTGATTTGGACATGGTGCCTCTCCATTCTTGAATAAAAACATCTTCTAGTCGTTTTTTAACATTTGTGGTGAATCGATTCAAAGAATTCAGGGACTGATCTTTCCAGATGTATCCCATGCCAAGTTTGTTAACAGTGTGTTCTATGTTTTTGATCCATGGGTTGTTGCATTTATTATTTAAATACATTGAATATAGAACATAATACAATATTAAAGGCATTCGATGGCATTCCATAGTTAATATTCTTCCCCAATATGACAGGGCGCGAAGTTTCAGTTTAAGGGTAATTGGGAACATGCCAGTTTCGCCATATACAAATGCTGAGGGCGTTGAAGTTTTTAACCCCAGAAGAAATTTTAGAAACCAGAGCTCAAGTTTCTCAAAACATCTCAGATTTTCATGTGACCATATTTCCGCCCCATATGTCATAATTGGGATGATTGATTTCTCGTATAGCTCTAAGGTTGTCATGATACTGAGTTTATTTGTTCTCATTTTGTTTAAAGCTGCGTACATAGCATTTTTTGCTTGAAGGCATCTCATGTTTCTTTCTTTCGCAAAATTACCATTTTTATGAAAGTGTGTTCCGAGATACTTGTAACTGTCAACAACTTCGAGGTTTTGGTTTGATATGTTAAACGCAAGCTTCTTAGACGCAGGGGTAGTTCTACCAAATATCAATACTTTTGTTTTCGATGCGTTAATGTTAAGTCCCCAAGCTTTACAGTAATCGGAAAATGCGTCGAGTGCATTCTGCAGGCCGTCGCTAGAATTCGCCATTAAGGCTGTGTCATCTGCATATATGAGAAGAAAGAGTTTGGCATAAATGCCAGTATCGAAAGCGCCCAACTTTCCCACATCGATACCCTGACATCCCTTTTCGCTCATGTACTGTTCCAGGTCGTTAACATACAGGGCATAAAGTATCGGTGATAAGTTATCTCCCTGTTTTAGGCCAATATTTGAGCAAAAATAATCTGAATGTTGGTTGTCTACGCTAACGCATAACTTAAGGTTATTGTACATCCCTTTAATGACATTTAGTACCTTCCCTGTTATATTATATCGTATAAGTTTTTCCCATAAGCCGATCCTCCAGACTGAATCAAATGCCCTCGAGAAGTCAATTAATGCGCAATACAGTTTCTTTTTAGTGGCCTTAATTAAGTGTGTGATTGTATGGAGTGAGAATATGTGATCAACAGTCGAATAGCCTTTTCTGAAACCTGCCTGGCTCTCTGACTGAATTTTATTTGCAGAGAGAAAACTGCATATTCGTTCACTAATGATGCTTGTGAAAAGTTTAGCCAGGCAACTCAACAGGGCTATCTTCCTGTAGTTTCCAGGGTCGCGATGATCACCTTTTCTTTTAAATAATGGCCTTATGATTCCGACCGTCCATTCTCGGGGTAATGTGCCACTATTTAAAATGAGATTGAAATAGTTCTTATACAGAGTATCAAGTTTGGGCAACGATTTGATTATGTATTCATTTGTAATTGAGTCTGCGCCTGGTGCTTTGTTAGTTTTGAGGCGCTTCGCTGCGTTATGTATTTCCTGTAATTCTATTTCTGTGTTCAAAGCGTTATTGTTAACTTGACTGAAATCGTCAATGCATATGAAGTCGTAGCGAGGAGTGTCGGGGATATTTTCTGACGCAAGTGTAGCGTCCTCGGTTCTAAAGTATTCACTGAACTCCTCTACATCCGGGGTTGGTAATTGAGATTCCCGATTGTCCATATTTTTTATTAATTTCCAAAATTCTCTACTAGAACTAACTCGTAACTCGTCTAACTTTCGTGAAATATTTCTGTTATAACGGAGTTTACAAGTCAACATAGCTTCTTTATACTTCTTGCGACAGTTAATCATTTCCTCATGATTAGCATAGTTTGGTTGTTTCTTCCATATTTTTCGCGCTTTACGGTATCGCGTTCTTGTGTCGCAACAACTATTTGAAAACCATGGGGTCGAAGACTTTTTAGGCTGTCTTTTATTAGGAACGTTTTGAATTGTCCCATTTGTATCTGTAACCGCCTGAAATATAACGGTTTCAAGTTTACTAGTGATTTCTTCTACTTCACCCTGAGTGAGTATGGCTTTGTTTGAGTGGTCAATCATATTATTTAATTCGCTAACAGCGGTCATGTCAATATTACGCGTGAATGATTCACTAACACGACTGTCCCACTTCCTGATTGTTGGCCTGTGCCTCGTTGATTTAGCTGTGTGCTTAATTTTACTTTTTGCGGCGCTTCTAATAATAGGCTGAGTGGCCAGCAGAGGAATATTCAGGTTACAACTAAATGTCACGGGTGAGTGAACGTCTGAAAACAACAAATTGAATGGTTCTATGATCATTTCAGCTATGCGCTCGGTGAATCTTGGTCCGCTTATCACATAATCGATAACGCTCACGCCGTTGGAAGTGAAACTAGAGGATTGTTCACCGAACCGCCCGTTCAATATGATTAATTGGGACTCGTCACATAAATGCATGAGTTTTGAGCCATAATTATTTGAGACGTTATCTGGATTGACTCTGATAGCTGTAATTTTGTTAATATTGTATTGCCTGATCAGTTCTGCAGTGCGGTGATTATCATTCAGGGTACCCGTCCGTGCATTGAAATCGCCTGCTAGGATAATGTTTTCATAGTTTATTTGTTTTTCAAGAACTGATATGTGCAGGTTTGCCAAAGGGTTCCCTTTAGAGTATTTAGAATTTTCAGGTGGGACATAGATGTTGCCGAATAAAAAGGCATCCCCAGTTTGATTTTCATATTTACACCAAAGTATGGTTTCACATGTGTCATGAACAGTGCTAAATTTATCTTTGAGTGTGCTGCGGACGGCTATACAGAGACCCCCCGAACGGCGACGGGCTGCCTTTTTTCTATTTTTTATAGCAATTACACTGAAATTTTCTATGATTATTAAATCAATTATGTCTGTTTTTGTTTCCTGGAACATAAGAACATCAAATTGGTTAATATATGAAACAAATTCTGGGTCACTTAATTTCGAAACAAGTCCACAAACATTCAGTGAGAGGATGTTCATTTGGGTTTCTCCCGGGCATTCCTAGAGGTGAGTGTCGACTGCCCCAGTGTCATTGGTTTCTGCAGAGGATGAGAAGTCCATATTCTGTGGTTGCGGAAAATCCACATCAAAGGTGGAGTTAGAATTCCTACCTCCCCGGTGATTTCCCCTTCCTCCTCGTGCAGACCCACGTGCTCTACCGCGTCCGCCACGCCCACGCATGTTGTCATTGGTCGGCTTCGGTTTGTAGTTCGGTGGCACGAATGTTGTTTTGTTTCCGACATTAAACATGACTGATTTTGATTGATTGACAGCTGGCTTTGGTTTCGAACTGCTCACAGTGTGATTGAGTTTTTGTTTCTGCACCGTGCGGCTATTATCAATCCTATTAGCTGCGTCCTTATTTGTCCTATAGAACGGTTTTTGTTCCGGTACGAATGGCTTATTGTCAACAAATAGTTTGTCTCCAACTAATCGCGCTTTTCGGCCACATTCGCGCTGCTCCTTCGCGATTGGGTTCAGAATTTCCATTCGATAGTTATTCATGACCCTAGGTAGCTGCTCATTTATATAGTAGTGTGTCTGCTTCAGAGAGCCTCTTCGCTTTAGTACCAGCTCCCTATCCCTGTATTTGGTGAATTTAACCAGTATTTGTCGAGTATTATCTCTTTCGAATTTTCCTAATCGTTTTACAAACTCAAACTCAATTGTCTCCATTATCCCCATTTTTTTCTCAAGGAATTTATGCATAAGGTCTTCAGTGGTGACAGGATCGTCTGCTTGGATCGGAGCAATTGTCATTTTGTTTATCGCGATTAATCCGTCCTACCAATAAAGAACTATCTATTTATTATTTATTACTGCTTATATTTCAGATGTTATAACATGAACATCATAAACACATTAGTTCGCAAAAATAAAAGACGACAATTGGGTTTTACATAGAGATGTATGAATCAATATATAGTTGGTTTGACTAAGATATCATATCTCCACGAAGATACATATGTTTTAGAGAAATGACCAGGTGCTCATCTGTTCATTGTGATATATACTGGCTAATTATTCTCAGTTTAAAAGAAATATTGCTATGCCCTGTATCAGCTACATGTGCCCGACACACAGCGAATTTTTGAGTTATTTATGTTAGGCGATGAGTCTGTTCTAAAACATGAAAGATATCCTCTGTATATTGGGCAGCTATAACCTTGTCAGATGTCAGTATTGGAGGATCCTGAAAAGTCATGTACCACTGACTCCGTTTTCTTTTATCTCAGAAGAAATTATATTTGACGGCACACAGTGACCACTATTGTTGAACAGGCCTTCTATACATTTCAATATCTCTTGTAACTGTTTTGTGGAAACTATATTGAATGGGGCAGACTCAATTGTGTTATAATATTAGCATGAGCTATTTTAACATGCACCATTATCTTCCTCGTAAGTTACCACTGTTAAAACGCCTTGGTGCCATCTCGATTGTACCCCGTGAAGTTATATATAGAACACATACAGACAGACAAATATTTGCAAATATATCTAGGCACCAAATATGACGTTTTTAACACGCACGATTTGATTACTCGTATCATTTGAGAAGAACGTGTATGAATTTGATGTTAATTGGCACTAAACATATTTCTATCAGTTGTGGTGACCCGCCCGTCCCTATTTCGGACTCAAGCGGCGCCTAAGGGTGGATACACACATGCATGTAATGTCTGTATGTAAAATCCATGTATTTTACATGGTCACACCAATCATTGATAGCATTAATCGCCTGCGCCCGATCGTTCCATTTCAACAGGCGAGAACAGTGAGTAGTTATAAAACAAAATCAAACTAACTGTTATCAAGAGATTTCAGGCCAGTCATAAACATGTCTTCTTTCATGGGTGCCGAAATGAATAAATCCTGTCTGATATCTGTTGCTGTTTTTCACGAGTTTTAGTTCATTTCGAAAAGTGGATTTGAGTCCGTCGATTTTATACTTGATTTGTTTCTCGTCATTTCTTGGAAACAGGGTAATCCAAAATAAAAATAAAATGTGCAGACTTTTGAAAATCTTTTTGGACGATTGTGATACATGAGTGTTTAATGTCCCACACACTGACTCCCAATTTTATATCGTCCAGCAAAACCCGAACGGCTCTCTGACTCCACATCTTGGAAGTGCTATATTAATACACATGGCAATCAACTAACTCGTACACGGTGAATTCCATGTTAAGTGATTTAGCCTAATCGGACAACGCCGAGTCGTAAGGATAAGGATATTTGTTTCTCGACTATGCATGGCCTGAGCTCAAATTTTAACAATCCGATATGGTGCTCTCATGCCTTGGAAAATTAAGACAGACAATACCAGTTTGTTGAGATTGCTCGTTGAAAGAAACAAGAGTCACCCCCCCCCCCCCATTTTTAACCCAGAATTTACAGAACAGTATATGTTTCTCAGGCCAAAGGATGAACCAGTTCCTAACTGTCACAATTTTAGCTTGTACAGGCTTGAATTATCACATTTTGGACTATAATCCATGATTGGGGAGAGGGCTGGTTCTCGAAAGTTTCGAATAACTAAGGGATTTAGTTGAATGTATCGGCCGGGATTATCTGGGCAAGAATGTACAACATACTGTTTTACTTAAATAGTCCATGTTGTAAATTGTGCGTATATAACACAAGAGAGGAAAAATGATGTAGTTGTGAACTCGTAGCTAGACAACCCTTTTCCCGAATGAAGACACACAGCAACACTACCTTCTGTACCTTCAAATTTAAAGCTGTAATAATATGTTCATAATTATATGAATAGCATAATTGTTGCATATGAGATTAATCACTCGTAGCAAACAGGCACAACATATATGACTGTCAACTACAATATTTACAAATCGGGAGTGGCTTCGTGGCTTCAGGGTGGTAGGACTCATGGTGCTGCATGCCCCCCCCCCCAGTCGAGGAAATATTTGTGGTCAGTCCGGTAGCGTCTGGGATAATATAGCCCCCATGTTGGGGATCATAGCCCCTGCATTGGGGAAATCCTGGAACCATCACTGGTATACAATCAAGAGAAGACTGACAATGATTTAAACAGAACGTCCAACATGTGGGTGATCGCGCGAACAATTATTTTAAGCGGCCTGACGACTTCGTCCAGTCAACTGCTCTCTGCACGTTCAGAGCTTGACTCACTGGGGTCAAACATAGCCGCAATGATTGGGTTGTCAGCAGACACATATTACATGGTCTGTATGATCCATGTAAAACGCCAAATACACGATATTTACAGAGATTACATGCATGTGTGTATCCACCCTTAAACCACAAACTTAGACGCATTATGGAGATGAATATATATCAAATTGTTGAAAATTGGCGAGTATACAAATTCGTATCAAATTTAGGGCCCCATATATCTCACCAAAATGGCACCAATTTGGCGTATTTAAACCACACGATTATATTTCTCGTATCACGGAGAAGAATATGTATCAGTCTGGTGGAAATCGGCGCTAAACATATTGTTTATCCATTGTTGTGTCTCTCTCACCCTCTGTGGACCTCTGTCTCGAATGACACCACTTTTGACATCTTTAAACCACACAATTAGACTCCTGATACCATGGAGATAAATATTTATAAGTTTGGTGCTAATCGGCGACTAGTATTTTGTTTATCAAATTTAGTGCCCACCCACACCATCTCTCACAGCACCAATATAGCGTCTTTAAATCACACAATTATACTCCTTGTATCATGGAGAAGAATGTGTATTAATTTGGTGGAAATCGGCGCTAAAATTATTTTTATCAATGTTGGTGCCACTCTCCCTTTCAGTGCACCCCTGACTCGAGTGACGCCACTTTTGGCAGCTTTAAACCACCCCATTAGACTCCTCATACCGTGTGGATGATTTTGTGTAAGTTTTTGTATAAAATTGTCGAGTATACAAATTCGTATCAAATTTAGGCCCCCCCCCCCCCCCCCCCCATATCTCTCATCCAAACGGCACCAATTTGGCGTATCTAAACCACAGGATTAGTTTTCTTTATCACGGATAATATGTATCAATCTGGTGGAAATAAGCGCTAAATATATTGTTGATCTGTTTGTGTTCCTCTGTCCTCTATGCATCCTGACTCGAATGGCCCCACTTGTGACAGCTTGTGACATCCTTAACCCATACAATTAGACTCCTGATATCATGGAGATGATTATTGATAAGTTTGGTAAACCAATTTTTATCAAATTTAGTGCCCACTAACCCCCATCTCTCACCCAAACAGCACCAACATGGCGTCTTTAAATCACACGATCAGACTCCTCGTATTATGGATAAGAATGCGTATCACTTGGTGGAAATTGGAGCTAAAATTATTGCGTATCAATTTTGGTGCCCCTCTGCCTTTCAGTTCAACCCCGACTCGCATGATGCCACTTTTGACAGATTGACACCATTGGACTCCTCGTACCATGGGGATGATATTGTATAAGTGTGGTGGTAATCGGCGACTAAACCCATTCTTATCAAATTGAGTGCCCATCCCACAATCTTTCATCCAAACGACAGCAATTTGGAGTCTTTAAATCACATAATTAGATTCCTTGTATCATGGAGAGGAATATATATCAATTTTGTGGAAATCGGCGCTAAAATTAGTTATATCAATTTTGGTGCCGCTCTCCCCTTCCGTGCATCCCTGACGCGAATGGCGCGTTTGACATATTTAAACAACACCATTAGAGGCCTCATATCATGGTAATGATTATGTAAAAGTTTCGTGGCAATTGCCGGCAAACATTTATCTACCCCTCCCCCTTTTCTGCCCTGACAACGGCGTCACTTTAGAAAATTCTAACCCGCACCATTATCTTTCTCGTAAAAAGTTACCCCTAGTAGACCGTTTGTTGCCATCTAGATGGTCCCTCGGCGCTAAACTTAGTTTATCAATTGTGGTGTCCCTCTCCCCTTCCGTGCATCCCTGACTCGAACGGTGCCACTCTTGACATATTTAAACCACACCATCAGGTTCCTTATATCATGGGGATGATTATATATAAGTTTCGTGACAATCAGCGACAAAATTATTTGCTGCCCCTCCCCCTTTTCTGCCCCTGACAACGGCGTCACTTTAGAAAATTCTAACCCACACCATTATCTTTCTCGTAAAAAGTTACCCCTAGTAGACCGTTTGTTGCCATCTAGATGGTCCCTCGGCGCTAAAATTAGTTTATCAATTGTGGTGCCCCTCTCCCCTTCCGTGCATCCCTGACTCGAACGGCGCCACTCTTGACATATTTAAACCACACCATCAGATTCCTTATATCATGGGGATGATTATATATAAGTTTCGTGAGATTCGGCGACAAAATTATTTGCTGCCCCTCCCCCTTTTCTGCCCCTGACAACAACGGCGTCACTTTAGAAAATCCTAACCCTCACCATTATCTTTCTCGTAAAAAGTTACCCCTAGTAGACCCCTTTGGTGCCATCTAGATGGTCCCCTGTGAATTTCTATAGAACACAGACAGACAGACAGACAGGCAGACAGACATTCGCAAATATAGATATAGTTATATTATCGAAATCTAATAGTTCTGAGTCTTGAAAGGTGGGTTACTGCACTCAAATAGAATATTTTTCACCTCGGAAGCCGAAGAAATAGTAACTTATATATATGATTAAATTCGGCAGGGTATCTTTAATGACACCGACTTTTGTTCTGTTGAAAACATAATGTTCCATATAACTATTGAGCTATATATCAAGTGACTTTCTCGCGTTCGGGGGTCAATACTATGAACGATTTTACACCTGTAAATACAAATAGTATTTACAAATTTGTAAGAACAAATTTGTGTCAAACACAGTGGTTTCATAGTACAGGGAAAATTGAGCCGTATTATTTGTACAATAAATTTTGAATATACAAACATATTATTAATAGTTTAATAGTTAATTGTTATCGTCTCCCGGCCATAACATTTCGGCCTAATAGGGACACGACGACGAGAGGTGAAACCCCTAAAAAGTAGGGGGGGGAAATAACTCACCACTCTGCTCTCATTCACCCGTTACCAGTGTTGTCTGAATACCTAGTTCAAATTATACGGACATTGGAAGTTAAAATAACTGACACACAATTACAATGGAAAAGTTACAATGCGTGCTATTATTTTGTGATTAGTGATATCGTCGGTACTATGAAACGATGAGCTAACAAAATCTCGCCAATTTCACAAAGATCAACTATTGATTATTGTAAATTGCTAGCGGACAAGGTGTCGCCTGTGAGTGATTCACAATATATTGAATCACGGCAAGCCAAAGTTCCAAAAGAATTAACCTATCATAAGTTGAGAGTCGCTGATCAGAGTTATCCAATCGGTACACGGATTGGTAAGTTGATGACCACATGTCTGCGCAAAGTTAACCAATAAATTGTTCGTTTGTAAATTGTCAATGTTATTACAATCTTTGTGATATCGAGTACAACAACTAATTTAGTATCATTGTTTTCACAAAACCAAACATTATTTTGATGGTACAACATTATATATATTGTGCCCATCCTATGATTTTAAACTGAATCGTCCCTCTTATCATAACATATCGAGGCAGGGACGTGGCTCCGTTTTATCAGGGGTGTCCATCATATGATCGAAGCAGGGACGTACTAAGGCTCTCAGTTATAGGAGGGGGTGGTCATTCTATAATTTCAAATTGATTGGCACACTGTTATACAATTGTATAATAACAGACTCTTTTCGCGGAATCGTATTACCACCTGAGACGCGGCCAAAAGTCTCGACTGATTTTAAGCTATATTTTGAAATTATTATTTTTAATGGAAAATAAACTCCAAAGTTCCAAATAACGTTCACTGCATGGCATTACACAATAAGGACAGCTTGTGAATCATACAAAATCAATTCGTGTTCTTGTCGATGGTGGGGAGGAGCCACACTTCTCAAGAATAGCATTACCCATGTAAATCCCATTACATGTCGCGGGAAAATTTAATACATGTATATATTATACATCAAGTGACTTTCTCGCGTTCTGAATGGCACGCTGTTGTACAATTGTATAATAACAGACTCATTTCTCGCAATCTTATTGCCACCTGAGACGCGGCCAATCTGAAACAAAAGAATGTACCTTAATAATTGTTATACAATATCGGTATATCATTAGACTTGTTGGTGAATTTTAGTGATCTTACACATGTCCGATCATAGCTACCAAATGGTTTTAATAGTTTGTCCGTTTAATTGGCAAGCGGACAGTCCTATATTGTGGGATGCCATGCAGTGAACGTTATTTGTAACTTCCTTTTCCGTTTTCATCGAAGATAAAAAAGTTAACTTCTGAAATTTCGCCAAATTGTCTTTGATAATAACGTATTTATAGAAATAATTGCATGAATAATGAATAGATTCTGTTATAAATGTAATTAATAATATAGTTGTGTTCCCTGTCATCGTCAAAAGATCGCCGTAAATTGCAAAATCTCAGACCGATTTCCCAAATTCACGATAAATAAAAACGTGACAAAATCAGGCTCATAATTTGTGTGAGAATTAACACCATAATATAATAAATAGTAAATGTCTTGTCGTTGACTATGCCTGCGGCTCGTGGAGTATTCCTCATCGCGGGTCACTATCTATCTATATCTATATTTGCGAATGTCTGTCTGCCTGTCTGTCTGTGTTCTATATAAATTCACAATGACCATCTAGATGATACCAAAGGGATCTACTAGGGGTAACTTTTTACGAGAACGATAATGGTGGGGGATTAGAATTTTCTAAAGTGACGCCGTTGTTGTCAGGGGCAGAAAAGGGCGAGGGGCAGAATTTATTTTTGTCGCCGATTGTCACGAAACTTACAAATAATCATCCCCATGATATATGAAGAATCTAATGGTGTGGTTTAAATACGTCGTTCGAGTCAGACATGCACGGAAGGGGAGAGGGGCACCAAATTTGATAAAAAATTGTTTAGTCGCCGATTAGCACCAAACTTATAAATAATCATCTCCATGATATCAGGAGTGTAATTGTATGGTTTAAGGATGTCACAAGTGGGGCCATTCGAGTCAGTGGTGTATAGAGGTGAGAGGGACACCAAACAAATGATAACAATATGCTTAGCTCCGATTTCCACGAGATTGATACATATTCTTCTCCATGATACGAGGAATCTTATCGTGTGGTTTAGATACACCAAATTGGTGCGCTCTGGGTGAGGGATATGGGGACCTTAAATTTGATACGAATTTGTATACTCGCCAATTTTCACCACTTTTATATATATGCATCTCTAATCTCTAATGAGTCTAAGTGTGTGGTTTAACGGTGACAAAAGTGGCGCCGCTTGAGTCCGAAATAAGGACGGGAGGGTCACCAAAACTGATTTTTTAGTACCAATTACCATCAAATACAGACCCGTTCTTCTCAAATGATACGAGAAATCAAATCGTGCTGTCTGTCTTTCTGTCTGTCTGTATGCGTTCTATATATAACTTCACGGGGTACAATCGAGATGGCACCAATGCGTTCTAAGGGGGGTAACTTTTTACGAGGTAGATAATGGTGTGTGTTAAAATTTTCTAAATTGACGCTGTTGGTGTCATGGGAAGAAAAGGGGGAGGTCGGCAAAATTTAAAAAACGCATACATAATCACCTCCGCGATATGGCGCTGTTCGAGTCAGCGTTGCATGGGGGGGGGGGCGCATCAACAATTGATTCAATAAACTATTTTTAGCGCAGATTTCTACCAAATTGATATATTATTCTTCTCTATGATACGAGGAATATAATCGTGTGATCTAAATACGCCAAATTACTGCCGTTTGGGTGAGAGATGGGGGTCATAACTAATCTAAGAATTTGTTTAGTTGCTGATTACCACCAAACCTATATATAATCATCTCCAGTATATCATGAATCCATGAGTCTAATGGACGTGATTTAAATTTGTCAAAAGTGGCGCCGTTAAAGTCATGCATGAGGAAGGCAGTTGCATCGAAGCTGATACAAATATATTTAGCACTAATTTCCACCAAATTCATACACGTTCTTCTCTAATGATACGATGAATTAAATCACATTTGGTGTCGTTTTGGTCACGGATGGCGAGAGGATATGACAAGATTGCTATTCGCCGATATCCACCTATAAGTTATATATAGTCATCAGGTCATCTCCATATCATTTTAAGGAGATTTGGGCGTTCAAATTTCACAATGTCGACAAATGGTGACCCAATTAAGTCACTTGAACAATTATATCTTCTCAACTGTCATATTTATATGGGGATGGCAATCAGCTCATTCACATAATGAGCTAGCAAAAAGAGATACATAGAAGAAGCATTAAAAGTATATTTATCATTCTATTTAAGATATACATATATTCTTGAATACTTAGAGACCTCGAACCGTCAGAGGATTGCATATATATTATAACACAATTGAGTCTGTTCCATTCAACACAATTTCCACAAAAAAGTTACAATTTGTCAAGAGATATGGAAATGTATCGAAGGCAATTGTAACGGAGGTGGGGGTCAGACTATATATGGTAGAGTGGATTCTTTGACCCATTTTGTATCTCGTTACTGTAATTATATATATATCCCTTGTCTTGATTGTCTTCTTGAATCTTGTCTTGGTTCTTGTTCCTTAGTTTGGAACCTACAGCCATTGGGTTCTGATTCAGATAGTCAAGACTTTGTTTATAAAATGATTATGTTTTATTCTGATAATATTCCCATCAGACAGGTAACATGATGATCATCTATAACAGATTCATGTGATCAATATCACTGATAGCTCTCTAAGATTATATCCCAACAGAAGATAATAGAATCTGAGCATTAAATATGTGTGCAAATACACGGAAACAGGTATTCCAAATTATGCCACAAAGGTAGTCAAACTTCAATAAAAGGTACTTTCAGAAAGCCTATTAATAACACATCAAGCGTGTTCTATTGTTTACTCAAATGATTGGGCTCACATTGGAAATACCGGGCTTTGAATCCCAAAATGTATGCAAACACTCAAGACGGGTGCTAAATCTGACTTGCTCTCCTGAGATTTCCGTTACAAAGCCGACCACCGGAAGTGGTCACTTGTTTTTATACTAGGCTACCATATGGTCTTAAATCCAACCACATAATGTGGTCGGAAAACGACCATATGGTCAGAAATATGGTCAGAAATGTGACCATACTGAAGTGGTCAGTTAACCACGAGCAGCTGTTGTCACGGTGACGCGTGTCAGTTGGGCGCAGTTGCACAACTTGTGACGTCACCGCTAAACCCGACAGTGCTAAGAATCTGAGACGAAATACGAACAAATTACTAACTTAAAACATTAAACTATGCAACCGCTATTACTAATTACGACTTAGTGTTTAAATACAATGTGACGTAATGAGATGAATATAATAGGATAAAGTGCATGCTTACAACTAGAATGAGGTGAATAAATGGGCCAAATGGTGACGAAAATGAGCATGTCTACAAAGCGATGTTGCGAAACCGAAAGTAGGAACCTTTACACTAAGACATTAAAGGTATACTTTGCAACATCGCTACAGAAGGCGTGTTCAAAAATAGTGGTCACAATGTTCAGTCAAATATGTTTTCTTCTGATATAAAAGAAAACGCAGTCAGTAGAACATGACTTTTCAGGATTCTCCAATACTGACATCTGACAAGGGTATATCTGCCCGATGCAGCGGAATTTTTAGAACAGACTCATCGACTGACATAAACAACTCAAAATCTCGCTCTGTCGCATGTGTAGCTGATATACGTGCGCAGCAACATTTCTTTTAAACTGAGAATATTTAGCCCATATATATCACCATGAACAGAGGAGCACCTGGAAAATTCTTTAAAGCGTCTGTATCTTCGTGGAAATATGATAGCCAGGTGTCCTCAAGATCTTAGTCCAACCCACTAGATTGATTGTTACATCTCTATATGTAAAACCCAATTGTCGTCTTTTCTTTTTGCGAACTAATGTGTTTGTGATGTTCATGTATACGTGTTTTGTCACAACCCTCTATACCTATATTGACATATCTAATGTCGATCTACCTAAATTAACAGCATATTTTAAATTTTAAATCCAAGTATCGACTATATTTTGAAATTATTATTTTTCATGGAAAATAAACTCCACTGTCGTTGTAAGCAACTGTGTGTTCCTATGCATTACGTGCATGACTGTAGACGCATTCATTGACATATTACTACATGCACGCATTTTTTAGATCCCAACATATGAGGTGTCGTGTTAATTGGTGACTTAACTTTTCTCATCATTTACATCGTTTTTGAAAATTTATTTACACTGTTATCTGAAATGGCGTTATTGTAAACATTTCAAAAGATGTCTTCAGACGTGGTAGTTATACTGCACCCAAACTGCGGTACAGCAACCTCTAATCTGTAATAAACGTATCTTATGATCAAGGATGTGAATTCCTGCCTGAAGGACTATCATTGAATTCAAAGCGCAGTCCCTTTGTTCTACTTTTCACATTTTCCCGAATAAGCACTTTACAATACGTCGACATTCGTGAACCAGAATATTCATGTCTCCGTAATGCACAATTAGCCCCATTGACATTGTATTTCTGACGATTCTACACCCCACCCACA
Source organism: Siphonodentalium dalli (assembly GCA_032622095.1). Classification (NCBI taxonomy): domain Eukaryota; kingdom Metazoa; phylum Mollusca; class Scaphopoda; order Gadilida; family Siphonodentaliidae; genus Siphonodentalium; species Siphonodentalium dalli. The sequence continues at coordinate 146,909,585 of CP136066.1, forward strand.
CAAACAGGATATTTGTATATATAGAGCATATGAATCATACATAATCAATTCGTGTTATTGTCGACGGTGGGGGATGGGCTTGCATAGCATTTACGTGCGTAAAACATGACACAGCAACACGCGAGCGTGTACCAATAGAGTTACTATGCTTTACTAGCTACAACATGATCCAATACGTTGTTCGAGTCATCTCTACACATTTTAACACATTTATATATGCATGCGTGTCCAACAAACAGACAGTTCGTTCAACAGTACATATTACGTATATAGAGGATTTCCAACGAGTTATGTTGGGATATAAGTTTTATGAAACGACTTTGATAACTTTGATTCACAACGATTCATAGACGAGTTGTGAATCAAATTTGTCAAACAAGTTTCGTAACATCTTAAATCCCAACATAACGAGTTGAAGATCTTGTGTATCACATTAAATAAACTAGTGCTTTATGCCTTTTTAACAAATCAAAATCCTTAAAATAAGTAGCAAAATGCATACATTCGCAGCGTTGGCTGAGACGCTTAACAACCGTATATACGACATATTGCGCGCTCTTGCTGGCGACGGAAAATATTGTCCCCCAATTTGTCTCTTTGTTTTGTGTCTACATGTATATTCGTTAGTGCAACGAAGTTTGACAAGAATTTAACTTTAATGAACAAGTAATCATGTTGTTTTGTCTGGTGTTGGTGTCATGCGCGGCTTTTCGAAAGAGTATTAATCCGCTGAAATCAGTGTAAATTTTGTTGGCGCGATGTCAAGTAATCCCGAGAAGCACGCGCCTATTCATCACCAGTGAGAAATGAGGAAATATGTCATGGCCTTTTTAATGATATAATAGGGGTTTCATGTGATATAGATAAATATAAGACGATTTTGTTTTTGGTTTTGAACAAAGTGTATAGACCTACGTTTGCGTTCCCGGCGATGTGCACCAGCTCCGCCAACGTGTCAAGTATAAAATGCAAGGATGGCATTCGTTATAATTTAGAAATAACAGTTTTCCAAATTATGAATATTTCCCCAAGAATATTAATAGTATCGTATAATGATAGTATGAATGCGATATTATCCACAAACACACTTTGTGTGAACCGAGTATTTGTTTATATACAGCACGTAATAGTGAGCGCTAAGAACAAACACTCAACGTGCGATTTCTTTGGTGAGTGATTCACGGTGACCCATTCAACGGCGAAATCTTGAAAGGGGAAGATCCGGTATGTTGTAAAGAACGAAAGTTCACTTAGTGGGGTATCCCCGGTCTTGAGTGTATTGCTTATGGCATACCCCTTGCTTGTTTACATGGCGTAGCGTTTGTGTACATAACAGAGTACAGTAATGGCAATAGCATGCAATTTACGCGATATTTATGATTGGTATAAGAAGACAGTTTGTCTATAATGTAATATTCTTTCTATTTATGTCGGTTTTAATGATGTGACTATTTTAACAGCAATACCCACCGTCTAAGCTTACCGTATCTTTAAGGCGAGACGCCCGTTTTGCATATATCGAGCCACAAATGACAAGCGGGTGTCAACAAAGAATTTCTCTGGATATATTGGGCGAAAAATCTTGAATTTCACGTATCATCATCATCTTCATTGTATGTAGAATCTGAATTATTATTAAGAGACGACAAAAACAATGGATGTTCATACATTTGAGAGGTTGAAAATGCTATTTTCTTGTTTGTCCATTCGGTACCAAGAACTGCTAGAATAATTAATACTTTCACACAACACCCCAATCAACAACTAGCTTGTTTGTTTGGCTCTATGAGTGGGGGCTTCATTCGTATCATAATTTTTAGTTATATTTCTTATTGCATAATATAGAGTTATACTCCCATATAGTATAATGAAGAATAAAGCAGTCACAAATATTCCATCCCAAATGAAAACAAATGTTGACATGCAGTGTGGTCCACTCAAGCAGGGGCAATCAACTGGAATTAGGCCATAGTGTTAAGAGATATTGTGGTCAGCTTTAACTTTGTTATGAACCAATGACCTAGAACTCATCTCAGCCACGTTTTCCATTACTCAAAAGAGGCATGACATGAACACTCTCAAATATTGTTATGGGTAGTTGCCTTTCTAAATGAAAATAATCACTAAATTTCGCGAATCAAGAATAATTAAGTCTCCTCTCGTGATCTTCAGATATAATAGCATGGATATATGAACTGAACTTTTGAAAAACATCTATTTTACATAAGTTCTTGGTAGATGAAACCAATGAAATTTTAAATATTTGTCATGTCATAATAGTGAATTAAATGTGGCTATGATATCCACTGGTTGGATGTTTCTTAAATATAGTGCCACAATAATCAATTGTGACAAATTTGTTAGAAAATCCATTTTGATGTACCAGGAAATTTGCGATTTCAAACCGGTACGCATACGGGTACGTATGCGGGTAGCTACTCGTTTGTAATCGCAAACTGTTCCACGTGTAGAATTCAGCACTTCGACTGGTAATGTATGGTGAGCCAACTGCAACAAAATTGATATATGCTTTATATGGATGCATTGTTATTCGCATTATTACGCACCTCGGGTGTATACTAATGTAGAAATTCTTGATATTCTTTATAGATATGGGGTTTGTTTTGGGACGCATTAAAAATTGTAGTGCGCCCCCGAGTCCGGTTGTTTTGGTACGCATTAAAAGTTGTAGTGTGACCCCGAGTCCGATAAAAGGTGTAGTTGTTTCTTAATTGTTATTCGGATGCCAAAAAGTGCAAGGCGATTAATTCTAACGGGAATTCGCGCGTTAACCATTACGCGCTGCGCGTTATGTGTTTCTATTGATCTTTAACCTTCTTTGTTGCATTGTTATTTGAACATCTTTCGTTTATTTTCGCGTGACATAAATTGGAATGCTATCTACTATTATACTGCACGGGGATTTTATAAGAACTTTAATTCGAACATGAATCCGATGTGTTTGTTTATATCGGTGTTTAACATGTTATTTAATATCGTTTAGTGAACTTTTTCATTTAGTTATACGCGACAAATATCGGCATGCTGTTATATTCTAAATGAATTGGAATGGTTACTCCTTCGTGCTGTTTGTAAATATTGACTTTTCAGTTGTTTGTATATATGCGGAATATATCGGAGCTATGAATAGAGATGTTATTAAGAAAAGTTCCAACACTAACCCTTCACATTGGTTGTTTAATAGACAATGTGGCCTAATTCTAAACATTATTTTTATTCATGTGCACATGTACCGAGGATATAACAGAATGCTCTATGAATTGAAGTATGTTCAGAAATTACCCCCCCCCTTCATGGGACCATGTTTTAATTGATACTCATGGGGGAGGGGCATATTATAATTAGTCCTCATTGGACCATATTTTAATTGAACCTCATGGGACTATATTGTATTTCACCCCAGTGGGACCATAGTTTAATAAACACTGATTACACCATATTTTTATTTTAATTAACCCTCATAATGGGACGATATATTTATTCTTTAATTAAGTCACGTTACCATATTTCAATTGACCTTAATGGGACCATATTTCAATTAATCCTGATGGGTCCATATTTTTATTAACCCTCATGGGACGATATTTTAATTAACAATCAAGGTACAATTTTAATTAACCATCATGGGACCATATTTTTTATTAACCCTGATTGGACGGACGATATATTAATTAACCATCATGGGACCATATTTTATTTAACCGTGATGTGACCATATTTTAATTTACCCTCATCGGACCATATTTCAATTAACCCTCTCTGGGTGTGACGATATTTTAGTTTACCCTCATGGAACCATAGATGTATTTTAATTAATCCTTTATGAGAGGTCATATCAGGAGTGCATTACCTGAGGCCATTCTTATATCAGCATTACGCCCTCATATGGTGTATATTGGCAAGTATATCTGACCCTATCGCAGGAGGTGGTGGACTAAATGTGATTAAAACATACTCGGTATTTGCGTAATTGGATACTGAATTTTGATTAGAAACGTGCTCGTACTTGAACCATGTTACAAAGATCGCAATTTTTTGCCCGATTATTATTCTGCATGCTATTTCATGCGCTACTTAGACCACTATTTCAAATGAAATTAGAAAAAAATATCACATATAATCAACTACATAGGCGTTACCTATATCCAGATTTTTCACAATCACCACATTAAAGTTGTTATATTGTATATATGGCAAATAATATGATCTTGAGGGCGTTACCATTTCTGACTATGGTTTTCTTGTCTTTATTGGTCGACATTAAAGTTAGCGTTGTGGAGACAATGGGCCTTTGGATAATCAGCAGGGACGAGGCGACAGTACATGGGTCCGGGGAGGGGTTGGGTATTTTCTATCATGCACTCATTTTGGTAACATTTTTAATTGGATTTCACAAATGATTTCATAGACGGATCTATTTACTACTAAAATAATTGGAATGTTCATACTGAAAAAAAATAGGTTATTGTATACATGTAGCTCTAATACATTTTCCCAACCAACATTCGGTGTAAAGTGTATTGTTTTTAGACCAGGGTCCAATACAGTTATAGGCCTACATGTGGCTTCAGTCAGATATAAGACCGAATTTGCCGCTTATGTTAGTTGAAGAATATTTAGTCATATAAAGTGTTAGGTTGACATTTTACAACACATCAGATGAAACTCGCTCGGACTATGATAAGTGTGGCGTACCGGAGGAGGGGTACCTATATAAATGTACTAAATAGGCCGAGCGGAAATCTGACATACATACATACCCCAATGCCACACGTGAAACTAAATGTTTCCCAGTTTGCAAGTGGTAGCGTGTTATGACGTGCTACCACCAGGGACCACTGGTCAACTCACTACATAATTACCGTATCATTAATATGCATAAGCCAGTTGGTAAGTATACCTGCATCTGTATCAGATTGGTAGCGGTAGCTGATACTGTGACATTTGACCTTGTTCACGACCTGACCTATCTACATATAGGCTAGCTGGTAGGTATCTGTATATACCCGTATCTGTATCAGATTGGTAGCGATGGCAGATACTTTTACCTTTGACCTCGTTCACGACCTGACCTATCTGCATATAGGCTAGGTGGTAGGTACATGTATACCCATACCTGTATCGGATTGATAGCGGTAGCTGATACTATAACCTTCGACCTGGTCCACGGCCTGACATTGCTGGTTACGGATAAGCTCGTATGCATGCTATTAGCTGGACTGACAGTGGAGCACAAGGACCAGCTCTGACATCACTGAATGAATGAGTAACATGTCAATCAAGACATCTGACGAGCAGTGGATATGACGTTACAGCGACCGGGTCGTCGACACTGCATAGCTGGATGACGACATCAGTATTCATATGTAAGCTGATGGACGCAGTACGACTGGGCTGTCTATATACCTGGCATTACATGAGCGTTACCAACTGGCGGACTGGATTATAACTTACATTGTGTGCGTGATAAATACAACACCCAAATCCATATGAGTTGACCAGTTTAACATGAGTAGAGACCAGTATAAAATGCTATGATTTATATACAATGAACAGAATAACATTGTATATTTAAAGCTATGGCAACAATATGAACAATTCTTACCCACTACATTACGCGAATAAGTATTGCATAATGCAGTGATGGAATACCCGTGAATTAGTCCAATTAGTGTGATTACTAGACGTATACAGCTAGCGTTACTCCATAGTCTACTCTATTGTACATATGTTTACGTATGAATATTCGTATTAATATGACTAAACCTGCATATACTATAGTAATTGAGCTACCTGTGAGGAATAATAATAATATGACCTTCATAAACCTGTTATGTGTGTCTGATCGTGGAATGGTACTGCAGCATCTACTGGTAAATACGGACGTGGTATGTGTACTGGGTGGTGGGTGCATAATGTGCATGTGGGCTGACCTGTATGCCTGGGCCTCAACCTGGGGCTGCACGGTATTGAAAACAATATATCGAATACAATATAATTTATGATATCACGGTATGACTAAATACCGAATAAAACATCCAAGGCAAATATCTGAGTATTTTCTCAACACAGAGTTATCCTTCGTAGCTACGAACGAAAACTGTAGGTTGCTATCGAATCGTCAAATAGGACTTTAAAGAATAGAATAACACATATTAATAGTTATATATATATTTCGCCACAAGATCCATTTTCAATTGAATTATCGGACAGCTTGTAGATATATGCCAATGTTAATTATGTTTTCACAAAGTATTTTTGCGAACCCATCAGCTTGACTCAATTTTGTTTCATTGTCACTCCCACATAGTACCGTCATACTTAAAGTCGTCATTGTTTCGCGCTCCGCGTGTATAACGTTTCGCTGATTCTTGGTATAGAGTGGGCGCATGGGCGTTTTATTTATAGAAATGGGAATTTTTGGAACGGATTAAAAGTCGAACTGCGACCCGGAGGCCGAGTCCGGTAAAAGGTGTAGTTGGGAATTCTGGTGAGATGCATGTGAAACCTTCAGTGATAGGCCGTATATAGTTGTAATAGTTTGAAGGATTAGTTGTTTTAACGGAATTCTGAGTTGGTCATTCGTGAAACCAATATATGTTATATTCTATAATTACAATCATGAGTATATCATATATGATCTTGAGCGCGTTACCATTTCTGACATTGGTTTTCTTGTATTGTGTTGATTTAAGCCGCACTCCGGTGTGTGGAGCTTATATGCACATGATGTGCGACGTATGTAATTTCAAACCAGTCAGTTAACACCAGCCTTTGAATGCAGACCAGGGCGCCCTTTGTTTTATTCCCGGGATCCAATACAAGCTGTGAATTAAACCCCTTGGCATACTCCCTTAATTAGGTACACAAATACGAAACTAAGTACCCATTATATAGCTCTACACAGATTATATATATTTTATTTCCTTTTGAGAGTTTCGTTACAAGCCACATTAATTTTAAATAATAGATACAATTTTACTTTTTCAAAAACTTTAATCGATACCTTGAACTGGATACCGACGTTCTCGATACATCGAATAATCTAAGATCCGTTCGGTTTCGATCGGTATTGAAAACGATATCGAATAAACGGTATATTATCGAAATACCGTGCAGCCCTACCTCAACCAAGTGGTGGGCATCAATGTGTCACCAGGCAGCACCGGAAATGGTTCACCTGTGATGGACGTAATACCGAACATCGGCAAAGCAATCGACCAAGTGGTGGTGAGTGGTTGTATAGTTTGTTCTGTCTTGATATGCACTGTACTAGGTCTGCATATGGATTAGAACTATCTCTGATTATTACATCTGCCATGATCTGAATAATGTGGTCTGGGAGTGAAGCTGTGCTGTCCAGGTGATGCATACATGTCTGTCCTCATGCATATATTGCATCTGAACATGGCTCTGGTTCTGACGTGTTCCTGTGATGCATCTGTCTGTCCTCATCTATTGCATCAAAACCTGGCTCTGATTCTGACTGTATCTCCTGGTGGATAGCATGACTAGAGTACCATTATTCCTCACAGGCTAACTCAAGTACTAACGTATACTACCGATGTATTACAAGAGTACTAAGAGTAAGAATGACGACGACTGAACTAAGGTGAAATTGACCAAGTGGAAAAGTGCATGAAATATGCGTTGAAATTACCTAAATGGAACATGCAATCACCAAGATTGCGATCTGTGTGTGCTCTGTAATAGTAGCCTGGCATGATATTCTTCTATTGCCAGGATGCGTATGGAAATACGACTGAATTAAGCTTGTAAATTAGCTGATAGTCTTCGTAAAAGCCGATGAACGTCATAACTTTGTTGTTGACAAAGTGACGCGAGTTGCTCTACCGAGAGAGAAAGTTGAAAGCCAGCGAGGTTGGCGGTTGGTCGGTATTTATACCCAGCCAACCCAGCAAGTCACGCGGCACGTGAGAATTCCCGTAACATGTAATGGATAATATTCCAAGCAGAGGGTATTCGGTAAAAGAATCGACGAGTCGCTTGCGCCGAGTTGATTCTTGCCCGAATACCCGATGCTGAGAATATCATCTAACTTAGAACTGTCATTGGAGCCAACTATCCAATTGGTCTGGCCTACAGCTCTGTCTTTATTACCTGGGTTTACACCCACAGTTCAGTACAGACAGTTATTGTTGCCCACGGCGAAAAGTAACACGTTTCAATTATTATTTAATTCGAATCCGGAGTCGCCAGTTGAGGGATTTTACCTCCGAAGTTTGTCGTTGCGCTGTGGATTCGGCTAGTATGAGCTATATATTTCTGTCCAATTTTATTTTTTTATTTTTTTATTTCTTGATTTGAAGATACCCCATCCAATTAGACATCAAATAAGTTAACATCCATAAGACATTTATCAGGCAATAAAACATGAAAAATAATGGCAATCGACGATGATCGTATACATATGCATCACCAATACAGCATCACACGAAACATCCAAAAATAGTGTGATCAGAATGACCATAAATAGCTTATTTTCGAAAATGCTCTTCAATTTTCATCATTGGTTGGTAATAAAGTAAAAACGCTCTTTGTGAAATGTGATTTTTCGAATATTCTGGCGTCGAACAACACGAAACGTTGTAAAACTGCTTCATAATTCAGAAGTCGAAAGCACATAAGAAGCTTGCGTAAATGCGTTTACTGATTCTTTCTCGATGTTGTCTGGTATGGAATACGTAAGAATAGAAGTGTTATATTGTCTAAACGTATATATGGGGTTTCTTGACTTTACAATTATTATCTGATAGACATGTGCACTTACTAGCTTGAATTCTAAGTATCATCTTTTGACTTATAGTTTATACACAGGGACGTGGCTAGACATGCATGGCTCAGTGCAGTATGACAATTTAATTTCGCACACCCATCCCCTTCAGGTTAAATGTTTCAAACTTAATGGTATCCTAATATTTCCAGTTATTGGACAATTCTAACATGACATGCCCATTCCCCGTGGTTGGCAAATTCTCATCAGTCCCATCATGTATGCATGATTCCCAACTTTTCCCCACCACGATGACCTGACATGTACATTTATGTATCACCCCCCCCCCCCAAACACACAAATAGTCAGTGTACAAATGTATAACCTTTGTTATTTTCTTTGAAACAGCATACAATCGCATAAATATTGCCTATAATTATATCGTTCAATGTATGGTTGATTAGTCATCAGCGACGTGGCTATAGGGGGGTCCGTGGATTTTCCAGCTGCATCCCACCCCTTTTAACCAGGCGGGGGACTCCCAATGTGCTTCCCACCCCACATTGTAACTACAGACACATTCAGACCGCGATTTGTTTGTGTTTGCCTGTTTGTTTTATTTGTAATTTGTAATTGATTAGCAGGTTTTGACTGGCAATGAATGCTCAGAGAGGTGAGAGAACATTTAAAAAATTTAAATTGACTCGCCTCAAGATTTCCAAGTGTTGGAAATTTCCAAACTGACACTATGATTGGAAAATTCCTGTCGAAAGTTTTGACCGATTGTAGGAAAGTTGTCTAAATCCCAACAAATTCCCCGCTAATCCCCGCTAAAAAATTCCCAAGTGTATTCTTAAAAGAATGGCCGTTGGGCGTTAAAATACACTCATGCGAACAAAAAGCTTGAGCAGTCTGCCAGATAAGAGCCGTGTCACGACAAAGCAATAAAACGCCGGTGGTTTTAATTACAATCATGAAAGCGCTAGATCAGCGAAGTAATCTGTGAAATAAAACTGATCAAAGTGCGAATACGATGAATAGATTTACGATATAAATCTTGTTGAACATTACGAAAGTAAATTAAGTTAACTAGGGCGAACTTAGAGTGTAATTAAAAAGAGATTATAATTAGTTAACCCTTTCACGCTACAATAATATTTTGCACAGCGTATAAGTTCTATGTATCGATACTTCGCGTCTTTATCAACATATATTATCCCCTCTATAATATTCATCATTCTTTAAAAGTGTCATGTCCAAATGGTAAAATCTATTAAACTGAGAAATCAGACACCACCACATACTAAAAAATAACTAAACGGTTGTATCCAAAAGTGTAATACATGTATAAGTATGGGATAACTGCTGAACAAACTGTACACTATATTTCAGCGAATGGATCCATCGAGGCGCACGCCGCAGTGTGAATTAATTACCGACTTAAACCATAGCCTGGTCCGAACCATCACCTCTGATCAGAACGGACTAACCCAAAATTGGTCCAACACACCTGAATGGAACCATGTGATCGGCACTGTCCACCCGTTCATTGGTGTGACATCATAACACATTATCAACATAATGGACCGGAAGTACCCTATTGCATTTTTCAAACCGTTGACTGAACACGACAGTTTGCTCTTACAGTTGGGCAATTGAATTAAATTATTTATCGCGTCGTATTTCGGATTTGGCGGAAATTTATAAATTGAATGCTTGATTGTGCACGTGGTATGCTTAGATTCGAGAAATTTTAACATTGTGAAAATTCAATGTCTGGAATTTAAAGATTAGACATCCCCACCGCGAGTGAAGAGGGTCAATATATACCCCTTATGCAATACTTCCAGCTGTCAGTCAGACCGCCATTATAATTAAACATCATTGTATAATGAGATTTATGGAGGCATATGAATGAGCTTGCTTCAGAAAACAAATTTTCATTTATTATCGAATTGGTCATGTATCGGTCGGAATGGCACAATGAGAAGTCCCTCAACTCAGATAAAGCTAGAAAAGCGGTCCCCATGCCAACATCGTCTATTATAGATACATGCATATGTTATGGTATCATACATGCACATACAAGTCATATAAAATGAAATCGTTCACAGTGAAATAACCGTCCATTCAGTTCGATGTTGAGCGTCCCTTATTAAAACAAGTGCACCGCTGGGCGGAGGTAACGCCCCCGACTGTACAATCAGAGAAACTTTCTGGTTAAGCGCTATAAAAATGCCACATGTTGTTCTATATTAGCTTCAAATTTGGTCTGGTGCCACAAAAATAGAAGGAAAACTGAATTTTCTCCAAAAAAAAATGAAGTTTTTAAGTCGAAAAAGGGTCATAACTCTCACAAAAAATATCCGATTGAACCGAAATTTTACCTTGACCTGTATTGCGATATTGGTAATACACAAAAAAACGGGTTTTGCAAATAAACAATCCAAAATCAAGTTATCATCTGGAAACCAAAAACAGTAGCAGAAAACCTGAATTTTCTAAGTCCAAAAAGGGGCGTAACTCTGGAAAAAATGGGCGGACGAAACCACGGCTATGGGGAAATCTTGTCCCCCCGGCTGGTCTATTGGCATACCAAAGATCAACTGAATTGAATTAGCGAAACCAAAGTTATGAGTTGAAACGTTCGTATGCCACAGAAAACTGAATTTTCTAAGTCCAAAAAGGGGCGTAACTCTGGGGAATAAATGGGCGGACGAAACCGCAGTTATGGGGAAATCTTGTCCCCCCGGCTGGTCTATTAGCATACCAAAGATCAACTGAATTGAGTTAGCGAAACCAAAGTTATGAGTTGAAACGTTCGTACGGACGGACGGACGGAAGGACGAACGGAAGGACGGACGGACGGAGGGCTCCACTATATACCCCCAAATCTCCATCGGAGATCGGGGGCATAATAATGCATCGTTGTTTGTAAATTAATGTACGATCCATTATCATAGACATTAACATGTACTAACCAGATGCGGCGAACAGAGGTGTTACGCCATGGTCATGTTTCAATATATGTAACGGTCGAGACTTCATCTGACCTATACCTCTTACCATAATCTGTCAGTGCTGGATCGAGAGAGCACAGTTGTTAGTGTAACTATTGGCTTTCCGCAGTTAGCTAAGTGCAAGAATTAAGTCGCCTCGAGAGTTTGAACATAAAACGTGGCTTAAATGACGACATTATGAATGAGATTCGCTGATGATATCTTACAATAAATATGTTAATGCATAGTCGACTTCGTGTAAATTACCAGAGCAGACAAAATCGTGTTGATGTCCTTTCCTTATGCGTGCAACAAACTTCTTGTTCGGATAAAGGGAAGATACTCTAATACAATGCCATTGGAAATTAAAACCTCATTTCTTCATATGCACGGTGAACGTTTTGGATTGCACAGCGTGAACGTTTTGGATCACGCCACAAGCTATAGGTCATGCCATGAATCTCAACTAATGCTAACGCCCGTAGAGATCATATTCCACCAGTACAAAACCTGGGGAACTTTTTTAAGTTTTGACAGGGAACCTTATAAAATCGAAAAAATAACACAGGGAATATATTTCTTTGTTATTATCTAGTTCTTAATAATGTACTTCATTGTAGGTGAAGGTCCCAACTCGAAATTTCAGGATTTAAGCGAATTTGTGAGCGATTTTGCTTTGCGTTCCTGACAAATATGAATTTTTTCCTGGGTAATTAATTGAATGTTTATTGCGATATCGGCTCTCAAAAGTCACAGAAAAGCATGAATTTTCGAGTTGGGACCTTCACATATAGTGAAGTACACTATTAAGGAACAGATAATCATTAAGAAACATATTCCCCGTGTTATTTTTTCGACTTTATAAGGTTCCTGTCAAAACTTCAAAAAGTTCCCAGGTTTTGTACTGGTGGAATATGATCTCTACTCGCATTAGCCATAGTAGAGATTCATGGCATGATCTAACCACAAGCATAAACGTGTTTGACCCGTTTCCTTTGCATGGACTATTTTTGTCCATAATTGAGCATTATTAAATAATATGCGTTCTCATATTACTGGTACCATGATGAATGACACATGAATGTTGATTTCCGTTCTGTTCCAACCACGACATGTGAGTACAAGAAGACACACTTCGCTTCAATCAAATTAAAATAATTCCACGCTGGCAAATCTCTGCCTGAACAGTCATTCAGTTATAGCAGAAGATTGGATTATTCGTGTTCGCTACACGTTTCGCAAGACTCACCAAATTCATACACGTTCTTCTATGATACGAGGAATCAAATCGTGTTGATTAAAGACGCTATATTTGCGAATGGCTATCTTTCTCTCTGTCTGTTTGTGTGCTATATAACTTTACGGGGGACCATCTAGATGGCACTGAGGGGTCTAACAAAAGTAATTTTTCACGAGGAAGATAATGGTTCGGGTTAAACTTTTGTAAAGTGTTGGTGTCAGGGGCGGAAAGGGAGAGGCACCAAAGCTGATACAAATATATTTACCACAAACTACCACCAACTTGATACAAGTTCTTCTCCAATGCTACGAGGAATGAAATCATGTGGGCTAAAGACGCCACATTTAGTGCCGTTTTTGGGTCATGGACGGAGACGGAAACAGAAGAATGTGTCCGATAGTACATAAGATAGTGTAGTTATTGTTATATGTTTTCCGGTTCTAGGATAAACTTCCTTTCCCCAGTGATTGTATTGATAGGGTTAATTGTATAGTGGTAAGCACTATGTACAGGAGAGATATATAATACGATGAATACGAGCGTACACACATAATTAACAAGATCATACCTTAATTGCTGATGACTGGTTGCACTCATTGTCTCATTGTACAACAATGAGTAGAATAATAGAATAATCCAGTAACAATAGTGTGAGATACGCTATAGTGAACGTATATATAACATGGATATCATGATACCTCAGACCTTATATGGACACATGATACCACCGACACTAGAAAATAACTACGCGTTCTCGTGAGCGAGGACTTCACTTATCCTGGAACCTTGCTACCACCAACATCTCTATATAACCTGTATACACAGAAACTTATAAAAATATATCAAATCTTCTGGACTCTTCATTTGTTACCGTACACGGCCAAACTATACCTTCACCACTAGACTACGGGACAAATGTTTTAGTTGCCGATACCCACCAAAGTTATATATATTCATCTCTATAATTCGTTCTAAGGAGATTTTGGCAGTGAAAATTTCACAACCTCAACAAAATTTATGCTGACCAAATTAAGTCACTCGAACAGTTATATCTTCTCAACTGTCATATTTATATGGGGACGGAAAAAAGGGCGTTCATATAGCGAGCTAGCCAGAAAAAAGATACATAGAAAAAAGCATATACATAAAAAAAAGTATATTTATTATTCTATTTGAGAGCTACATAATATATTATTGCAAAAGAGAGATGGAACTTTGTAGAATGCCTGTTCAAAAATAGTGGTCACAGTGTGCAGTCAAATATAATTTCTTCTGCGATAACAGAAAACACAGTCAGTCGCACATGACTTTTCGGGATCCTCCAATACTGGCATCTGACAAGGGTACATTTGCCCGATACAGAGGATTTCTTTCATTGTTTTTTTCTTCAGATCAGACTCATAGCCTAACATAAACAGATTAAAATTGCGATCTGTGTCTGTCACATGGAGCTGATATATACAGTAGCAACATTTATTTTAAACTGAGAGTAATTAGCCAGTATGATATAGTACCATGAACAGAGCTAGGAGCACCTGGACATTTCTTTAAAACAGCTGGATCTTCATGGAGATATGATAACCAGGTGTCCTAAAAATTTCAGTCAAACCCACTGGCCGGATTCGTCATCTCCGGTTTAAACCTCCGAGTTTAAACCTGGTTTAAACCTACATTGGCGGTCCAGCCAAACCGGGTTTAAGGGGGCGTTTTTGTCGTTCAGTTACCAACTAATTGACAACTCGATTTGGTGATATGAGCATACAGTCAAACTACCCTCTTACCTATCGGACCAACAGACAAGCCGATATAATGGTTATTGACATGCCATAAATCATCGCGAACGCGTACAAGATTTATTCATTGAGAAATGAGTATCGCTCATGAACCATTAATCCGATCTCTTTGTGTGTTTAAATCAATCTGACAAAGGGCGTGCCTGTCAACACGAGCTTCACGCGCTGTTTATCACTTTGTTTGTTATTGATCTTCTGCAAGATGCTTTACCCGCAAAGACAAAATTTTGTGTATTTACATGTATATATGTATATATCAAGGGGTGTAGGAGCTGTATATCTGTATGTCCGTTTGTCTGTTAGCAACTGTTCTAAAACTGATTTAGAAATAAAAAAAAAATTATTTAGGAGTTGTATCTAACAAGAAACAATATTTAAAATGTATATTAATATTTGTTTGTTTTAAATTTAACTAAATTGTTTTTTTAATTAAAATGTTCAAATGATCAAAACGTTCGCAAATGTGACGCATGCTCCTGTCGCACGAAGGGGCCGCAGGCCCCTCTGACGCTGAATAAAGGCTCCACAATCGAGTCAATCCTGGACCAAGAGGTCAGTCAAGTAAAAGCAATTTGCTTATGATTACATATCAGAAGTGGCATCTGAACTGTTTGAAGTGGACAACTATACAGAGGCAGAGCTTTTGATAAAGAAATATATTACATGCGTTGCTTTTTTTCTATGTAATAAATTTTCCGTCATGCGGGAAATCAAAAAGTTCCCAGGTTTTGAACTAGTGGAATATTATGGGAATTTATGGGCGGAGCCAGAGTAGAACTTTGTGGCTAGATCTACTTCAAAATAAGTTATAAAATTTGACTCATATATCAATATAAGTTTAGGATTGAAAACTATGTGTATAGCATATCTGGTCATGCAGTACCAGCGTGTTGGTGTCAAAAATTGAAACGTTGAATCATTCAAATGAATTCGTAGATACACCAGTATTTGTGATTGCCACAAGCCAAAAAAAAACAACACCCAGAAGATAGTTGTAAAAATCATACTGAAGGAACATGTCCATATCTGAGCAAACCTCGCGTGCGAATGAATCAACTGTGACATGATAACACCAGTCGGCAGCCGCCACTTAGACACGCCCTCACTCGAGATAATTTACTGCTCCACCCTTTGATTGATTGTTTGACAATTCTAAACCGCGATGAAGAAAAGACGGATTCGTCATCTCAAGTTTAGCCTCGGTAAACCTGGTTTAGCTGGACCGCCGAATTAGATGGTTTAGTTGTCGGTTTAAGCTTATAAAACGCAAAACATAAATAGAAATTGACAAAAACTTATCCCCATACGCTTTATAGGTGTGAGTGCTTCTCGCTTATAAATTTCCAATCAAAATATGGTCGCTGTCGTAATTATTGATTTTCGCAATCAATAAAACAAGGCGGTCCGCAGTAGGAAAGTACAAGTAATTATATCGACGATACAGAGACACTACTGCTAAACCACTGGTCTGGCTAGACCAGGTTTAAACCAGAGATGACGAATGCGTCACTTAGCCCTGCGGTTGCGGGTTTAAACCACGGATTTTGCTGACTCACGGCGGTTTAAACCTAGAGGTTTACGTAGACCAGGTTTAAACCTGAGATGACGAATCGGGCCACTATATTGATTTGTACAACTCTATGTGGAACCCAATTTTCGTCTTTTATTTTTGCGAATTTATGTTTATGATCTTCATGTTTTGATCGAAATAAAAATATTTAAAAATAATAAAACAAAACAAACAAATGTCCAATCCAACCACCTACATCGCAGTGATGTCTATCCGATCGACGACCACATATAGTTTCGCGTTTATCCTCGCCCGGTATAAACTATCTGGACTATATATAAACCTAGTGGGTGAATACAAGCCATGCATGAAGTTTTATATTATGTAGTACTTAAGCAAATCCAACTGCTATATATATATATTCCACACAGATTTGAGTTATGGGACAATAACTTCTTCGGAATCAGTGATACGGAAGCTGAGACCATGGACCCGCAGCAATCCATTGTGGTGGAGTGCACTCACATGGCTCTGGAAAACGCAGGAATAAGAAAGACAGATATAGACGGATCAAGAACAGGGGTTTTCATAGGTAGGTGTACAGAATATTTACATTTTGTGAGGCAGAGGGAACAATCTGGTGTGAGTCACATCCGTTTAAGTGGTCCTGCTAATGGTTGTGGTAGGTCCTGCTGAATTGATATGATGCTGGTAGGGCAAACTGGTGTTGTTTTTGTTAAGAAAAAGTACCTATATATTGTAAAATACTTTAACAATAGCTGTATTGGTTGACACAAACCGGCCATATCCATGATGGCTACTCGTGTCGTCTTGCAAACACCAGCGTACCATTATTATTTTTTCTAATCATTCAAACGCCGCTAACACGAACCATTTAGAAAATATAACGATATTTGTTTCGTAACAGCAGCAGTTTGTCCTACCAGCATGATATAATTTCAACTGGCTTCACCAACAGAACCACTTATATATATAACAAGTGGTGTTAGTGTGCTGTGGTTACCCATGACTCGAACAAACATGCCTTATTTGTTAAATAACAACACGGAGTGGCGTGCATTTTTCATAAATCCAGGCCAAAATTTGCACAGCATTTCCAATAAATAATTTCTCTGCGTGGAACTATCCGGCGAAAATTGTCACTGATCGCCATTGTAAGGAAGCATGGATCCGGCACCTACATATATTTTCTACGTCGTATATTCGCCGTAGTACGGCGTGTAATCGCCATGTAATACTGCGTATATTCGCCGTAGTACGGCGTATACACGCTGTACTATACTATAGAGAAGATTGATTTACAAGGGTAATAAAACTCGTGCACCCCTTGAAAGATTGGTATTACCCTGGAAAAATTACCCTGGAAAAATTATTTTGTATTAGTCCGAAAAAAAATGACACTATATAAAGAAGACAGGTTTTACAAGGGTGATAACAATCTCGTATACCCCTTGTACAATTGATATTTGTTATCCTCCATCCCATTTTCCTATCTTCTGATTGGCTGAGAGTGCGTCACGTGGCGGGCCGCAAATCACTTGTTACCCTCGAGGGTAACATTTCGACAGTTGTTGACCACTCAGCGATTACCAGTAAACACAGAACTACGAAGAACTCAACGTGCAGAGATTCCCTCACAGCTCTCTAATAATTTCCGAAACACTCATTTTATAAACACCACAACCGCGAATTGTGGTGTATGTTAATTTGCATAATTGTTGTTTTTAATTTGTTATTAAAACACGCTATGTATAAATGGTGTTATCACGGACAGAAATCCGTTACAAGGTGCTATGTTCCTATTGGACCTTTTTATATCAATAATCGATACCACGGAACAAATAGATAAACATTATGCAGTTGGTATGATTGTACTGCAGACAATTACACACACGATGTACATACGTTATAAATACGTTTCTGTACTAAGCTCTAAAGATCAAATAGCCACTCTTTACTGTTTATCATTTGACAATTTCCTTTCGACTATATATACATTCCTCAGACCTCACAAGAATCTATATATATAAAACCCGTCGTCTGTCTGTCTGTCTGTCTGTGTGTGTATAACTCGGTCACGCTTTTTGCGCGTTTATAACTTTTCAACCAGGCGTCCAATATGGCCCAAATTTGGACCACGGCCTGCACTGTGTCGTATATATAGAAGATGAATCACCAAGTTTCACGCCGATTGGTCAAAGAAAACTTGAGAACGAACATGGTACCAAAATGCTGTATTTGCACTCAAGTAGACACTCTTTCTTACGACGTTTGTAGAAATGACTTCATGTGACGTCGCACGCAAACCCACACTTGCTTTGCTATTGTAGACGAAACTTCCATTCGCTCTACCAAAGCGTTGTTGGAAATAGGCGCTAAATTAATTTGTCAGTTCAGGTTCAGTGTGAATATAAGTAACGAATGTTGATTTGGTCATGGAAGTGCACACATGTATAGTGTGGTAAAGAGTCGAGACTAGAAAGTTGTACCATCGTTGGGAATGGGTGCTAATATGGTACTTTAATTTGCCAGTTCGGTGTGAACATAAGTAAAGAATGCTGTCTATGACATGAAAGTTGTGCATTGAGTGTGGAATCGAAGGAGTACCGGTATATATACCTGGAAGATTGCGAATGGACACAGTCTGACCTCCCTCCAGTGGGGACCGTTCAGTAGATTCGCCGGAACTCGGTTAGAATAACCACATTCCCGGGTCGGGACTAATACAGTGTAAACAATACCGTCGCCGCTAATTAATGCTCTTTTAATCTTTCGGTTGAGTGCAAATCTGATAAAAGAATGTTTAAAATATCAAAATGTGCGCGAAACGCGCGCTGTTTAAGATCATATAATGTGCGCAAAGCGCACAAAGGGGCCGCAGGCCCCTCCACTGCTAAATAAAGGCTCCCGAATGGAGCCTGTTTCAGTTAGTATATAGTAATAAAGAAAAATATCTTGATTGTTGCGTTTCATATGTGCGTGCATATATTGTGGGTTGGGGAGAGGAGGGGTAGAAAATACTGTTTTATTGAAATATTAAAGTGTTTCCACACAATTGGGCCGCAGTGCATTGGCCTGTGATCCTTAGGCTGCATTGTTGAATACAGTCTCCCACAGTCCGTTTAAGATCAAAATGTGCCGCAAGCCCCATTCGTCGCTGAATAAAGGCTCCCGAATTGAGTATGTTTCAGTATATAGTAATATTTAAAGTAATATGCTGATTTTGTTTAGTTCAATGTGTGCATGCGTATATAGGGCCTAAATATGTAGCTTGGATGTGTGGGAATACAGTTTTTAGTGAAATAAAGTGTTCCCTCGCGCATCGCGCATTTTTTTTTTAGCTATAATGCTTTATTCTCTCATCCAAGTTAATACATGTATAACATAAGGATATTGAGATATAGAATTATATAAACAATAGATATATAGAAATATTATACAATAGATATGTACATATGGTTCCGGGTCGATGGTATGTTGAAATTCGATGAATGTATTCCGAGTTTTATTCTGACATCGCTACTCGCCAAGAGTAATGACGGCGCAATCTCGTGTGAAACCTTGTTGGTTGGAGTAAACTATATTTAATCGCAACGCTGACATAAAAGGTTGATGTCTTCACAGCCACACCGCGTTCATGACCGCGGACACTAGAATTAAGTAACAAAGAACATTATATACCCGTCATTTTGTGACGGGCAATCCCCTAGTACCCTTATGTTACGTAACAGTCTGTAACAGTTGTCAATTTCTTTTTGCACCGCTACAATGTGTTAGTTTCACATTTTCGCGTTCTCGAAATTAACACGTCTACCTGCGTCTTTGCGCTCATTTAAAACGAAACCGAACATTTCGCCGCATGACTACTCTACTTCGAAATTGATTTACTCCTCTTTCCGTGAACCGATTCCCACCATGCGACCAGCAAACTGACCGGACAATAGCTGCGCAATGATGGGTGTGTTAATTGATCCAAATTATGAATGTTTTATTTCTAAAAAGCGAGGATTCCAACATAAAATTAACTCTTCGAACTGGATTAAAGAATATGCGCGCGCACTTATGCCTGCCATTAAGGAGGTTCGTTCGTACTTCTTTGTCAGATAACAAAACAGTTGTCACCCTTGTTTTCGTGAGACACGGGGATTTGTCGCCGCTCTCGAGCGGGCGACAAATCCTCGTGTCTCACTCAATGGCGGGCGACAACTGTATAATATCACCATGGACAAATTTCATTGGCTTCGTGTCAGCCCGCAAAAAAATGCTGTCCCTATATAGAGCAGAATACGGTGGCTGGTTTATACGGTGGCTGGTTTAGGACATGGGAATTTTTGTTTTATTTCGTGGCCACGAAATAACTAATTCGTGGCCACGAATTACTAATTCGTGACCACGAAATACTAATTCGTGACCACGAAATACTAATTCGTGGCCACGAAATAACTAATTCGTGGCCACGAAATAACTAATTCGTGGCCACGAAATAACTAATCATGATATACGATATCGTCAGTCCCATTGTTGTACATGGAAGCGGATAGAGATGATCTGGTTGTAGTTGTCCACCATCTTGGGATGAGCCACGGCTATATGAGATAAAGGGTGTTGTAGGGTGGCCCGTAAAACAAATTAAGTAATCACTCCTTTCACCAACCCGATCCAAATTTGCCGCCGTTCAGGGGGGTGGGGTCACATAGGGCACCCACGACATTCAGTATATCTTGGAGGCCACCCTACAACACCCATTATACCACATCAAACGGTTAAGGGGCCGAGAAATTATATAGGTGCCATATTTGAACCCATCTGGGGCGGCCATTTTGGATCGCGGAGGGTAAAAGCGGGTGAATATTTAGTTTGTCTCAGGGCTCACCCTACAACACACTTTATTAGACCTAAAATGGGGGGGGGGGGGTTGCATGGGTACCATATATGGACCCCTCTGATCAGTTATCATTTTCGCTCGAGGTGGGCTGAAGGTGTGATAATTTAGCTTGCTTTGCGAGCCACCGAACAACAAGAAATAAAAGTTCCCATTTCCTAAACCAGCCGCCGTACATTGGTGTAACGGACGCAGATAGATATGATTTATTTGCATATATATAAACACTTAATATATTTAAAAAATGGCACCTTTGTCAGGGCCATTAGGACTACGTTTCTTCGAGTTGTCTTTGATTATGCCAAGTACATGTAACATGCTATTGTTGGTTATATGATTGTATCGCTCACTATGGACACTCCGTGTATATCAATAACAAACTTTTGTCAGATACACATTAATGGTGACAAAACTATAGCGTTTCGTGGCGACTCGCCCCTCCCTATTCCGAACAGCTGTAAAGTGTCAAGAGTTGAGTTCCCAAGATAGTTTGACAAACGTTTGAGTGGGACTAGGCCTATACCGTATATGTGTGGTACTCACCAACCTCGAAACCACGTGATTCCCCACCGTGATTATAGAATATAAACATACCAAAACTCCCAAACTGAAAGTGTTCAAAAGATAAGACTGTTGGTTATTGAGGGGAGTATTTTAGTGAAATTAACCATTATATTATTGACGCTGTGTGCGCCATCCGATTGAGATATGTACTATACGAAGAAGCTTGTCGATTTCATCACGTTCATTTCATTCATGAAATGCCATCATGTCGATTTAAACGAAATTCGACGAACAACGTCATCGTGTAGCTTTCACTATCGACCGAATTCGCGATAACCTGAATGTATCTTCTGCTTTGTTCATAAGTATGTGTTCCTTGTGAATTCATGGAAATAGAAGGATATCAAAGGATTATCAGATTCACGTATGTAATATTAGGAGAATTTGAACCCGATATAACGTTTGCATGCATCACGAATTTCGATTTCGATACCAACATTATCTCCCGCCCTGCCAGAGTGATTGATATTTTCCCATTGTACGCACGATTTATATTTTAGGCCATTCCAATGCAAATAGTTGACAGTCCTTAATAAGTTATAATTATGTTCTCAATAAAATGTAAGCCGCCGCTGCGAATGAACTTCACTCTGCATAATTCCGATAGAAACTTCCCCCATTATGTAACGCCGGGAATTGAAAGACACACACGTTTATTTCCGATTACGAGATTAATGCTTTAAGCCCACCGATCTACTGTGCGAAAAAACGCTCGCAAAATTTCAAAACAGCAGTGTCGTATTAGATAATAATTGGTGACGTCACACAATAAGATATAGTCTATATACGACCCAATGCGTCCGGCTTTGGTTCGTTATCAATTTTACAAGGGATATACGAGATTCTTACTACCCTTGTAAAACTTCTCTCTATATTCTCTCTACGACATTTTTTGCAGGCTAATATATATTTTGTAAGAATGCTTGTACGATAGGGGAGTAATCAAAATTAATTACCCTTGTAAATACTGTCTGCTATACGATGGCTGGTTTAGGACATGGGAATTTTGTTTTTATTTCGTGGACAAGAAATACTAATTCGTGGCCACGAAATAACTAATTCGTGGCCACGAAATAACTAATTCGTTGCCACGAAATAACCAATTCGTGGCCACGAAATAACTATTTTATCCCCATTCAGTCAGATACACTTCATATAACGGCTTATAGTATCTGGTATAGGCTATATCGAATAGACGGTTACTTGTCATACACAAAGGGTGTTGTAAGGTAAACAAAATCAGTCAAGGGGCAAATAAATGGAATGGGTGCCCTGTTTGAACCCCTCTGGACGGCGGTCATTTTGGATCGGGATGAGGTGAAAGCGGTGAATAGTTAGATGACTTGGGGGGCATACAACACCCTTTATTCGATCTAAATTGGTCGAGGGGGGCGAGAAATGGCATGGGTATCCTATTTGAAACGCTCCGTACGGCGGCCATTATGAATCTGGGTGGGGTGAAATGTGTGAATATCTAGACTGGCTGGCGGGCCACTCTACAACACCCTGGCCGGATTCGTCATCTCCGGTTTAAACCTCCGAGTTTAAACCTGGTTTAAACCTACATTGGCGGTCCAGCCAAACCAGGTCTAAGGGGGCGTTTTTTTCGTTCAGTTACCAACTAATTGACAACTCAATTTGGTGATATGAGCACACAGTCAAACTACCCTCTTACCTATCGGACCAAAAGACAAGCCGATATAATGGTTATTGACATGTCATAAATTATCGCGCACGGTCATTGGATTTATTCATTAAATATCGCTCATGGACCATTAATCCGATCTCTTTGTGGGTTTAAATTAATCTGACAAAGGGCATGTTTCTCCACACGGGTGTCACGCGCTGTTTATCACTTTGTTTGTGATAGATTTTCTGCAAGATGATTTACCCACAAAGACAAAATTTGTCGTATTTACATGTATATATTATAGGGTATAGGAGTGTATATCTATATGTCCGTTTGTCTGTTCGCAACTGTTCTAATATTAATATTAGTTTGTTTTAAATTTAATTAAATTGTTTTAAAGTTAAAATGTTCAAATGATCAAAATGTCCGCAAATGTGACGCAGGCTCCTGTCGCACGAAGGGGCCGCAGTCCCCTCTGACGCTGAATAAAGGCTCCATAATCGAGTCAATCCTGGACCAAGATGTCAGTCAAGTAGAAGCTATATGCACACATACAGAGGCACAGCTTTTAATAAAGAAATATATTACATGCGTTGTTTTTTTTCAATGTAATAAATTTTCCGTCATGCAGAAAATCAAAAAGTTCCCAGATCTTGAACTGGTGGAATTTATGGGCGGAGCCAGAGTAGAGCTTTGTGGCAGGATCTACATCAATATAAGTTATCAAATTTGACTCATATATCAATATAAGTTTAGGATTGCAAACTATGTGTATAGCATATCTGGCCATGCAGTATCATCGTTTTGGTGTCAAAATTAAAACGTTGAACCATTCAAATGAATTCGTAGAAAACACCAGTATTTGTGTTTGCCACAAGCAAAAATAAACCACAAGGTAGTTGTAAAAATCATATTGAAGGAACATGTCCATATCTGAGCAAAGCTCGCATGCGAATGAATCAACTGTGACATGATAACACCAGTCGGCAGCCGCCACTCAGACACGCCCTCACTTGAGATAATTTACAGCCCACCCTTTTATTGATTGTTTGGCAATTCTAAACCGCGATGAAGAAAAGACGGATTCGTCATCTCAAGTTTAGCCTCCGTAAAGATGGTTCAGTTGCCGGTTTAAGCTTATAAATCGCAAACAAAATATCGAAATTGACAAAAACTTACCCCCACACGCTTTATAGGTGTGAGTGCTTCTCGATTATAAATTTCCAATCAAAATATGGCCGCTGTCGTAATTATTGATTTTCACAATCAATAAAACGAGGTGGTCCGCATTAGGCAAGTGCGATTAATTATCTCGACGATACAGAGACACTACTGCTAAACCACTGGTCTGGCTGGACCAGGTTTAAACCAGAGATGACGAATGCGTCACTTAGACCTGCGATCGCGGGTTTAAACCACGGATTTTGCTGACTCACGGCGGTTTAAACCTAGAGGTTTACGTAAACCAGGTTTAAACCTGAGATGACGAATCGGGCCCCTTTGTTTGACCTAAATTGGTCAAAGGGACGAGAAATGGCATGAGTGCCCTATTTGAACCCATCTGGACGGCGGCCATTTTGGATCGATGTGGGATGAAATATACCCATCTTTAATACACATGGACATAACCAACACATCCGGAATCAACGTGGCTTTGCACAATGACTTTCGACTTTCAAACTTTTTGAAGCGTAATAATATGACCATACGCTAGCGTAATTAACGAACCACAGCTAAAACACGCATATAAGCTAGGATATATCTATTTTGGTGTGTGAGTAAATATCCATGCACGTAAGCTGCAGACAAAAAATCGGGTTCGTCCGCACATTTATTACAGAGTTATGGCCCTTTGCCATTTTTCACTGATTTTAGGCTCGTTAGCGCAACAACTTCAACAAACGTTATCTGATTCGATTGAAATTTGGGATATAGGTGTCTCCCAAGAATATCTCGGACGAGTTCGAAAACCGGCCTGGTCCGAAAAAATTTGATCGAGTTATGGCCCTTAATTAGTCATTTTTTCACAAATTTTCAGCTCGTTAGCGCGATAATTTAACAAACATCATCCTATTTGATTGAAATTTTTATATATAGGTGTCTCCCAAGAATACCTCGGACGAGTTAGAAAACCGGCCCGGTCCGATAAAATTTGATAGAGTTATGGTCCTTAAGTAGTCATTTTGTACGAATTTTGACCTCGTTAGCGCGATAACTTCAACAAACGTCATCCGATTCAACTAAAATTTGGTATATAAGTGTCTTCCTATAATATCCTGGACGAGTTCGAAAACCAGCCTGGCCCAATAAAATTTGATAGAGTTATGGCCCTTAATTAGTCATTTTTCGTGAATGTTTAGCTCGTTAGCGGGATAACTTCAACAAACGTCCTCCGATTTGTTTAAAATTTGGAATAGACATACTTGCCAAGAATATTTCGGACGAGTTCGAAAACCAGCCTGGCCCGATAAAATTTGATAGAGTTATGGCCCTTAATTAGTCATTTTTCGTGAATTTTTAGCTCGTTAGCGCGATAACTTCAACAAACGTCATCCGATTCAACTAAAATTTGGTATATAGGTGTCTTCCAATAATATCCTGGACGAGTTCGAAAATCAGCCTGGCCCAATAAAATTTGATAGAGTTATGGCCCTTAATTAGTAAATTTTCATGAATTTTTTGCTCGTTAGGGCACACCAATTGGCGGTAGCCACCGAAAACGAGACACAGCATCTCTGATGCCACCTCTTGTTAAATCTTATAGAAATAACTTCATAGATTCATATTCCCATCAAATGAAATATGTCGTATCTTAGTTTATTACCTTTTTTCCTCGCGTCTGGTCGTGTTTTAGATCGCCTCGGCCACTTTGAATGCGTGATACTCTTCAACTCGAAACCACGTGATTCCCCACGGTGATAATAATTTGTACAAAAGGCACGGCTTTTAAAAGTAGTTTTTTTTTGTTTTAAGACTGACGTGGTGAGCTCGTAGTCTGTTTGCATTGTGAATCTCTGATTTCTCACATGCCCTGATGTGTGATTGGCCTAATTGATATACGAAATTGCTAGCTATAGGACCCACTCTTTTGATGAACCCTTGTGCATGTCTGAAGTGTAATTAATCATACCAAGACATAAGGCCTAAGTGAATCTTATTCCGTACCATTGTACATGTATATGGAATCCGAACAGTTATTGAGAGAAGACCAAAGCAATGGATATTAATACATTTCAGAGGTTCAATATATCAGCATCGAGTGCCAAGACTCAAGTTCAACATGTGGCGATAATAATCTGTGGTGTCTCTCTCCTTTCAGGTTGCATGAATATGGACTATAATGCACAACTCTGCAAAACGTCAGGTCCCGAAGAGTCTATCGTTAACTCTTATACACTCACCGGAAACGGAAACAGCGTCATATCCGCCAGGGTGTCCTACCTTTACAACCTACTGGGACCGTCCATGAACGTCGACACAGCATGCTCGTCGTCACTTGTTGCAATTCACCAAGCCAGTCTGGGAATCAAGTCAGGTTCGTCGATATTGGACGAAAAATTAACCCTTTCATTACTAAATCCTAATCGGCGAGTGTATAATTAGTTCCAGTAGGAAATGTCCAGATAATAAGTTCAACAAACGGCCATAAAAAGATCGTTTTGTTGAAGTTATTATATGACGATTTCCGACCAATCGATATAATTCATTCTTCAAGTTATGTTATATTTCCGTCGTCTGTTTATATTTCCTAAGCATCCCTCCATATTAATTAAACCAATCCAGTGTATATTTTATATAACTGAATGGTATAATCCATTTCGTACAGACAGGGCCAAATCAGCATTTTAACTTTCACGCCCCGTATCAAAGACCCTTAATACGCCCTTAACCCTTTCATCGTGGAATGCGCTGGTGCAGCATTAACGATCATGTGCTATGCATTCTCTTATATATATATAGGAGTCTACCATAGGGAGATTGAGATTGTTATTGTTGAAATTATATGGTATTGAATTGTGCATAAGCTGTGTTAACTGAAATTCAGTATTCACCCCTCTGTTAACTGGTATTCAGGATTCGGGGGGGGGGGGGGTGACACACTCTTTTATGTGAAAGTATCATGTCGTGGCTGCTGTAATTAATGGAGTGTGAACCGTTAATACACATCGAAGATAGTGTATCTCTTCCCTGCAGGTATAAAATAGTATGCTTCAAAAAGAATGTGATGGTATTTATTGTTTATTTATTGCTGTTGTTGTGCTATCGTTGTTGACAGACCGCACATATAGGGCTAATTTCACCGCGTGGTGTTTATGTCGCTTATAAATCGGACGCCCTGCTTATAAAATAGAAACTAATAATCATTAATGAGTTTCTCTTACCAATTAAATATGTGGCCACTCTTACAAACCTGGTCCAGTGAATACCAATCAATACTCCGCACAGAAACCAACCACCGGAAAGTGAAATAACCAAGTTTAATCTTAGGATAAGTATTCTGATAATGTTCGCGAAACAGCAAAGTTGTACGTGTGACTTAACCATGTTTTTCACCTGCAGGTGATTGTGATATGGCAGTGTGTGGAGGGGTGAACTACATACTATCACCGGAACTGCTAGTAACCATGGCCAAAAGCCGCATATCGTCACTGACAGGGCGGTGCCACACGTTCTCAGCGGACGCCGACGGTTATACCAGAGGGGAGGGGTGCGGAATAGTTATTCTTAAACGCCACAGGGATGTGAGTTACAAAAAATGCTATATACCGATTCCGCATGACGCCATTGCACATCCCAGTCTGCATTGCGCGGCGCCATGTTGGATGTAGCGACAAGTATAAACAAAGCCACTTTTTTGTACGGAGTTAAATATAATCAAGTGTCTATCTTGCGCGTATCATGTCTGTCAATAGTTTTGTTAATGGATGTGCGCACACAACGAATGACGGTGGTGAAAATGGTGAACATTTGTGGTAATTTTATCGTATTCCTGCGCTTATATCGCATCTGGGACAGCAAACTTTGGAATTTTCTACACAACGTCGGACCGTTTGGATTGCTAAATAATCGGCTTGAACAAATCTGAACCAATCTCGTTATTCCTGTATGAAAACTGAAATGAGACCAATGTCCACTCGCGTCCAAATATATAATTTCTTCGTTTAGTCAAATGATTAATGATAGTCATTCGTAGCGAAAGACGATATTCATTGCGGTGAGCTAATACTACACACCGCCCATTCATTTTGGACATATAAACATCATTCTCATATCAGGGTTTATTTTATAGGCAATTAGAGATGGTAATAAGATTTGGGGCGTCATAGCAACGGGATGTAACCAGGACGGTCACATGGCGACACCAATCACTGCGCCGTCTGGGACACAACAGCTCCGCCTTCTGCAGGATGTGTATAGCAAATACAACATCGACAAGGGAAGGATCCAATACATTGAAGCGCACGGTAAGACAGCAATTTATGTAAGAAAATTATGTCAGGACATGTGTATGCCTGAGTTTTCTGTGAAATCGTTGACTATATTCAATTAATATATTTGTTATTAACATACACTTCGAACTCAGGCCGAAATGGTCACTATGATCGTGTTTTGCGATAACGTTACCCAGTTTCCCAAAATTGTGATAGAGTTATATCCAGGTTGCGGAAAGCGCGGTGAAAATACCCAGGCTAATTTCCCCCAGATTTTTTTCCCGAGGACTATTATAATCAGCATGTCCGCCCTTGCGTGTGGCCATTTATCGGTCCGTCCGCGGGTTGTCCTGGGCATAACTTTAATATTAATCAGAATTCCATGAGATTTGGTATATGGGTGATATTTGAGAACGCGCAAGTTAAGTTCGAATTTGGTCACGGTCCGATGATATTTTACTGGGTTATGCCTCCGTTTTTCGACTTAGAATTCTCTGTTTTGGGGGGCTGTCCGGATGATAACATGAGCAGTATTCAACTGAATTTCTTTATATTTGGTACGTGTTTCAGACAAGACAAGTTCGAATTTGGTCATGGCCAATTGATTGTTTGCGGATGTATGACCTCTTTTAGACTTAAAAATCAAGGTGTGGGTTGTCCGGATGATAACGTTGGCAATATTCAACACAATTTATTGATGTTTGTTAATTTTTTAGAAGACACAGATCAATTTCGATTTTGGTCATTGTCGGAGGACTTTTTACCGAGTTGTGCTCCCTTTACGACTTAGGAATCCATATGATAAATCGGGCAATATTCAAAGGAGAATCTTGATATTTGGTATGTGGTTTACATTTGAGAAACGCGGTTCCAGAATTGTTTAATATTTGGTAAATGGTATGAATAAGATCAGAAAACACAGATCAAGTTAATAATTTGTCAGGGTACAATGATTTATGATGGACTTATGTGTGTTACCTTTGAGAACACGCAGGCCATCATCATATGGAGTCATATGTTATCAGACTTTGATTTGTTTCTTCTTTAAAAAAGCCAACGTCTTAAAAAGCCACCTCGTTTTGGGTGACGTGTGGTGGTTTAAACATATTTTAATAGTATATTCATATACAAATACTGGGAGGTTGGGGGACAAGTACTTAAAACTTAGATGGACCTCCGCTCCCCACAATACAGAATAAGTATGACAACAAATATAAATGGTATATTAAACAGAATAGGTTTGGCATGACGGGTGCATGTAAACAATAACAATTGAATAACTATATACTATTAAGTATTACTGGTGAGTGATAGTGTGGTGGTGGTGGTGGTGGTGGCGGCGGGGGGGGGGGGGTAGTCTGGGGTGCGAGTTAAATATATAAGTCATGTGGTTCGTTAATGGAAGTTCATGGGGGTACATTTGTTAGGGGTGGCTAACTATATAGCCGTCAGGGGAGTTTGTACATGAACGTTATACTTAATGGTTTTTATGATGACTAAATTCAATCAGTACATATATATACGCTTATGTATACATAGATATACAGATATACACAAGGATACATATATAATAAATTTATTTTATTGATTAATCACGAGAATCTGCCGGACGATTTATTAAATTTTGAATGAAATTATCGTTGCATGTCTTTGAGCATGTCGCCAATCAAGAGAGCTTTGTGGAGAAAATACTTGAAATGAATTCATTGTATCAATCAGATCAGTTCTTTGGGTTGAGTACAAAGGACAGTATATCAGAAAATGTTCAGTATCTTCCTTCGGGAATCCACAGGCACAGGATCTGTCATCGGCAATGAAGTTGCTCACTTTGTCGTCGCTACATCCATTTCTCAACCGGCAATGCAAAATGTTTGACGTGTGGTCTGCGACCTTTTATTATAATTTGATGTGATGCTAAAAAGGATTGAAACACGTGGGGCCTGATATTCAACACATCGTCCATACAAAACAAACTTATATTTCGATGGGTTTCTCGAAGATTAACAGTTCTACACCAAAAAGTGTTGGTGTCAAGTCCAATCTCCGACGATAACAATCCTTTTCATTTTCTCAGTAGAACCGAATAGTCGGTGTCAGTTATAATGAACTTGTTCTGAGACCGATTAGAAGTCTGCGAACATTGATTTAGTGATATACGTCAACACAGTGATGAAAATAAACATATCCGGTCATGATTGCAAATGTAGTTTGTTTTATTTGTGGCATAACTGGTTTGATGGTATAATTATTTACAGATCTGTGAAAGGTCACAAAAAGTTCGACATTTGGGTGTGTAATATGATTTTCGTATTCAGAGCAGGCCAACTCCGTGTGTTTAGCTATGGAAAACAACCCAATTACTCTCCCCTAATTGTTGTCATTTGTGCTTACAAGATAATATGTTTAAATTGGTACTTTGAGATAACTTTCTGTTCTAGTTCTATTAA
The DNA here is from genome assembly GCA_032622095.1 of Siphonodentalium dalli. Lineage (NCBI taxonomy): Eukaryota > Metazoa > Mollusca > Scaphopoda > Gadilida > Siphonodentaliidae > Siphonodentalium > Siphonodentalium dalli. The sequence continues at coordinate 146,940,858 of CP136066.1, forward strand.
AACTATTAGTCAGCGCTATCATATCTATATCAGGTCGAAAACCCGAATTTACTGATATTCACTCTGCCAAGATCTGGTTTTGGTTGGGGGGGGGGTGAAAATGATCAATTTTAGTCTACATGTTTAGCTAAAATTGTGTATATGAAAGAAAAGTAATGGGTATAACCCGCAGAGTAATGGTACGAACATACCAAAGTATAGACAGTTGTTTACGAGGACCATTGTAAAAAATGAAAAATTATTGCTCCCATGTTGGCCAACATTCCTGTAAATTGTGGACTGCTACCCATGTGCTTTTCCAAATTGGAAAGAACATGTAGATCAACTGAATAATATTATTATTTCAGGGACCGGAACACCACGGGGAGATCCAATCGAAGTGGACAGCTTGGGTCAACACTTCACATCTGACTCTCCAATAATTAGATATATAGGTTCAGTCAAGACGAACATTGGTCACCTGGAATCGGGATCCGGAGTGGCTGGTCTAATTAAAGTGCTATTGATGATGGAGCATGGTCAAATTGCTCCAAACTTACACTTCAAAACACCGAATCCGAGAATAGATTTCGATGAATTTAAATTTAAAGTACCTACATCTTGTATAAAATGGGAACCGAGATCTGACGGCAAGAGAGTCGCGTGCGTCAATTCGTTTGGCTTTGGCGGAACAAACGCCCACTTGGTTATCGAAAGAAAAGAAGAACGTCATGATCAACTATCCAAATATAAACACTTGGTGGTTTTCTCAGCTCCTTCCAAAGATGCACTAAAAGCATCTGTCGAAGACTTCGTCGAAAAGCTCAATCGTGAACAATACAACCTTGTAGACATTGCCTATACGAGTATTCACAAACGAGATCATCAGGCATTCAGAATATCAACGGTTATCGACGACTCTCTGCGAGAGAACAATATCCGTCAGAAATTTCTACAAAGAGCGGACTCATGTGTTCGCGAGGACACACAGAAAACTCGAGTCATTTTTGTTTGTGGAGGCGTTGGTACTTCGTGGCGCGGAATGTGTAAAGAGCTGCAACAACGATTTCCAGTTTTCAGGAAGGCACTGAAGGAAGTGAGCAACTTACTTGACAAGTATGCGAACATCAACCTGTTGAAACAGATGGCTTTTTTTGACACTAGCGACCCTTTTCTCTCCCACATCGCAATATTTGCTTGCCAGATTGCCTTGGCCAGGTTATGGTCGTCATTTGGAATTACACCGGACTGTATAGTTGGTCTCTCAGTGGGTGAAGTTGCGGCAGCTGCTATTTCAGGAGCAATTTCACTTAGTCAGGCAGTCAGAGTCATATATTACAGATCGAAACATCTAAAGATTACTGGTGAAGGGAGAATGTTTGTGTGCGCTGGCATCGAAACGGAAGACCTACAAACTGTATGTGATGAACTAAATATTCCCAGCCCCATCGCTGTGTATCTAGCTCCGTCAGTGCACACACTTTCAGGATCTGAGCCAGATATGTCTAAATTGAAGAAGACCATTCTTGAGAAGTTCGAGAAAACACAATGTAAAATATACGAGCTGGACACACACAGAGCTTATCACACAAAACACGTACATTCTGCAGGCGTGGAACTTCAAAAAAGTCTTCAAGGAAATCTGATTGGTAATATACCGACGATTCCGGTGATTTCTTCAGTTTCCACAGAGGAAGTCGGTGATGAGTTCTTTTCCCCAGATTACTGGAAGAGAAATGTGGCTGAGCCTGTCAAGTTTTATCAGGCGATAAGAAAGTCTGCACTCGAGTCGACCAGGAACGTCTTTATTGACATTGGCCCAAACTCTGTCCTCAGGCTTTTTCTGAAATCCATGATACCAGATCTAACCACAGAATGCTTACCATCAATGATCAAATGGGATGATATGGCGCTACTCGACAGTTTGGGAAGAATATTTGAAATTGGATTCCAGATCAAAGCCAACTCTGTTTACAGCGGACAGAAGATCACAGATATCCCAAGACATTGCCCAAAGCGGCAGAATAACATCAGGTTCACAGAACTCTCTCGATACAATCGGGAAAACTATTGCGTGTACCCTTTCACACACATGTATGTCCAGGCGACAAGCAATCCAACCCAATATAAAATTAGCATCAATAAGAAGAAAACTGCATTTGTCTTCTCACATTTCGTTCAAGAAAACGTGGTACTTCCTGGGGTAGTGCACGTCGAATCAGCTCTGGCTGTTGGGAAAAACCTGTATCCGTCGTTCGCCTATCACGTGACTTGTCACTTCAAAACATTTGTTTTGGTTAACAAAGACGTCTTGTTGGATATGGAACTGACAAAGGATGCGGAAGGATACAAATTCGAGATCAAGGACAACAAGACGGTATGTGCAAATGGAAACATTACCCCACAAACAGAATTGTTAGTAAGTTCTTTCGACGTCTCGGAGCTCCGATCAAGATGCCCATCCTTCGTGACGAAGACTGATATTTACGAAACATTGACAAGGTTGGGCTTTCGCCATGGAGAATGTTATCGGTTAATAACAGGTGCGTTCGTTTCAGAGCGAGAGTTCCTTTCCGAGATTAGGCTGAACGACGAACTGCAGCAATCATTGGGAAATAACCAGATCCATCCATGTATCCTGGACGCGTGTGCGCAAACGACAGTTCTGCTGTATGGACGATCGTCGGTTGTCAGCACAGAAGAGAAAGTCCTACCCGCTGCGTACCACAATGTCTGCGTTCTGCAGCCGATTACGGAACGGATGTTTGCCTACACTGTGGTCACAAACGTAACGGAGCACACTGCATCATTCAGAATATATCTTCTCAACGACAAGGGTGGCGTGATTGCCGTCATAAAAGAACTAGTCAATAGATTTGTGAAATTTCACCCGAGTGACGTGAGGTACGATATCACATGGACCCAGCGGCGTGTCCTCGAAAACAGCGAACAATCACGCGATAATCGACTGATTATCCTTACTATGAGTCAACGAGTGTCCGAATACTACTCCGTCAGCATCTTGGGTGACGTTTTGAACACAGACATATTGTTGCTCCAAAGGGAGATTATGGATGACGAACTTTCCCGTCGATTGACAGAATGTGTGGCGGATTGGCAAGATAACCCCATTCATGTCATGTACCATCCCGGAACTCCGGAAACGCATGGCTCAAGTGATCTCCATACTGGCGTGGTTGACCAATGCTATCTCTTGATAAGACTGTTAAAAATTATCCAAAACATTGGAGGAGAAGTGTTCCTGTCGGTCGTTACAGAGAATGCAGTCATGGTCCACGAAGAAAACCGTAAACAAGTTGTAGACCCTGCCGGGTTCGCATTGTGGGGTACGGTTCGATGCCTAAACTTGGAACGAGCATCTCCAAGGCCGCCAATTCTTATCGATGTTACTAACGTCATAGATGCATCATATATTCATAAAATATCTCCCTCTGATTTGATAGAGAATCGCTGGACAGAAATTGCGATTAGAAGTGACCGTCTTTACACAAATATAATGATCAAGAGCAATGAGTCGGAACATCAGCCTAGTTTCCGACAGAGCCTTCTAAATAAAGACGACAATGTTATTCTCATGTCAGAGGATCCTCTTGAAATAGTGAACACTTTCTTTGGTTTAGATCAGTGTCCCGTAAAGAAGAAAGGTGACTTTATCCAAGTATCCGCAGCAACAGTGTATGACAAAATCGTCTATCCCCCGACAAGGAGTGCCATATCATCGAAGGAAACTACTGGTGAGGCGCTGTTCGGCCATGAGGTCATGTCACTAGAATTTGTTGGAGAAAATGCAAAAGGGGGAACTGTCGTTGCTTGCTATCCATCAGATGTTGCATCAGTCAAACAGATACCGCGCGAGCTGCAACTTGATCTTGACCTATTCAAGAATTTTGAAAGCGGCATGTTAACGAAGATGGTTATCACCGCGGGCATGTTTCGCGCTGCAGACACCGAAGGTGGCTTAACTGTATTGATACCAGACGAAAACTCACAGCAGTGGAACTACATTACGAGGCTTTTGAAACCAAGCGCGGCGTCGCGTTTCAGTGTTATAAATCAAACAGACATTGCAGCGACTACCACCAATTTATATAGAAACATTGTTTGCTTATGTCGCATTGAAAGGAAAGATGCGGTTGCTATTAAGACGACACATTGCCGAGACATTCATTATTTGCAAAACATAGTGAAAACAGAGGTAGCAAGTTCCTTGAAAGTGACCTTATCGCAGGTTCGTTTATTGCCTCATTTCATTGAAGACTTCGTTGCTTCGCCCAATCTCAAATCACTGGTATCCGCTATCGCAAAGAGATTGAAGACATCTACATACAATGTGCAACAAAAGGTATCAAAGCAACTACCGAATGTTTCCAAGCTCGCAACTCACATCGGCACCGACCTACTGGTTCCAAAGAGCACAATAAGTATTGGTCCATCGCATAATGGTATACCCGGTGATAAATCAACCAGGAAGAATGTCAGAGTTCCTCGAGAACAGCTGTTTTTGAACAACGCATGCTATATCATAACAGGTGGACTGTCCGGCTTGGGATGGGAGCTGATTAGGATTTTCGCAGAGATGGGAGCAGGAGTCATCGTGCCTTGCTCGCGTCGCGGGGCAAGCAAGGACCAGCAACGTGCAGTAGAAGGAATGCAGAAGGAATACCGATGTCGTATCAGACCCATGAAATGTGACGTGACGGATCGTGGTGCAATTAAAACACTTCTCAAAGCTATCCAGAATGAATTCAAAGATATTTCGATTAGAGGTATTTTTCATTGCGCTGCAGCAACCAGCGATGTAACGGCATATACAATGAGCAGAGAGCAGTTCGAAGTTGCAGCTTTACCAAAAGTCAGGGGCACATGGAATCTCCACGAGGCGTCTTTAAACCTTAGCCTGGATTATTTTGTTTTATGTTCTTCGATTGCTGCAATTATTGGAAATGTTGGTCAGACCAACTACTCTGCCGGATGTTGTTTTCAAGATGCCGTTGCCTGTTTCCGGCGCCAGATTGGACTACCGGCGCAAACGATAAATTGGGGTGTGCTCGATCTTGGCCTGGCAGCAGCTTCAGGGATCAGGGGTATATTGGAATACCAGGGGTTTTCTTTCATGTCCGTCAGTCAGATAAAGGATTGCTTGATTGATTCTCTAATGAGAAATCTTCCACAGAGTATATACTGTGATGTCAACTGGAAGAAACTGTTCATGACATCGAACGTCGAAACAAGATCAGCCAGGCTACTGTTTGGATTTTACAAATTCCGAGAAGGCGCGAGAGCTTCTGACACTAACCAGGCCGCCATGGACGACGCAGTGACCGGTGTTTGTGATGTCTTATCAGATGTTTGCGCGGTTGATCGGGAAACTCTGGAGCCGGATTCTGAACTATATCAGTTAGGTTTAGACTCTCTAGCAAGCATCGAACTTGTAAAGAAACTGGAGAACAAATTCGGCGTAGTTGTTCCCCTTGCAGATGTCTTGACCCCGGGAAAAACTGTCAGTGACATTGCTATGCTCCTCGCTGTTGTCGGATAAAACACAATAGAGATGTTTCGGAATCCGTCGTTAGTCACAGAGAGGTTCCGCGTGTAGTTGTAGTTTGTAGATCGTATATAATGTAAATAACAGCATAGTATAACGGCAATGACTGAATTCCGGACAACGAAAACAAAATATGTTCAATTAGGTAACATCTCGTTACACCGATTTCTAATAATTAATTGGCAGTTTTAAAGAACATGCGACAATCGGTTAAGTTACAACTGGGTATAAACCGGAAGCGTCAATCATATTCGATTATACAACAACTAACTCTGACCAATCTCCCAATCAGAATGAAACGCGAAAATTTGTATCCTTATCATTTTTTGCAAATGCCAGTGTAATACCTTCAAGCTACAATATACAAGTGGTACAACTCTCTATTACAGACAGGCCGGCTGGAAATTTACGTCTATATCTGAAATATCCTTCGATGTATACAGTATCGCCCAGAAAACAAAACAAACAAGTCTGCCAGATCTGTACATATGATGTTAGATTGTCGTACTTTTGGTGTAAGAGTATATAGAGGATCTCCAAGGAGTATTGTTGAGAAATAAGATTTTATAAAGCGAGTTTGATCAATTTGATTCACAACGAGTCGTGACGAGTTGTGAATCAAATTCATCAAACGAGTTCATAAAATCTTATATCCCAACATAACGAGTTGAAGATCTTGTATATCACATACAAAAATCTAGAGCTGTATGCCTTTTTAACAAATCAAATTCATTAAAAGAAGCTGCAAAACACATATATTTACAGCGTTGGCTGAGACGCTTCACAACCGTATACGACAGCATTGTGCGCTCTGGTTGGCGACTAAAAATACAGTCCCCCAATTTGCCTCTTTGTTTGTGTCTATTTCCGTTAGTTGGACAAAGAGGTTGGGCAATAATTTAACTTTAATGAACAAAGCAATCATTTTGCATTGGCTGGTGTTAGTGTCATGGGCGGCTTTTCGAAATAGTAATAATCCGCCTGAATCAATGTAGACTGGCAGTCATTTTGTTGGCGCGATGCCAAGTGATATGTAACTAGTGAGAGATAAGGACATATGTAATGGCTTTTTAAATGATATGATAGGTTTTCGCGTGATATACATTTACAGGCATACTGAACAATAGATTTTATATCCTCTCCTTGACAACTGGCATATTATACGGAACATCTCTTTTTAATATCGTTTATATGTACATAATTACATCCACTTCATTCTCTATATTTATTATATATGTAAAACAAATAAGAAATGAAAGGCGGTTTTTATGTGGTCATGCTACATGTATTTTTACCAAGATAAAAAATCAGCAAACTGGCTTTGGTGTTCATGGGGAGTTTGGTGATTTCATGTTGCGGTCAACACAATGACTACGTATACGGGTCCGCCGCATATTATACATATCTACATACTTGTGTAATTTACGGTTGGGGATTTTTGTATCAATCATTTGATTTGCTCAATTTATTAATCGCTCAATTCATCCACTCGTCACTCAAATTAGACCAAAATATATTAATAACCGCGAATTCGAGATCATATACCGACAATTTTATATTATTAAAATTCCTTAAATTAAAAATACTTAACCGACTTACCTTATAAAATACTTGTTTTAAACTATAATAAGACACGATATATACCGGCAATTTAAGTTATTTAACCCAGGTGTACTTGCCGTTCGACCGCGGTGTATATCATCACCATAATAATCCGGAGCAAATCATTCGACTATTCGTTCCGATGTGCAAATTGAACATAATAACATAATTCTAGAATGTTTTCAGTGTCCGTCACAATTTAAGTAGAACTGGTATTTCAAATCATAGTGGTGTGCATCTAATAATGTTTTGAATTCGCCAAGGTTCTCTATTTCGACGATAAATCCCGGTAATCTGTTCCACGGTGTAATCAGCCTTTGTTCAAAGAAGTATTTTCCTTTGTCTTTTTCTGACGTCGGCATTTGTAATTTCTGACCATGTCCACAGGTATTTGCGCATAGGCCTCTCTCGAATAATTTGTCCAGGCTGACATTGTACATCTACTGCATTAGCTTTAACGTCTCAATCATGTCCCCTCTGAACAATCTGTATTTTATGGACATCAAATTCAGTTTTATAAGTCGGGTTTTATAATCCAACTTTCTCAACTGCGGGATTTATTTTGTGGCTTTCCGTTGCACTCTCTCAAGTGTCACGAGAAGTGAGGTGCCCATGCTGTATTGCAATACTCAAGAACGGGTCTGACCATGCTGATGTATAGTTTCCGAAACATATTTGGCTCTAAAGATGTGAATGTTCTGTATATTATGCCCAAAGGTTTTGTTGCATGCAGGTAGCGTTGACATGGACGTCAAACTTAAGTTTTCAAACATGAATTCCTAGATCATTTTCACAATGGACTGGCAAGTGTGGCAGGGTTTTCAGGAACAATGGTCATAATATAACGGTTGTTTGGATTATTATGACCGAAGTGGACGACATGTATTTTACTCGAGTCGAATTTCATTTACCAATCCAATTACCCTTCGCAGACAGCGTTGATATCGGCATGTATGTCGTCGGTTTATGGGTTGCCATGATTTAGTGTCATCCGCTCAATTTCGCATTTTCCTCGGATGTAGTTTGGTACGTCGTTTATATAAATTATGAAAATAATTGGCCCGAGAACCTTTCATTGTGGCACCCCACTTGTCACGGGACCCATTCCGAGTATGACGAATTTACTTGCACTCTTTGTTATCTGTCGTTCAGAAAGCTTTTATCCATGTTAGAATATTATTATCTATGCCGTAGCATTTGATTTTATTGACGAGTAGCACATGAGGTATGGAATCAAAAGCATTCCTGAAGTCAAGATAAACTGCGTCCACGCGAGCATTTCCGTCTATAGGAGTGATGTTAGATGTGATAAATAGTCAATCATTTGAGTTTTGCAGGATCTTTTGGAGCGAAATCCGTGCTGAAATGGAGTGAATATGTTGTTATTTTCCATATGGGCAACTACCACATCACTAACAAAGGATCGCAGCACCTTACATAGAACGCAAGTTAAACTGACAGGGCGGTACTTACCCGGATCGAATTTTTTTCCTTATTTGAAGATGGCCGTTCCTGTTGCTTTTTTCCAGACTGTTGGTATTTTGCCTTTGGATAGAGACCTATTTAATAAGACACAATTCTTTCAGTAGTTTTGGATATAAATCATCAGGCTCATGACTTTTGAACTGATTCAGGGAATGTAGTTTACGTTCAACTGCGAGTGGTGTTACTTGAACATCGACTAGAAACTTTTCACTTGAGATTTTCCATCTTCGGATTGTTTTTTAGATTTTCATTTGTAAATACGCTAGAGGAGAACGAATTTAATACTTAAGCTTTCTGTGAATCATCCGAGACTGTGTTTTCACTTCCTTCAAATTTTAGGTATCCAATACCCGTCTTCGATACTGATTTGCTTCGTACGTAATTCCAAAAAGCCTTTGTTGGCATTCAGAAGAGATTTTACTTTCGAACGTTGCTTTGGTTGCTTTTCAGTATAGATGCATTTGCTTCATCTCTGGCTTCCTTGTGACGATTGTAATCATACCGTGAACCTGTCTTTCTTTACTTCTTGTATACTTTTCTTTTTTCGCGTATTTTCGATAGCGTGTCTTTTGTCCACAAGTTTTTCATTTCTTATTGTGCTGTGTATTCGATTTGGAATCAAACTGTTTGTATCATTGAAATTATCCCAAGCTCGTTCAATTTCCTCGTCGTGAAGTGCACTCCAGTCCTATCTTGTATGTTCGTTTCTCATACCATCATACATGTAGTCCCCTTTTATCCACAAGTATCTCGATTTCTCTTTTTCGATGCTCAATCTCACCATTGCTGGATGCAAGCTGATTTTTAGCATATCATGACGGTTTTTGCTCGTGATAGCTTTCATTTATGGCGTTCTCATTAATCACCTGATCTAGGAGGTTCGATGTTTGATTTTCCGTGGGGTGGGTTGGTTTTGTTACTAATTGTTGGAACAAGTCCGTGCAAACAAGAATATAATTTTCCTCGGACGTTGGAACAGTTCTCCGTGATATATTGGGGAAATTGAGATCTCCGACTATCAAAACGTTTCCGCAAGCTTTTGAAAGGTTGAACAGTTTGTCATCATTGCTTTTAGTTGAGTTTGGGCTGCAGTAAATGTCGTCTGACACACTGCCGAATCCAAACGTAATGAAAGTTCCTGTCCGACCCTTTCCGTTGATTTCCGGAACCGATTGCGGTTATTGGAGTACATGTTTATGGCGGCTGAGATGGCGGTCAATGTGGTTATATATGTTCAAGAGTCCTGGCTATCGTAACGTTAAATCCAACAAACGGTAGCAATATATTAGGTGTACCGGTATGTAAATATATCTGAAATTTCCACATAGATTGAAAACCGTCTAATCTGACAGAAAAAAAATAATTGAAGCTAATATTTAATCATTGTTATTTATGATATTACTATATTATTCCAAACATCCGAAAAGTTCAAGTAAATATGACTTAAGTTCGAGGCGAGAGTTTTTGTTGTTACGTCGCTCAGACGGCAACCTCACAATTAGGCGTAAGGTCACTTACACTCTGAATGGTCCTTTCTTTAAATATAATTACACATACTTTCGCTTAAATGAGTGCATCTAGTATTTCAATGCGCTTATATATGCTTGATGGCGATAATCTCTATCAGCTAAGGAAACTGTCCAATATCTACCAGAGCGCACCAGTCATACTTCTTTTCTGTCTGTGTCACCGGCTGGGAACTAGTCTGTGGTTTTATATATTTAGCGCGGCTTTTTCCACCCAACATGGCGGAACGGATCGCACCAAAGTCAAATTTCCTATGTGCTTTGAGAAAAAATCCCGCACTAATACGTACAAGAAAACCATAGTCAGAAATGGTAACGCCCTCGAGCTCATAGTATTAGGCATAGATATAAATTATAATATAAAATATATTGCATCACCTTGAATTCTGTTAAAACAACTAATCCTACGGCTTATCAATGCAGGTTTCTCATTCACCACACCAGAAGCCTCTAAATGCGGACCAAGTATCTACTAATCGGATTAAATACACAACCGATACTTCGCAATACGACCTTTGGTCAACATTCCAACTGAGACATACTTCATCAACAATGTTAGCTGTTATATAATGCATTGTGTTCCCGCAATAAATCTTTAAAAGTGGCCCAGCCATTGTTCACACCTAAATATCGAAACCAATTAATGCGGTCATCAAATTTACAAACTGCGACAATGAGACATCCGCAAAGATACATCCTCGAATACATACATCCTGTAAAAAGTCTAACCGGTACGCAATATACTTTTTTAATCCAAGTTACCCCATAACTCCTATTTTTGTTTTTATTTATGTTATTTTTTAAATACATTTTATTCGTCAAAAATAACAAAAGAAACGAATATAAACAGAAAACAGTTCATAAAAATACAGTGCAAATACAATACATTTATTTTAGATGTTACTATTTTTACTATTTTACTATTATATCTTATTATAGTCTATACATCATATATGCAACGTCGGACATTCTTTCTTATCGACGTTGTTTCTGCTACCTGTTTTTTATTTGTCGTAATATTTGGCGGATAAAACGGTTTATTATATATCTACCGAAATTAAATTACATCTTATGCAAATGATACCTGATATCTTGGTTATATTACTAATCTTGGAAAATATCCCCATAAAAAACATTGGATGTCAATTTTTGTATTAATTGTGCGAATAGGACATTGCTCTTCGTTTTATTACAATTTCCTAAAATAACTCGCATCGCGTGAAACCCGAAATGTTTTGTTTTGCGAGATATCTCCATAGCTACATTGATACGGCCAGATCACACTGGCAGTATACACCCATATGGCGTAATTACAGCGGTTGTTCTGTTGACGATTTTCCCACGCTTCTCAGCAAAATGGGAGCAAATTAGAACTATTGGTCCGAATCGGCATCTCCAGTTTAGACTTAGTTTAAACTATCAGTTTAATCTGGGTTTTAGTATTAAAACCAAGTTTTACTCGACCGCGGGGGGGGGGGGGGCGACATGGATTTGGTCGATTGCGTTACACGTGGGCCACAATTGTTTAATTGCAAGGATAGGAGGTGTGGTCTGTGTGTTTATTGTGGCTTCTTGTCAATGCGTTGTCGGGTCACGCGCCCGGTTGTCGCTATCTCCAGCAGGCGAATAACCTGTGCGCTTAGAGAAATCACGACAAATTCACGGACTGTTGTATAGCGGTTAGTTGTCCCCCGAAAAAATTCGGGGGACTATTAAAATAGCCGGTGTCCGTCCGTGTGTCAGTCCGTGCGTGCGTCCGGAAATGGTTTCCGGATGATAACTTTAGTTTCGGTTATTAGATCAAAAGCAAATTTCATAGGTGAGTTTATCAGACCAAAATACAGGTCAAGTTCGAATATGGGTTTGCTCCGCACATTTTTGCGAGAGTTATGGCCCTTTTTTTTTACTTAGAATCTTGTAATTTTCTGGTTTCCGGATGATAACTTCAGTTTGTGTGATCATATCTGAACCAAATTTGGTATGTGAGTTTATCAGCCCTATGTACAGGTCAAGTTCGAATATGTGGCCCTTTTTCGACTTGTTTTACTTAGAAAATTTCTCACTTTTTCGGTTTCCGGATGATATCTCAAGTTTGGATGCTTTAATTGCAAATACCGTTTTTATGTGGATCAGTCATATCAAGATACAGGTCAAGTTCGAATTTGAGTTTGATCCGATGATTTTTCTCAGAGTTATGGGCTTTTCGACTTAGAAAATTAAATTTTTCTTGTAATTTTTTTCATTTTGTGCCAATTTGAGGTTATATTTTGACTTTAAGAGATTTTTTAAGATTTGATTATTTGTATGCATGTCAGTAATGAGACAATGCACAAGTGTCTTATCCATATAGTATACTTCTACAAAGCCTCCGCTCTAAATGAAGCCACCGGTTCGGGGGACACTGTGGCCGAGCGGCCTTTTATTATTATCTAATATTATGGACGAACATGACGTTTGGAACTTATTCCCTATTCCTTATTCGCAAAATTATCTCTTTCGGTCATTTTGACGGCATCGGTGGGTGGCCTGCCCCAAATGCCCACTAAAATACCCTCACCCTCACCATGGGGGTACCACGCGGCGGGGGTGAAAATGGGGTATGGACCATTTTCGGGAACTGTAAGGATTTCGGCGAATAGGACGGCATGGGTGGGTGGCCCGTCCCAAATACCCCATATAAACACCACCGTCACCCCGGGGATACCACACCGAAGGGGTGAACTGGGGTAAGGACCATTTTCGAGAACGGTAAGTATTTACGGCCCTATTTGACGGCAGGAGTGGGTGGCCCGACCAAAATACCCCATAGAACCCCCCCCCCCCCCCCACTGGAAGAAAATGGGGTATGGACCCATTTTATTAAGGAATCAGTTCCAAAAGTCACGTTCGTGTCGATCAGTCTGATCCGTCCATGCTCTATGTCGCCAAAGCGACCTCCGAACCAGCGAATCGAAAAACCTATATAGCAAGAAACATCCATCACACTGGCATATATTTGTCACACGTTATCTCATAAGTACCGGCATCCCCCCTCCCCGAATTCCACTGAATCTCTCATATGTGTACATAAACTGCACATGAATATTGAGTGACAAACGCCCGAGCATAAAAGCCTCCCAATTCAAAAGAAACACCCCAATATACGCGAAGAAACAACATCAATAATGGGCGAAAAAAATCGACCGAATAATAAAACTCACCAAACTAGGTTTTAGTAAAACCTGGGGTATACTTTGATGTTTTTTTCGAAGTATATTAAAAAGTAAATTTTCGAGATGAGACGTATTGATATGGATAAATCAGATATAGATAAAGTCTCCTGGTCGTATTATTCCCAATTCAACACAAACAATTAGCGATATTATCATAACTTTATCACGCCAATAAAACCTAGTTTTAATTGAGATCGAATTCCAAAAACTAAAAATGAGTTTATCACAAAAATGGGTTTAACTACACTAAAACCTAGTTTTACTACAGTTAAACCAATTTTCCTCCTACTAAAACCTAGTTTAAACTAGAGTAAAACCAGGTCTAGAATAAAACCTAGTCTAAACCAGAGATGCCGAATTGGACCATTGTGTTTGACTTGACCGGCGCTGACCATGAATGTTGGCATCCATCGATGTGCGTTTAGACGTTGGTGTTATAATAATAAAATAATCGGATAACCAAATCACACCGTTTTGCGATTAAGTTCTTTGGTTTTATAGTGGGACTTCGGAATTTCTATCGACAATATTGACAATATATGTTCTCTGTTTTTTTCCTTTACTGAGACTATATACATGGATATATTAAAACGTTTCATATACAGTATAATGGCAATAACAACAATAATGTCTTGGTTCGCCACTTACGCACGCCTTACACACAAGAAGTGTCAGATGTTAAACAATGTTAAACTGTATATGTGATGTTATGTTCCTGCGATGTCAACATCATGTTCTTCCATTAAACATATCTTCTATTGATAATTGACTTGTTGCTATTTTCTTTTATAAACTGTGTGGACAGATTCGTCTAATCGATTTTGTTTAAACCACAGAGTTTAAAGGAGCCCGAGGCACTTGTTGTGGGTAAGGATGGATACACACATGCATGTAATCTCTGTAAATATCGTGTATTTGGCGTTTTACATGGATCATATATACTGACAACCAAATCATTGCGGCTATGTTTGACCACAGTGGGTCAAGCTCTGAACGTGCAGAGAGCTGTTGACTCGGACAAAGTCGTCAGGCCGCTTAAAATAATTGTTCGCGCGATAACCCAAATGGTGGTCGTTCTGTTTAAATCATTGTCAGTCTTCTCTTGGATTTGATACCAGTGATGGCCTCAGGATTTCGCCAACGCAGGGCCTATGTTCCCCAACATGGGGGGGGCTATATTATCCCGGCAGTTACCGGTCTGACCATTGCCTATTTCCACGACGGGGGTGGGGCATGCAGCACCCTGAGCCCTCATTACAACTGTGGAATATTTAAGAAAAAAATTATATTGTGCAGTCTTTCCCAGATAATCCGGCTGATACCCTCAACTAAATCCCTTAGTTATTCGAAGCTTTCGAGAACCAGCCCCCAAATCATGGATTATGGACGAAACTGTTAGAAATCAAGCCTGTACAGGCTAAAACTGTGACAATTAGGAACTTGTTCAACCTTTGGCTTGAGAAACATACTGTTCTGTAAATTATGGGTGAAAAATGGTGGTGTGTCACTCTTAATTTCAACGCTGTCCCTGCATTATTTTTTTTGGCGCTGTAATGGATATTTGCATGAGAATCCCAATTGAATGTTATCAAAAGAGCTCGATCTCAGTTTATCCAAGCAATCTCAACAAACCGGTATCATCCTAACAGAGCTTCAAATTCTGCATAACGAGAAACAAATCAAGAATAAAATCGACGGACTCAAACCACTTTTCGAAATGAATTAAACCTCGTGAAAAAACAGCAACAGATATCAGACAAGATTTATTCATTTCGGCATCTATGAAAGAAAACATATTTATGACTGGCCCAGACTGGGCTAAAATTTCTTGATAGCAGTTATAGTTTGATGATGGTTTATAACTACTCACTGGTCTCTCCTGTTGAAATGGACCGATCGCCCGCAGGCGATAGATACTATCAATGGAATACATACACAGAACGACACGATGTGTAAATGGGTTTGTCGATGGGAAGGATAGAACGTGCTTGCGCCTCGAGTTCTGTCCTTCCGCGACAGCACGAGTGCCGTATCGACAAACCCATTTACACATCGTGTCGTTCTGTGTTAATTACACGCTTCGCGTCCAAGAATCCGTGCATTAAAATACAGGATTAGAATGTTTATTTAGGCTCATACAGGGCGTGTTTGTCATGTGTGATGATTTTTTTTATTTACATAGTGCAGTTTCATGGTTGAGGCGAACGTCATGTACGTCATTTTACGTCAACGAACATATAGCAAGTGGCCCTAATATGATTCCATAGTCTCCGTTGGGGGAGGGGGGTGTCCACCTTGGTAAATTCCAATGGCACCCCCCCCCCCTTGAATCAGAATCAGACACCAAACACAACTTTTGCATAATTCCATTATTTGCACCCCCCCCCCTTGAATCAGAATCACAGACCAAACACAAGTTTTGCATAATTCCATTTGCACCCCCTTGCCCATCAGTCCTCAGGCCTAATATCCTATGTATTCATAAACTATGTTGTTCTATATGCCCGGTATAAGAAAATTCAGATACTTTAACCTGAGAATTGCATAAATCCTAACATCTAGTAGCCTACTCCAGACAAATATGCACGGCTACGAGTAAGAGACCAGGACATTGTGTCCGTCCATGTTTGTTCAGCCCGGTGTGAGAAAATTTGGAAAACTATACAAGAAAATCGCAAATCCTAGCATCTAGACTGGCCTCAACTGAAGCTTCCCTAGTGTTGGAAATTTCAAACCTCATACTCCCTCTTAGGTTGGAAAATTCTCCAACTGATGACCATTTCAGTCCACAAGTTTGACCGAATGTACTAAACTATTGTTTTGTTAAACTAATTAGCAGTTTTGTATTGGTCACGGGGGAGGGAAGTGACACACCGGGCCGACCATGGTTCGGCCCGGTGTTCGAAACTTTTGAAATCTGAACAAGAAAATCGCAAAATCCTAGCATCTAGACTAGCCTCAAGTCTTCTTAGAGTTGGAAATTTCAAACCTGACACCCCCCACTTAGGTTGGAAAATTTCCAAATGATGACAATTCCAATGACAATGTTGACCAAATGTATGACAATATTGTTTTCTTAAATTTAGTAGCAGTTTTGACTAGCCATGGGGGAGGACCAGGACACAAGCTTTCCAAGTGTTGGAAATTTCCAACCTGTCACCCCCCTAAGGTTGGAAAATTTCCAACTGATGACCATTCCAACTAATGTTTTGGCAGGTATGAAATTTCCAACTGTTGAAAATTTTGACCAAAGTTGGGGGTGAGACACCCCCCCCCCCCCCACACACACACACACACCCTCTAGCCACATCCCTGGCAATGTTAGCTGTTATATTCAATAAAATCTTCAAGAGTGGCCTAGCCATTGGTCACACCTTAATATCAAAAGCAATTAAAGCGGCCATAAAAGTTATATACTGCAAAAATGAGACATGCGCGAAAATACGTCCGCGAATACCTACATCCTGCTAAAGTGTAAACGGACGCAAATAGCTAGAACGTTTCTAATCACATTCTCCATAGCTCCTATGACATCGCCAGACCTGCCTCGCAGTATACACCCTATAGGGCGCAACAATCCGACCTTCTGGAATCAGCTCGTGTACCGGTAGCAGATTATGATCTAAGAATGTCCTCAGGTAATGCACTCCTGATATCAACTTTGAAAATATGGTCTCATGGGGGTTATTTAAAATACATGTATGGTTCCATGGGGGTTTATATAATAATTAAAATATGGTCACAACCAGAGAGGGTTAATTAAAATATGGTCCGATGATGGTGAATTAAAATGGTACCATGATTGTTAATTAAAATATGGCCCCGTAACTGATCAGGGTTAATTAAAATTAAATATTGTCTCATCATGAGAGTAATAACAATATGGACACACGGTGGTTAATTGAAATATGGTCACATGAATATCAATTAAAATATGGCAAATGAGGGTTAAATAAAGTTAAAATGGGTAGGGTTCTCTATTCCGAAGGTTCATTATTCCGCAGGTTCGCTGTTCCGAAGGTTCATTATTCCGAAGGTTCCCTATTCCGAAGGTTCATTATTCCGAAGGTTTTCTATTCTGGCAGAAATAAACCAAAATTTGCACCCCTGCCACAAAAACCACACGAGGAATGAAAAAAATACTATTACGCTAGTATTAACATATACATGTAGTACATTTATTCACCCAATTCTAATTCCCAAATTGTCCCAGATGTCGGTTATTAATAGCAAAAAGATAGTATCAGTTTATCGTTTATTATGGAAAGATGAAAACACGATGACTGCATGACTGAAATAAACTACATGTAAGAGATACAGTCTGTCCGAACTGGCAATCTGTATTTGAAAGAAACATCAACATTAAAGGCCCACTTAATTTTCGAACCCCCAGATCACATATAAAATATATGCCATATTATATACCATTTGAAATAGGAAGCTCTCTAACATTGTATTGTCCACTTAACAGGTGTAATAAACTGTGAACATGTTTTTATGTGAGTTACCGACGTGTTTTAGTGCTTCAGTTTCATCTGGTTTTGTTGCGCAAAGTGTATTATTTTCAATGGAGGAGGAATAACTCTATAATTTAAATTGCCTCTAAGATTATTGAGATATAACGTCTTACGCAATGACATTAAATCGTATGGAAACATAGCAATTGTGTGGGCTGCGTGACGTGAATATGTATTGAGAAATAACACCAAATCTCAAGGAAACCTGCGAAAACAAAACAAAAATCACGTTTATTGATTTAATGTTTTTAAGTTATTTCCTTAATAAAAAGATTCTTCGTGATAGAGAACCCTTTCAATACTTTAGAATATAGAATTAACCTTTAAAATAAATAAAAACCTTCGGAATAGCGAATCTTCGGAATATAGAACCCTCGGAATAGTGAACCTTCGGAATAGCGAACCGTCGGAATACAGACATGTCCCCAGTTAAAATATGGTCCCATTATGAGGGTTAATTAAAATTAAAATATATATCAGTGTTGATTAAACTACGGTCCCATGTGTGGGGTAAATAAAATATAGTCACATGAGGGTCAATTAAAATATGGTCCAATGAGGATTAATTGAAATATGACCCCACATGCGGATCAATTCAAACATGGTCCCAGGAGGGTTAATTTCTGAACATTTTTCAATTCATATAGCATTCTGATATATGCGCCGTACACAGAAATAAAAATGATGTTTAGAATAATGCCACAGTGTATGTTAAACAACCAATGTGAATGGTTAGTGTTGTAACTGTTCCTAATAACATCTCTATCCATAGCTCAAATATAATCCGCATACAAAGGAATCAAAAACAAGTTTAGAGACCAAGACTAAATTTCACTAAACGTCATTTACAAAGAACGCGAAGGATTAACGTAGGACTAGGTTAATAATTACCATCCCAATTAATTTAGAATATAACATGCCGATATTTGCCGCGTATAACTAAATGAAAAAGTTCACTAAACGATGTTAAATAACATGTTAACACCGATATAAACAAACAGCTCGATTAAGGGTTCATGCATGTGTGAATTAAATTTCTTATACCATCCTCAAATCCCCATGCAATATAATAATAGATAGCATTCCGATTTATGTCACGTTAAAATAAATGAAAGATGTTCAAATAACAATGCAATAAAGCAGGTAAAACAACAATAGAAACACATAGCACGCAGAGCTATAATGGTTAACGCGGGAATTCCCGTTCAAATAGCTCGGCGCGCACTAGTCCTGAGCACAAACAAAATTGTTGTGGATAACATGTCATGGTTCAATAAAGCATGTTGACAGGCCCGCCGAGATAACCACAAAACAATACGTGCAGACCCATATAAGTAACGAGTACGAAAATACCCAAGTACCTTTATAGCCATATGGTTCGAGTACGAAAATGCACAAGTGCCTTTCTAATCACATTTTGTACATAGCCCATAGCTCCTATGACTAGTCAAAAATGCCTTCACAGAATACATCCATAGAGGGCGTAACAAGCAACACACATTAAAGCTGCACAATCCGATTTGATGGTCCCGCATCATCAGATTCCAACAACAACGAAAATTCCTCCCTCCCCCGAATCCAAAGAAATAGTAATCTAGGAGCGTTAATTCGGGTTATGTATAACAAAACCAAGGTAAAACATTTATAAGGATGGCAAACTAGTAAATCAGATTGATGCATTGTGAAGATTTATTCTACAAACTATTTACAATTTCGACAAGAAATCCGTTTGCTAATCCGTTTACAAATTGAAGAAGCACTCCCGTTAGTGCATGTGTGAATAGTCCTGCCACTGCACGTGGTATTCGGCTTAATGTCTCCAAGAAATGGAACCTGTGCATCCTTACAGAAACAACGAACCAATCTGACTGAGAAATACAAGTGAAACAGTAGCACAAACCCAACAAAGTGATAGAATGCGATGAACGTTAGCCGAAAAATGGCGCCCGGGTTCTCAAGATCGGCAACGATAGTGCGCAATGCTTTATATCGTTCTCTTACACTGGGCGCCATGATAGTTTTTGGTGAATATCTTCCGGTTCCAACATCACAACTGCATCTCTGAGTTGAACGCGTATCGTTGTTTCGTCTTCTCCTTGCCGCGCCTGTTGTATAATGTTTCAGTTTCCTATTGAATGCTTCTATGTGGACACTTGATTTTGTAACTGAATGCTCCGATTCCCTCGATGTGTTTGAGTTACTCTCAATCACTGTGGCATTTTCACAACTGGCCTTCATATCATTGGTAGAAGCTACTGAACAATCACCGGATGAGTGTGTTCTGTGTAAGTCCTTGGAAACGTCACGCAGTGCAGCTTTATCATTTTGACCTTTACCCTTTGGCTGGGTTATTATAAAGCACCCTGTGTCTGTGATCTTGATCACGTCTGTCGTCTTTAATTCCGCTTCTTGCACATCGGAAACAGGCGAACCGGATTTCGTTAGGAATATGAATTCACGTCGCATGAAACTCAGCCTTGATATTTCCGTTCTAAGCTGGCTAACATAAATGTCCAGATCGCGTAAGAAAACACTTCCGACCTGAGAAAGACCAACACCAGTCTCCCGAAACATGACCGGATATTCGACAGCTGATGATAATGAATCCGTGTGAGAATTTACGGTGTTCAAAAGTCCGGATTTTTCCGTATGTCCGAATGCTTCCAATGCCCGGACGGTCATAGAACGGAAACTTCGGTTTGTATACATCCCGACTCCAATGTGACGTCCACTATTTTTGCTGACAAGTTTTGAAACACAACTTTCACCAAGAAGCCAATACAAAAGGTTAAGCCAGTCGTATCACGTTGTTGGGCCCACGTGCATCAACGAGACGCCATGTGTGTTATGTATTACGCTTTGTGTAATAACGCATCAGTGTCAATAAATAAGGAGTTTAATTGAAAAGAGCTATCATGTCGTGAGTGTTACTATTGACGCCCCAGCATCAACAGAGATGTCGATTGATTTGACCACGCAGTGGGTATCTCTCAGCATCAAGGTGGTAATTAGGTGAATTGCCAAGTAGCTTGTCAAATGCAGCGATGAATGGGATAACAGCTGTCGCTACCATCAACACATTTACGATCTGCTGAACAATATGGACCTTATGTAACAAAAAACTCAGTAAAGATTTCTAGTTCTGATGCCTAAGATGCACCCCGTGTACGTGGTATCGCCAAACCCGGGGGTATCACCAAACCCGAGAATTGCGGTTTTGAGAAATGAACATATCTTCCCTCAGATGAAGCTATATATCTTCCAGTTAAATGGTTATATCCACTATTCAAAACATAACATCGCAAAGCAGAATGTTCCCTCAATGGGATATATAGCGACCATAGCTTGCTCTCACCCCGATAAATTTAATAGAAATTCCGAATCATTTCCGGTTTTATCATAAATAGTAGACACTTTTTAACGTTAGGTAGTTCGTTTGAAACATAATTATCAGTCATAGATGGCGGTTAATCCGTGTATATAAAAATATATGTTTAATTAACCATAAAATTGTCTAGCCTGCATATCGGTTCGCAAAATTTCTATATGCGTCCAAGTGTGGGTACCCACCATAATTCCGGGTATCAACGCCGCAGATCGAGATGTCGCCAAACGCAGATTTGGGATGTCAAAGATGCGAATGACATACTTCACATTTTGACCGTTTATGCTTGAAAATATCCGTATTATCATTCGGACAGGCCGGCACATGGATCATATGTAGGGTGGGGGTGCTGTGCAAGGGTGAAAACGTGTATGTTTGTTTGTGCTTTATGTTCTAATGTCATATTAATTGTACAAGGCTATTCTGTATTATTCGACATTATAGGCCCGGAACTGTACCAAAAAAATGGAAACATTAAATCAGTTAGCTAGCAGGGACGTGGCTAGAGGGTCCCTGTTGGGGGTGTTTACCTATAGTTTCTTAATGCACCCCTTCCAGTAACTTCTGTTTGCACCCAATGTTAGGCTCGAGTTTTCATCGAGCTTACAACGGGTTCTTCCAACTTTTGGATATGACAACCCCTATAAGTTTAGATTTCAGTTCACAAATTTGGCCGTAATTATTTATATTATCTAAATATGCGGGTTTTTGTCTGAAAACAATTTACACACTAAATACTGAAAAAGGGTTAGGGACCGGTTGAAGGGACTGGTTAAGATTAATTATAATATAATTAAGCCTTCCGCACCCGGTGATTTCATGCGGAGTGGCTGTTTTTGCTTTGTTCACAGAGATAATTGTGATTTTCCCTCCACTCGTGCAAAACGAACACGAGACCTGATGATGAGTATTACGTGCCATTCACAGTAGATGCATTTGTCTTTGTGGACAGGATTAGTTTTGTTGAGGGTATCTCTCAACCTCGGTCAAACCATTCAACAGAGAAAAATGTATACAATAGCACGTGGTAGAAATCAAGCGAGCAATTTGCAATGATATTTCTGATACAAAACATCGCAAGAAAAGATAAATAGTTATGCGTGCTCTATATATCCACGAACATATACTGGGCTACATCCGAAGTTCACATGTCATGTTCTCTTTTGGAAAAGTCTTGCCCGACATATATGATGTTGATATGATGTTGTTCGGTCATGAATGCACAGAGGGCACCTATATATATTTAAACGCCCATTTCCACCAAATTGATACATATTCTTCCCCATGATACGCGGAATTTAATTGTGTGATTTAAATGGGGCTCGCTTGGGTAAGAGATGGGGAGGCACTTAATTTGATAAGAATTTGTTTAGATGCCGATTACCACCACACATATACGTAACCACTCCGTGCTATCAGGAATATAATGGATGTGGTTTAGATATGGGAAAAGGGCCGCCGTTCGAGTCATTAATGTGAAAGGGATGGGCGGGAAAACGGCCTGTATTGGCCATGCTACCCATGCACATGTAAATTTGTATACACATATGTACCACTGATGTATTGTATAAATGTGCAAATAAACATTCAAACATTCAAACAATGGGCACCAAATCTGATACAAATATGATTGGCACTAATTTCCACCAAGAAGGGACGCTATACGTGTACTATTGATGAGAATGTTTTGGTCGCCAATATCAACAAAATATGTATAAAGTCATCTCGATATAATTCGTTCTGTATAAGGAGTTTTTGGCGTTCATGTGCCACAGCCTCGACATGTGGTGACCTAATTAAGTCACCTGGACAACTACACCTTCTCAACTGTCATAATAGTGGAGTCGCTTAGCGCACAATAACAGAAGAATCGTTCACTTCCGGACTAAAGCACCAAACTTCGCACATATATTGTCCACTATATCCCTGATCATAATGCAGCTGGTTCCAGATTTCGGTTAAGTGGAACCCGTTAAATTCAAGATGGCGCCCAACATAGCCGCCATTTTCAGACAGGTTACTAAGTCAGTTTGATGCAAATTATAGTGAGACAATCTTGTCATTTGTATACAAATGTACACATTTTTGTGAAGATAAGATAAAATGCCACCATTATAGGGTAAAATTGGAACTCACCGTCCAAGATTGCCGCCAAAATGGCAAATGTGGGAAATTAGATTTTTTTTCTCTAATATCTTTGAGATGAGTTTATGCTGTTTGGTACTGGTTGAGAATTGTGACTTTATGTTGTATTGCTCATGTTTACTGACCATTGGAGCAATTAAATCTGCCATTCATGGGGTCAGAAACCCTTCTGATCCCTCAAAAATTCGATTTTACAGAAAGGAGTAATTTTTTTAACAAAAATCACCATTGGGATTTCTAGTCAAATTTCATCAAGAAATTGACAGAACTGTGCAATTTTAGTGAAGCATTCCATTTCTTATGCATATTCAAACTCATTAGTACCAAAATTGTCACTTTGGCTCAAAATGGCTGCAAAAATGGCGGCCAAAATGTGGAAAATGGTAAATATTGCCCCATGCTGCGTGCCATGCAACCACATACAAGTTGTGGTTCATGACAAAAATTTAATATTCTGTCTTATATAGATTGAATACTAACATTTCTGATGCACCTAACAAGTTGATTTTTCACATATATCGCAAACATTATTCTCTACTGTTCCGAAAAGGTAGCAAATTGTGACCTACTTGGTTATTAAACATCTTACTTAATCAAGTGAAAACAATGAGGCATGACAAATTCATTTTAAAGGATGCAGTATGGAATTGTGCCAAAAAACATCTTTTTGATATTCTGGCCATGTTTCTGAACGGAAATGGGCAAGCAGAACTTCGAAACTGAGCTGAGCGGGACCAATCTATGTGGCTACTCTCACAAAGTAGAGTTAAAATTGATCAACATTGATATACTCAATAAATTATGTTTGTAAAAATGGTAGTCAGGGAAGTGACTTTGTGATGTGATGTGAATAGGTATACATTAAGTATAATCACGAATGGTGTGACTAGTTATACAAGGAGTGTCTATATAAGGAGTGCGAATGCATGCGGTGAATATGTATATGTGAAGTGGCTGTATGGTCATTGAAGTGGTGTATATGTATAACAAGAGTAGCTACATGATCTTCTGTGTGTTGTTTATGTATATATGGAGTGACTTTATGATCATGTGTGGAATGTGCAGGTGTACATTGGGTGGCTTTATTGTCATGGTGGGTGTATATGTATATATGTGTTGGTTGTATGGTCATGGGTGGATAAATAAGGAGTGGCTGTATGCTTATGGGTATAATAATTATAGGTGTAAATGGAACGGCTGTATGGTCATGATTGTTGAAGTGTATATGCATACATGTATAGATGGATGGACCAGGATGGTCATTGGCGAGCGTGTTGGTATATATGAAATGTCATTGTGATCATAGGTCTATCTGGTATGTGTGTGCATCTTTGCTGTTGGTATATTTTCATTAGGGGTATATAAGTATACAGGGAGTCGCTGCATGGTCATGGATCGGATGTATGAGTATACAGCGAATGGCTGAATTGTCATGCGTGATGTGTATATGCAAGTCTGGAGTATATAAACGGCCCTGTGGTATTGGTGTATCCATTTAATGCTGAGGTGTATATGTATACATGGAATGACTCTATGGCCATGTGTGGGGTGTATATGTATATATTGAGTGGCTATATGCCATATATGTGGCAAATAGGTATGAGGGATATACCTTATGACCAATGGTGAGGTGGTATACAGGGCACTGGTATGTCTTGAAGGGTTGTATGGCAATATGTGAGGTTTATACGTACAACTGGAGTGACTCTATGGTGGGGTGTATATGTATATCTTGAGTGGCAATATGGTCATGGGTGTGGTCAATGGGTATACATGGAGTGACCGTATGGCCAATGGTGAGGTGATGTGCAGGGTATTGGAATGTCTTGAAAGTTGCATGGCCACTGGTGAGGTGTATATGTATACCTGGAGTGACTTTATAGGCATGGGCGGGGTGTATATCTTTAGTGGCTATATGACCATCGGTGTGGCCGATATGTGTATATGGAGTAACCATAACAATGATTGACTATATGACCACGAATGAGTGGCTGAATTGTCATAACTGAGGTGTATATGCAAGCCTGGAGTGTATGAATGGTCGTGTGAGCGGGGTATTGGTATATATAGAACGTCTGTATACATGAACATTGGTGGTGTGAATATGTATACTTGAAGTGACTCTATTGTTATGGGTGTGGTGTATATGTATATCTTGAGTTTGAGTGACTACATGATCATGGATGTGGCAAATATATATACATGGAGTAATTGTATGGCCAATGGTGTGGCGAATATGTATACTAGAAGTGACTGTATGATCATGAATGTGGTGTAGAGCTATATATAGAGTGACTATACGGTCGTGGGTGAGGTGTAGAAGTATACATGTTGTGCCTGCATGGTGACTTGTGGCTACATAGTCAAGTGCGTGGTGTTCGGGTATACCTAAGTGTGGCTGTGCGGTCATGGGTGAGGTGTATGTGTAAAACAAAACGAGTGGCTACATGGACAATTATGTGGTGTTTATGTAGACATGGAGCGAGTGTATGGTCATGGGTGGGTTGTACATGTGTAAATTTGGGTGCGTATCGCTTTACACAATAACTCAGGTATATGTTAATCGATATAGAGGTAATGTCAGATAGTTCTACATCCTGATGGTGGTTTATAAGCACAACGGGGTAAACGGGTTTCCTGACATTAGTCATTTAGATGCCAATGAGCCACAATTTTATTGGCCTAAGTAGCCTCATAATAATGCCCCATTTCAGTTCAGTTTTAAAGTTTTGTCCATTTACGTACAAAAAACTTGGTCAGAATCCCAAAAGAAGATTTTGGCAAAATTCCATACTGCATCCTTTATAATTAATTTGTCCTGCCTCATAAGTAACAAAGTGAGTCACAATGTGCTACCTTTTGGGAACATCAGAGAATAATATTCGGGATATATATATATATGAAAAATCACCTTTTTTACCAAATTTGGTTACCATTTTGCAAACCATCTTGAGTAATGTTGTCGCAAAACAGATCAGTGTGACCCATTTAAGACAGATGAAAACAATAAACACTTTCGATACCAAAGATAGTTCCATTTTACTTGAGAAAATCGTACATGTATTAGCCTGAAAAGTAATTTTTGTCGATTTTGATGTCAAGTTTGTGATAGAAAATCCAATAATTCTGGTAATGTCAGTGTTTAAAATAGTAACAATTAACCAAGGTGCATCAGAAATGGTAGTATTCAATATCTATAAGACAGATTAGTCATTTTTTCATCAACCACAACTTGTATGCGGTTGCATGACTCGCTGGGGCAATATTTATATTTTTTCCATATTTTGGCTTCCATTTTTGGCAGCCATTTTGAGCCAAAGTGACAATTTGGGTGTGATTTGGGTAAATATTTATACCGTGTTCCGTAAAATCGAATTTTTAAGGAATCGGAAGTGGCAGGGAGCCCATGAATGGCATATTTCATTGCTCCAATGGTCAGTTAAGATGACCAATACAAAATAAAGTTACAATTCTCAAACAGTTCCAAAAAGCAGAACTGTTTTTAAAGATATTAGAGAAAAAACGTCAATGTTTGTAATTTTGGCGTCCATTATGGTGGCCATTTTGGATTATCGTAGACAAATTGAATGTGGATACAAAGGCGGACATCCATGGTATCACTTCGACAATCTACAGTGTCTATATATCCTTGAATATAGCCATTATATTTCATATAAAATAGATACCCCTAAATATCCAATTTTCGTAATGTCAAGGTCAATTTGAAGGTCAATGGGTCACCAAAATCATGGAACCAACTAACTAAATGATGTGGACCACATACCCAACCAACCCTGAAAGTTTCATGCTTTTATCCAAAAGTGAACGATTTTGTGTTAAGCTACTCCACTATAAGTATATATGGGGACGGGAATCAGGACATTCATACAGTGAGTTCGCAAAACAGATACACAGAAGAAAACATTATAAGTATACTTATTTATATAGATGCGCATATATTCTTGCAAACTGAGGGCCCTTGAATCGTTAGAGGATGGCATGTCAGACTGGGTAATGTATTATAACACAAGAAAGATACAATTTGTCAAGAAAGATGGAAATACGTTGAAGACCTATTCGAAATAGTGGTGACAGTGTGCAGTCAAATATAGTTTCTTCTGAGCTAAAAGAAAACAGTCATTAGCACATGACTTTTCAGGATCCTCTAATACTGGAATCTGACAAGGGTATATATCATCCGATACAGATAATTTATTTAATTTTTAGAACAGACTCGTAGCCTAACATAAAGAACAAATAAAAACCTCGCTCTGTGTCGGTTACATGTAGCTGATATATATAGCAACTTTTATTTTAAACTGAGAATAATTGGACACAACAACACCATGGTCAGATGACAGGGCATTTCTTTAAAACAGATTGATCAACAAGACTATTCTCTATTCCCACCAGATGCATGTCCACACTACACAGCAGAGGGTATCACCTCAGTTTAACCTGAGCAACGCCGGGTAACCCTGCTTATAGTGTATGATAAAATCGGAAATGAGTCGGAATTTCTATTAAATTTATCGGGGTGAGAGCAAGCTATGGTCGCTATCCCATTGAGGGAACATTCTGCTTTGCGAAGTTATGTTTTGAATAGTGGATATCACCATTTAACTGTGAGATATATAGCTTCATCTGAGGGAAGATATGTTCATTTCTCAAAACCGCAATTCTCGGGTTTGGTGATACCCTCGGGTTTGGCGATACCACGTACACGGGGTGAAGATGGGAAGGAATGGCGATGGGTGAACGAAGGGAGGGACATTCTAGTAGACACGAGAAGACAAGACCCATTAACGCACCCCAAATCGAACGTGTTAAAAGTCCATGATGGACCAATACACCCCTGATGTGACTAGATCTTCTAGAGGAGAATTATATAGTAACATTAAAGAACATCTCAAACCTGATGCATATTTATCCGAGATTCTTTTAACCATGGCTAGCTATATACTGAGACTGCGCTCTATAGTAATATTCACAGCCTCCCGGTCGAAACATGGAGGTGGAAACGGGAGGGGTGAAGATTAGAACATGTAACCTCTGTGAAGACGCCATTGGTGATGAATTCCACTTCGCGATTGAATGTGACAAACTTTATGATCTTAGAACTAAATATATACCGGAATGTTATTGGAATCCACCGATAAGAGCACAAATTTACCAGCTTATGACTGTACAAAATATACCCGGCCGTTTTAACACGACTACGTGCCTGTGTTTATAAAGCTTGGATTCAAAATATTGGAAACCCGATAAGTAATGGTTAGAGCACAAGAATAGTTCTTTACCAGAGTAAATCGAGTCGGAGACGATATTTATTCTGGTAAAGAACTATTCGCGTGCTCTGACCGACTTAGAGCACAATTGACCGCACATAATGCGATTATCTCGAAATACGAAATTGATCGTGCGTTGAACACGACGTACAATCCGTGCGCTGGCCGAGATGAACACAATGACCCGTTAGCCACACCAATCATCGTGGTTACCCATGCAGTGATCGCCGTTGAATGTGAATAAATATGTCCGAAACGACACGGATTAACGTGTGACACGTTTTCACAAACCAAGTCACTCGCAGATGTGTTTGGAAAGTCAAATGTGGAAGTCGCATGATTGTGTCTTACTATTATTATATACATTGTATAAATGGATCATGAATTCCGAAGAAGTCTGTCTGCCAGAATGATGACATGGAATTTGACCTGTAACCAACAACCAACTACTTTTGCCAAAGGTAATGCTGCACATCATTATTATGTGACAAACGTGTCGCCTTTTCAAGAAACTGTTTCGAAATTACTACCATAATAGTCCATTGGTTCCTCCAGATTCTCCAGATACAAGTTCTGTTGTTAGATATATCGGATATGTGGAGCGCTATATTGTGAAGTGGTCATTCTGTTGGATCATTGGATCTATCACTATATTTAGTGGTTCTAAATGTAAATGTTAATTCGTTTAGTTTCATCGTTGGATTAGTGGTCCTGAGAATATTTTCGGAACTGGATAAGTTTTGTGGAATAATTATAATAAATGTAATTATGCTACTAGTTAATAAATAATTCAACCAATGCATGTGCTACTATTGTCACCCCCGCCCCCCCCCCCCCCCCGTTCGTCCTGTTGATGTATTATATATATAGATATTGTAATTTTGGTAAATCACACCCAATTCCCAAGGCTGGCAAACTAATATTTCAGTGATATCCCATTGTTCGACACGCGCCACTCTTAACAAACAAATCGCGCGGTCGTTTCAATGTAGCTTCAGGTATTATACAAGAGGACATGCATCCCCCACCCGCACTCCCCTTATACGCCGTCCCTATATATGTGCCTGCTTATTTCACCCAAACCTTGGGTGTTTATTTCACACCACTTTCTGGGATGACCTGTGTGTCGACTGAGAACCTGCGTGCCAATTGAGGAGAACACGCGAAGGATTTGTGTAAATGTTAGCCCAAACGACATTTCGAAGTAACGACTGCTTTGTTGTTTATTTCGAGGAATAATACCGCATCATATGAATTCAGCCCAAATATATTGACAGGTGTCAAGGGTCTAACTCTATACTGAGCAATAAAAAACTAATATAATAAATACCGAGTATATTTAATTTAACGCCAATGGGTCGTTTATGTGCGTTTAAGAGTGTATATATACCTAAAGCAAAGTCAAATAACGATCTTAAAATGAATTGCCCGGTATATTTTATTAGTTATCAGAGTTACCAGGGTCGTAGTTGCATAAATTACAATATATTTTTATGCTAAGATAATTGCGTGGTAATTTGTTTGTAATGGATTGATCGGTATTCAGGTTAACACAAATCCCATATATGGAAATTCCAAATATGGAAAGTGACTTGCGCATGCGCAAAACAGATACAATGGTCTTACTAAAAACGAAGCAATACACGATTGATATCAACAATCACCGACGCAGTTAAATAATGACATTAGATGGTCGTGTATTTCGTCTTTAAGAGTGTGTTAATGTCTAAATCGTGTGATTAACTACTTAAAAATTATTTCGACTACATATTTCGATAATTATCAGGTCCGCAGTTCGATCATGAACATATTTCTGATTTTTATGTTAAGATTATTGCTTGGTATTTCACACTTTTTCTCCGAGTCGAGCCGGGGCTGGAGTACACTTTTTAGTGACCATAAATCTATACCTTCCGTTTACCGAATAACCGAAGAAATGTTGTCAACTTTTTCCACGTTTATTCTCACTTATACCGTGTTTATATCCGTTTTATCCTATTTGTTGTTGTGTATTGCATTACTTTGATCAAGTCTGCGCTTGTGTTATTCTCACAAAAGGTAATGCGTGTTTACATTTCACAATTCTACTGCATAACGCGTCACCGCCTGATTACAGTCTGCGAGTGCGACGGAAAAAAATTTCCACATGTCCGAGCGCCATTAATTCCTTAAATACGACACTATTTAATCGAATGAGGTCAAATATTCGCATATAACTTGACTCATATGTTATTCTGCACAATTCTGGCCAGTGCCGACTTTCATTTCGCATTACTTTCGTTTTTATCGAAATATAACCGTTTTCTATGGAGATTCCCATGTAAATTTGTTCAACCAAAAAAATTCATAGTTTTGCCAATTTCAAGCTAGTTTAATACTTTATAGCATGGTCAGGGCATAATCTGGCCTATCGAGTGATGGTAGACGTTCCTTCAGTGTGCACAACAAATATTTGGTCCCAACGAAGCAGGCTAAAATCCTGAAATTTGTCAATTGACTTTGAGTGTGAAGAAAATATTCATTTAAACTTCCAAAATTGGTTGAAATATGCTCAACAACATTCAGTTGAATGGTGACATTATTTATAGTCGCCGACTAACTTCCATGATGAATAAAATTTGTTTTTATTGATGACAATTATGTCGCGAGTCATAAAAATGTTAATTTTCTGAAGAAAAAATATTCATTGTTTCGCCAATTTCAAGCTAGTATTGAGCATGGTCAGGGCATTATATATAATGATTAAGATTGCTAAAGAACTGAAATAATGAAATGGGAAACTTTTACTGACATCTGGTAAGGATTGAGGAGCAGATGCTAGAGGCCCCCACCCCCACCCCCCATGGAATACGGAATACCACTTAACACAGAAGTTGGAATACGGAATACCATATGGAATACATAACATTATATGAAAACTTCATTTTTTGGAAGGTCGGCGTACGAATACCGGTATTTTTGGAATACCGAATACCTCCCTAACAGAGGGGCCGGAATACGGCGTACCTCATAACAGGGCATGGAATACGGCATACGAAAAAGGGGGGTGGGGGCCTCATGCTATGGAGCCTCCCAATATATTGTCTGCTCCACATCTCAATAGAATTCAACAACATTCAGTTGAATGGTGACATTATTTATAGTCACCGACTAACTTCCACGATGAATCAAATTTGTTTTTATTGGTGACAATTTATGTCGCGAGTGATAAAAATGTAAATTTTCTGAAGAAAAAAAATTAATTGGTTTGCGAATTTCAAGCTAGTTTATAGCGAACATGGGAACCAAGGTACAATTTATGCCATTTAGGCACACTTCAGAGTGAAATCTGGGCTTATATTTCGGCAAGAATCCAAATCTAGATTCTCGCAAATTACCCTGGATTCTCATGAAAAAGTATATATGGATTCTCGCAAAATCAGATGAAATATATGCCCTAGTGGAAATATAGCAAATCGTTTAATGCTTGTTTTCGGAGATTTATATATATGTTTAAAGACATATTATGGACTTTTTCGGGAGCGAGAAATTGATAAGTTAGTGCTCGGGCACTTTTCCAACGTGGGGAATGTTATCATTCTACTAACATCACTGAAAATTTCCAAAAGATCTACCACACCACTTCATATAGAACATCGTCTGAACTATTCCAAATTGTAAATATTTACATCTCGATTCGGGGCGCAACTATCGGCTGTAATTAAACAAAAATCATTTTGCCATCGAGAGTCATTGCATTTAACTAATATATAAGAATGACGTTGTGTAACATCCATTTGGATTAATATTCGTAACAAATAACTACTTTGAGAAAGATTATTCTTAATTTCTATTTATTTGATCACTCTGCCCGGTGTCTGCCGGAGTGTTTCACATCACTTTAATCAAGGAAGACTGTTAAGAAAAACTGCATTTCAAGACCACCAAACAACTTTCCTTTTTAGGGCCACCAGATCTTCCAAATATGTACTTCTTCCATTTTGCTATCAAAGACCGAAAAATGTCGTTAAACTAGAGATCCAAATACCCCCTAAGGGCCCCTCTATCTTGATATATTAAAGACCGAAAAATGTCGTTAAACTATAAAGACCGAAAAATGTCGTTAAACTAGAGATCCAAATACCCCCTATATCTTGAGATATTATAAAGACCGAAAAATGTCATTAAACTATTAATTGTTGTTGCTGTTGTTTATTAGGGTTTATCGTCATTCTAGCCGCTAGGCCACACACGACGTTGTCAATTTTACGGGTGGAGTAAAGACCACGCAGAGGCTCAATTTCACCGGGAAGTTGTTCCACTGCGTGTAGAAACCACCGACCCCCCGAAAGCAATTGACAAACTTGCCCAGATGCACGATTCCGGTCACCCTCCCTATGGTGGGGTTCGAACCAGCTTCGTCAGCGCTGGACGGCCTGGGACGAAGTAATTCACCTGGCACTCTACCGACTGGACCACCGGGGGCCCCCATTAAACTGTTAAAGACCGAAAATTTCGTTAAATTGCAAAGACCGAAAAATGTCGTTAAACTAGAGATCCAAACATCCCCACCCCTATTTTTAGCTCAACTTTACTTTGTAAAGTTTGAGCTATTGCCATGGCTTTGTCGCCCGTGTGTATGTGTGTACGAAGGCGTCAACAATGCAGGCTACAGGTCGTACCTTTGGTCGGATCATTATGAAATTTGTCATAGCTGTTGACATCAACATTTAGACCAGATTATTAATTTTGGGATCATTCGGAAAAAAAACATGGCCGCCAGTGGCCATCTTGGATTTCAAAATTCAATCCATTAGCACGGGCTACAGGTCGTACTTTTAGTCTGATCATCATAAAATTTGTCAAGAATGTTAATTATGACATGTATATGGGAACGAGTCATTTTGGGGTCATTCGGTCAATAAACATTGCCGTCAGCAGCCATCTTGGATTTTACTCTTTGTATGACTAAATCCTTTAGCACAGGCTACAGGTCGTACCTTTAGTCTGATCATCATAAAATTTGTCACGGCTGTTGAAATTGGAATGTAGATGGGAACGAGTCATTTTGGGGTCATTCAGACAAAAAACATGGCCGCCAGTGGCCATCTTGGATTTCAAAATTTAATCCATTAGCACGGTCCACAGGTCGTACTGTTCGTCTGATCATCATGAAATTTGTCATGGATGATAATATTGACATGTAGATGGGAACGAGTAATTTTGGGGTTATTCAGCCAAAAAACATGGCCGCCAGCAGCCATCTTGGATTTTACTCTTTGTATGACTAAATTCTTTAGCACAGGCTACAGGTCGTACTTTCAGTCTGATCATCATAAAATTTGTCAAGAATGTTAATAATGACATGTAGATGGGAACGAGTCATTTTGGGATCATTTGTCCCAAAAACATGGCCGCCAGCAGCCATCTTGGATTTTACTCTTTGTATGACTAAATTCTTTAGCACGGGCTACAGGTCGTACTTTCAGTCTGATCATCATAAAATTTGTCAAGAATGTTAATAGTGACATGTAGATGGGAACTAGTCATTTTGGGATCATTTGACCAAAAAACATGGCCGCCAGCAGCCATCTTGGATTTTACTCTTTGTATGACTAAATTCTTTATCACAGGCTACAGGTCGTACTTTTAGTCTGATCATCATGAAATTTGTCATGAATGTTAATAATGACATGTAGATGTGAACGAGACATTTTGGGGTCATTCGGTCAATAAACATTGCCGTCAGCAGCCATCTTGGATTTTACTCTTTGTATGACTAAATCCTTTAGCACAGGCTACAGGTCGTACCTTTAGTCTGATCATCATAAAATTTGTCACGGCTGTTGAAATTGGAATGTAGATGGGAACGAGTCATTTTGGGGTCATTCAGACAAAAAACATGGCCGCCAGTGGCCATCTTGGATTTCAAAATTTAATCCATTAGCACGGTCCACAGGTCGTACTGTTCGTCTGATCATCATGAAATTTGTCATGGATGATAATATTGACATGTAGATGGGAACGAGTAATTTTGGGGTTATTCAGCCAAAAAACATGGCCGCCAGCAGCCATCTTGGATTTTACTCTTTGTATGACTAAATTCTTTAGCACAGGCTACAGGTCGTACTTTCAGTCTGATCATCATAAAATTTGTCAAGAATGTTAATAATGACATGTAGATGGGAACGAGTCATTTTGGGATCATTTGACCTAAAAACATGGCCGCCAGCAGCCATCTTGGATTTTACTCTTTGTATGACTAAATTCTTTATCACAGGCTACAGGTCGTACTTTTAGTCTGATCATCATAAAATTTGTCATGAATGTTAATAATGACATGTAGATGTGAACGAGTCATTTTGGGGTCATTCGGTCAATAAACATTGCCGCCAGCAGCCATCTTGGATTTTACTCTTTGTATGACTAAATTCTTTAGCACAGGCTACAGGTCGTACTTTCAGTCTGATCATCATAAAATTTGTCAAGAATGTTAATAATGACATGTAGATGGGAACGAGTCATTTTGGGATCATTTGACCCAAAAACATGGCCGCCAGCAGCCATCTTGGATTTTACTCTTTGTATGACTAAATTATTTAGCACGGGCTACAGGTCGTACTTTCAGTCTGATCATCATAAAATTTGTCAAGAATGTTAATAGTGACATGTAGATGGGAACTAGTCATTTTGGGATCATTTGACCCAAAAACATGGCCGCCAGCAGCCATCTTGGATTTTACTCTTTGTATGACTAAATCCTTTAGCACGGGCTACAGGTCGTACCTTTAGTCTGATCATCATGAAATTTTTCATGGCTGTTGAAATTGGAATGTAGATGAGAATGAGACATTTTGGGGACATTCCGACAAAAAAACATGGCTGCCAGCGGCCATATTGGATTTCCAAATTCAATTCTAAATCTTTCCATTCATTGCTCATCACACAAATTTAACTTCTTCTCAAAGTTGAGCTACAGTGTCATTGACACTTTCATTTGAGACATTAAAGAACGAAATATGTCGTTACACCATTAATGATCATTAATACATAATTTGTGTTTATGAAAGTCTGGTACAGACAGTTTGTTTCCAGTACATATTCATTGGAACGTAAACAATTATTCTGACAGAAATCATGTTAATATTGCCTTTCGTTACTGGTTTCCTTGACTCACATATCTCTCACTGCTTAATACTTATAATTAAAACAAATGTTCTGTGTTTTGTGTCACTTCTTAATAGCATTCTGTATTCTGCTATTGAAAAGAAAAACAGTTGTAGTATACCTTAAATGTATGAAGGCCTTGGTGGGTATCATGTGAAGTTGTGAACATATTTCCACCTGTCAAAAACCGCTACAAACGAAATAATATTCAAATATAGACAGACTTTGTTAATATACAAATGAGAAATATCTCATAAACATTATGTTATAGTCGTAAATTTGCCGACTGTTATGTAAACAAAGCATAAAAAGTTACTTTCCTGGTGTTTCTTTATATTATGATGGTAAACATAAAGAGCGTTCTTTGTTGCTCAATTCCTTATTTGAAAATAATAAAGAGCGTTTATACCATTTGTGTGTGATTAGCCAGTAGCATTATGCTGCCTTCTATAACACAATCAGACTCTCGTTTAGGTAAAATTTAGTAGGTCTTTATGTAAGCATGATGTTTAAGGGATAGTGATCGTATATTTAAACCAAAATGTATGCGTTTTAATATTGATCTGTTTACGGTGTTTGGAACAAATATTTTCGACAACTAAACCCTCTCGTCCCTTTAATATAATTAATATAACATCCCTCATCCAATAATCTCCAAATTGCATATCTAATTTCAATCCTAGTTACACGTCACACCGCCCCTCATCATTTGCCAATTGTACACCCTTTTTTGCTGCTTCTGCTGCAACTGCTCAATTTCTTAAAAAATTATTGAAAAAATGGCCCTCCGGCCTGCGACATTTACCTCCGATTTAGTTTTTTCGATCATCGGTCCACCCCAAAATTGAGCACACGTCCCTATATAATATACCTATTTAAACCGAGTATACACGGTGGTGTAATAGAACAACCATTAATTTAACCGTAACCGTAGCATATTTCCACGTATACGTGTACGTTTTCACGACAAATCCCCTCTGATCTGTTATTAATGAACCAAACAATTAACATGTCAACACACTCTGGCCCGCCAATGCTACAGTGTATAAACGTAACGGGGCAAATATGCATATTATATTGACAGCTAACGAGAACATTCATCACCAACAATCTGCTCACCCCTTTCAGTCGATACGATAGAAACTAAACGATTTGTTACTTCTAATTACCCGTACTTAATTACACTACTTGCGTGTTAATAAAGTACGACTCCCCCCCCCCCCCCCCAATCACAACTAAAGGTGAAACATGGGATTTAGAACATTAATATTCACTCTTACACAGTTCCACATTCAAGGTGTGTCTTGTGTAATCGTATGTCAGTTGTAACGTTGTGAAACCGCAACCGAACTGATTTATTCTATTGCTAAATAGTTCATGGGTGACCTGATGCATGCATCTTAGTTTTCTTGGTATATTAGAGGTGCATAAATAGTAACGGCGTATAATGGCAGTGTGTGTGGTGGAAGCAGAGCGCTGTTCGTGCCCCTGTGGCCTCTGGTAATTGAAGCTACTTCGAAGCGCCCGTGCGATTTTGTCTGTTGTGAGTTTCGTGTGCCTAACAATGGGGTAATCATTGAACTATTCCTTCGCCAGCCTTGGGAATCGGTGTGCTTTACCAAAAAACAGGGAACGGTTGCAACAATGGGATTGTGCTCTAAGTAAATTTATCGATAACATATTTTAATAATTACATACTATGTAATAATGCATAAACTCTGTTCGCTCAATGACTGTGGAACATGTTGACCATGTGTAAACACGTGTAAATACTTCTCTATATATAATAAAATGCATGTCTTCATACTATCCGGGGTTACCGAAGGCTGTGTGCGCATAATGTCTGTTTATATGTACACAACTTTGTGTAGTATGTTATCCTTTAATTAATCGTGCATGTTGTTTATCGTGCGTCATGTTCCGTATTAATTTATGGCTGATTTGTAAATAACTGTATCTGAACTATTCATTGAATCGAGGCAATACAGGAATTGATCATTTCCGTCCCGCGTTTAGTACCTATATATAATAGATCATCACTAGAACTGAATTAACCCTTTCCCGACAGGAGCTGCGCTGGTGCAGCAATACACTTACCGAAGATTGTGTGCGAATGTAACGTATATATGTTCATGTACACAGCTTTGTGTAGTATTTTGTCATTTTGCATGTTTGTTGTTAATCGTGCGTCGGCATGTTCCGTATTAATTTATGGCTGATTTGTAAATAACTGTATCTGAACTATTCATTGAATCGAGGCAATACAGGAATCGATCATTTCCGCCCCGCATTTAGTACCTACTAGCAGGGTTACCCGGCGTTGCCCAGGTTAATGCGATGTGAAACCCTCTGTATGCTGCGGATATTTGTTGGGGATAGAGAATGCTCTTGCTTAAAGTGTTATACGTTTTCTCATAAATTGTATATTCAAATAGCATCATAAAACATGATTATTACAGTCATGGAATATAAGTAGTGGCCCACCTTGTCAATTGTCATTCTGTTTATCGCGATTAATCCGTTCCACCAATAATGAAGTATTTATTTATTTACAACTGCGTATACATTAGACGTTATAATATCATACATGAACATCATAAACACATTAGTTCGATAAAAGATGATAATTGGGTTTTACATATTGAGATGTATCAATCAATTTAGTGGGTTGGACTAAGATCTCGAGGACACCTGGCTATCACATCGCCATGAAGATACAGATGTTTCAAAGAAATTTCCAGGTGCTCCTCTGTTCATGGTGCTATATATTGGCTAAATATTCTCAGTTTAAACGAAATGTTGCTGCGCAATATATCAGTTACATGTGTCAGGCACAGAGCGAGATTTTGAGTTGTTTATGTCGGTCGATGAGTCTGTTATAAAACCCTTGTCAGATGTCAGTATTGGGAGGACCCTGAAAAGTCTTATACTACTAACTGCATTTTCTTGTATATCAGAAGAAACTATATTTGACTGCACACTGTGACCACTATTTTTGAACAGGCCTGCCATATCTCTTGATAAATTGTAACTTTTTTGTGGAAACTGTATTGAATGGAACAGACTCAATTTTTTTTATAATATATATGCAATCCTCTGACGGTTCGAGGTCTCTCAGCTTGCACGAATATATGTATCTCTTCAACTGAATGATAAATAGACGTTTAGTGCTTCTTCTATGTATCTCCTTTTGTTAGCTCATTGTGTGAATGCCCTGATTGGCACCCCATATAAATATGACAGTTAAGAAGATATAATTGTTCAAGTGACTTAAGTGGGTCACCATATGTCGGGATTGTGAAATATGAACGCCCAAAACTACTTAAATTGATATGGAGATGGCCTGGGTGACTGTATATAACTTATATGTGGATATCGGCGAATAGAAATCTTATCAATGATAGTGCATATCCGCTCGCCACCCGTGACGCAAACGACACCAAATGTGATTTAATTCATGGTATATCATTAGAGAAAAACGTTTATGAATTTGGTGGAAATTGGTGCCAAATATATTTGTATCAACTTTTGCCTCTTTTGACATATTTAAACCACGACCATTAGACTCATGGATGCATGATATACTGGCGATGATTATATATATGTTTGGTGGTAATCAGCAACTAATCAAATTCTGAGAATAGTTATGACCCCATATCTCTCACCCAAACGACAGCAATTTGACGTCTTTAAATCACACGATGATATTCCTCGTATCATAGAGAAGAATAATATATCAATTTGGTGGAAATCTGGGCTAAAAATAGTTTATTAAATCAATTGTTGATGCAACGCTGACTCGAACAACGCCATATTACGAAGGTGATTATGTATTCGTTTGGTGGAAATCGGGGACAAAACTATTTCACCATATTTTTTTAATTTTGCCGACTTTCCCCTTTTCTTCCCCTGACACCAACAGCGTCATTTTAGAAAAGTTTAACCCGCACCATTATCTTCCTTGTAAAAAGTTACCCCTCTTAGACCGCCTTGGTGCCACCTCGAGTGTACTACGTGAAGTTATATATAGAACCCACACAGACAGACAGAAAGACAGTCAGACAGACAGCACGATTTGATTTCTTGTATCATTTGAGAAGAACGTGTCTGAATTTGATGGTAATTGGTACTAAAAATATTTTGTATTATGTTTGGTGACCCTCCCGTCCCTATTTCGGACTCATGCTGCACACACTAAGACTCATTATAGATTAGAGATGCATATATATGAAATTGGTGAAAATTGGCGAGTATACAAATTCGTATCAAATTCAAGGTTCCCATATCTCTCACACATAGGGCACAAATATGGTGTATCTAAACGACACAATAAGATTCCCCGTATCAGAGAGAAGAATATGTATCAATCTGGTGGAAATCGGCACTAAACATATAGATATAATTTGTTGTGTCCCTCTCATCTCTATACACCACTGACTCGAATGGTCCACTTGTGACATCCTTAAACCACACGATTACACTCCTGATATCATGGAGATGATTGTTTATAAGTTTGGTGATAATCGGCGACTAAACAATTTTGTTTATCAAATTTGGTGCCAATCCCTCCCCTCCCCATCTCTCACCCAAACAGCACCACTATGGCGTCTTTAAATCACACGATTAGATTCCTCGTATCATGGATAAGAACGTGTATCAATTTGGTGGAAATTGGCGCAAAAAAATTTTTGCATACATTTTAGTGCCCCTGTCCCTTTCAATGCAACCCTGACTCGAATGAGGCCACATTTGACAGATATAAGCCGC
This sequence comes from Siphonodentalium dalli, assembly GCA_032622095.1. Lineage (NCBI taxonomy): Eukaryota > Metazoa > Mollusca > Scaphopoda > Gadilida > Siphonodentaliidae > Siphonodentalium > Siphonodentalium dalli. Next base: position 146,981,476 of record CP136066.1, read on the forward strand.
ACCATTAGACTCCATGGGGATGATTTTGTATAAGTGTGGTGGCAATCGACGACTTTACCAATTATTATCAAATTTAGTGCCCACCCCCTCCCAATCTCTCATCCAAAAGACAACAATTTGGCGTTGTTAAATCGCACAATTAGATTCATTGTATCATGAAGAAGATTATATATCAATTTGGTGTTGTTCGCTAAAATTAGTTTTATCAATTTTGGTGCCCCTCTCCCCTTCCTTGCATCCCTGACTCGAACGACCACACTTTTGACATATTTAAACCACACCGTTGGATTCTTCATATCATGGGGATGATTATATGTAAGTTTCGTGGCAATCGGCGACAGAATAAAATCTGCCCCTCCCCCTTCCGGGCACCCCTGACGCGAACGGCGCGACTTTTGCCATATTTAAACCACACCATTATATTCCTCATATCATGGGGATGATTATATATAAGTTTGGTGGCAATCGGCGACATTTTTTGTTCTGCCCCTCCCCCTTTTCTGCCCCTGACAACAACGGCGTCACTTTAGAAAATTCTAACCCCGACCATTATCTTTCTCGTAAAAAGCTACTCCTAGTAGACCCCTTTGGCATCATCTAGATGGTCCCCTGTGAATTTCTATAGAACACAGACAGACAGACAGACAGACAGACAGACAGACATTCGCAAATATAGATATAGATATATAATAGATCATCACTAGAACTGAATTAACCCTTTCCTGACAGGAGCTGCGCTGGTGCAGCAATACACTTATTACAGGAATTGATCATTACCGTCTCGCATTTAGCACGTATATATATCAGTGGAATAAATCACTTCTTTCTTTCACTGTCCTTCAAGTTGGTGAACATTAAATGTGAGTCACCCCTGCGTGCTTGCCTTGAGGGCTGATTGAAATGCTACGCTGAGGAATCATTCAACCATACCGATGCTGGTAAATAAATTAAGAAATTGCAATTAAATAAATAAACAAAGTTTAAAAAACATTTCTGTCAAAAAGGTGGTAAGTGTTTTCTCCTGTTTTGAGCCTAATTTACAGTATAAGCTATCTGCACAGTACAGAAGTTACTCTCCATTGTTGATCCATTACTCCGTACACAGTGCTTTGAAGCGACTGACAATCCGAGCCAAAATAATACCAAACACAAACACTTGTAAAAGTTATACGTTATACTAGGCGGATAATTACATCTCTCTTAAAACGATTTGACGTCCGAATGGTTTAAAATAAAAACTGCTTCAAAGAGAAACTAGTATGTGCACCCAAGATGTAATTAATGGGGCATTCATCATGAAAACCGAGATGTCCACACGACGACTAACCATCGAGGGAAATGTTGGGGGGAGACTGAATTAATCAAGTTTAGACTATCTTATCTTTAAGATTCTGATTCTTCTTAAATTCGATTATCACTTTTTTGTTGAGTGGTTCAGCCAGTTCTCCATCCAACTTGATCGCCCTCTCCTTGTATATTCGCGCAATTTCTGTGTTGCGGCCACTATATACAAGAGGAAGACATATCAAGCTATTCGGTGGAGCTGGTTGATACACGTTCATTCCATAAGAAGTTGTGGTTTTAAGTGTGGGTATCCAAACTTCTTCTCGCTGCAGTCTCATAGATTTAGAGTCCTCTTCTGTTTCACAGAGAGGCACTATCCCTTTGGGAATGAAACGAAAGTCAGTGATAACATTATGTCCCGGTGAACAGAAATGGTTGGCAACTGGCTTGTCCAACTTCAGTTTGGTGCTTGAGAGATGGGACCTCATGCGGACTGTGAGTTCAGTTTTGGTCTGGCTTATATATTGGAATCTGCAAAACTGACAGGTTATAAGATAAATTAAATTTGCAGAGTAGCAATCCATTTGATGAGCAATCCGATATTGAACGCGAGTTTTTTCGCTCTGAAAGAAATTCCCAATCTGAATATAGTGTCTGTTCATGGCGCAATTTTAACGCTTCTTAAGTAAGTGACCTTTCCGTTCGAAAAGTAACGGCCGTTCTGGTGCAGTTTGAATATATAGGAGTGAAGGTGATTTAAACTGACGAAATTCATATATAGTTTCAGATTTAAGTTTTCTGAGTTGCTGTATTGAGCAGCCTCGATGAACACGAGATTGAAAGAGAATGTTACAAGCTTCATTAATATCATGTTGATCTGAACAAATTCTGAGAAAGCGGATAATTTGAGATTTGATGAGGCCATTAACAAGTCTAGGGGGATGAAATGAGCTTTTATGTATTAACCCTTTCCTGGCGGGAGATGCGCTGGTGCAGCGATACAGATCATGTGCCAGTGCATTCTCTTATATGCGCGAGTCATCCATAGGACACCTCAGATATATAAGAGAATGCACTGGGTTACAATATAATGTCAATGTAACCACGTGATAGAAATACTATGTATATCGGAATGATACGGACTATCGAACGGGTATATATTGTGGATTTACTAAGTGAACTTTCAGACAACCACGACTCAATCGCAAGTGGACAGTTTTCCGTCGTGGGTATTAACCGATTGGACTGCGCATGCTCTCGGAAAAATTGCGAGTAAAAAATAATATTAAGTAGCACACTTTGATTTAAGATGCGAAATCGTAGTCTATCATTGGTTACACTCACATGCGACGGAATTACAGTCGTCATGTACGTAAAAATCGTAGATGGAAAGATAGTATATAGGGTAAAGTCAATGACGTGGTTAACCATGGCTTACGAACAACCCACGATATTCTCATTTGCGACGACATCGCAATAGTATGAATAAACAATCCACGATTTTGTCGGTCCCGATTCCTCCACTCAGGATAGCATCTTGGGTCGTCTGAACGTTCACTGCGGAAGAGATGTGCCAAATTGATACTTCAATCCGACAAGCACATTCATTCATGTGCATGCTCACTGAGATGCTGGGATATATAACGAACTACATTTATTTATTAATCTGTATACATTTAATTTTAGTATTATGTTAATTAGAATGTAATTATGATATTCAATTTGTGTTCGGTTATATAGTGTTGACTGTAAGATAAACATGGGCGATAAGTGTTGTTGAACGATTTTGTCAACATGAAAAAAACATTTAAAATGGAACTATATTTTTTCTTACGGTGTCTTTACTTCCTCTTTGGTTGTGATAAGGAAATTAACACCAGATCGTTTTTCCTGGCTAAAATGTTATTATGTGATAAAAAGGGTCTCAAGTTAGTCGCAGTTATATACGAAATTTAATAACCGAGTGCACTAAATTCGATTCGAGCCGAGCTTTAGCGAGTCTCGAATCAAATTTAGTAGACGAGGTTAATACATTTCGTATATAACTTGAGATCCTTTTTATTACATAATCACATTTTAGCCAGGAAAAAAGATATGGTGTTAATTTCCTTAACATTTGCGACTCATTCTAGAGCCTCAATTTAAGTCTCTGAGTAATTCCGCTTGCTGCATCGAGGTTTCTGACAGAGAGACACCGAGGCTGAAGACTGACTGGAAAACAGTCTGAATGCATCCACTGACATTCAAGACGCGCATGTACTGAGGAATGATGGTTGATATGGTATTGGTTGTCGAAAGCATCCCCTGGTAGATCTTCAGCACCTTGCTTTTGCTGAAGAATACTCTCAGAAGCAGCATACAACAGAACAAAGTCGCTAATAAGAAAAATCCGATAACATTGAAGGCGCATTGAAAAGCTAAATGACAGATGCTCAATGTGTAAAATTTCCGAAAAGTTTCTGTTTGTGACTGTGAATAGTCCACATCCTCAATCTCCGAATCTGTCTGAGAATAAGACTGGTCCTTATATTCTACATCCGGCATGGCGTATTTTCCTGTATTATATTTGCTTGTAACATATTTATTTGATGATTTTCCGAATATTGTCAGAACTTTCTGATTGTCGTAATTTTGCTGAGTGGAGATGAGGTGAGACAAATCACCAACGCACGGCCTGATAACAATTTGTGAGTTATTGCCCTTGGTTTTCGCTATCATGGTCAAACTAATATCCTGTTCCTGTGATCTCGTGATGGGCGATCCAAATCTTGATTCGAATACGAATGATGTATCCATGGTAACTATTCCTATGTCCAGCATGTGATTTCGCAGAGCAGTCAGTCTGATGTAATTTTCCCCAAGAAAAACACTTCCGATTTGAATCAGACCGCGCTCGCTCCTAAATAGGACCGGGAATTCCGTACTGGGTTTTGTGTCCTGTTTACTGTCCATGGGAATTGGCGATTTGCTTTTTCCGAAAAATCCGTATAGTGATGAAACAGAATCGAAAGTTGCGCTATCCATCGCGAAAGAGAATCAATACTTTGTCACAAACAATAATGAAATCGAATGTCTCAAAAGTCACATATATACTGAAGTAAGTAAGTACATATCAAACTGGTTATATATAGCGATTTTATGTAAAATGTGTAATTGAATTGAACCACGCTGAGCTCTTTAAGTCGGCGGTTGCATCCTGAAGGCTGTGATTTGTTAACGCATCAGTGTCAATAAATGAAGAGTTTAATAGAGAAGATCCATCATGTCGTGATTGTAAATATTGACCGCCCAGCATCAACGGAGATGTTATGTGATTTGACCACAGGGGGTATCACTCAGCACTAAAGTGGTAATTAGGTGAATTGTTAAGTAGCATGTCAAAAACAGCGATGAATGGGATAACAGCTGCCACTATCATCAACATATTTATGATCTGCTGGACAATACGGACCTTATGTAACAAAGAAATCAGCAAAGATGTCTAGTTCTGCTGTGCCTGAGGCCTTAGATGGGAAGGAATGGCGATAGATGGACGAAGTGAGGGACATTTTAGTACACTGTAAAAAATATATGTTCGGTTTTGAACACTAAAATTGCAACATATATTGAATGCGTTCATGTGTTCAATCTTAAACACTAGCGTTCAAATTTTCCGTAACACTGGTGTTCAGATCTTAACGCCAGTGTTCATCTTATAACATTTGTGTTCAACACACCAGTGTTCAATAAAATTAACACTAGTGTTCAACATTTGAACGCCTAATGGTGTTCAGAACACACGCAACAGATATTAAACGCTAAATTAGCGCTCGCGCAACAGTATGGCGATCAGACATATTCGTACGTTGGTGTCACCCTACTCCGTTTCACTCCATGACGTCACCAAAAACGACGTAAAACCTCGTGGCGTTCTGACATTTTTACTGTGCCGCGTTTTTGCTATGTTTATTTTATGTGTTGTTTTCGATTATTTGTTTGTCGCCGATATCGCCATTTGTCGGGATTCCCTGTTTCTATATTTAAAACTGGCATGCTCGTAGTGAGCCTCGATTTGGAATTTTTCTCCCAGGTCAAAATACGTCAGAGTTATGACAAAAATAGGTCGACCTACATTTTCTCCATCAGAACTCTACATCAAAGAGTCTATAGACCCCTTCGGGACCTACATAGACTCCTTCATTTGGGTATTTTTACTTATAATTGGGAAGTTTTATCATTTTTGGTTCGTGCGAAGACCTCTTTTTATCGTGCGGGAAAAGAGAGACATTCAAAACGCGATTTCGTAATTCGACGCAATAGGCTGAATAGCCTAACCTTCAGCCGAGTTCCGGGTCAAATACGACGAATGACGTAACACAAAACAAAACGCATTTGTTGACACAAACACCGTTTGAAGAGTTTATTATTACATAAAATGATCGTTATTGATTAATTATTGATATTTATTGTTGCATATTGGCTGCTATCAATATTTACACAAATAGTATTAATTATTTCTTATAATTGCTCCTTTGGTCAACTTTGACTATCTGAAAATGAAAATATGCCGCTGAAAAAAATGTAACCGATATTAAAGTCTCATCCTTTCGGCAACATGGAATTGTTTTAATTACTTAAATGATTAATATAGTAATTTGCCTCTTATCTGTGATGAAATGAGAAATGGTAATTGTCTTTTTTTGCTAACATTAAATTAAATTAAATAAATTAAGTAAAATACAGTGAAATTATTTTTTAAATTATTGTTTATTACATTTCTTTCTGTTTATGGTGGTTTTTGACGGAGGAGAATATTTTAAAAGCATACCCGTCGCCAACGCCACCCGTATCTTTAAGCTGTGTAATTACATCAGGAATCCGAGATTATTACTTATAGTTACATCTCAGTGAAAAATATAAATATTAAAATGCTTTAAAAATGCGTTAAAGGGGGACTGTACACTAAATCCGGCCATGCATGGGACCATCTCCTTTTATACTCGACAGAATATATCCAACAAATGGAGGAATTTGAGTGCAAAAACACTCATGTGCTCTATGAACGATGCAAACAACATGATAACTATAATGCAAATGAATTTATGACTCAATTATAATGAAAATTAATTTATGAGTCTCACATATATATAAGAGAATGTTTAGCCTAACAATATTTACAATGACCTTGTAATCCAGTCCATTCCCTTAAATATGCGAATACATTTATATACAAATCAGCCATTAATTAATACGGAACATACAAGCAAAAGGACAACATACTACACAAAGTTGTGTAAATAAACAGACATTACACGCGCACACAGCCTTCGGTAAGCCCGGATAATATGAAGACATGCATTTTATTATAGAAGTATTTACACGCATTTGCACATGGTCAAAATGTTCATCAACAGCGAACACAGTTTATGAATTATTACATAGTAATTACTAATATATATTATCGATAAATTTACTCATCAAGTTTCCAATATTTTGAATCCAAGCTTTACAAACACATGCACATAGTCGTGTTAAAACTGGTAAATTAGTGCTCTTATATCGGTGGATTTCAATAACATTCTGGTATATGTTTAGTTCTAAGATCATTAAGTTTGTCACGAAGTGAAATTCATCACCAATAGCGTATTCACAGATGTTACATGTTCTAATCTTCATGCGTTAATGGGTCTTGTCTGCTATTGTCTACACTGCAAAAATAAGTGTTCTAAAATGAACGCGTTCATACAACCGACGAGTCTAAATCGTAACGCTATGTGTTAACTCTAAACACCAGCGTTTGAGTACCAGTCGTCGAAAGACATATAGATCTAAAACGGTGGTGTTCTAACGTTGAACGGTGGTATTCAGTCTTTGAATAGTGGTGTTCAGTCGATGAACAGTGATGTTCAGCTAAAGTGTAATCACTGGCGTTCAATACCGGTCTCACACGGTACCTTTCGTTTAGTGTTTCCCGTTGATCGGTTCGGAATGGAATTATATAACATATTTTCAATTATGGCACATATAATACCACTAAACACAACAAAATGTACATTTGGCTGAGCACTAGTGTTCAATTGTGCGTTCATGGTGACTTAACATTGGCGTTAAAATTGCCGTCCGTTCCGTTGCCGATTCCGTTAATTGCAGGAATCAACGAAAGTATTGTCATGCGCAGAAGTATTATTTTGACAACCGACCGTTTCGTGCTCTTGTAATTTTGGAGGGAAATACGCTGTTGTGTTGCATGTGTTTGATTCTAATTCTAAATAATTGCAAAGGAATACATTGTTTTTTTTAGAACAAATGACTGAATAAGTTTGTCTGTCGTTCGGCTTTGAAAGTGTGATTTCTTCATCGAAAAATGCCATGACTCGAGAAAACATTTGTTTCTCGGCATCGGCCATGTCGCTGATTTCAAAGTAACAATTAACAATCTGTGGTGAATGTTGGTTTTGGAGCACATACATTTTGCTGTCAAATCAGCGCATATAGTGACCAACAGTGTTAATGAACAATGGCCTGTTACAATGGATTAATGTACACCGATGCGTGATCCAATGCCGCGATAGAGTGGACAAAGCGAGCTGACTGTCGTGATTCTAGGAGAACACTCGATGTGCATGAACTATGACACGGTCAGCTGACCTGGAGAACATTATCATTCGACCTCTTGGCTTGATATCACCGTCGGATGAGGACACTTTTGGGAGACCTCTATCCCACCATGCACACACCAACATGCATGTACATTTACGGTGATATTGGCCATATATTGTTATCATTAAACAACTCATCATTTTAACACTTCGCTGTCACTTCCAAATTACCACAGTTAGAACTAGGCTTACGTTCTAACAAATTACAAGCCTAGAAAGTTACAAATGATTCATCAGATTTTCGCTTGCACCGCTTGTACATGACATGCGGAAATTATCCTTAAACGATCCATTATCGAATGTATACGCAGTACTGTAGTCTTCACATCCATTGCATAAAGTCCATAGGGAGCCTCGCATATATAAGAGCATGCACTGGATTAGGCATACAAGGTGAAGGTAAATTGTTTTAGGCCAATGTGTTATCTTATACACGCAAGGCTCCCTATGGGGGAACTCGCATATACATGTATAAGAGAATGCATTGACACAGGGTCTTCGCAAAATTTCAGGAAACTCCAGTCATGAAAAGGGTATACGGTTATTCCCCGTGGGGTACATTTAAGGTAATAAAATATATTCAATTCTAGTTTGTGGTTGCGTTGAACATCAGTATTTACCTCCTGTCAGCGTTCACAATTATTATTAAAATCTTAACACTAGTGTTCAAAATTGCACAATACAATGCTATTTAAAGATACGGGCGGTGTTGGCGGTGGGTATGCTATTAAAATATTCTCCTCCGTCAAAAACCACCATAAACAGAAAGAATAGTAAAATATAGACAGACTTTGTTCTTACACCAATCAGAAATATGACATAAACAGTATTTCTGTCAATTTTTCCCCCTTTGTTATGTAAACAAATGCAAAAAACGTTACGTTTTCTGGCTTTTGTTTAGATCCGGATATGGTAAACATAAAGAGCGTTATTTGTTACTGTTTTCCTGGTTTGGAAATAATAAAGAGCGTTTATGTAATTTGTGTGTGATTAACCAATAGAATTGCGCTGTGTTATGTGAACAGAAGCACAACTTCTGTAACACGAGCAGGCTCTTGTTTACGTACACCGTCGTACGTCTTGACGTCAATATACTATTTACGCGCTGATTATGTTTGGCATATGAACAAAACTATACATATTTTAATATTCCTTCTGTTTATGACGATTTGAACAAATGTGAATATTTCTGCAACGAACGCCACCCGTGCCTTTAATTCGGATTATGCATCTAAGTGATAATATATGTTCTAGAGGTCAAGTCGGAGAGCCAGATGAAGTTTGGGATCAATCAGATTAAACATGATGGCTGTGTATGTGGCATGCCGGGTGATTTAGTCATGCACTGAGTATACTCCAAGACGACTGTCGGCAGCCATGTTTTAACACTAAATCCAGAACAATTTGATAGCTCCTATCTATAGAGGTCACACGGAAGATTCATATGAAGTTTGGAATGAATTTGATGAAAAGTGTTGCCATAGAGGTAGGGTGTGGACAATTGTTTGATCGTGAACAGAGTAAAATCCAAGATGGCTCTCAGTCATGTTTTGATTGAAATTTGGTGTTTGTTGTCAGCATAGACAAACTCTAGTTTCATAACAAGAAATTGAGTATATGAGCTTTATTATGCAGTTCGGTTATATCCTTCGGCGGTTACCATGGTTCTTGACGAATTCACAGAGTTAAATTTGATCAACGTTAGTACGTTACTATATTCAAGCGTAGGTTTGATACACTTTCGTCTTCTTTTAAGTGTATAAAGCCCGGATGAATGTATTTCCCGTATTGAGGACCTATTCTGATCCCCGGGAATTATTTCGCTATCAACGCCCTATTTTGATCCCCGGAACAGACAGTCTGAATAAATCCAGTCTATTTAAAAGCTACATGTTCGATAGCTTGAAACTTACAGCAGGTAATCCCACTACATCAAAAAATGTACGACGGTGTCAACCAACCAAAACTCGCGGTGTGACTCGGTCGAATGTATTTAGCCATTCGGAGGATAGTCACGTGGAGATGATTAATGCGAAGTTGGACAGCGTATGCTCATGAAAAGATCGAGAGTAAAAAATAATATCAAGAATTTTTATTTTAGATGCGAAATCGTAGCCTATCCTTGGTTACATCCACTTGCGACGGAATTACAGTCGTCCTGTACGTAAAAATAATAGATGGAAAGATAGTATAGGGTAGTCAATGACGTGGTTAACCATTGCTCATAAATATGCGGCGACATCGCAAAAGTGTGATTAAACTATATCCACGATTTTGTCGGTCCCGATTCATCACTTACGATAGAATCTTGGTCGTCTGAACGTTCACTGAGAGTGCGGAAGAGATGTGACAATTTGATACTTCAATCCTACAAACACGTGCATTCAAGTGCTTATTAATTGGGAGATATAGCGAACTGCATTTATTTATTAATCTGTATACATTTAATAAAACAAAAATAAATTAAGACATAATCAACTTTATCACATAATTAGCTCCTAAACCCGACCTCATATTTGTTTAGTAAGACACACGGGTAGTATCGGCACGTGCAATGATATCGATCAACGTTATTATTATATAATAGAATATAATTATGATAATCAATTTGTTTTGGGTTATTTAGTGTTGACTGTGAGATAAACAGAGGTGATAAGGGTGCTTGAACAATTTTGTCAACATGAAAAGACACATTTAAAAAGGAACTCCATTTGTTCTTGAAGGTGTCTTTTGAAGGTTTCCTTGTATAACCCCAGCCGTTTAGATATGGTTTGTTCTTGCTAAAATGTGATTATGTGATAAAAAAGATATCAAATCGTCACAATTTTCTTCACGAAGAGATATATTAACCTCGTCCACTAAATTAATTCGAGCATCGCTAGATCTCGGCTCGAATGGAATTTAGTGCACTCGGTTAATAAATTTCTTATAGAATTGCGACTCATTCGAGGTCATCTATTTAAGTGTTCCTGAGTAATTCCGCTTGCTGCATCGAGGTTTGAGACAGAGAGACACCGAGGCTGAAGACTGACTGGAAAACAGTCTGAATGCATCCACTGACATTCAAGACGCGCATGTACTGAGGAATGATGGTTGATATGGTATTGGTTGTCGAAAGCATCCCCTGGTAGATCTTCAGCACCTTGCTTTTGCTGAAGAATACTCTAAGAAGCAACATACAGCAGAACAAAGTCGCTAGTAAGAAAAATCCGATAACATTGAATGCGCCTTGAAAAACTAAATGACAAATGCTCAAAGTGTCAAATTTCCGAACGGTTCCTGTTTGTGACTGTGAATCGTCTACATCCTCAATCTCCGAATCTGTCTGGGAATAAGACTGATCCTCATAATCTATATCCGGCATGGCGTAATTTCCTGTATTATATTTGCTTGTAAAATATTTATTTGATGATTTTCCGCGTCTTGTCAGCACTTTCTGATTGTCGTAGTTTTGTTGAGTGGAGATGAGGTGAGACAAATCACCAACGCACGGCCTGATAACAATTTGTGAGTTATTGCCCTTGATTTTCGCTATCATAGTCAAACTAATATCATGTTCCTGTGATCTCGTGATGTGCGATCCAAATCTCGATTCGAATACGAATGATGTATCCATGGCAACTATTCCGATATCCAGCATGTGATGTCGCAGAGCAGTCAGTCTGATGTCATTTTTCCCAAGAAAAACACTTCCGATTTGAATCAGACCGCGTTCGCTCCTATATAGGACCGGGAATTCCGTACTGGGTTTTGTGTCCTGTTTATTGTCCTTGGCATTAGGCGATTTGCTTTTTCCGAAAAATCCATATAGTGATGAAACAGAATCGAAAGTTGCGCTATCCATCCCGAAAGAGTATCAATACTTATCACAAACAATATTTTTTCAATAATGAAATCGAATGTCTCAAAAGTCACATATATACTGAAGTAAGTAAGCACATACGTTAAACTGGTTATATGTAGCGAGATTATCTAAAATGTGTAATTGAATTGAAACACACTGAGCTCTTTAAGTCGGCGATTGCCACGTGAAGGCTGTGAAGTTAAATGTAGCGGTAGTCAGCTGGATTCGATTAATATTGTATGTGGAGTGTAGAGTTCTTCCCTGCAAAGAGAAACTGGCCATAGATTTCAATCAGCTACTTCTGACCACTGCGAGGTGTTAATTATTTAATGTTTGGACTTTTGTAGATATATATAGTTCTGGTCATTAGTGTGCGATTACCATGGCAATGAACCCGGGGGAAATCTTTCTTCACGGTTGTGAGCTCCATGTGGCGAATACTGATTAATTAATACAGGTGTTAGCAATCTTCAGGGCGAACTTTATGGATAGGGGTATACAAACCGACGGTAAAAATTGCATGTCTATGGATTGTGGTTCCCAAAAATTTCCGAAGATATAAAACGGCCCACCTTCCAGAGACAATGCATAAAGAGACGGGTATCCTGGTTTAAACTATCTTTCATCGAGTTGAGTATCTCACATATAACAAACACAGAAGAAAATTGATCGATTTTATTCCGCCAATGAGGACACAAACGGTTAGAGGTTAATAATAAAAATGAACATCTGTATATGCCTGGACAATTGTTACCGCGACAAAATCCACTCACATGAGCTGTGTCAAGGGGCTTAGTTTTGCTGTCTGCCCAGGAATATTTTCCCCCAGAAAATAAACATCTCATTTATTGATATTTATCAATGTTTATCGGAATTTTTCATCTGTATATCAATGTCATTTCTGCTTGCATATTATAACACTTGTTATGTCGCTTAGTGGAGTCGCTACTGGACATTGGTATACCATATTGTCGACGGCTCGTCTGTTAACCCTGACGAATGAGCTCCATGGGGCGAATACTGATCGAAACAGGAGTTAGCCATCTTCAGGGCGAACTTTAAGGATAAGGATATAAAAATCGACTGTAATAGTTGTATGCCTGTGGATTGTGTTTCCAAAAAAATTGCCAAAGACATAAAACAGCAGACATTCCATAGAAGATGTATAAAGAAACGGGTCTCATGGATTATCTTTGGCTCTTTAGCTCTCTGTTCAACATTCGCCAGTGAAAACGACACATACCAGGCGGGGTCTCTATCGCCATTTAACGTAGAATCTGGGAGTGTACACTGGCTCACATCTGGGAGTGTACACATGACTCACATCTGGGAGTGTACACATGGCTTACATATGGGAGTGTACACATGGCTCACATCTGGGAGTGTACACATGGCTCACATATGGGAGTGTACACATGGCTCACATCTGGGAGTGTACACATGGCTCACATCTGGGAGTGTACACATGGCTCATGGCTCAAAATGTGGACTCGATCCTATAATGGGTTTATGCCCTCTCTACCCGAGTCAAATATCCTCAAAAAATGACCAAAGCCCGAATGTTGAACAGCTCTCTGTTCAACATTCGCCAGTGGAAACCACACATGTCAGCCAGGGGCTCTATGGTGAATGAAAGTACCATCTGGGAGTGTACATATCTCTCTCTCTAAAGTACCATCTGGGAGTGTACATATCTCTCTCTCTAAAGTACCATCTGGAAGTGTACATGTCTCTCTCTCCTCTCTTTCTCTCTCTCTCTCTCTCTCTCTCTCTCTCTCTCTCTATCTCTCTCACACATTCAAGAACAGTTTTGATCCCCGGAACAGACAGTCACGTTCGATAGTTTGAATCTTACAGCAGGTAATACCACTACTTCAAAATAAGATAGTCAATGACTATGGAGTGCTCACCTGACTTTAAAGACTGAGAAGACTGGGACTTTGGTGACTACAATAGTCAGTAGTTGTCAAATCACTTAAAACAAGTAGTTATAAACAGAAAAATAGCTAGAGGTCGGTCTTCTTTGGCAGGCAAGAGGCAGATGGTGTTTAACTTGAAATTTCCAACTGCAAAACCCCTGACTTATAGCCAGTCGACTCCCAACTGGACCAAACTATACATATTACAACTGGTACTTCAAGCTCTCTAACTGTTGGAAATTTCCAATATGACATCCCTCACAAAGTTAGAAATATTCTAAATGTGGCGATTTGTTGGTCTAATTACAACATATTTTTCGCTGAATAACAAAGTTGGGGGTCAAAACCAGAAACCCCCCCCCCCCCCCCATTAGCCACCCCCCCCCCAAATCAAGTGGTTAGCTTATAAATCAAGCTAACAATCCATATAAATGGGGTAAATCTCCTATATCTGCCACTATTTGAACCAAATGTAAAACCCAATCTATGAGATCCATTGATCTTGTAATTTCAAAGGGTATGTTTTAGGAGATGAAGTGAACTAATTTTGCTCAAAACTAGGTACAACATTATTAGTTATCAGCAATCCACCACTGATAATTGTTCTATGAAATTATCAGCATAATAAATAAGACACATCATTAGCATAGCTGAAAACAGTTAATGGCCCATAATGCTATATATAAAATGTTGTAACATCTGTCCAGTATACAGCTACAAGAACAAACATCATGGCTCATTTAAAGGTACTCAACCCGATAAAACTCCTCTCAATTACTATTTCAATGGCTTCGGGGGTCAAAAATATTTGATTCGAGTCGAGGAAGTCACCCATCAAAGCTCAGATTTGTTAGATATCGATTTTAGAAATCTATTATTTTTCATTATCGGGAATTCTTTCTGGCCCAGAAGACAATCAAAAATTCGTTATTATTACCCACTTGATTATAGAGTTATCCATCCTTGTCTGTTTGAATAGAATTTTGGCGTAAAATCTCGAGCAGGTTACCAAATTGACGGCAGTTATCAGTACTCATCTCGAGAACATAAGAATTTTCAAAAATCAATATCTAATAACTCTGAGCTTTGTTTGATGGGTTCCTCGACTCGAATCAAATATTTTTTACCCCCAAAGCCAAAGAAATAGTAATATAGGACCCTCTGATCGGATTGTTGTTGTTGGAATCTGTTGAGATGGGGACCCTCTTTACGGGTTGAGTACCTTTAAATTGAAATGAATGAGAAAGATAACCATTCTCCCAATAAATCTCTTATTTGTTTATCAAACAGTATCAAGATAACATCATCTGTAATTACCATCACATAACACATGCGAGATACTGGCATGAGTTGACTTATTAAGCATATTGTTGATATTAAGATTATTGTTGACAGTGAGTCATGACTTGTCAAACAAATTTAGTTTCATTGGGAATGTGAAATAAGAAGGTAATATGAATGTTTGACTCTTCAAAAGGCAAGGGTAAACTGTCTGTTCCTATATAATTTTTTCTCCCAGACCCTGGACTGTTTGCAACCAAATTTGTTGTGGTGATTCGGGGTGCCCCAGTGGATGTTATAATGGCGATAGTTTTTTTTTAATTAAGATTGAAAAAAGAAAATTAACTCAAATTAAAAAAAATAGTAGAAATTGTGTACTATTTAAAAAAAATATTATTTTCATTGTTTTATTTTTGGTTAAATTGAGCAAGCAGTTCAATAAAAAAATATATTTGGAGTTATGTCCCTGACTCCGCTCATATTTGACACAGTGACCTCATTTGAACAAATCTGAACCCTAGTCACCCAAGGACCCTTCATTCCAAATATGAACCCATTCGGACCGATGTTATTTGAGAAGAAGTCGTTTTAAGAATTACTATGGGAGGAAAGAGTTATGGCCCTGGCTTCGCAACTATTTGACCCAGTCATCTCATTTGAACAAATCTGAATGTGAGTCACCTAGGAAACAACCACACAAAAAATGAACCCATTCGGTCTTATGGTTCCGATGAAGATGTTTAAAGAATTGATGACGGGCGGATGGACGCACGGGCGGACGGACAGATGGACGGACGGACGGACGGACGACGAACGAGGAGTGATGACTATAGCTCCACCAGAGACTTCGTCTCAGGTGAGCTAAAAATGGACGACAGTGCCAACCAACCAAAACTCGCGGTGTGACTCAGTCGAACGTTTTAGCCAATCAGAGGATAGTCGCGTGGAGTATTTAATGGGAAACGTGCGTGGGAGGCCACGTCGTACTATTATATATATAACTAGCGGCTTTTCGAATTCCCGATGGGAAATTCGTGTACTTCCATATAATTAAAGGTTTGTAATGATTCTCGTTTTACATGTATTGCGCTTCACCACTATCTATTTCTTCTTCTCTTTTCCTATTTCTCGCGTTGATGCTACTTTTATGTTTTTATTTTTATGGTGTACTCCTGTTTGTTTGTTTTCACTGTCATCCGTAGTTGACCAAAGTCTCAGGTACTGTGTTTCTCTGGTACTTTGTGCACAAGTACTTTTCCCAGTGAATGTTTGAAGTCACGTTATATCTCGGAAAATTCAATTTACATGACTAAATAGTAGCATATGATTGCCCCTATACTTCTGAACTATGAGACTGCTTCAATGATTGAATACCAATAGGTATTTTGTACACGCACCAAGAAGATGGACACCTCTGCCAAATTACAGACATTGTAAGTTGTATCACAATGCAGACAAAACAATTGAGTGCACAAATAGTCATACTATTTTTCTTGATATAAACGGTAAATATTATTCCATGCTCACATACAAGATACGATTGAGTTAGTTGTACGTACGTTTTACGATATAATTATAGCGTCGCCATGAGTAAACTATTCGCTCCAAAACTCAAATGGCGCGTTGATACTCCAAATAACATCCACTCATTAAAAAGTTTTATCCCCATGTTTGATTTTTGGAGTATTTTTTCACCTTTCGTTTTCGGTGGAATTTACATATTTGGACCCACCTGAATGCGAGCTCTCCGTTGGGCAGGTTGCTTATATAGTAGAACGCTCAAATTTTGGAAAATTATCTACGGTATATCAAAATACCTGCTCCTGCATTAGCTCACTCTTTCATTGGCCCGTTTCGATTTGGCGGGGGAAATAGGTTAGTGATACAGCACTTAACTATTCTCATTTACCTTATAAAGCCTCGCAACGAGTAAACCTTCGCTTTAGGGCGATTGAAACAGACATGACTAAGTTGCGCCTGGAAACTAGCTATCACATCTACTTATAAAAAAATTTTTATCTTGATGTCTGATTTTTTGACAAATTTCCCCCCTTTGATTTTCGTTGAAATTTGCCAAAAGTTTGAACCCACCCGAAGCTATGTCGCTTTTGGGCAGGTTGCTTTTATAGTAAAGTGGTCAAACTTTGGTATCTTACCTACATTATACCGCCGTATCTGCTACTGCATTAACCGTGCTCATTAATTAGCCCGTTTGGATTTGGCGCTATAAATAGATAATTTTTTGTCCCTGTCGCAGGTCGGTAACCGTAGGGCCAAAAACTAACAAGTGGTATATTCGGGTCCGTATCACTCTTCCCATTCGGAACATGCAATAACAAATTCACAGCGCTGACTTTGTTTGTTTGTTTGTTTGTTTTTTTTTGTGTGTGCTAAATCTGACGTTTACATCCGCCACCGGTCTACCTGGTCCCACCACCCGGTCTGGTCTCACCACCCCGGCATGGTTCCACCACCTTCCCGGGCCTGGTCTTACCGTATCAGGCGCTCCAGCTCCTCCATTAGCCATTTTCCTCCATTAGGGAGAGATATTTATTATTTTGGACATTCAGGGGCCCGGTAACTCTGTCAATTATAGTCCGATTTACAAAATGTTCACGGCATCGTTATCGGAGTAAAATGGAGACTATGACATGTAAGTTTGGTCGCAATCGGAGAGAATTTATTTTTTACGACTTTGAACACCCCTCCCCGTGTAATAATCGGACAACGTTCTCAATGCCTTAACGGCCGATTCCCGTAGGAGTTGTACATGCACAGAAAATTTCAGCATTCTACATTTAACGGTTCCTGAGATATAAGGGAGCAAAAATAGTCAGAAAAATAATAATAATAATAGTAAGAATAATAGAGAAAAATGGAGAAAAGTAAAAGGGCGATAACTCTGCAAATAAACGGTGTGCCCAAATTCTGACGCCTATATTTTCAGTAGCTCTTAGATGCCTACATTCCCAAGAATTTTCCCGTTCCCAGTCCCATTATTTTTCTCAGTATGTCCAATTAAACGGTAAAACGCCTCAACAGAAATACAATATACTCCCATATTAAAATATGGAAGTATAATAATGGCGAAAACCCTGTTTATCGATGGAAATAGGATGTATATCGGAATGATTCGGACTATCGAACGAGTAGCGTTGATAGACTAAGAGAACGTTCATAACGACCACGACTCAATCGCAAGTGGGAAGTTTTCCATGGTGGGTAGTAACCTATAGTTGGACTGCGCATTATCACGGCAAAATTAATATCAAGCAGATGCGAAATCGTGGCGTATCATTGGTTACCTTCTCTTGTGACGGAATAGCAGTCGTGTGTATACGTTAAAATCGTAGGGTAGTCGATCACCTGGTTAATCAAAAACCCTGACCTAGGAACAACCCACGATATCCTCATCTGCGACGACATCGCAATCGTGTGAACAGACTATTCACGACTTTTTTCGGCTCGATTCCTCCACTTAAAATTGAATCGTGGAGGACAAATCACGGACAAATTGCGGGTGTAAGATGGATAACTCTAAAATCAAGTGGTTATTATTAAAAATAATAACCACTTGATTTTAGAGTTATCCATCTTACACCCGCAATTTGTCCGTTTGAGACGGGAAGTGGCCCACATCTCCAAAAATTAACACATTTCAAAAATCGATATCTGATCACTCTGAGCTTTGAAGGGTGGGTTCCTCGACTCGAATCAAATATTTTTTACCCCCGAAGCCAAAGAAATAGTAATTTATGGGTGCTTAATCGGATCGAGTACCTTTAACTAAGACTGGGAACAGATGTGACGATTTGAGCTTCAATTATTTCAACCAAGCACGTACATTCGAGTGCTCATTGGAGTGGGAGATATAGCGAACTGCAGTTATTTGTTAATCTGTATACATTTAATAAAACAAAAAATAAATTAAGACATAATTAACTTTATCACATAATAAGCCACTAAACCCGGTCTCATATTTTTTAGTAAGACACACGTGTATTATCGGCACACGCAGTAACGTAAGAGCTTAGCGAATTGATATCGATCAATGTTATTATTATGTTAATTAGAATATAATTATGATATTCAATTTATGTAATTTGTTACTTAGTGTTGACTGTGAGATAAATATGACGATACGGTTGGTTGAACAATTTTGTCAACATAAACAGACACATTTAAAATGGAAACATATTTTTTCTTGAAGGTGGCTTTACTTTTTCTTTGGTTATGTTAAGGAAATCAATATTAACTTTAACCCCAGCCGTTTCGATGTCGTTTTTCGTTGCTAAAATGTGATTATGTTATAAAAATGATCTCAAATGCGTCAAAATTATATACAAATATGTATTAACCACGTCCACTAAATTCGATTCGAGCTTCTCTAAAGCTCGGCTCGAATCGAAGTTAGTGCATTCGGTTAATAAATTTCGTATAGAATTGCGACTCATTATACATCATTTAAGAGTCTCTGAGTAATTCCGCTTGCTGCATCGAGGTTTGAGACAGAGATACACCGAGGCTGAAGACTGACTGGAACATAGTCTGAATGTATCCACTGACATTCAAGACGCGCATGTACTGAGGAATGATGGCTGATATGGTATTGGTTGTCGAAAGCATCCCCTGGTAGATCTTCAGCACCTTGCTTTTGCTGAAGAATACTCTCAGAAGCAGCATACAGCAGAACAAAGTCGCTAGTAAGAAAAATCCGATAACATTGAAGGCGCCTTGAAAAACTAAATGACAAATGGTCAAAGTGTCAAATTTCCGAACAGTTCCTGTTTGTGACTGTGAATCGTCTACATCCTCAATCTCCGAATCTGTCTGGGAATAAGACTGGTCCTCATATTCTACATCCGGCATGGCGTATTTTCCTGTAGAATATTTGCTTGATGATTTTCCGCGTCTTGTCAGCACTTTCTGGTTGTCGTAATTTTGCTGAGTGGAGATGAGTTGAGACAGATCACCAGCGCACGATCTGATAATAATTTGTGAGTTATTGCCCTTGGTTTTCGATATCATAGTCAAACTAATATCATGTTCCTGTGATCTCGTGATGGGCGATCCAAACCTCGATTCGAAAACAAATGATGTATCCATGGCAACTACTCCGATGTCCAACATGTGACGTCGTAGAGCGGTCAGTCTGATGTCATTTTTCCCAATAAAAACACTTCCGATTTGAACTAGACCGCGTTCGCTCCTATATAGGACCGGGAATTCCGTACTGGGTTTTGTGTCCTGTTTACTGTCCATGGGAATTGGAGATTTGCTTTTTCCGAAAAATCCGTATAGTGATGAAACAGAATCGAAAGTTGCGCTGTCCATCGCGAAAGAGAATCAATACTTATCACAAACAGTAATGAAATCGAACGTCTCAAAAGTCACATATATACCGCAGTAAGTAAACACACAAGTCAAACTGGTTATAGATAGCGAGATTATCTAAAAAGTAGCTATTATACGTAGGACACAAAGTCCAATTTCTTTATATATATTGATGACCCACTATGAGGCGTGGATAATTACTAACATGTGTGTTCGTGTTTACACTGATGTCACACATGCGGTCATGTAACAGCGGTGGCCAGTGTTCTTATGTTGCGTGACACGTCCGAAGGGCGGTGTAAGTGGTGACCAGATGCATAATACGAACTTTAGGCCAAACTAAAAAGTGTGTATGTTAGACCACACCTTGTCAAGAAAAATCACCCTACTCACTGCCCTACTGGGAAAAAATATTTAGCAGCCTGAATAGAAATGTTATTTTATTTCCATCCATATCTTCGTTTCATGAAAATGTTATGTATGATTTCTCTTAAAGTTATCAGTTCCTATGAAGAAATATAAACTGTCTTGAACAATTGGGATGTAAGATAATAGATTTATCTGATTTAATTATATGTCTTAAATAAGAAATAAATATTGGACAACCTATACCTAAACAAACAGTTTGCATTATTGCAAGAGAAAGGAGCAACAAAGATTTTAACCATAGCGGCCTTACTCCCACGGGGTGTGTACTGTGTAATTAATCACAATGATCATATATATGCATCGATATTATCAGGTTAATTGGAGTTTGCTGGTGCATGGTGTGTTGAGGCGAGTGCGTGAAGTGAATTATGGTTGATTGGGGTATAACGTCGTTTTAGCAATAAAGCCATATCATAGTTAATTATGAATGTAAAGTTGTATTTGTGCATAGAAATTCAGATTTTATTATCAGAAATACGTCATTGAATACCGTACACCAGTGTAGATGACTAAATATGGAAATCATCTTTTTAATGGTGGCGCGATGCCAGTTCTGATCACCTGGAAAATTTACGGCTCGAGTTCTCTAAAAACTGGAATAAAAATGCTATATTGGTTCCAGCTAAAAAAAAATAATAAGACAATATATTGTTGAAATATATATATGAACGCCAGCGCAGAGCAGCCACCTTCCACTTTACATGTTAGTAACTTGTTTAAACAAGTTATATGTCATGTATAGTAACTTGTTTGCATTTAAACAACTTATAGTTTCCATGTTTAAACACGTTATTAACTTTACTAAAAATATATAGCTAAGTTAACTAAATTGTTTAAACCAGTAAACTGTTATTAACTTGTTAAAGCAAGTATATACGGGCGCTGAATTTTTAGAGGGGCTGAGAGTTTGTGCCTGAATTTTTTTTACATGATATATTCATGGTTGACACAGTTTTTTGTAGAATATACCTTGTATGTACACACAAATATAACAAAATGGATTCAAATTAACCTTAAATTTGTATAATTCTGGCAGAAATGCGAAAAATACTGTAATTTGTAATAATTTCCCCCTGAAATACCATTCAATTTTCTCGAAAATTTCCCGAATTTGACTGAAAATATCTCCAATTTGCCCGAAAATTGTCATAATTTTGAGCTTTCAAAACGTTTGGAGGGTCAAGTCCGGTCCATAATTGTGTCGTTCTTATACATATTTCAATTTATACAGATTGAGAATGCTTTGTACAAAACAATAGATAAACACCACGGTTGACCTGGACAAGCCTAAAAAATGCCAGACTGTTATATACTAAGGACAGATAATATCAGTACGATTGCAACACCTTTATTGACTTGTACGTGCTATAGTGAATGCAGCTTAAACGGTTGTATTTAATACTCATTAAACTAACAGATTCGCTGCAGTTCTTTATGTTATGGCTTCTATTTATCAAACTACTGCCACAATCTTATAGCATTAATTTCCCGTTAGAATTTTTTTCTCCATAAGAACATTATTATTAATGGGAACTTAAACGAATATGGAATAAAATTTCACACCAAGCCTATATAAAGGTGTTAAAAGCTTATTTATGTAATAAATTCTGTTCAATTCAATTCATTTAATTTCTCACTCCCTTAATAAAGGTATGGAGATAAGATATAGATGTAACATCGCTATAACATACAACTTTATGATGTCATTGAACCAAAGGGTAATATACCTTCCTAATCTAATTAAATTCCTTTATAATATGCGGGCGATATAAATGTTTATCTTTTGTGTTTAGCAATTCGCTCATGATGACTATAATATTTGGCCTTTCTGTGAATTCTTTCGGCAATAGTCGGGTTAACAGTAAATTAAAGGCACGGGCGGCGTTCGTTGCAGAAATATTCATATTTGTTCAAATCGCCATCAACAGAAGGAATATTAAAATATATATTGTTTTGTTCATATGCCAAACATAATCAGCGCGTAAATAGTATATTGTCGTTAAGACGTACGATGGTGTACGTAAACAAGAACCTGCCCGTGTTACAGAAGTGTTGCTTCTGTTTACATAACACAGCGCAATTCTATTGGTTAATCACACACAAATGATATAAACGCTCTTTGTTATTTCCATATAAGGAAAAAAGTAACAAATAACGCTCTTTATGTTTACCATATCCGGATCTAAACAAAAGCCAGATTCCGTAACATTTTTTGCTTTTGTTTACATAACAAAAGAAAAACAGTTGACAATAACATACTGTTTATGCCATATTTCTGATTGGTATAAGAACAAGGTCTGTCTATATTTTACTATTATTTCTGTTTATGGCGGTTTTGGACGGAGGTGAATATTTTAACAGCATACCCACTGCCAACGACGCCCGTATTTTAAACAACTAGTGGAATTCATCGCCAACGATTGACGAAGAGCACAGCGTACAAATACGATCTTCGATATCAATGTCTTGCCATCTGCCCACCTCTGCAGACGTGTACGACACATCGTATACTTTATCTGCAGAAGTGTATGACACATCGTATACTTTATCTGCAGACGTGTATGACACATCGTATACTTTATCTGCAGAAGTGTATGACACATCGTATACTTTATCTGCAGAAGTGTATGACACATCGTATACTTTATCTGCAGAAGTGTATGACACATCGTATACTTTATCTGCAGAAGTGTATGACACATCGTATACTTTATCTGCAGAAGTGTATGACACATCGTATACTTTATCTGCAGACGTGTATGACACGTCGTATACTTTATCCGCAGACGTGTATGACACATCGTATACTTTACTCAGGATATACGTTCACACGCTTGCAAATTTACCTGGCAATTTTACATGCAATGAGTTGTATGGAACTGTTGTGCACGCGCTACATGTATGATGTGAACTACAAACTTCCTGTAAGATACACATGCCCAACAGTTTACGACATGCGCAGTGAAATTTAGGTAATTTCTTAAACGGACATGGCTCATCCGAGCTTCCAAATTATGTATACGTACATGTAATTTGGAATGAGGTTTCATATATGTTGAAAAATACACGAAATATTGATTGATATACCGACTTTATTATATGCTCTGAAAAATACTGGCATAATTTGGAATGAGATATAATATATGTTGACAAATATTTCATATTTATATTAATATGTATTTTTGATGACATTTATTGATATTTGTGATGATTCTTGTAACTATGTAACATGTTATCCAATAAATCATTAGTTATAAGTTATAATTATATTTATTTCCAGTTAGAACAATTTTCCCTGAGAACGTTATTATTATTGAAAATATAAACGAATTTAGAATAATAATTTCAAAACTGAAATTAAAAAAATATATATATGGAAAATATTGTGTTGTTGCCGTCGCCAGTGTCGGAAGTGTTTACAGGAAGTGATTTAGCAACGTTAGGTTTATTTCGCATCTGCAAATATACATTCATATCCTTCCATCATTTACATATTAATTTACAATGTTGATCATCACTAATTATTGCCTCGATATGAATTGATGTTATATATGTCAGACCAGGGCGAGCCTAACTAAGTGACCAGCAAATGTGCCCCAATCCACAATGTCCTGATAAATTGGCAATGTAAACCATGTGTTTAACTAATTCAATTCAAGTCTGTAATCTCAATAAACCAATACATATGGTATGTTAGATATGCAAATTTAAATACTAATACATGACTAAAGCACATTTAATAATTATATAATAGTATATGTAATAGTAATATATGCATTGGAGGCATATCCACCGGAACAATTGTCATGAAACCATTAAGTATGAGGAGAAACTCTTCCCTGAGAACAAGGACATATATTCGACCCACAAACCCGAAACCGGACAATTCCTATTTCAAGTCGAACATTTTCCTATCTTCGCTGTATTTCGGTCAAATTTGCCGGACTGGTTCAAGATGGCGCAGTTGGGAATTCCAAGGTAGACACCACCGTCAACGGAAACCCTATATCAGCAACGTCCCTGGGTATGTCTACTTGATAAACATCCCTGTTATCGTCATCGTTTACTATAATATCTGGTTATGTAAGGTAAATTGTACGATCCAAGGTAGAGAACTCCATTGTCATCTTCAATCTCACTGATCCATGGAACTTTTTCTCCGGTTGAGTCATGTAAACTCCGTAATATCTCCCCTTTTTCGTTTATTTCTATGGCCAATCCATGTCTCTGCACGAACTTTATGAATACTTCTTGTGGGATGAACTGAAAGGATAAATATTATCTGGGTTAGTTTGTTGATTGGGGTTTAATGTCACTTCCAATAGCTGTATATGTGACCCACCATATCAAATCCAGTCGGAAGTCGCGATTTTTTTACCCTGTGCCAATGCATTTTCTTATATATGCGAGTCGACCATAGGTCGCCTCGCATATACAAGAGAATGCATTGGCCTAACAATTTTTTACAATTTTAATAATTTGTTCTTGTATTCTTTAACAATTTTATAATTTCACCCATACAGAGCCCCAGACAAACATGAGCAGACGACACTCTTCTATGTGCTTCTATATATGTGTGGGGCTCCCTGTAGGGTAATGGATGTTTTTTTTTATTTTATGTCCTAAAAATTGTAAGAAACATTTATTTAAAAAACATGATAAAAAATTGTTAAGCCAATGCATTCTCTGATATATGCGAGGCGACCTATGGTCGACTCGCATATATAAGAGAATGCATTGGCACAGAGTAAAAAAAATCCCGACTTCCGACTGGATTTGATATGGCGGGTCACATATGTTCATATCATGACATAAGAGGAGAGTCTCAGGACACCTAGCTTCAGCTACGGCGTTCACGTTTTACTCCTCCAATGTTTAAGACTCCATGCTTCAGGCCGTGACTGTCGTGATCCCTTTATTTACTCAATTCATTGTTGCATGGAACTATCATGCTCACCCTGTGACCACATATATAGTATCTGAAACATGCAGGCCATACGCAGAAAACATATATAGGAAAACGTTCTCAGGTTTAATGTGTAAGGAGGTTGACTGATAACTCCAACAGACAGTCTAAGGCTGTTGAATTAATTAGTTGAATATCTCTATAATGGTTCGCGCTGCTGCATGCCAAATTCAAAGACACAGTCTAAGGTTGTTGAATTAATTAGCTCAATATCCCTATAATGGTTCGCGCTGGTGCATGCCAAATTCAAAGATACAGTTTTATTTATGTTATTGTCATTTGGCAAAAGAAATGGCAAGTGCGTTCTCTATACCACAAGAAAGTAGAAAATATCTATCAACGAATGGCTCAACAATGTTTTATCAATTATTTCTTACATTCTTTAACAATTTTATCATTTTTTTATAATTTTTTCTTACATTCTTTATCAATTATTATCATTTTACTTACATTCTGTAACAATTTTTATTATTTTTAATCATTATTTCTTACATTCTTTAACAATTTATCATTTTTTTCTTACATTTTTTAACAATTATAAAAAATATTATAAAATTTGTTAGACCAACATTCTCTTATATATGCGAGTCGACCATAGGCCAATGCATTCTCTTATATATGCAAGGCAACCTATGGTCGACTCGCATATATAAAAGAATGCATTGGCACAGTGTCTTTAATGTTGCGTACCATACCACGCACGACATACGGAAGCCCCATACCAGTAATAGTAGAAGTGGCTGATGCATGCCGTTTGATAAACATAAAGTTAACACACCTCTATCAATATGTAGTTAATCTGATTTAGGGACACCTTAAAGATTAGATGATCGAATCACAGACTTCCAGTAGAATATAAAAGGTGGCGAAAATCATCAGACTACGAAACATGTCCTGTGGAATGTATATTACATATTGAATTTGTGCTTACCTTGGAGATCAACTTCTTGAACCAGGGTAAACTGGCTGCCTTATCTGGGAAGAATAACTTGTCTGGGTTACGGACAGTGGCGAATGATATCCAGTACCCGCCAGTATGACTCCTCCTAATGTTGTCAGCCATTCCCGGCAAATTATCCATGAACACTTCAAACGTTCCCGCCTTCGGTCCTTTTACATAATACCTAGATAAGAAATAATTCAATAAAAATGGATAATTGTAAGACGGTTCTGCGATTGTGATAACCCACCAAATGCCAGGGACCAATTGAATCATTGCCTGCAAAAAGCGCCAACTTTCACACCAAATATTGGGTTGAACATACTTTATTCCAACACAAAGACAATACATACAGATACATAAAACATAACATATTGAGACAAAAAATAGTTGACATAAAATTGTTGGTGTATGTTATCGGAGATTTGCACTATTTTACAGGCATTGTTGTATCGGTTGGAAACGGAGACGACAGTAAGCTATAAACTTTTTTGGTCGTTCCGCCCACTTAGAAAGATGATACCCAATATTCTTAAAGGTGGATTATCCCTTTGTAAACATGTATTACATAGTTACCGGGGTATAAAATATTATATCTGAATCAAAGACTCCTGTCCTGAAATGCTTCTATCGATTAATATTCATTTTATTTCGACTATTTTCTGGTCTAAAAAGGTGGTTGTGTGGTTGTTCAGCTAACGAACAATAGTGGTTACTGTTAACAGAGACCAGAAATTTTATGGTGTAATTTTGTCACAAATAAACATTAATTATACTCATTATCGCTTATAACTATGGAATAAAACAACACAACCAATCAATCTGGGACATTTGACGTTCGGTACGTAGCCATAGGATCAGCCTAATGCTCTCTATCGCTATATGGTATCACGCGAATGGTCTGTTCTAAAAATAGACAAATAAACGGTCCCAATAAAATATTCGAAATAAAATCAATATTAATTGATAGAAGCCTTTCTGGACAGGGGTCTTCAGTTCATATCTATTATTTTATACCCACACAACTATTTCAAATTTGTTATTTAAAGAGATAATCCATCTTTAAGATGGTAATACGTATACAAGATCTTGGTACCATGCGGTCTCATGAATACCTCACTCAGGCAGCATGGGACCATTATATTGTATCTGGTCATTGCTATTTGATTGGGTATTTAATGGCTGATTGATTATATGGTCGTTATAATGTACTTAAATTGTATGATAGGTAGATGTCGAGAGGTGTGGAGAGTATAGGACGGGTTAGAACTGAGGTGGAGGAGAGGGATAGCGATAGAGAGAGATGGTGTGAGAGAGAAGAGAGAGATGGAGAGAGAAAAAGAGAGAGGGAATAATGCATATTACAGATTCTAAAGAACAATAACCTTTTTGCGAAATAATCATTGATGAGTTGTTCCCTTAGGAATTGTTCAGATAATAAGTTCAACAAGCTTTGTATCTGAACATTTCCCACCAATGAATATAACTCATTCTGCACGTGTTTCTATTTTTTCTTGTCTATCGTCTGCTAAAAAAAAATTCTGAACACCCCTCCAAATGAATAGACCATTAAAATATATAATTTTATAACTGACAGCAGAATCATTTAGTACAGAAAGGGTTAAACTGTCAAAAGAATGTCAACTTACATGTTGTCTGAAATTACGAACTGATGTTGAGTCAGGCTTGAAATTTCCAAATATCGAAAATTATTACCAAAGTTTTGGCTGATACACTCCATTTTGTCAGTGCTGAGATACCATAGCATGCAATATTGGCGTAACCAAATTGTTGACTATCACCGATTTTTTTTGAATTGTTGGCATTGAACACGAAAATGTATTGGAAGGTGGCAGGACATTATACTTAAGTATAGACTTAATTATCTCACCTGTGTAGTCTGTACTTCGAAGTTTCTATTACTAGAAAGTACTCTTTGTTCCTTGAGATCTGGATTCCATTAGGAAATGACAGTCCATCAACTAATACGGTAGTGATGTTCTTCTTGGGGTCATACCGCAAAATCCTAAAATTGTAAACAGAGGATTAGTGAGACAATATCATCAGATAGGCCGGTCCTGTATCAATGATATCGGCAGCAACAGGCACATTGATAATGTCCAATGATTGGTCAACTCAACAGGACACAAATCTAACAACTGCATACATTAACTATATTAATAGAGAGGTTTTTATATCAAGAACTTCTAACTGCCATGCATGCCTGAATTTAGTGTGTCTGCCATTTGGAGAATGAGGTCCCCAGGGGTGAATTTAGTGATATCATCCCGCATAGCGGGCTAGCATCACCAAATTCACCCTCTGTGGACCTCATTCTACATGGCCTCATATGCCATGGGAGACATAGACTCAGATTGACGTTCCAAATGGTAAATATTGTGATGTACACCCATTGGAAACCTCGACTATGCAATGTGCCGTCTGCCAATTTGGGGATATAGAGAAACTAAACTAAAAAAGAAATAGAATCTATATGTGAAGATATTTCTATAGATATTTGATAATAAAGAAACTTTTCAGAGAAGATGAGGCCTGAACAGAATGAGGTCCCCAGAGGGTTAATTTAGTGATGATAGCCCGCTATGCGGGATAGGTCACTAAATTCCCCACTCTGTGGACCTCATTATGCATGGCCTCATCTACTGTTGGGGATATAGAGAAACTAAAAAAAAAAAATAGAATCTATGTGAAGAAGTTTCTATAGAAATTTGATAATAAAGAAACTTTCCAGAGAAGATGAGGCCTAAACGAGGTCCCCAGAGGATCAATTTAGTTATGCTAGCCCGCTATACGGGATAGGTCACTAAATTCACCCTCTGTGGACCTCATTCTGCAAATGACAGTCACATTAAACAAAGGCTAACTGCCATATGTATACAATGATACCAACGGTCAGATGACGTACGTGATCGCCAGACGTTCATTGGTGTCAGGTGAATAGTGATCATATATATATATCCGTTCACGTAAACGTCTGGCTATCATGTGCATTGTGTTACATGTAACACACAATGCATGACGTTTGAAATTATAAGTTCACGATCTAAACTTAGCTATTTATTAGGATGTTGCCTACCACCAAAATGATGCAGGTTTATTCCACCATCTCCCACTTCCGTCTTCTAACACTAATAATCATGAAGGAATTATGTCGTACAAACCTATTATAGTTATAATCTAGCTTTTTCGAAGGTATACAGTATTAATTTCATTATTTGCCAGATTTCGGGGACTAACTTTAATCCGGATTTGGCCGAAAAAGTGTTTTTTTCCGGATCCGACCCACTTTTTAAAAATTGCTTTAAATCACTATTATGTGACATTTTCGCATTATATCACCGTTGTATATGATATTATCAGCTGGATAGATGTCCTAGCCACGAATCCGGGCCGAAAAAGTGATTTTTCGCTGATTCCGGATCCGGATCCGACCCACTTTTTTAAATTGCTTTAAATCACTAAATCACTATTATGTGACATTTTCGC
The DNA here is from genome assembly GCA_032622095.1 of Siphonodentalium dalli. Lineage (NCBI taxonomy): Eukaryota > Metazoa > Mollusca > Scaphopoda > Gadilida > Siphonodentaliidae > Siphonodentalium > Siphonodentalium dalli. The sequence goes on from CP136066.1 coordinate 147,011,618, forward strand.
ATTATATCACCGTTATATATGCCACTATCAGCTAGATAGGTGTCCTAGCCACGAATCCGGGCTTCCCGTGGTTGCAAACAGACGACTGGCTCATACAAGTGAATCTGGATTGTTCTAGCTCGCTTGTTAATCCCGGACTGGGTCACTTGTATCGTTACTCTCTCTCTCCCCCCCCTCTCTCTCTCTCTCTCTCTATCTCTATCTCTTTCGTTTATTCGT